>JAWNPD010000236.1:0-1207480 GCA_035045305.1 Drosophila maculinotata
GTAAATGGGTCAGTTTTTTGACAAATTTATGGCAGTTCAAAGTGTCGAAAGGTGGATTTTTGGGAACTTGGAAACTTGTATGTCAACATGACTTTTGACAAGAAAAAACAAAAGTTTTCAGAAGTTTTTCGACTTTGAATGCAGAAATTATTAAGAACGATAAGCAATGTTCAAAATGACTTCAGAAATGTAAATCGGATCAGTTTTGACAAAGTTATGGCAGTTTAAAGTCTCAGAAGATAATTTTTCGGAACTTGGAAACTTTAATGTCAACATGACTTTTTAACAAGAACACAAAAATTTTCAAGTTTTTTCGACTTTGAATGCAGAATTATTAAGAACGATAAGCAATGATCAAAATGACTTCCGAAATGTAAATCGGATCAGTTTTTACAAAGTTATGGCAGTTTGAAGTCTCAGAAGGTTATTTTTGGGAACTTGGAAACTTTTATGTCAACATGATTTTTGACAAGAAAACAAAAGCTTTCAAGTTTTTCGAATTAGAATGCAGAATTATTAAGAACGATAAGCAATGATCAAAATAGCTTCCGAAATGTAAATGGGTCAGTTTTGACAAATTTATGGCAGTTTTAAGTCTCAGAAGGTAATTTTTTTGGGAACTTGGAAACTTGTGATGTCAACATGACTTTTGACAAGAAAACAAAAAGTTTTCAAGTTTTTTGACTTTTTGAATGCAGAATTATTAAGAACGATAAGCAACTATCAAAATGACTTCCGAAATGTAAATCGGATCAATTTTGACAAAGTTAAGGCAGTTTAAAGTCTCAGAAGGACTAATTTTTCGGAACTTGGAAACTTTTATCTCAACATGACTTTTGACCAAGAAAACAAAAAGTTTTCAAGTTTTTCGACTTTGAATGCAGAATTATTAAGAACGATAAGCAATGATCAAAATAACTTCCGAAATGTAAATCGGATCAGTTTCGACAAAGTTATGGCCAGTTTAAAGTCTCAGAAGTTTATTTTTTCGGAACTTGGAAACTTTTATGTCAACATGACTTTTGACAAGAAAACAAAAGTTTTCAAGTTTTTCGACTTTGAATGCAGAATTATTAAGAACGATAAGCAATGATCAAAATGACTTTCGAAATGTAAATCGGATCAGTTTTGACAAAGTTATGGCAGTTTGAAGTCTCAGAAGGTAATTTTTGGGAACTTGGAAACTTTTATGTCAACATGACTTTTGACAAGAAAACAAAAGTTTTCAAGTTTTTCGACTTTGAATGCAGAATTATTAAGAACGATAAGCAATGTTCAAAATGACTTCCGAAATGTAAATCGGATCAGTTTTGACAAAGTTTTGGCAGTTTAAAGTCTCAGAAGGTAATTTTTGGGAACTTGGAAACTTTTATGTCAACATGACTTTTGACAAGAAAACAAAAGTTTTCAAGTTTTTCGACTTTGAATGCAGAATTATTAAGAACGATAAGCAATGTTCAAAATGACTTCCGAAATGTAAATCGGATCAGTTTTGACAAAGTTATGGCAGTTTAAAGTCTCAGAAGGTAATTTTTGGGAACTTGGAAACTTTTATGTCAACATGACTTTTGACAAGAAAACAAAAGTTTTCAAGTTTTTCGAATTTGAATGCAGAATTATTAAGAACGATACGCAATGATCAAAATAGCTTCCGAAATGTAAATGGGTCAGTTTCGACAAATTTATGGCAGTTTAAAGTCTCAGAAGGTAATTTTTGGGAACTTGGAAACTTTTATGTCAACATGACTTTTGACAAGAAAACAAAAGTTTTCAAGTTTTTCGACTTTGAATGCAGAATTATTAAGAACGATAAGCAATGATCAAAATAACTTCCGAAATGTAAATCGGATCAGTTTCGACAAAGTTATGGCAGTTTAAAGTCTCAGAAGTTTATTTTTTGGGAACTTGGAAACTTTTATGTCAACATGACTTTTGACAAGAAAACAACAGTTTTGAAGTTTTTCGACTTTGAATGCAGAATTATTAAGAACGATAAGCAATAATCAAAATAACTTCCGAAATGTAAATCGGATCAGTTTTGACAAAGTTATGGCAGTTTAAAGTCTCAGAATGTAATTTTTGAGAACTTGGAAACTTTTATGTCAACATGACTTTTGACAAGAAAACAAAAGTTTTCAAGTTTTTCGACTTTGAATGCAGAATTATTAAGAACGATAAGCAATGTTCAAAATGACTTCAGAAATGTAAATCGGATCAGTTTTGACAAAGTTATGGCAGTTTAAAGTCTCAGAAGTTAATTTTTGGGAACTTGGAAACTTTTATGTCAACATGACTTTTGACAAGAAAACAAAAGTTTTCAAGTTTTTCGACTTTGGATGCAGAATTATTAAGAACGATAAGCAATGATCAAAATGACTTCCGAAATGTAAATCGGATCAGTTTTGACAAAGTTATGGCAGTTTGAAGTCTCAGAAGGTAATTTTTGGGAACTTGGAAACTTTTATGTCAACATGACTTTTGACAAGAAAACAAAAGTTTTCAAGTTTTTCGACTTTGAATGCAGAATTATTAAGAACGATAAGCAATGATCAAAATAACTTCCGAAATGTAAATGGGTCAGTTTTGACAAATTTATGGCAGTTTAAAGTCTCAGAAGGTAATTTTTGGGAACTTGGAAACTTTTATGTCAACATGACTTTTGACAAGAAAACAAAAGTTTTCAAGTTTTTCGACTTTGAATGCAGAATTATTAAGAACGATAAGCAATTATCAAAATGACTTCCGAAATGTAAATCGGATCAGTTTTGACAAAGTTATGGCAGTTTGAAGTCTCAGAAGTTTATTTTTGGGAACTTGGAAACTTTTATGTCAACATGACTTTTGACAAGAAAACAAAAGTTTTCAAGTTTTTCGAATTTGAATGCAGAATTATTAAGAACGATAAGCAATGATCAAAATAGCTTCCGAAATGTAAATCGGGTCAGTTTTGACAAATTTATGGCAGTTCAAAGTGTCAGAAGGTAATTTTTGGGAACTTGGAAACTTGTATGTCAACATGACTTTTGACAAGAAAACAAAAGTTTTCAAGTTTTTCGACTTTGAATGCAGAATTATTAAGAACGATAAGCAATGTTCAAAATGACTTCAGAAATGTAAATCGGATCAGTTTTGACAAAGTTATGGCAGTTTAAAGTCTCAGAAGATAATTTTTCGGAACTTGGAAACTTTAATGTCAACATGACTTTTAACAAGAAAACAAAAGTTTTCAAGTTTTTCGACTTTGAATGCAGAATTATTAAGAACGATAAGCAATGTTCAAAATGACTTCAGAAATGTAAATTGGATCAGTTTTGACAAAGTTATGGCAGTTTAAAGTCTCAGAATATAATTTTTGGGAACTTGGAAACTTTTTTGTCAACATGACTTTTGACAAGAAAACAAAAGTTTTCAAGTTTTTCGACTTTGAATGCAGAATTATTAAGAACGATAAGCAATGTTCAAAATGACTTCAGAAATGTAAATCGGATCAGTTTTGACAAAGTTTTGGCAGTTTAAAGTCTCAGAAGATAATTTTTCGGAACTTGGAAACTTTTATGTCAACATGACTTTTGACAAGAAAACAAAAGTTTTCAAGTTTTTCGAATTTGAATGCAGAATTATTAAGAACGATAAGCAATGTTCAAAATGACTTCAGAAATGTAAATCGGATCAGTTTTGACAAAGTTATGGCAGTTTAAAGTCTCAGAAGATAATTTTTCGGAACTTGGAAACTTTTATGTCAACATGACTTTTGACAAGAAAACAAAAGTTTTCAAGTTTTTCGAATTTGAATGCAGAATTATTAAGAACGATAAGCAATGATCAAAATAGCTTCCGAAATGTAAATGGGTCAGTTTCGACAAATTTATGGCAGTTTGAAGTCTCAGAAGGTAATTTTTGGGAACTTGGAAACTTGTATGTCAACATGACTTTTGACAAGAAAACAAAAGTTTTCAAGTTTTTCGACTTTGAATGCAGAATTATTAAGAACGATAAGCAATGATCAAAATAACTTCCGAAATGTAAATCGGATCAGTTTCGACAAAGTTATGGCAGTTTAAAGTCTCAGAAGGTTATTTTTGGGAACTTGGAAACTTTTATGTCAACATGACTTATGACAAGAAAACAACAGTTTTGAAGTTTTTCGACTTTGAATGCAGAATTATTAAGAACGATAAGCAATGATCAAAATAACTTCCGAAATGTAAATCGGATCAGTTTTGACAAAGTTATGGCAGTTTGAAGTCTCAGAAGGTAATTTTTGGGAACTTGGAAACTTTTATGTCAACATGACTTTTGACAAGAAAACAAAAGTTTTCAAGTTTTTCGACTTTGAATGCAGAATTATTAAGAACGATAAGCAATATTCAAAATGACTTCAGAAATGTAAATCGGATCAGTTTTGACAAAGTTATGGCAGTTTAAAGTCTCAGAAGATAATTTTTGGGAACTTGGAAACTTTTATGTCAACATGACTTTTGACAAGAAAACAAAAGTTTTCAAGTTTTTCGACTTTGAATGCAGAATTATTAAGAACGATAAGCAATGATCAAAATGACTTCCGAAATGTAAATCGGATCAGTTTTGACAAAGTTATGGCAGTTTGAAGTCTCAGAAGGCTATTTTTGGGAACTTGGAAACTTTTATGTCAACATGACTTTTGACAAGAAAACAAAAGTTTTCAAGTTTTTCGAATTTGAATGCAGAATTATTAAGAACGATAAGCAATGATCAAAATAACTTCCGAAATGTAAATCGGGTCAGTTTTGACAAATTTATGGCAGTTTAAAGTCTCAGAAGGTAATTTTTGGGAACTTGGAAACTTTTATGTCAACATGACTTTTGACAAGAAAACAAAAGTTTTCAAGTTTTTCGACTTTGAATGCAGAATTATTAAGAACGATAAGCAATAATCAAAATAACTTCCGAAATGTAAATCGGATCAGTTTCGACAAAGTTATGGCAGTTTAAAGTCTCAGAAGTTTATTTTTGGGAACTTGGAAACTTTTATGTCAACATGACTTTTGACAAGAAAACAAAAGTTTTCAAGTTTTTCGACTTTGAATGCAGAATTATTAAGAACGATAAGCAATGATCAAAATAGCTTCCGAAATGTAAATGGGTCAGTTTTGACAAATTTATGGCAGTTTAAAGTCTCAGAAGGTAATTTTTGGGAACTTGGAAACTTGTATGTCAACATGACTTTTGACAAGAAAACAAAAGTTTTCAAGTTTTTCGACTTTGAATGCAGAATTATTAAGAACGATAAGCAATGTTCAAAATGACTTCAGAAATGTAAATCGGATCAGTTTTGACAAAGTTATGGCAGTTTAAAGTCTCAGAAGGTAATTTTTGGGAACTTGGAAACTTTTATGTCAACATGACTTTTGACAAGAAAACAAAAGTTTTCAAGTTTTTCGACTTTGAATGCAGAATTATTAAGAACGATAAGCAATGATCAAAATGACTTCCGAAATGTAAATCGGATCAGTTTTGACAAAGTTATGGCAGTTTAAAGTCTCAGAAGGTAATTTTTGGGAACTTGGAAACTTTTATGTCAACATGACTTTTGACAAGAAAACAAAAGTTTTCAAGTTTTTCGACTTTGAATGCAGAATTATTAAGAACGATAAGCAATGATCAAAATGACTTCCGAAATGTAAATCGGATCAGTTTTGACAAAGTTATGGCAGTTTGAAGTCTCAGAAGGTAATTTTTGGGAACTTGGAAACTTTTATGTCAACATGACTTTTGACAAGAAAACAAAAGTTTTCAAGTTTTTCGAATTTGAATGCAGAATTATTAAGAACGATAAGCAATGATCAAAATAACTTCCGAAATGTAAATCGGATCAGTTTTGACAAATTTATGGCAGTTTAAAGTCTCAAAAGGTAATTTTTGGGAACTTGGAAACTTTTATGTCAACATGACTTTTGACAAGAAAACAAAAGTTTTCAAGTTTTTCGACTTTGAATGCAGAATTATTAAGAACGATAAGCAATGATCAAAATAACTTCCGAAATGTAAATCGGATCAGTTTTGACAAAGTTATGGCAGTTTAAAGTCTCAGAAGGTTATTTTTGGGAACTTGGAAACTTTTATGTCAACATGACTTTTGACAAGAAAACAAAAGTTTTCAAGTTTTTCGAATTTGAATGCAGAATTATTAAGAACGATAAGCAATGATCAAAATAGCTTCCGAAATGTAAATGGGTCAGTTTTGACAAATTTATGGCAGTTTAAAGTCTCAGAAGGTAATTTTTGGGAACTTGGAAACTTGTATGTCAACATGACTTTTGACAAGAAAACAAAAGTTTTCAAGTTTTTTGACTTTGAATGCAGAATTATTAAGAACGATACGCAACTATCAAAATGACTTCCGAAATGTAAATCGGATCAATTTTGACAAAGTTATGGCAGTTTAAAGTCTCAGAAGGTTATTTTTCGGAACTTGGAAACTTTTATGTCAACATGACTTTTGACAAGAAAACAAAAGTTTTCAAGTTTTTCGACTTTGAATGCAGAATTATTAAGAACGATAAGCAATGATCAAAATGACTTCCGAAATGTAAATCGGATCAATTTTGACAAAGTTATGGCAGTTTAAAGTCTCAGAAGGTTATTTTTCGGAACTTGGAAACTTTTATGTCAACATGACTTTTGACAAGAAAACAAAAGTTTTCAAGTTTTTCGAATTTGAATGCAGAATTATTAAGAACGATAAGCAATGATCAAAATAGCTTCCGAAATGTAAATCGGGTCAGTTTTGACAAATTTATGGCAGTTTAAAGTCTCAGAAGGTAATTTTTGGGAACTTGGAAACTTTTATGTCAACATGACTTTTGACAAGAAAACAAAAGTTTTCAAGTTTTTCGACTTTGAATGCAGAATTATTAAGAACGATAAGCAATAATCAAAATAACTTCCGAAATGTAAATCGGATCAGTTTTGACAAAGTTATGGCAGTTTGAAGTCTCAGAAGGTAATTTTTGGGAACTTGGAAACTTTTATGTCAACATGACTTTTGACAAGAAAACAAAAGTTTTCAAGTTTTTCGACTTTGAATGCAGAATTATTAAGAACGATAAGCAATGTTCAAAATGACTTCAGAAATGTAAATCGGATCAGTTTTGACAAAGTTATGGCAGTTTAAAGTCTCAGAAGATAATTTTTGGGAACTTGGAAACTTTTATGTCAACATGACTTTTGACAAGAAAACAAAAGTTTTCAAGTTTTTCGACTTTGAATGAGAATTATTAAGAACGATAAGCAATGATCAAAATGACTTCCGAAATGTAAATCGGATCAGTTTTGACAAAGTTATGGCAGTTTAAAGTCTCAGAAGGTAATTTTTGGGAACTTGGAAACTTTTATGTCAACATGACTTTTGACAAGAAAACAAAAGTTTTCAAGTTTTTCGACTTTGAATGCAGAATTATTAAGAACGATAAGCAATGATCAAAATAACTTCAGAAATGTAAATCGGTATGTTTTGACAAAGTTATGGCAGTTTAAAGTCTCAGAAGTTTATTTTTGGGAACTTGGAAACTTTTATGTCAACATGACTTTTGACAAGAAAACAAAAGTTTTCAAGTTTTTCGACTTTGAATGCAGAATTATTAAGAACGATAAGCAATGATCAAAATGACTTCCGAAATGTAAATCGGATCAGTTTTGACAAAGTTATGGCAGTTTAAAGTCTCAGAAGGTAATTTTTGGGAACTTGGAAACTTTTATGTCAACATGACTTTTGACAAGAAAACAAAAGTTTTCAAGTTTTTCGACTTTGAATGCAGAATTATTAAGAACGATAAGCAATGATCAAAATGAGCTTCCGAAATGTAAATCGGATCAGTTTTGACAAAGTTATGGCAGTTTAAAGTCTCAGAAGATTAATTTTTGGGAACTTGGAAACTTTTATGTCAACATGACTTTTGACAAGAAAACAAAAGTTTTCAAGTTTTTCGACTTTGAATGCAGAATTATTAAGAACGATAAGCAATGATCAAAATGACTTTCGAAATGTAAATCGGATCAGTTTTGACAAAGTTATGGCAGTTTGAAGTCTCAGAATATAACTTTTGGGAACTTGAAAACTTTTATGTCAACATGACTTTTGACAAGAAAACAAAAGTTTTCAAGTTTTTCGACTTTGAATGCAGAATTATTAAGAACGATAAGCAATGATCAAAATGACTTCCGAAATGTAAATGGGTCAGTTTCGACAAATTTATGGCAGTTTAAAGTCTCAGAAGGTAATTTTTGGGAACTTGGAAACTTTTATGTCAACATGACTTTTGACAAGAAAACAAAAGTTTTCAAGTTTTTCGACTTTGAATGCAGAATTATTAAGAACGATAAGCAATGATCAAAATAACTTCCGAAATGTAAATCGGATCAGTTTTGACAAAGTTATGGTAGTTTAAAGTCTCAGAAGTTTATTTTTTGGGAACTTGGAAACTTTTATGTCAACATGACTTATGACAAGAAAACAACAGTTTTCAAGTTTTTCGACTTTGAATGCAGAATTATTAAGAACGATAAGCAATGATCAAAATAACTTCCGAAATGTAAATCGGATCAGTTTTGACAAAGTTTATGGCAGTTTAAAGTCTCAGAAGGTTATTTTTGGGAACTTGGAAACTTTAATGTCAACATGACTTTTGACAAGAAAACAAAAGTTTTCAAGTTTTTCGACTTTGAATGCAGAATTATTAAGAACGATAAGCAATGATCAAAATGACTTCCGAAATGTAAATCGGATCAGTTTTGACAAATTTATGGCAGTTTAAAGTCTCAGAAGGTAATTTTTGGGAACTTGGAAACTTGTATGTCAACATGACTTTTGACAAGAAAACAAAAGTTTTCAAGTTTTTCGACTTTGAATGCAGAATTATTAAGAACGATAAGCAATGATCAAAATGACTTCCGAAATGTAAATCGGATCAGTTTTGACAAAGTTTTGGCAGTTTAAAGTCTCAGAAGATCATTTTTCGGAACTTGGAAACTTTAATGTCAACATGACTTTTGACAAGAAAACAAAAGTTTTCAAGTTTTTCGAATTTGAATGCAGAATTATTAAGAACGATACGCAATGATCAAAATAACTTCCGAAATGTAAATGGGTCAGTTTCGACAAATTTATGGCAGTTTAAAGTCTCAGAAGGTAATTTTTGGGAACTTGGAAACTTGTATGTCAACATGACTTTTGACAAGAAAACAAAAGTTTTCAAGTTTTTCGACTTTGAATGCAGAATTATTAAGAACGATAAGCAATGATCAAAGTAACTTGCGAAATGTAAATCGGATCAGTTTCGACAAAGTTATGGCAGTTTAAAGTCTCAGAAGTTTATTTTTTGGGAACTTGGAAACTTTTATGTCAACATAACTTATGACAAGAAAACAACAGTTTTAAAGTTTTTCGACTTTGAATGCAGAATTATTAAGAACGATAAGCAATAATCAAAATAACTGCCGAAATGTAAATCGGATCAGTTTTGACAAAGTTATGGCAGTTTGAAGTCTCAGAATGTTACTTGTGGAAACTTGGAAACTTTAATGTCAACATGACTTTTGACAAATTTATGGCAGTTTAAAGTCTCAGAAGGTAATTTTTGGGAACTTGGAAACTTTTATGTCAACATGACTTTTGACAAGAAAACAAAAGTTTTCAAGTTTTTCGACTTTGAATGCAGAATTATTAAGAACGATAAGCAATGATCAAAATAACTTCCGAAATGTAAATGGGTCAGTTTCGACAAATTTATGGCAGTTTAAAGTCTCAGAAGGTAATTTTTGGGAACTTGGAAACTTGTATGTCAACATGACTTTTGACAAGAAAACAAAAGTTTTCAAGTTTTTCGACTTTGAATGCAGAATTATTAAGAACGATAAGCAATTATCAAAATGACTTCCGAAATGTAAATCGGATCAGTTTTGACAAAGTTATGGCAGTTTAAAGTCTCAGAAGGTAATTTTTGGGAACTTGGAAACTTTAATGTCAACATGACTTTTGACAAGAAAACAACAGTTTTGAAGTTTTTCGACTTTGAATGCAGAATTATTAAGAACGATAAGCAATGTTCAAAATGACTTCAGAAATGTAAATCGGATCAGTTTTGACAAAGTTATGGCAGTTTAAAGTCTCAGAAGGTAATTTTTGGGAACTTGGAAACTTTTATGTCAACATGACTTTTGACAAGAAAACAAAAGTTTTCAAGTTTTTCGACTTTGAATGCAGAATTATTAAGAACGATAAGCAATGATCAAAATATTGAAAGTAAATGGGTTATGACAAAGTTATGGCAGTTTAAAGTCTCAGAAGTTTATTTTTGGGAACTTGGAAACTTTAATGTCAACATGACTTATGACAAGAAAACAACAGTTTTCAAGTTTTTCGACTTTGAATGCAGAATTATTAAGAACGATAAGCAATGATCAAAATGACTTCCGAAATGTAAATCGGATCAGTTTTGACAAAGTTATGGCAGTTTAAAGTCTCAGAAGGTAATTTTTGGGAACTTGGAAACTTTTATGTCAACATGACTTTTGACAAGAAAACAAAAGTTTTCAAGTTTTTCGACTTTGAATGCAGAATTATTAAGAACGATAAGCAATGTTCAAAATGACTTCAGAAATGTAAATCGGATCAGTTTTGACAAAGTTTTGGCAGTTTAAAGTCTCAGAAGATCATTTTTCGGAACTTGGAAACTTTAATGTCAACATGACTTTTGACAAGAAAACAAAAGTTTTCAAGTTTTTCGAATTTGAATGCAGAATTATTAAGAACGATACGCAATGATCAAAATAACTTCCGAAATGTAAATGGGTCAGTTTCGACAAATTTATGGCAGTTTAAAGTCTCAGAAGGTAATTTTTGGGAACTTGGAAACTTGTATGTCAACATGACTTTTGACAAGAAAACAAAAGTTTTCAAGTTTTTCGACTTTGAATGCAGAATTATTAAGAACGATAAGCAATGATCAAAATAACTTGCGAAATGTAAATCGGATCAGTTTCGACAAAGTTATGGCAGTTTAAAGTCTCAGAAGTTTATTTTTTGGGAACTTGGAAACTTTTATGTCAACATAACTTATGACAAGAAAACAAAAGTTTTCAAGTTTTTCGAATTTGAATGCAGAATTATTAAGAACGATAAGCAATGATCAAAATAGCTTCCGAAATGTAAATGGGTCAGTTTTGACAAATTTATGGCAGTTTAAAGTCTCAGAAGGTAATTTTTGGGAACTTGGAAACTTTTATGTCAACATGACTTATGACAAGAAAACAACAGTTTTCAAGTTTTTCGACTTTGAATGCAGAATTATTAAGAACGATAAGCAATGTTCAAAATAACTTCCGAAATGTAAATCGGATCAGTTTTGACAAAGTTATGGCAGTTTGAAGTCTCAGAATGTTACTTTTGGAAACTTGGAAACTTTAATGTCAACATGACTTTTGACAAATTTATGGCAGTTTAAAGTCTCAGAAGGTAATTTTTGGGAACTTGGAAACTTTTATGTCAACATGACTTTTGACAAGAAAACAAAAGTTTTCAAGTTTTTCGACTTTGAATACAGAATTATTAAGAACGATAAGCAATGATCAAAATGACTTTCGAAATGTAAATCGGATCAGTTTTGACAAAGTTATGGCAGTTTGAAGTCTCAGAAGGTAATTTTTGGAAACTTGGAAACTTTTATGTCAACATGACTTTTGACAAGAAAACAAAAGTTTTCAAGTTTTTCGAATTTGAATGCAGAATTATTAAGAACGATAAGCAATGATCAAAATAGCTTCCGAAATGTAAATGGGTCAGTTTTGACAAATTTATGGCAGTTTAAAGTCTCAGAAGGTAATTTTTGGGAACTTGGAAACTTTTATGTCAACATGACTTATGACAAGAAAACAAAAGTTTTCAAGTTTTTCGACTTTGAATGCAGAATTATTAAGAACGATAAGCAATGTTCAAAATAACTTCCGAAATGTAAATCGGATCAGTTTTGACAAAGTTATGGCAGTTTAAAGTCTCAGAATGTAACTTTTGGAAACTTGGAAACTTTTATGTCAACATGACTTTTGACAAGAAAACAAAAGTTTTCAAGTTTTTCGACTTTGAATGCAGAATTATTAAGAACGATAAGCAATGTTCAAAATGACTTCCGAAATGTAAATGGGTCAGTTTCGACAAATTTATGGCAGTTTAAAGTCTCAGAAGGTAATTTTTGGGAACTTGGAAACTTTTATGTCAACATGACTTTTGACAAGAAAACAAAAGTTTTCAAGTTTTTCGACTTTGAATGCAGAATTATTAAGAACGATAAGCAATGATCAAAATAACTTCCGAAATGTAAATCGGATCAGTTTCGACAAAGTTATGGCAGTTTAAAGTCTCAGAAGTTTATTTTTGGGAACTTGGAAACTTTTATGTCAACATGACTTATGACAAGAAAACAACAGTTTTCAAGTTTTTCGACTTTGAATGCAGAATTATTAAGAACGATAAGCAATGATCAAAATAACTTCCGAAATGTAAATCGGATCAGTTTTGACAAAGTTATGGCAGTTTGAAGTCTCAGAATGTAATTTTTGGGAACTTGGAAACTTTTATGTCAACATGACTTTTGACAAGAAAACAAAAGTTTTCAAGTTTTTCGACTTTGAATGCAGAATTATTAAGAACGATAAGCAATGTTCAAAATGACTTCAGAAATGTAAATCGGATCAGTTTTGACAAAGTTATGGCAGTTTAAAGTCTCAGAAGATAATTTTTGGGAACTTGGAAACTTTTATGTCAACATGACTTTTGACAAGAAAACAAAAGTTTTCAAGTTTTTCGACTTTGAATGCAGAATTTTAAGAACGATAAGCAATGATCAAAATGACTTCCGAAATGTAAATCGGATCAGTTTTGACAAAGTTATGGCAGTTTGAAGTCTCAGAAGGTAATTTTTGGGAACTTGGAAACTTTTATGTCAACATGACTTTTGACAAGAAAACAAAAGTTTTCAAGTTTTTCGAATTTGAATGCACAATTATTAAGAACGATAAGCAATGATCAAAATAGCTTCCAAAATGTAAATGGGTCAGTTTTGACAAATTTATGGCAGTTTAAAGTGTCAGAAGGTAATTTTTGGGAACTTGGAAACTTGTATGTCAACATGACTTTTGACAAGAAAACAAAAGTTTTCAAGTTTTTCGACTTTGAATGCAGAATTATTAAGAACGATAAGCAATGATCAAAATGACTTCCGAAATGTAAATCGGATCAGTTTTGACAAAGTTATGGCAGTTTGAAGTCTCAGAAGGTAATTTTTGGGAACTTGGAAACTTTTATGTCAACATGACTTTTGACAAGAAAACAAAAGTTTTCAAGTTTTTCGAAATGTAAATGGGTCAGTTTTGACAAATTTATGGCAGTTTAAAGTCTCAGAAGGTAATTTTTGGGAACTTGGAAACTTGTATGTCAACATGACTTTTGACAAGAAAACAAAAGTTTTCAAGTTTTTTGACTTTGAATGCAGAATTATTAAGAACGATAAGCAACTATCAAAATGACTTCCGAAATGTAAATCGGATCAATTTTGACAAAGTTATGGCAGTTTAAAGTCTCAGAAGGTAATTTTTCGGAACTTGGAAACTTTTATGTCAACATGACTTATGACAAGAAAACAAAAGTTTTCAAGTTTTTCGACTTTGAATTATTAAAAACGATAAGCAATGATCAAAATGACTTCCGAAATGTAAATCGGATCAGTTTTGACAAAGTTATGGCAGTTCGAAGTCTCAGAAGGTAATTTTTGGGAACTTGGAAACTTTTATGTCAACATGACTTTTGACAAGAAAACAAAAGTTTTCAAGTTTTTCGAATTTGAATGCAGAATTATTAAGAACGATAAGCAATGATCAAAATAGCTTCCGAAATGTAAATGGGTCAGTTTTGACAAATTTATGGCAGTTTAAAGTCTCAGAAGGTAATTTTTGGGAACTTGTAAACTTGTATGTCAACATGACTTTTGACAAGAAAACAAAAGTTTTCAAGTTTTTCGACTTTGAATGCAGAATTATTAAGAACGATAAGCAACTATCAAAATGACTTCCGAAATGTAAATCGGATCAATTTTGACAAAGTTATGGCAGTTTAAAGTCTCAGAAGGTAATTTTTGGGAACTTGGAAACTTTAATGTCAACATGACTTTTGACAAGAAAACAACAGTTTTGAAGTTTTTCGACTTTGAATGCAGAATTATTAAGAACGATAAGCAATGTTCAAAATGACTTCAGAAATGTAAATCGGATAAATTTTGACAAAGTTATGGCAGTTTAAAGTCTCAGAAGATAATTTTTCGGAACTTGGAAACTTTTATGTCAACATGACTTATGACAAGAAACCAAAAGTTTTCAAGTTTTTCGACTTTGAATTATTAAGAACGATAAGCAATGATCAAAATGACTTCCGAAATGTAAATCGGATAAATTTTGACAAAGTTATGGCAGTTTAAAGTCTCAGAAGGTAATTTTTGGGAACTTGGAAACTTTTATATCAATATGACTTTTGGCAAGAAAACAAAAGTTTTCAAGTTTTTCGACTTTGAATGCAGAATTATTAAGAACGATAAGCAATGTTATGGCAAAGTTATGGCAGTTTAAAGTCTCAGAAGTTTATTTTTGGGAACTTGGAAACTTTAATGTCAACATGACTTATGACAAGAAAACAGCAGTTTTCAAGTTTTTCAACTTTGAATGCAGAATTATTAAGAACGATAAGCAACTATCAAAATGACTTCCGAAATGTAAATCGGATCAATTTTGACAAAGTTATGGCAGTTTAAAGTCTCAGAAGGTAATTTTTGGGAACTTGGATACTTGTGTGTCAACATGACTTTTGACAAGAAAACAAAAGTTTTCAAGTTTTTCGACTTTGAATGCAGAATTATTAAGAACGATAAGCAATGATCAAAATAGCTTCCGAAATGTAAATGGGTCAGTTTTGACAAATTTATGGCAGTTTAAAGTCTCAGAAATTTATTTTTGGGAACTTGGAAACTTTAATGTCAACATGACTTTTGACAAGAAAACAAAAGTTTTCAAGTTTTTCGACTTTGAATACAGAATTATTAAGAACGATAAGCAATGATCAAAATGACTTTCGAAATGTAAATCGGATCAGTTTTGACAAAGTTATGGCAGTTTGAAGTCTCAGAATATAACTTTTGGAAACTTGGAAACTTGTATGTCAACATGACTTTTGACAAGAAAACAAAAGTTGTCAAGTTTTTCGACTTTGAATGCAGAATTATTAAGAACGATAAGCAATGTTCAAAATGACTTCAGAAATGTAAATCGGATCAGTTTTGACAAAGTTTTGGCAGTTTAAAGTCTCAGAAGATCATTTTTCGGAAGTTGGAAACTTTAATGTCAACATGACTTTTGACAAGAAAACAAAAGTTTTCAAGTTTTTCGAATTTGAATGCAGAATTATTAAGAACGATACGCAATGATCAAAATAACTTCCGAATTGTAAATGGGTCAGTTTCGACAAATTTATGGCAGTTAAAAGTCTCAGAAGGTAATTTTTGGGAACTTGGAAACTTGTATGTCAACATGACTTTTGACAAGAAAACAAAAGTTTTCAAGTTTTTCGACTTTGAATGCAGAATTATTAAGAACGATAAGCAATGATCAAAGTAACTTGCGAAATGTAAATCGGATCAGTTTCGACAAAGTTATGGCAGTTTAAAGTCTCAGAAGTTTATTTTTTGGGAACTTGGAAACTTTTATGTCAACATAACTTATGACAAGAAAACAACAGTTTTGAAGTTTTTCGACTTTGAATGCAGAATTATTAAGAACGATAAGCAATAATCAAAATAACTGCCGAAATGTAAATCGGATCAGTTTTGACAAAGTTATGGCAGTTTGAAGTCTCAGAATGTTACTTGTGGAAACTTGGAAACTTTAATGTCAACATGACTTTTGACAAATTTATGGCAGTTTAAAGTCTCAGAAGGTAATTTTTGGGAACTTGGAAACTTTTATGTCAACATGACTTTTGACAAGAAAACAAAAGTTTTCAAGTTTTTCGACTTTGAATACAGAATTATTAAGAACGATAAGCAATGATCAAAATAACTTCCGAATTGTAAATGGGTCAGTTTCGACAAATTTATGGCAGTTTAAAGTCTCAGAAGGTAATTTTTGGGAACTTGGAAACTTGTATGTCAACATGACTTTTGACAAGAAAACAAAAGTTTTCAAGTTTTTCGACTTTGAATGCAGAATTATTAAGAACGATAAGCAACTATCAAAATGACTTCCGAAATGTAAATCGGATCAATTTTGACAAAGTTATGGCAGTTTAAAGTCTCAGAAGGTAATTTTTGGGAACTTGGAAACTTTAATGTCAACATGACTTATGACAAGAAAACAACAGTTTTGAAGTTTTTCGACTTTGAATGCAGAATTATTAAGAACGATAAGCAATGTTCAAAATGACTTCAGAAATGTAAATCGGATAAATTTTGACAAAGTTATGGCAGTTTAAAGTCTCAGAAGATAATTTTTCGGAACTTGGAAACTTTTATATCAATATGACTTTTGGCAAGAAAACAAAAGTTTTCAAGTTTTTCGACTTTGAATGCAGAATTATTAAGAACGATAAGCAATGTTATGGCAAAGTTATGGCAGTTTAAAGTCTCAGAAGTTTATTTTTGGGAACTTGGAAACTTTAATGTCAACATGACTTATGACAAGAAAACAGCAGTTTTCAAGTTTTTCGACTTTGAATGCAGAATTATTAAGAACGATAAGCAATTATCAAAATGACTTCCGAAATGTAAATCGGATCAGTTTTGACAAAGTTATGGCAGTTTAAAGTCTCAGAAGGTAATTTTTGGGAACTTGGAAACTTTTATGTCAACATGACTTATGACAAGAAAACAAAAGTTTTCAAGTTTTTCGACTTTGAATGCAGAATTATTAAGAACGATAAGCAATGATCAAAATGACTTCCGAAATGTAAATCGGATCAGTTTTGACAAAGTTATGGCAGTTTAAAGTCTCAGAAGGTCATTTTTCGGAACTTGGAAACTTTTATGTCAACATGACTTTTGACAAGAAAACAAAAGTTTTCAAGTTTTTCGAATTTGAATGCAGAATTATTAAGAACGATAAGCAATGATCAAAATAACTTCCGAAATGTAAATGGGTCAGTTTCGACAAATTTATGGCAGTTTAAAGTCTCAGAAGGTAATTTTTGGGAACTTGGAAACTTGTATGTCAACATGACTTTTGACAAGAAAACAAAAGTTTTCAAGTTTTTCGACTTTGAATGCAGAATTATTAAGAACGATAAGCAATGATCAAAATGACTTCCGAAATGTAAATCGGATCAATTTTGACAAAGTTATGGCAGTTTAAAGTCTCAGAAGGTAATTTTTGGGAACTTGGAAACTTTAATGTCAACATGACTTATGACAAGAAAACAACAGTTTTCAAGTTTTTCGACTTTGAATGCAGAATTATTAAGAACGATAAGCAATGTTCAAAATGACTTCAGAAATGTAAATCGGATCAATTTTGACAAAGTTATGGCAGTTTAAAGTCTCAGAAGATAATTTTTCGGAACTTGGAAACTTTTATGTCAACATGACTTTTGACAAGAAACCAAAAGTTTTCAAGTTTTTCGACTTTGAATGCAGAATTATTAAGAACGATAAGCAATGATCAAAATGACTTCCGAAATGTAAATCGGATCAATTTTGACAAAGTTATGGCAGTTTAAAGTCTCAGAAGGTAATTTTTGGGAACTTGGAAACTTTTATGTCAACATGACTTTTGGCAAGAAAACAAAAGTTTTCAAGTTTTTCGACTTTGAATGCAGAATTATTAAGAACGATAAGCAATATAAAAGTTATGACAAAGTTATGGCAGTTTAAAGTCTCAGAAGTTTATTTTTGGGAACTTGGAAACTTTAATGTCAACATGACTTATGACAAGAAAACAGCAGTTTTCAAGTTTTTCAACTTTGAATGCAGAATTATTAAGAACGATAAGCAACTATCAAAATGACTTCCGAAATGTAAATCGGATCAGTTTTGACAAAGTTATGGCAGTTTAAAGTCTCAGAAGGTAATTTTTGGGAACTTGGAAACTTTTATGTCAACATGACTTTTGACAAGAAAACAAAAGTTTTCAAGTTTTTCGACTTTGAATGCAGAATTATTAAGAACGATAAGCAATGATCAAAATAGCTTCCGAAATGTAAATGGGTCAGTT
The DNA here is from genome assembly GCA_035045305.1 of Drosophila maculinotata. Lineage (NCBI taxonomy): Eukaryota > Metazoa > Arthropoda > Insecta > Diptera > Drosophilidae > Drosophila > Drosophila maculinotata. Next base: position 18,277 of record JAWNPD010000236.1, read on the forward strand.
TTGACAAATTTATGGCAGTTTAAAGTCTCAGAAATTTATTTTTGGGAACTTGGAAACTTTTATGTCAACATGACTTTTGACAAGAAAACAAAAGTTTTCAAGTTTTTCGACTTTGAATACAGAATTATTAAGAACGATAAGCAATGATCAAAATGACTTTCGAAATGTAAATCGGATCAGTTTTGACAAAGTTATGGCAGTTTGAAGTCTCAGAATGTAACTTTTGGAAACTTGGAAACTTTTATGTCAACATGACTTTTGACAAGAAAACAAAAGTTTTCAAGTTTTTCGACTTTGAATGCAGAATTATTAAGAACGATAAGCAATGTTCAAAATGACTTCAGAAATGTAAATCGGATCAGTTTTGACAAAGTTATGGCAGTTTAAAGTCTCAGAAGATAATTTTTCGGAACTTGGAAACTTTAATGTCAACATGACTTTTGACAAGAAAACAAAAGTTTTCAAGTTTTTCGAATTTGAATGCAGAATTATTAAGAACGATAAGCAATGATCAAAATAACTTCCGAAATGTAAATGGGTCAGTTTCGACAAATTTATGGCAGTTTAAAGTCTCAGAAGGTAATTTTTGGGAACTTGGAAACTTGTATGTCAACATGACTTTTGACAAGAAAACAAAAGTTTTCAAGTTTTTCGACTTTGAATGCAGAATTATTAAGAACGATAAGCAATGATCAAAATAACTTCCGAAATGTAAATCGGATCAGTTTTGACAAAGTTATGGCAGTTTAAAGTCTCAGAAGGTAATTTTTGGGAACTTGGAAACTTTTTATGTCAACATGACTTTTGACAAGAAAACAAAAGTTTTCAAGTTTTTCGACTTTGAATGCAGAATTATTAAGAACGATAAGCAATGATCAAAATAACTTCCGAAATGTAAATCGGATCAGTTTTGACAAAGTTATGGCAGTTGAAAGTCTCAGAAGGTAATTTTTGGGAACTTGGAAACTTTTATGTCAACATGACTTTTGACAAGAAAACAAAAGTTTTCAAGTTTTTCGACTTTGAATGCAGAATTATTAAGAACGATAAGCAATGATCAAAATAACTTCCGAAATGTAAATCGGATCAGTTTTGACAAAGTTATGGCAGTTTAAAGTCTCAGAAGGTAATTTTTGGGAACTTGGAAACTTTTATGTCAACATGACTTTTGACAAGAAAACAAAAGTTTTCAAGTTTTTCGACTTTGAATGCAGAATTATTAAGAACGATAAGCAATGTTCAAAATAACTTCCGAAATGTAAATCGGATCAGTTTTGACAAAGTTATGGCAGTTTGAAGTCTCAGAATGTAATTTTTGGAAACTTGGAAACTTTTATGTCAACATGACTTTTGACAAGAAAACAAAAGTTTTCAAGTTTTTCGACTTTGAATGCAGAATTATTAAGAACGATAAGCAATGTTCAAAATGACTTCCGAAATGTAAATCGGATCAGTTTCGACAAATTTATGGCAGTTTAAAGTCTCAGAAGGTAATTTTTGGGAACTTGGAAACTTTTATGTCAACATGACTTTTGACAAGAAAACAAAAGTTTTCAAGTTTTTCGACTTTGAATGCAGAATTATTAAGAACGATAAGCAATGATCAAAATAACTTCCGAAATGTAAATCGGATCAGTTTCGACAAAGTTATGGCAGTTTAAAGTCTCAGAAGTTTATTTTTTGGGAACTTGGAAACTTTTATGTCAACATGACTTTTGACAAGAAAACAACAGTTTTCAAGTTTTTCGACTTTGAATGCAGAATTATTAAGAACGATAAGCAATAATCAAAATAACTTCCGAAATGTAAATCGGATCAGTTTTGACAAAGTTATGGCAGTTTGAAGTCTCAGAATGTAACTTTTGGGAACTTGGAAACTTTTATGTCAACATGACTTTTGACAAGAAAACAAAAGTTTTCAAGTTTTTCGACTTTGAATGCAGAATTATTAAGAACGATAAGCAATGTTCAAAATGACTTCAGAAATGTAAATCGGATCAGTTTTGACAAAGTTATGGCAGTTTAAAGTCTCAGAAGATAATTTTTGGGAACTTGGAAACTTTTATGTCAACATGACTTTTGAAAAGAAAACAAAAGTTTTCAAGTTTTTCGACTTTGAATTTTTAAGAACGATAAGCAATGATCAAAATGACTTCCGAAATGTAAATCGGATCAGTTTTGACAAAGTTATGGCAGTTTGAAGTCTCAGAAGGTAATTTTTGGGAACTTGGAAACTTTTATGTCAACATGACTTTTGACAAGAAAACAAAAGTTTTCAAGTTTTTCGAATTTGAATGCACAATTATTAAGAACGATAAGCAATGATCAAAATAGCTTCCGAAATGTAAATGGGTCAGTTTTGACAAATTTATGGCAGTTCAAAGTGTCAGAAGGTAATTTTTGGGAACTTGGAAACTTGTATGTCAACATGACTTTTGACAAGAAAACAAAAGTTTTCAAGTTTTTCGACTTTGAATGCAGAATTATTAAGAACGATAAGCAATGATCAAAATGACTTCCGAAATGTAAATCGGTTCAGTTTTGACAAAGTTATGGCAGTTTGAAGTCTCAGAAGGTAATTTTTGGGAACTTGGAAACTTTTATGTCAACATGACTTTTGACAAGAAAACAAAAGTTTTCAAGTTTTTCGAAATGTAAATGGGTCAGTTTTGACAAATTTATGGCAGTTTAAAGTCTCAGAAGGTAATTTTTGGGAACTTGGATACTTGTGTGTCAACATGACTTTTGACAAGAAAACAAAAGTTTTCAAGTTTTTTTACTTTGAATTCAGAATTATTAAGAACGATAAGCAACTATCAAAATGACTTCCGAAATGTAAATCGGATCAATTTTGACAAAGTTATGGCAGTTTAAAGTCTCAGAAGATAATTTTTCGGAACTTGGAAACTTTTATGTCAACATGACTTATGACAAGAAAACAAAAGTTTTCAAGTTTTTCGACTTTGAATTATTAAAAACGATAAGCAATGATCAAAATGACTTCCGAAATGTAAATCGGATCAGTTTTGACAAAGTTATGGCAGCTCGAAGTCTCAGAAGGTAATTTTTGGGAACTTGGAAACTTGGAAACTTTAATGTCAACATGACTTTTGACAAGAAAACAAAAGTTTTCAAGTTTTTCGAATTTGAATGCAGAATTATTAAGAACGATAAGCAATGATCAAAATAGCTTCCGAAATGTAAATGGGTCAGTTTTGACAAATTTATGGCAGTTTAAAGTCTCAGAAGGTAATTTTTGGGAACTTGGAAACTTGTATGTCAACATGACTTTTGACAAGAAAACAAAAGTTTTCAAGTTTTTCAACTTTGAATGCAGAATTATTAAGAACGATAAGCAACTATCAAAATGACTTCCGAAATGTAAATCGGATCAATTTTGACAAAGTTATGGCAGTTTAAAGTCTCAGAAGGTAATTTTTGGGAACTTGGAAACTTTAATGTCAACATGACTTATGACAAGAAAACAACAGTTTTGAAGTTTTTCGACTTTGAATGCAGAATTATTAAGAACGATAAGCAATGTTCAAAATGACTTCAGAAATGTAAATCGGATCAATTTTGACAAAGTTATGGCAGTTTAAAGTCTCAGAAGATAATTTTTCGGAACTTGGAAACTTTTATGTCAACATGACTTATGACAAGAAACCAAAAGTTTTCAAGTTTTTCGACTTTGAATTATTAAGAACGATAAGCAATGATCAAAATGACTTCCGAAATGTAAATCGGATAAATTTTGACAAAGTTATGGCAGTTTAAAGTCTCAGAAGGTAATTTTTGGGAACTTGCAAACTTTTATGTCAATATGACTTTTGGCAAGAAAACAAAAGTTTTCAAGTTTTTCGACTTTGAATGCAGAATTATTAAGAACGATAAGCAATGTTATGGAAAAGTTATGGCAGTTTAAAGTCTCAGAAGTTTATTTTTGGGAACTTGGAAACTTTAATGTCAACATGACTTATGACAAGAAAACAGCAGTTTTCAAGTTTTTCAACTTTGAATGCAGAATTATTAAGAACGATAAGCAACTATCAAAATGACTTCCGAAATGTAAATCGGATCAATTTTGACAAAGTTATGGCAGTTTAAAGTCTCAGAAGGTAATTTTTGGGAACTTGGAAACTTGTATGTCAACATGACTTTTGACAAGAAAACAAAAGTTTTCAAGTGTTTCGAATTTGAATGCAGAATTATTAAGAACGATAAGCAATGTTCAAAATGACTTCCGAAATGTAAATCGGATCAGTTTTGACAAAGTTATGGCAGTTTAAAGTCTCAGAAGATAATATTTAGGAATTGGAAACTTTTTTATAACATAATTTTTGGGAACTTGGAAACTTTTATGTCAACATGACTTTTGACAAGAAAACAAAAGTTTTCAAGTTTTTCGACTTTGAATGCAGAATTATTAAGAACGATAAGCAATTATCAAAATGACTTCCGAAATGTAAATCGGATCAGTTTTGACAAAGTTATGGCAGTTTGAAGTCTCAGAAGGTAATTTTTGGGAACTTGGAAACTTTTATGTCAACATGACTTTTGACAAGAAAACAAAAGTTTTCAAGTTTTTCGAAATGTAAATCGGGTCAGTTTTGACAAAGTTATGGCAGTTTAAAGTCTCAGAAGGTAATTTTTGGGAACTTGGATACTTGTGTGTCAACATGACTTTTGACAAGAAAACAAAAGTTTTCAAGTTTTTTGACTTTGAAGGCAGAATTATTAAGAACGATAAGCAACTATCAAAATGACTTCCGAAATGTAAATCGGATCAATTTTGACAAAGTTATGGCAGTTTAAAGTCTCAGAAGATAATTTTTCGGAACTTGGAAACTTTTATGTCAACATGACTTATGACAAGAAAACAAAAGTTTTCAAGTTTTTCGACTTTGAGGAATTATTAAGAACGATAAGCAATGATCAAAATGACTTCCGAAATGTAAATCGGATCAGTTTTGACAAAGTTATGGCAGTTTGAAGTCTCAGAAGGTAATTTTTGGGAACTTGGAAACTTGGAAACTTTAATGTCAACATGACTTTTGACAAGAAAACAAAAGTTTTCAAGTTTTTCGAATTTGAATGCAGAATTATTAAGAACGATAAGCAATGATCAAAATAGCTTCCGAAATGTAAATGGGTCAGTTTTGACAAATTTATGGCAGTTTAAAGTCTCAGAAGGTAATTTTTGGGAACTTGGAAACTTGTATGTCAACATGACTTTTGACAAGAAAACAAAAGTTTTCAAGTTTTTCAACTTTGAATGCAGAATTATTAAGAACGATAAGCAACTATCAAAATGACTTCCGAAATGTAAATCGGATCAATTTTGACAAAGTTATGGCAGTTTAAAGTCTCAGAAGGTAATTTTTGGGAACTTGGAAACTTTAATGTCAACATGACTTATGACAAGAAAACAACAGTTTTGAAGTTTTTCGACTTTGAATGCAGAATTATTAAGAACGATAAGCAATGTTCAAAATGACTTCAGAAATGTAAATCGGATAAATTTTGACAAAGTTATGGCAGTTTAAAGTCTCAGAAGATAATTTTTCGGAACTTGGAAACTTTTATGTCAACATGACTTATGACAAGAAACCAAAAGTTTTCAAGTTTTTCGACTTTGAATTATTAAGAACGATAAGCAATGATCAAAATGACTTCCGAAATGTAAATCGGATAAATTTTACAAAGTTATGGCAGTTTAAAGTCTCAGAAGGTTATTTTTGGGAACTTGCAAACTTTTATGTCAATATGACTTTTGGCAAGAAAACAAAAGTTTTCAAGTTTTTCGACTTTGAATGCAGAATTATTAAGAACGATAAGCAATGTTATGGCAAAGTTATGGCAGTTTAAAGTCTCAGAAGTTTATTTTTGGGAACTTGGAAACTTTAATGTCAACATGACTTATGACAAGAAAACAGCAGTTTTCAAGTTTTTCAACTTTGAATGCAGAATTATTAAGAACGATAAGCAACTATCAAAATGACTTCCGAAATGTAAATCGGATCAATTTTGACAAAGTTATGGCAGTTTAAAGTCTCAGAAGATAATTTTTCGGAACTTGGAAACTTTTATGTCAACATGACTTATGACAAGAAAACAAAAGTTTTCAAGTTTTTCGACTTTGAATTATTAAGAACGATAAGCAATGATCAAAATGACTTCCGAAATGTAAATCGGATCAGTTTTGACAAAGTTATGGCAGCTCGAAGTCTCAGAAGGTAATTTTTGGGAACTTGGAAACTTGGAAACTTTAATGTCAACATGACTTTTGACAAGAAAACAAAAGTTTTCAAGTTTTTCGAATTTGAATGCAGAATTATTAAGAACGATAAGCAATGATCAAAATAGCTTCCGAAATGTAAATGGGTCAGTTTTGACAAATTTATGGCAGTTTAAAGTCTCAGAAGGTAATTTTTGGGAACTTGGAAACTTGTATGTCAACATGACTTTTGACAAGAAAACAAAAGTTTTCAAGTTTTTCAACTTTGAATGCAGAATTATTAAGAACGATAAGCAACTATCAAAATGACTTCCGAAATGTAAATCGGATCAATTTTGACAAAGTTATGGCAGTTTAAAGTCTCAGAAGGTAATTTTTGGGAACTTGGAAACTTTAATGTCAACATGACTTATGACAAGAAAACAACAGTTTTGAAGTTTTTCGACTTTGAATGCAGAATTATTAAGAACGATAAGCAATGTTCAAAATGACTTCGGAAATGTAAATTGGATAAATTTTGACAAAGTTATGGCAGTTTAAAGTCTCAGAAGATAATTTTTCGGAACTTGGAAACTTTTATGTCAACATGACTTATGACAAGAAACCAAAAGTTTTCAAGTTTTTCGACTTTGAGGAATTATTAAGAACGATAAGCAATGATCAAAATGACTTCCGAAATGTAAATCGGATAAATTTTGACAAAGTTATGGCAGTTTAAAGTCTCAGAAGGTAATTTTTGGGAACTTGCAAACTTTTATGTCAATATGACTTTTGGCAAGAAAACAAAAGTTTTCAAGTTTTTCGACTTTGAATGCAGAATTATTAAGAACGATAAGCAATGTTATGGAAAAGTTATGGCAGTTTAAAGTCTCAGAAGTTTATTTTTGGGAACTTGGAAACTTTAATGTCAACATGACTTATGACAAGAAAACAGCAGTTTTCAAGTTTTTCAACTTTGAATGCAGAATTATTAAGAACGATAAGCAACTATCAAAATGACTTCCGAAATGTAAATCGGATCAATTTTGACAAAGTTATGGCAGTTTAAAGTCTCAGAAGGTAATTTTTGGGAACTTGGAAACTTGTATGTCAACATGACTTTTGACAAGAAAACAAAAGTTTTCAAGTGTTTCAAATTTGAATGCAGAATTATTAGGAACGATAAGCAATGTTCAAAATGACTTCCGAAATGTAAATCGGATCAGTTTTGACAAAGTTATGGTCTAAAGTCTCAGAAGATAATATTTAGGAATTGGAAACCTTTTTTATCAACATAATTTTTGGGAACTTGGAAACTTTTATGTCAATATGACTTTTGGCAAGAAAACAAAAGTTTTCAAGTTTTTCGACTTTGAATGCAGAATTATTAAGAACGATAAGCAACTATCAAAATGACTTCCGAAATGTAAATCGGATCAGTTTTGACAAAGTTATGGCAGTTTGAAGTCTCAGAAGGTAATTTTTGGGAACTTGGAAACTTTTATGTCAACATGACTTTTGACAAGAAAACAAAAGTTTTCAAGTTTTTCGAAATGTAAATCGGGTCAGTTTTGACAAATTTATGGCAGTTTAAAGTCTCAGAAGGTAATTTTTGGGAACTTGGATACTTTTATGTCAATATGACTTTTGACAAGAAAACAAAAGTTTTCAAGTTTTTCGACTTTGAATGCAGAATTATTAAGAACGATAAGCAACTATCAAAATGACTTCCGAAATGTAAATCGGATCAATTTTGACAAAGTTATGGCAGTTTAAAGTCTCAGAAGATAATTTTTCGGAACTTGGAAACTTTTATGTCAACATGACTTATGACAAGAAAACAAAAGTTTTCAAGTTTTTCGACTTTGAATGCAGAATTATTAAGAACGATAAGCAATGATCAAAATGACTTCCGAAATGTAAATCGGATCAGTTTTGACAAAGTTATGGCAGTTCGAAGTCTCAGAAGGTAATTTTTGGGAACTTGGAAACTTGGAAACTTTAATGTCAACATGACTTTTGACAAGAAAACAAAAGTTTTCAAGTTTTTCGAATTTGAATGCAGAATTATTAAGAACGATAAGCAATGATCAAAATAGCTTCCGAAATGTAAATGGGTCAGTTTTGACAAATTTATGGCAGTTTAAAGTCTCAGAAGGTAATTTTTGGGAACTTGGAAACTTGTATGTCAACATGACTTTTGACAAGAAAACAAAAGTTTTCAAGTTTTTCGACTTTGAATGCAGAATTATTAAGAACGATAAGCAACTATCAAAATGACTTCCGAAATGTAAATCGGATCAATTTTGACAAAGTTATGGCAGTTTAAAGTCTCAGAAGGTAATTTTTGGGAACTTGGAAACTTTAATGTCAACATGACTTTTGACAAGAAAACAACAGTTTTGAAGTTTTTCGACTTTGAATGCAGAATTATTAAGAACGATAAGCAATGTTCAAAATGACTTCAGAAATGTAAATCGGATCACTTTTGACAAAGTTATGGCAGTTTAAAGTCTCAGAAGATAATTTTTCGGAACTTGGAAACTTTTATGTCAACATGACTTATGACAAGAAACCAAAAGTTTTCAAGTTTTTCGACTTTGAATTATTAAGAACGATAAGCAATGATCAAAATGACTTCCGAAATGTAAATCGGATCAGTTTTGACAAAGTTATGGCAGTTTAAAGTCTCAGAAGGTAATTTTTGGGAACTTGGAAACTTTTATGTCAATATGACTTTTGACAAGAAAACAAAAGTTTTCAAGTTTTTCGACTTTGAATGCAGAATTATTAAGAACGATAAGCAATATCAAAATAACTTCCGAAATGTAAATGGGTTATGACAAAGTTATGGCAGTTTAAAGTCTCAGAAGTTTATTTTTGGGAACTTGGAAACTTTAATGTCAACATGACTTTTGACAAGAAAACAACAGTTTTCAAGTTTTTCGACTTTGAATGCAGAATTATTAAGAACGATAAGCAATTATCAAAATGACTTCCGAAATGTAAATCGGATCAGTTTTGACAAAGTTATGGCAGTTTAAAGTCTCAGAAGGTAATTTTTGGGAACTTGGAAACTTTTATGTCAACATGACTTTTGACAAGAAAACAAAAGTTTTCAAGTTTTTCGAATTTGAATGCAGAATTATTAAGAACGATAAGCAATGTTCAAAATGACTTCCGAAATGTAAATCGGATCAGTTTTGACAAAGTTATGGCAGTCTAAAGTCTCAGAAGATAATATTTAAAATAATTTTTGGGAACTTGGAAACTTTTATGTCAACATGACTTTTGACAAGAAAACAAAAGTTTTCAAGTTTTTCGACTTTGAATGCAGAATTATTAAGAACGATAAGCAATGATCAAAATACTTGAAAGTAAACGGAAGTTATGACAAAGTTATGGCAGTTTGAAGTCTCAGAAGATAATTTTTGGGAACTTGGAAACTTTTATGTCAACATGACTTTTGACAAGAAAACAAAAGTTTTCAAGTTTTTCGACTTTGAATGCAGAATTATTAAGAACGATAAGCAATGTTCAAAATGACTTCCGAAATGTAAATCGGATCAGTTTTGACAAAGTTTATGGCAGTTTAAAGTCTCAGAAGGTAATTTTTGGGAACTTGGAAACTTTTATGTCAACATGACTTTTGACAAGAAAACAAAAGTTTTCAAGTTTTTCGAATTTGAATGCAGAATTATTAAGAACGATAAGCAATGATCAAAATAGCTTCCGAAATGTAAATGGGTCAGTTTTGACAAATTTATGGCAGTTTAAAGTCTCAGAAGGTAATTTTTGGGAACTTGGAAACTTTTATGTCAACATGACTTTTGACAAGAAAACAACAGTTTTGAAGTTTTTCGACTTTGAATGCAGAATTATTAAGAACGATAAGCAATGTTCAAAATGACTTCAGAAATGTAAATCGGATCACTTTTGACAAATTTATGGCAGTTTAAAGTCTCAGAAGATAATTTTTCGGAACTTGGAAACTTTTATGTCAACATGACTTATGACAAGAAACCAAAAGTTTTCAAGTTTTTCGACTTTGAATTATTAAGAACGATAAGCAATGATCAAAATGACTTCCGAAATGTAAATGGGTCAGTTTTGACAAATTTATGGCAGTTTAAAGTGTCAGAAGGTAATTTTTGGGAACTTGGAAACTTTAATGTTAACATGACTTATGACAAGAAAACAACAGTTTTCAAGTTTTTCGACTTTGAATGCAGAATTATTAAGAACGATAAGCAACTATCAAAATGACTTCCGAAATGTAAATCGGATAAATTTTGACAAAGTTATGGCAGTTTAAAGTCTCAGAAGGTAATTTTTGGGAACTTGGAAACTTTAATGTCAACATGACTTATGACAAGAAAACAACAGTTTTGAAGTTTTTCGACTTTGAATGCAGAATTATTAAGAACGATGAGCAATGATCAAAATAACTTCCGAAATGTAAATCGGATCAGTTTTGATAAAGTTATGGCAGCTAAAGTCTCAGAAGATAATATTTAGGAACTTGGAAACTTTTTTGTCAACATAATTTTTGGGAACTTGGAAACTTTTATGTCAATATGACTTTTGGCAAGAAAACAAAAGTTTTCAAGTTTTTCGACTTTGAATGCAGAATTATTAAGAACGATAAGCAATGTTATGGCAAAGTTATGGCAGTTTAAAGTCTCAGAAGTTTATTTTTGGGAACTTGGAAACTTTAATGTCAACATGACTTATGACAAGAAAACAACAGTTTTGAAGTTTTTCGACTTTGAATGCAGAATTATTAAGAACGATAAGCAATAATCAAAATAACTTCCGAAATGTAAATCGGATCAGTTTTGACAAAGTTATGGCAGTTTGAAGTCTCAGAATGTAACTTTTGGGAACTTGGAAACTTTTATGTCAACATGACTTTTGACAAGAAAACAAAAGTTTTCAAGTTTTTCGACTTTGAATGCAGAATTATTAAGAACGATAAGCAATGATCAAAATGACTTCCGAAATGTAAATGGGTCAGTTTTGACAAATTTATGGCAGTTTAAAGTCTCAGAAGGTAATTTTTGGGAACTTGGAAACTTTAATGTCAACATGACTTTTGACAAGAAAACAACAGTTTTCAAGTTTTTCGACTTTGAATGCAGAATTATTAAGAACGATAAGCAACTATCAAAATGACTTCCGAAATGTAAATCGGATCAATTTTGACAAAGTTATGGCAGTTTAAAGTCTCAGAAGGTAATTTTTGGGAACTTGGAAACTTGTATGTCAACATGACTTTTGACAAGAAAACAAAAGTTTTCAAGTTTTTCGACTTTGAATGCAGAATTATTAAGAACGATAAGCAATGATCAAAATGACTTCCGAAATGTAAATCGGATCAGTTTTGACAAAGTTATGGCAGTTTGAAGTCTCAGAAGGTAATTTTTGGGAACTTGGAAACTTGTGTGTCAACATGACTTTTGACAAGAAAACAAAAGTTTTCAAGTTTTTTGACTTTGAAGGCAGAATTATTAAGAACGATAAGCAACTATCAAAATGACTTCCGAAATGTAAATCGGATCAATTTTGACAAAGTTATGGCAGTTTAAAGTCTCAGAAGATAATTTTTCGGAACTTGGAAACTTGTATGTCAACATGACTTATGACAAGAAAACAAAATTTTTCAAGTTTTTCGACTTTGAATTATTAACAACGATAAGCAATGATCAAAATGACTTCCGAAATGTAAATCGGATCAGTTTTGACAAAGTTATGGCAGCTCGAAGTCTCAGAAGGTAATTTTTGGGATTTTGTAAACTTGGAAACTTTTTTGTCAACATAATTTTTGGGAACTTGGAAACTTTTATGTCAATATGACTTTTGGCAAGAAAACAAAAGTTTTCAAGTTTTTCGACTTTGAATGCAGAATTATTAAGAACGATAAGCAATGTTATGGCAAAGTTATGGCAGTTTAAAGTCTCAGAAGTTTATTTTCGGGAACTTGGAAACTTTAATGTCAACATGACTTATGACAAGAAAACAGCAGTTTTCAAGTTTTTCAACTTTGAATGCAGAATTATTAAGAACGATAAGCAACTATTCCGAAATGTAAATCGGATCAATTTTGACAAAGTTATGGCAGTTTAAAATCTCAGAAGGTAATTTTTGGGAACTTGGAAACTTGTATGTCAACATGACTTTTGACAAGAAAACAAAAGTTTTCAAGTTTTTCGAATTTGAATGCAGAATTATTAAGAACGATAAGCAATGTTCAACATGACTTCCGAAATGTAAATCGGATCAGTTTTGACAAAATTATGGTCTAAAGTCTCAAAAGATAATATTTAGGAATTGGAAACTTTTTTGTCAACATAATTTTTGGGAACTTGGAAACTTTTATGTCAATATGACTTTTGGCAAGAAAACAAAAGTTTTCAAGTTTTTCGACTTTGAATGCAGAATTATTAAGAACGATAAGCAATGTTATGGCAAAGTTATGGCAGTTTAAAGTCTCAGAAGATAATTTTTGGGAACTTGGAAACTTTAATGTCAACATGACTTTTGACAAGAAAACAAAAGTTTTCAAGTTTTTCGACTTTGAATGCAGAATTATTAAGAACGATAAGCAATGTTCAAAATGACTTCAGAAATGTAAATCGGATCAGTTTCGACAAAGTTATGGCAGTTTAAAGTCTCAGAAGTTTATTTTTTGGGAACTTGGAAACTTTTATGTCAACATGACTTATGACAAGAAAACAACAGTTTTGAAGTTTTTCGAATTTGAATGCAGAATTATTAAGAACGATACGCAATGATCAAAATAGCTTCCGAAATGTAAATGGGTCAGTTTCGACAAATTTATGGCAGTTTAAAGTCTCAGAAGGTAATTTTTGGGAACTTGGAAACTTGTATGTCAACATGACTTTTGACAAGAAAACAAAAGTTTTCAAGTTTTTCGACTTTGAATGCAGAATTATTAAGAACGATAAGCAATGATCAAAATAACTTGCGAAATGTAAATCGGATCAGTTTCGACAAAGTTATGGCAGTTTAAAGTCTCAGAAGTTTATTTTTTGGGAACTTGGAAACTTTTATGTCAACATAACTTATGACAAGAAAACAACAGTTTTGAAGTTTTTCGACTTTGAATGCAGAATTATTAAGAACGATAAGCAATAATCAAAATAACTTCCGAAATGTAAATCGGATCAGTTTTGACAAAGTTATGGCAGTTTGAAGTCTCAGAATGTAACTTTTGGGAACTTGGAAACTTTTATGTCAACATGACTTTTGACAAGAAAACAAAAGTTTTCAAGTTTTTCGACTTTGAATGCAGAATTATTAAGAACGATAAGCAATGTTCAAAATGACTTCAGAAATGTAAATCGGATCAGTTTTGACAAATTTATGGCAGTTTAAAGTGTCAGAAGGTAATTTTTGGGAACTTGGAAACTTTAATGTTAACATGACTTATGACAAGAAAACAACAGTTTTCAAGTTTTTCGACTTTGAATGCAGAATTATTAAGAACGATAAGCAACTATCAAAATGACTTCCGAAATGTAAATCGGATAAATTTTGACAAAGTTATGGCAGTTTAAAGTCTCAGAAGGTAATTTTTGGGAACTTGGAAACTTGATGTCAACATGACTTTTGACAAGAAAACAAAAGTTTTCAAGTTTTTCGACTTTGAATGCAGAATTATTAAGAACGATAAGCAATGATCAAAATGACTTCCGAAATGTAAATCGGTTCAGTTTTGACAAAGTTATGGCAGTTTGAAGTCTCAGAAGGTAATTTTTGGGAACTTGGAAACTTTTATGTCAACATGACTTTTGACAAGAAAACAAAAGTTTTCAAGTTTTTCGAAATGTAAATGGGTCAGTTTTGACAAATTTATGGCAGTTTAAAGCCTCAGAAGGTAATTTTTGGGAACTTGGAAACTTGTGTGTCAACATGACTTTTGACAAGAAAACAAAAGTTTTCAAGTTTTTTTACTTTGAAGGCAGAATTATTAAGAACGATAAGCAACTATCAAAATGACTTCCGAAATGTAAATCGGATCAATTTTGACAAAGTTATGGCAGTTTAAAGTCTCAGAAGATAATTTTTCGGAACTTGGAAACTTTTATGTCAACATGACTTATGACAAGAAAACAAAATTTTTCAAGTTTTTCGACTTTGAATTATTAAAAACGATAAGCAATGATCAAAATGACTTCCGAAATGTAAATCGGATCAGTTTTGACAAAGTTATGGCAGCTCGAAGTCTCAGAAGGTAATTTTTGGGAACTTGGAAACTTGGAAACTTTAATGTCAACATGACTTTTGACAAGAAAACAAAAGTTTTCAAGTTTTTCGAATTTGAATGCAGAATTATTAAGAACGATAAGCAATGATCAAAATAGCTTCCGAAATGTAAATGGGTCAGTTTTGACAAATTTATGGCAGTTTAAAGTCTCAGAAGGTAATTTTTGGGAACTTGGAAACTTGTATGTCAACATGACTTTTGACAAGAAAACAAAAGTTTTCAAATTTTTCGACTTTGAATGCAGAATTATTAAGAACGATAAGCAACTATCAAAATGACTTCCGAAATGTAAATCGGATCAATTTTGACAAAGTTATGGCAGTTTAAAGTCTCAGAAGGTAATTTTTGGGAACTTGGAAACTTTAATGTCAACATGACTTATGACAAGAAAACAACAGTTTTGAAGTTTTTCGACTTTGAATGCAGAATTATTAAGAACGATGAGCAATGATCAAAATAACTTCCGAAATGTAAATCGGATCAGTTTTGATAAAGTTATGGCAGCTAAAGTCTCAGAAGATAATATTTAGGAACTTGGAAACTTTTTTGTCAACATAATTTTTGGGAACTTGGAAACTTTTATGTCAATATGACTTTTGGCAAGAAAACAAAAGTTTTCAAGTTTTTCGAATGCAGAATTATTAAGAACGATAAGCAATGTTATGGCAAAGTTATGGCAGTTTAAAGTCTCAGAAGTTTATTTTCGGGAACTTAGAAACTTTAATGTCAACATGACTTATGACAAGAAAACAGCAGTTTTCAAGTTTTTCAACTTTGAATGCAGAATTATTAAGAACGATAAGCAACTATTCCGAAATGTAAATCGGATCAATTTTGACAAAGTTATGGCAGTTTAAAATCTCAGAAGGTAATTTTTGGGAACTTGGAAACTTGTATGTCAACATGACTTTTGACAAGAAAACAAAAGTTTTCAAGTGTTTCAAATTTGAATGCAGAATTATTAGGAACGATAAGCAATGTTCAAAATGACTTCCGAAATGTAAATCGGATCAGTTTTGACAAAGTTATGGTCTAAAGTCTCAGAAGATAATATTTAGAAATTGGAAACTTTTTTGTCAACATAATTTTTGGGAACTTGGAAACTTTTATGTCAATATGACTTTTGGCAAGAAAACAAAAGTTTTCAAGTTTTTCGACTTTGAATGCAGAATTATTAAGAACGATAAGCAATGTTATGGCAAAGTTATGGCAGTTAAAAGTCTCAGAAGATAATTTTTGGGAACTTGGAAACTTTAATGTCAACATGACTTTTGACAAGAAAACAAAAGTTTTCAAGTTTTTCGACTTTGAATGCAGAATTATTAAGAACGATAAGCAATGTTCAAAATGACTTCAGAAATGTAAATCGGATCAGTTTTGACCAAGTTTTTGCAGTTTAAAGTCTCAGAAGATAATTTTTCGGAACTTGGAAACTTTTATGTCAACATGACTTTTGACAAGAAAACAAAAGTTTTCAAGTTTTTCGAATTTGAATGCAGAATTATTAAGAACGATACGCAATGATCAAAATAGCTTCCGAAATGTAAATGGGTCAGTTTCGACAAATTTATGGCAGTTTAAAGTCGAAGAAGGTAATTTTTGGGAACTTGGAAACTTGTATGTCAACATGACTTTTGACAAGAAAACAAAAGTTTTCAAGTTTTTCGACTTTGAATGCAGAATTATTAAGAACGATAAGCAATGATCAAAGTAACTTGCGAAATGTAAATCGGATCAGTTTCGACAAAGTTATGGCAGTTTAAAGTCTCAGAAGTTTATTTTTTGGGAACTTGGAAACTTTTATGTCAACATAACTTATGACAAGATAACAACAGTTTTGAAGTTTTTCGACTTTGAATGCAGAATTATTAAGAACGATAAGCAATAATCAAAATAACTTCCGAAATGTAAATCGGATCAGTTTTGACAAAGTTATGGCAGTTTGAAGTCTCAGAATGTAACTTTTGGGAACTTGAAAACTTTTATGTCAACATGACTTTTGACAAGAAAACAAAAGTTTTCAAGTTTTTTGACTTTGAATGCAGAATTATTAAGAACGATAAGCAACTATCAAAATGACTTCCGAAATGTAAATCGGATCAATTTTGACAAAGTTATGGCAGTTTAAAGTCTCAGAAGATAATTTTTCGGAACTTGGAAACTTTTATGTCAACATGACTTATGACAAGAAAACAAAAGTTTTCAAGTTTTTCGACTTTGAATTATTAAGAACGATAAGCAATGATCAAAATGACTTCCGAAATGTAAATGGGTCAGTTTTGACAAATTTATGGCAGTTTAAAGTGTCAGAAGGTAATTTTTGGGAACTTGGAAACTTTAAAGTTAACATGACTTATGACAAGAAAACAACAGTTTTCAAGTTTTTCGACTTTGAATGCAGAATTATTAAGAACGATAAGCAACTATCAAAATGACTTCCGAAATGTAAATCGGATAAATTTTGACAAAGTTATGGCAGTTTAAAGTCTCAGAAGGTAATTTTTGGGAACTTGGAAACTTGTATGTCAACATGACTTTTGACAAGAAAACAAAAGTTTTCAAGTTTTTCGACTTTGAATGCAGAATTATTAAGAACGATAAGCAATGATCAAAATGACTTCCGAAATGTAAATCGGTTCAGTTTTGACAAAGTTATGGCAGTTTGAAGTCTCAGAAGGTAATTTTTGGGAACTTGGAAACTTTTATGTCAACATGACTTTTGACAAGAAAACAAAAGTTTTCAAGTTTTTCGAAATGTAAATGGGTCAGTTTTGACAAATTTATGGCAGTTTAAAGCCTCAGAAGGTAATTTTTGGGAACTTGGAAACTTGTGTGTCAACATGACTTTTGACAAAAAAACAAAAGTTTTCAAGTTTTTTTACTTTGAAGGCAGAATTATTAAGAACGATAAGCAACTATCAAAATGACTTCCGAAATGTAAATCGGATCAATTTTGACAAAGTTATGGCAGTTTAAAGTCTCAGAAGATAATTTTTCGGAACTTGGAATCTTTTAGGTCAACATGACTTATGACAAGAAAACAAAATTTTTCAGGTTTTGCGACTTTGAATTATTAAAAACGATAAGCAATGATCAAAATGACTTCCGAAATTAAATCGGATCAGTTTTGACAAAGTTATGGCAGCTCGAAGTCTCAGAAGGTAATTTTTGGGAACTTGGAAACTTGGAAACTTTAATGTCAACATGACTTTTGACAAGAAAACAAAAGTTTTCAAGTTTTTCGAATTTGAATGCAGAATTATTAAGAACGATAAGCAATGATCAAAATAACTTCCGAAATGTAAATGGGTCAGTTTTGACAAATTTATGGCAGTTTAAAGTCTCAGAAGGTAATTTTTGGGAACTTGGAAACTTGTATGTCAACATGACTTTTGACAAGAAAACAAAAGTTTTCAAAATTTTCAACTTTGAATGCAGAATTATTAAGAACGATAAGCAACTATCAAAATGACTTCCGAAATGTAAATCGGATCAATTTTGACAAATTTATGGCAGTTTAAAGTCTCAGAAGATAATTTTTCGGAACTTGGAAACTTTTATGTCAACATGACTTATGACAAGAAAACAAAAGTTTTCAAGTTTTTCGACTTTGAATTATTAAGAACGATAAGCAATGATCAAAATGACTTCAGAAATGTAAATCGGATCACTTTTGACAAATTTATGGCAGTTTAAAGTCTCAGAAGATAATTTTTCGGAACTTGGAAACTTTTATGTCAACATGACTTATGACAAGAAAACAAAAGTTTTCAAGATTTTCGACTTTGAATTATTAAGAACGATAAGCAATGATCAAAATGACTTCAGAAATGTAAATCGGATCACTTTTGACAAATTTATGGCAGTTTAAAGTCTCAGAAGATAATTTTTCGGAACTTGGAAACTTTAATGTCAACATGACTTATGACAAAAAAACAACAGTTTTGAAGTTTTTCGACTTTGAATGCAGAATTATTAAGAACGATAAGCAACTATCAAAATGACTTCCGAAATGTAAATCGGATAAATTTTGACAAAGTTATGGCAGTTTAAAGTCTCAGAAGGTAATTTTTGGGAACTTGGAAACTTTAATGTCAATATGACTTTTGGCAAGAAAACAAAAGTTTTCAAGTTTTTCGACTTTGAATGCAGAATTATTAAGAACGATAAGCAATGTTATGGCAAAGTTATGGCAGTTTAAAGTCTCAGAAGTTTATTTTTGGGAACTTGGAAACTTTAATGTCAACATGACTTATGACAAGAAAACAGCAGTTTTCAAGTTTTTCAACTTTGAATGCAGAATTATTAAGAACGATAAGCAACTATCAAAATGACTTCCGAAATGTAAATCGGATCAATTTTGACAAAGTTATGGCAGTTTAAAGTCTCAGAAGGTAATTTTTGGGAACTTGGAAACTTGTATGTCAACAAGACTTTTGACAAGAAAACAAAAGTTTTCAAGTGTTTCAAATTTGAATGCAGAATTATTAGGAACGATAAGCAATGTTCAAAATGACTTCCGAAATGTAAATCGGATCAGTTTTGACAAAGTTATGGCAGTCTAAAGTCTCAGAAGATAATATATAGGAACTTGGAAACTTTTTTGTCAACATAATTTTTGGGAACTTGGAAACTTTTATGTCAATATGACTTTTGGCAAGAAAACAAAAGTTTTAAAGTTTTTCGACTTTGAATGCAGAATTATTAAGAACGATAAGCAATGTTATGGCAAAGTTATGGCAGTTTAAAGTCTCAGAAGATAATTTTTGGGAACTTGGAAACTTTTATGTCAACATGACTTTTGACAAGAAAACAAAAGTTTTCAAGTTTTTCGACTTTGAATTATTAAGAACGATAAGCAATGTTCAAAATGACTTCAGAAATGTAAATCGGATCAGTTTTGACCAAGTTTTTGCAGTTTAAAGTCTCAGAAGATCATTTTTCGGAACTTGGAAACTTTTATGTCAACATGACTTTTGACAAGAAAACAACAGTTTTGAAGTTTTTCGACTTTGAATGCAGAATTATTAAGAACGATAAGCAATGATCAAACTAACTTGCGAAATGTAAATCGGATCAGTTTCGACAAAGTTATGGCAGTTTAAAGTCTCAGAAGTTTATTTTTTGGGAACTTGGAAACTTTAATGTCAACATAACTTATGACAAGAAAACAACAGTTTTGAAGTTTTTCGACTTTGAATGGAGAATTATTAAGAACGATAAGCAACTATCAAAATGACTTCCGAAATGTAAATCGGATCAATTTTGACAAAGTTATGGCAGTTTAAAGTCTCAGAAGGTAATTTTTGGGAACTTGGAAACTTTAATGTCAACATGACTTATGACAAGAAAACAACAGTTTTGAAGTTTTTCGACTTTGAATGCAGAATTATTAAGAACGATAAGCAATGTTCAAAATGACTTCAGAAATGTAAATCGGATCACTTTTGACAAATTTATGGCAGTTTAAAGTCTCAGAAGATAATTTTTCGGAACTTGGAAACTTTTATGTCAACATGACTTATGACAAGAAACCAAAAGTTTTCAAGTTTTTCGACTTTGAATGCAGAATTATTAAGAACGATAAGCAATGATCAAAATGACTTCCGAAATGTAAATGGGTCAGTTTTGACAAATTAATGGCAGTTTAAAGTGTCAGAAGGTAATTTTTGGGAACTTGGAAACTTTAATGTTAACATGACTTATGACAAAAAAACAACAGTTTTTAAGTTTTTCGACTTTGAATGCAGAATTATTAAGAACGTTAAGCATCTATCAAAATGACTTCCGAAATGTAAATCGGATAAATTTTGACAAAGTTATGGCAGTTTAAAGTCTCAGAAGGTAATTTTTGGGAACTTGGAAACTTTAATGTCAACATGACTTATGACAAGAAAACAACAGTTTTGAAGTTTTTCGACTTTGAATGCAGAATTATTAAGAACGATGAGCAATGATCAAAATAACTTCCGAAATGTAAATCGGATCAGTTTTGATAAAGTTATGGCAGCTAAAGTCTCAGAAGATAATATTTAGGAACTTGGAAACTTTTTTGTCAACATAATTTTTGGGAACTTGGAAACTTTTATGTCAATATGACTTTTGGCAAGAAAACAAAAGTTTTCAAGTTTTTCGACTTTGAATGCAGAATTATTAAGAACGATAAGCAATGTTATGGCAAAGTTATGGCAGTTTAAAGTCTCAGAAGTTTATTTTCGGGAACTTGGAAACTTTAATGTCAAAATGACTTATGACAAGAAAACAACAGTTTTCAAGTTTTTCAACTTTGAATGCAGAATTATTAAGAACGATAAGCAACTATTCCGAAATGTAAATCGGATCAATTTTGACAAAGTTATGGCAGTTTAAAGTCTCAGAAGGTAATTTTTGGGAACTTGGAAACTTGTATGTCAACATGACTTTTGACAAGAAAACAAAAGTTTTCAAGTTTTTCAAATTTGAATGCAGAATTATTAGGAACGATAAGCAATGTTCAAAATGACTTCCGAAATGTAAATCGGATCAGTTTTGACAAAGTTATGGTCTAAAGTCTCAGAAGATAATATTTAGAAATTGGAAACTTTTTTGTCAACATAATTTTTGGGAACTTGGAAACTTTTATGTCAACATGACTTATGACAAGAAAACAACAGTTTTCAAGTTTTTCGACTTTGAATGCAGAATTATTAAGAACGATAAGCAATGTTATGGCAAAGTTATGGCAGTTTAAAGTCTCAGAAGATAATTTTTGGGAACTTGGAAACTTTAATGTCAACATGACTTTTGACAAGAAAACAAAAGTTTTCAAGTTTTTCGACTTTGAATGCAGAATTATTAAGAACGATAAGCAATGTTCAAAATGACTTCAGAAATGTAAATCGGATCAGTTTTGACCAAGTTTTGGCAGTTTAAAGTCTCAGAAGATAATTTTTCGGAACTTGGAAACTTTTATGTCAACATGACTTTTGACAAGAAAACAAAAGTTTTCAAGTTTTTCGAATTTGAATGCAGAATTATTAAGAACGATACGCAATGATCAAAATAACTTCCGAAATGTAAATGGGTCAGTTTCGACAAATTTATGGCAGTTTAAAGTCTCAGAAGGTAATTTTTGGGAACTTGGAAACTTGTATGTCAACATGACTTTTGACAAGAAAACAAAAGTTTTCAAGTTTTTCGACTTTGAATGCAGAATTATTAAGAACGATAAGCAATGATCAAAGTAACTTGCGAAATGTAAATCGGATCAGTTTCGACAAAGTTATGGCAGTTTAAAGTCTCAGAAGTTTATTTTTTGGGAACTTGGAAACTTTTATGTCAACATAACTTATGACAAGAAAACAACAGTTTTGAAGTTTTTCGACTTTGAATGCAGAATTATTAAGAACGATAAGCAATAATCAAAATAACTTCCGAAATGTAAATCGGATCAGTTTTGACAAAGTTATGGCAGTTTGAAGTCTCAGAATGTAATTTTTGGGAACTTGGAAACTTTTATGTCAACATGACTTTTGACAAGAAAACAAAAGTTTTCAAGTTTTTCGACTTTGAATGCAGAATTATTAAGAACGATAAGCAATGATCAAAATGACTTCCGAAATGTAAATCGGATCAATTTTGACAAAGTTATGGCAGTTTAAAGTCTCAGAAGATAATTTTTGGGAACTTGGAAACTTTTATGTCAACATGACTTTTGACAAGAAACCAAAAGTTTTCAAGTTTTTCGACTTTGAATGCATAATTATTAAGAACGATAAGCAATGATCAAAATGACTTCCGAAATGTAAATCGGGTCAGTTTTGACAAATTTATGGCAGTTTAAAGTCTCAGAAGGTAATTTTTGGGAACTTGGAAACTTTAATGTTAACATGACTTATGACAAGAAAACAACAGTTTTTAAGTTTTTCGACTTTGAATGCAGAATTATTAAGAACGATAAGCATCTATCAAAATGACTTCCGAAATGTAAATCGGATAAATTTTGACAAAGTTATGGCAGTTTAAAGTCTCAGAAGGTAATTTTTGGGAACTTGGAAACTTTAATGTCAACATGACTTATGACAAGAAAACAACAGTTTTGAAGTTTTTCGACTTTGAATGCAGAATTATTAAGAACGATGAGCAATGATCAAAATAACTTCCGAAATGTAAATCGGATCAGTTTTGATAAAGTTATGGCAGTTTAAAGTCTCAGAAGATAATTTTTGGGAACTTGGAAACTTTTATGTCAATATGACTTTTGGCAAGAAAACAAAAGTTTTCAAGTTTTTCGACTTTGAATGCAGAATTATTAAGAACGATAAGCAATGTTATGGCAAAGTTATGGCAGTTTAAAGTCTCAGAAGTTTATTTTCGGGAACTTGGAAACTTTAATGTCAACATGACTTATGACAAGAAAACAGCAGTTTTCAAGTTTTTCAACTTTGAATGCAGAATTATTAAGAACGATAAGCAATGATCTAAAATTCCGAAATGTAAATCGGATCAATTTTGACAAAGTTATGGCAGTTTAAAGTCTCAGAAGGTAATTTTTGGGAACTTGGAAACTTGTATGTCAACATGACTTTTGACAAGAAAACAAAAGTTTTCAAGTTTTTCAAATTTGAATGCAGAATTATTAAGAACGATAAGCAATGTTCAAAATGACTTCCGAAATGTAAATCGGATCAGTTTTGACAAAGTTATGGCAGTTTAAAGTCTCAGAAGATAATATTTAGAAATTGGAAACTTTTTTGTCAACATAATTTTTGGGAACTTGGAAACTTTTATGTCAACATGACTTATGACAAGAAAACAACAGTTTTCAAGTTTTTCGACTTTGAATGCAGAATTATTAAGAACGATAAGCAATGTTATGGCAAAGTTATGGCAGTTTAAAGTCTCAGAAGATAATTTTTGGGAACTTGGAAACTTTAATGTCAACATGACTTTTGACAAGAAAACAAAAGTTTTCAAGTTTTTCGACTTTGAATGCAGAATTATTAAGAACGATAAGCAATGTTCAAAATGACTTCAGAAATGTAAATCGGATCAGTTTTGACAAAGTTATGGCAGTTTAAAGTCTCAGAAGATAATTTTTCGGAACTTGGAAACTTTTATGTCAACATGACTTTTGACAAGAAAACAACAGTTTTGAAGTTTTTCGACTTTGAATGCAGAATTATTAAGAACGATAAGCAATGATCAAAATAACTTCCGAAATGTAAATCGGATCAGTTTTGACAAAGTTATGGCAGTTTGAAGTCTCAGAATGTAACTTTTGGGAACTTGGAAACTTTTATGTCAACATGACTTTTGACAAGAAAACAAAAGTTTTCAAGTTTTTCGACTTTGAATGCAGAATTATTAAGAACGATAAGCAATGATCAAAGTAACTTGCGAAATGTAAATCGGATCAGTTTCGACAAAGTTATGGCAGTTTAAAGTCTCAGAAGTTTATTTTTTGGGAACTTGGAAACTTTTATGTCAACATAACTTATGACAAGAAAACAAAAGTTTTGAAGTTTTTCGACTTTGAATGCAGAATTATTAAGAACGATAAGCAATAATCAAAATAACTTCCGAAATGTAAATCGGATCAGTTTTGACAAAGTTATGGCAGTTTGAAGTCTCAGAATGTAACTTTTGGGAACTTGGAAACTTTTATGTCAACATGACTTTTGACAAGAAAACAAAAGTTTTCAAGTTTTTCGACTTTGAATGCAGAATTATTAAGAACGATAAGCAACTATCAAAATGACTTCCGAAATGTAAATCGGATCAATTTTGACAAAGTTATGGCAGTTTAAAGTCTCAGAAGATAATTTTTCGGAACTTGGAAACTTTTATGTCAACATGACTTTTGACAAGAAAACAAAAGTTTTCAAGTTTTTCGACTTTGAATGAGAATTATTAAGAACGATAAGCAATGATCAAAATGACTTCCGAAATGTAAATGGGTCAGTTTTGACAAATTTATGGCAGTTTAAAGTCTCAGAAGGTAATTTTTGGGAACTTGGAAACTTTAATGTCAACATGACTTATGACAAGAAAACAACAGTTTTCAAGTTTTTCGACTTTGAATGCAGAATTATTAAGAACGATAAGCAACTATCAAAATGACTTCCGAAATGTAAATCGGATAAATTTTGACAAAGTTATGGCAGTTTAAAGTCTCAGAAGGTAATTTTTGGGAACTTGGAAACTTTAATGTCAACATGACTTATGACAAGAAAACAACAGTTTTGAAGTTTTTCGACTTTGAATGCAGAATTATTAAGAACGATGAGCAATGATCAAAATAACTTCCGAAATGTAAATCGGATCATTTTTGATAAAGTTATGGCAGCTTAAGTCTCAGAAGATAATATTTAGGAACTTGGAAACTTTTTTGTCAACATAATTTTTGGGAACTTGGAAACTTTTATGTCAATATGACTTTTGGCAAGAAAACAAAAGTTTTCAAGTTTTTCGACTTTGAATGCAGAATTATTAAGAACGATAAGCAATGTTATGGCAAAGTTATGGCAGTTTAAAGTCTCAGAAGTTTATTTTTGGGAACTTGGAAACTTTAATGTCAACATGACTTATGACAAGAAAACAACAGTTTTCAAGTTTTTCAACTTTGAATGCAGAATTATTAAGAACGATAAGCAATGTCTACTTCCGAAATGTAAATCGGATCAATTTTGACAAAGTTATGGCAGTTTAAAGTCTCAGAAGGTAATTTTTGGGAACTTGGAAACTTTTATGTCAACATGACTTTTGACAAGAAAACAAAAGTTTTCAAGTTTTTCGACTTTGAATGCAGAATTATTAAGAACGATAAGCAATGTTCAAAATGACTTCCGAAATGTAAATCGGATCAGTTTTGACAAAGTTATAGTCTAAAGTCTCAGAAGATAATATTTTGGAATTGGAAACTTTTTTGTCAACATAATTTTTGGGAACTTGGAAACTTTTATGTCAATATGACTTTTGGCAAGAAAACAAAAGTTTTCAAGTTTTTCGACTTTGAATGCAGAATTATTAAGAACGATAAGCAATGTTATGGCAAAGTTATGGCAGTTTAAAGTCTCAGAAGATAATTTTTGGGAACTTGGAAACTTTAATGTCAACATGACTTTTGACAAGAAAACAAAAGTTTTCAAGTTTTTCGACTTTGAATGCAGAATTATTAAGAACGATAAGCAATGTTCAAAATGACTTCAGAAATGTAAATCGGATCAGTTTTGACAAAGTTATGGCAGTTTAAAGTCTCAGAAGATAATTTTTGGGAACTTGGAAACTTTTATGTCAACATGACTTTTGACAAGAAAACAAAAGTTTTCAAGTTTTTCGACTTTGAATGCAGAATTATTAAGAACGATAAGCAATGTTCAAAATGACTTCCGAAATGTAAATCGGATCAGTTTTGACAAAGTTATGGCAGTTTGAAGTCTCAGAATGTTACTTTTGGAAACTTGGAAACTTTTATGTCAACATGACTTTTGACAAGAAAACAAAAGTTTTCAAGTTTTTCGACTTTGAATGCAGAATTATTAAGAACGATAAGCAATGTTCAAAATGACTTCAGAAATGTAAATCGGATCAGTTTTGACAAAGTTATGGCAGTTTAAAGTCTCAGAAGGTAATTTTTGGGAACTTGGAAACTTTTATGTCAACATGACTTTTGACAAGAAAACAAAAGTTTTCAAGTTTTTCGACTTTGAATGCAGAATTATTAAGAACGATAAGCAATGATCAAAATAACTTCCGAAATGTAAATCGGATCAGTTTTGACAAAGTTATGGCAGTTTAAAGTCTCAGAAAGTAATTTTTGGGAACTTGGAAACTTTTATGTCAACATGACTTTTGACAAGAAAACAAAAGTTTTCAAGTTTTTCGACTTTGAATGCAGAATTATTAAGAACGATAAGCAATGTTCAAAATGACTTCAGAAATGTAAATCGGATCAGTTTTGACAAAGTTATGGCAGTTTAAAGTCTCAGAAGATAATTTTTGGGAACTTGGAAACTTAAATATCAACATGACTTTTGACAAGAAAACAAAAGTTTTCAAGTTTTTCGACTTTGAATGCAGAATTATTAAGAACGATAAGCAATGATCAAAATAGCTTCCGAAATGTAAATGGGTCAGTTTTGACAAATTTATGGCAGTTTAAAGTCTCAGAAGGTAATTTTTGGGAACTTGGAAACTTTTATGTCAACATGACTTTTGACAAGAAAACAAAAGTTTTCAAGTTTTTCGACTTTGAATGCAGAATTATTAAGAACGATAAGCAATGATCAAAATGACTTTCGAAATGTAAATCGGATCAGTTTTGACAAAGTTATGGCAGTTTAAAGTCTCAGAAGGTAATTTTGGGAACTTGGAAACTTTAATGTCAACATGACTTTTGACAAGAAAACAAAAGTTTTCAAGTTTTTCGACTTTGAATGCAGAATTATTAAGAACGATAAGCAATGATCAAAATAGCTTCCGAAATGTAAATGGGTCAGTTTTGACAAATTTATGGCAGTTTAAAGTCTCAGAAGGTAATTTTTGGGAACTTGGAAACTTTTATGTCAACATGACTTTTGACAAGAAAACAAAAGTTTTCAAGTTTTTCGACTTTGAATGCAGAATTATTAAGAACGATAAGCAATGATCAAAATGACTTCCGAAATGTAAATCGGATCAGTTTTGACAAAGTTATGGCAGTTTAAAGTCTCAGAAGGTAATTTTTGGGAACTTGGAAACTTTAATGTCAACATGACTTATGACAAGAAAACAACAGTTTTTAAGTTTTTCGACTTTGAATGCAGAATTATTAAGAACGATAAGCAATAATCAAAATAACTGCCGAAATGTAAATCGGATCAGTTTTGACAAAGTTATGGCAGTTTGAAGTCTCAGAATGTTACTTTTGGAAACTTGGAAACTTTTATGTCAACATGACTTTTGACAAGAAAACAAAAGTTTTCAAGTTTTTCGACTTTGAATGCAGAATTATTAAGAACGATAAGCAATGATCAAAATAGCTTCCGAAATGTAAATGGGTCAGTTTTGACAAATTTATGGCAGTTTAAAGTCTCAGAAGGTAATTTTTGGGAACTTGGAAACTTTTATGTCAACATGACTTATGACAAGAAAACAACAGTTTTCAAGTTTTTCGACTTTGAATGCAGAATTATTAAGAACGATAAGCAATGTTCAAAATAACTTCCGAAATGTAAATCGGATCAGTTTTGACAAAGTTATGGCAGTTTAAAGTCTCAGAAAGTAATTTTTGGGAACTTGGAAACTTTTATGTCAACATGACTTTTGACAAGAAAACAAAAGTTTTCAAGTTTTTCGACTTTGAATGCAGAATTATTAAGAACGATAAGCAATGTTCAAAATGACTTCAGAAATGTAAATCGGATCAGTTTTGACAAAGTTATGGCAGTTTAAAGTCTCAGAAGATAATTTTTTGGGACACTTGGAAACTTTTATGTCAACATGACTTTTGACAAGAAAACAAAAGTTTTCAAGTTTTTCGACTTTGAATGCAGAATTATTAAGAACGATAAGCAATGATCAAAATAGCTTCCGAAATGTAAATGGGTCAGTTTTGACAAATTTATGGCAGTTTATAAAGTCTCAGAAGGTAATTTTTGGGAACTTGGAAACTTTTATGTCAACATGACTTTTGACAAGAAAACAAAAGTTTTCAAGTTTTTCGACTTTGAATGCAGAATTATTAAGAACGATAAGCAATGATCAAAATGACTTCCGAAATGTAAATCGGATCAGTTTTGACAAAGTTATGGCAGTTTAAAGTCTCAGAAGGTAATTTTTGGGAACTTGGAAACTTTTATGTCAACATGACTTTTGACAAGAAAACAAAATGTTTCAAGTTTTTCGACTTTGAATGCAGAATTATTAAGAACGATAAGCAATGATCAAAATAGCTTCCGAAATGTAAATGGGTCAGTTTTGACAAATTTATGGCAGTTTAAAGTCTCAGAAGGTAATTTTTGGGAACTTGGAAACTTTAATGTCAACATGACTTATGACAAGAAAACAACAGTTTTCAAGTTTTTCGACTTTGAATGCAGAATTATTAAGAACGATAAGCAATAATCAAAATAACTGCCGAAATGTAAATCGGATCAGTTTTGACAAAGTTATGGCAGTTTGAAGTCTCAGAATGTTACTTTTGGAAACTTGGAAACTTTTATGTCAACATGACTTTTGACAAGAAAACAAAAGTTTTCAAGTTTTTCGACTTTGAATGCAGAATTATTAAGAACGATAAGCAATGATCAAAATAGCTTCCGAAATGTAAATGGGTCAGTTTTGACAAATTTATGGCAGTTTAAAGTCTCAGAAGGTAATTTTTGGGAACTTGGAAACTTTTATGTCAACATGACTTATGACAAGAAAACAACAGTTTTCAAGTTTTTCGACTTTGAATGCAGAATTATTAAGAACGATAAGCAATGTTCAAAATAACTTCCGAAATGTAAATCGGATCAGTTTTGACAAAGTTATGGCAGTTTGAAGTCTCAGAATGTAACTTTTGGAAACTTGGAAACTTTTATGTCAACATGACTTTTGACAAGAAAACAAAAGTTTTCAAGTTTTTCGACTTTGAATGCAGAATTATTAAGAACGATAAGCAATGTTCAAAATGACTTCAGAAATGTAAATCGGATCAGTTTTGACAAAGTTATGGCAGTTTAAAGTCTCAGAAGATCATTTTTCGGAACTTGGAAACTTTTATGTCAACATGACTTTTGACAAGAAAACAAAAGTTTTCAAGTTTTTCGAATTTGAATGCAGAATTATTAAGAACGATACGCAATGATCAAAATAGCTTCCGAAATGTAAATGGGTCAGTTTCGACAAATTTATGGCAGTTTAAAGTCTCAGAAGGTAATTTTTGGGAACTTGGAAACTTGTATGTCAACATGACTTTTGACAAGAAAACAAAAGTTTTCAAGTTTTTCGACTTTGAATGCAGAATTATTAAGAACGATAAGCAATGATCAAAATAACTTGCGAAATGTAAATCGGATCAGTTTTGACAAAGTTATGGCAGTTTAAAGTCTCAGAAGGTAATTTTTGGGAACTTGGAAACTTGTATGTCAACATGACTTTTGACAAGAAAACAAAAGTTTTCAAGTTTTTCGACTTTGAATGCAGAATTATTAAGAACGATAAGCAATGTTCAAAATGACTTCAGAAATGTAAATCGGATCAGTTTTGACAAAGTTATGGCAGTTTAAAGTCTCAGAAGATAATTTTTGGGAACTTGGAAACTTATATGTCAACATGACTTTTGACAAGAAAACAAAAGTTTTCAAGTTTTTCGACTTTGAATGCAGAATTATTAAGAACGATAAGCAATGATCAAAATAGCTTCCGAAATGTAAATGGGTCAGTTTTGACAAAGTTATGGCAGTTTGAAGTCTCAGAAGGTAATTTTTGGGAACTTGGAAACTTTTATGTCAACATGACTTTTGACAAGAAAACAAAAGTTTTCAAGTTTTTCGAATTTGAATGCAGAATTATTAAGAACGATAAGCAATGATCAAAATAACTTCCGAAATGTAAATCGGGTCAGTTTTGACAAATTTATGGCAGTTTAAAGTCTCAGAAGGTAATTTTTGGGAACTTGGAAACTTTTATGTCAACATGACTTTTGACAAGAAAACAAAAGTTTTCAAGTTTTTCGACTTTGAATGCAGAATTATTAAGAACGATAAGCAATGTTCAAAATAACTTCCGAAATGTAAATCGGATCAGTTTTGACAAAGTTATGGCAGTTTAAAGTCTCAGAAGGTAATTTTTGGGAACTTGGAAACTTTTATGTCAACATGACTTTTGACAAGAAAACAAAAGTTTTCAAGTTTTTCGACTTTGAATGCAGAATTATTAAGAACGATAAGCAATGTTCAAAATGACTTCAGAAATGTAAATCGGATCAGTTTTGACAAAGTTATGGCAGTTTAAAGTCTCAGAAGATAATTTTTGGGAACTTGGAAACTTTTATGTCAACATGACTTTTGACAAGAAAACAAAAGTTTTCAAGTTTTTCGACTTTGAATGCAGAATTATTAAGAACGATAAGCAATGATCAAAATAACTTCCGAAATGTAAATCGGATCAGTTTTGACAAAGTTATGGCAGTTTAAAGTCTCAGAAGTTTATTTTTTGGGAACTTGGAAACTTTTATGTCAACATGACTTTTGACAAGAAAACAAAAGTTTTCAAGTTTTTCGAATTTGAATGCAGAATTATTAAGAACGATAAGCAATGATCAAAATAGCTTCCGAAATGTAAATGGGTCAGTTTTGACAAATTTATGGCAGTTCAAAGTGTCAGAAGGTAATTTTTGGGAACTTGGAAACTTTAATGTCAACATGACTTTTGACAAGAAAACAAAAGTTTTCAAGTTTTTCGACTTTGAATGCAGAATTATTAAGAACGATAAGCAATGATCAAAATAGACTCCAAAATGTAAATCGGGTCAGTTTTGACAAAGTTATGGCAGTTTAAAGTCTCAGAAGATAATTTTTCGGAACTTGGAAACTTTTATGTCAACATGACTTTTGACAAGAAAACAAAAGTTTTCAAGTTTTTCGACTTTGAATGCAGAATTATTAAGAACGATAAGCAATGATCAAAATGACTTCAGAAATGTAAATCGGATCAGTTTTGACAAAGTTATGGCAGTTTAAAGTCTCAGAAGATCATTTTTCGGAACTTGGAAACTTTTATGTCAACATGACTTTTGACAAGAAAACAAAAGTTTTCAAGTTTTTCGAATTTGAATGCAGAATTATTAAGAACGATACGCAATGATCAAAATAGCTTCCGAAATGTAAATGGGTCAGTTTCGACAAATTTATGGCAGTTTAAAGTCTCAGAAGGTAATTTTTGGAAACTTGGAAACTTGTATGTCAACATGACTTTTGACAAGAAAACAAAAGTTTTCAAGTTTTTCGACTTTGAATGCAGAATTATTAAGAACGATAAGCAATGATCAAAATAACTTGCGAAATGTAAATCGGATCAGTTTTGACAAAGTTATGGCAGTTTGAAGTCTCAGAAAGTAATTTTTGGGAACTTGGAAACTTGTATGTCAACATGACTTTTGACAAGAAAACAAAAGTTTTCAAGTTTTTCGACTTTGAATGCAGAATTATTAAGAACGATAAGCAATGTTCAAAATGACTTCAGAAATGTAAATCGGATCAGTTTTGACAAAGTTATGGCAGTTTAAAGTCTCAGAAGATAATTTTTGGGAACTTGGAAACTTAAATATCAACATGAGTTTTGACAAGAAAACAAAAGTTTTCAAGTTTTTCGACTTTGAATGCAGAATTATTAAGAACGATAAGCAATGATCAAAATAGCTTCCGAAATGTAAATGGGTCAGTTTTGACAAATTTATGGCAGTTTGAAGTCTCAGAAGGTAATTTTTGGGAACTTGGAAACTTTTATGTCAACATGATTTTTGACAAAAAAACAAAAGTTTTCAAGTTTTTCGAATTTGAATGCAGAATTATTAAGAACGATAAGCAATGATCAAAATAGTTTCCGAAATGTAAATGGGTCAGTTTTGACAAATTTATGGCAGTTTAAAGTCTCAGAAGGTAATTTTTGGGAACTTGGAAACTTTTATGTCAACATGACTTTTGACAAGAAAACAAAAGTTTTCAAGTTTTTCGACTTTGAATGCAGAATTATTAAGAACGATAAGCAATGTTCAAAATAACTTCCGAAATGTAAATCGGATCAGTTTTGACAAAGTTATGGCAGTTTAAAGTCTCAGAAGGTAATTTTTGGGAACTTGGAAACTTTTATGTCAACATGACTTTTGACAAGAAAACAAAAGTTTTCAAGTTTTTCGACTTTGAATGCAGAATTATTAAGAACGATAAGCAATGTTCAAAATGACTTCAGAAATGTAAATCGGATCAGTTTTGACAAAGTTATGGCAGTTTAAAGTCTCAGAAGATAATTTTTCGGAACTTGGAAACTTTTATGTCAACATGACTTTTGACAAGAAAACAAAAGTTTTTAAGTTTTTCGAATTTGAATGCAGAATTATTAAGAACGATAAGCAATGATCAAAATAACTTCCGAAATGTAAATCGGATCAGTTTTGACAAAGTTATGGCAGTTTAAAGTCTCAGAAGTTTATTTTTTGGGAACTTGGAAACTTTTATGTCAACATGACTTTTGACAAGAAAACAAAAGTTTTCAAGTTTTTCGAATTTGAATGCAGAATTATTAAGAACGATAAGCAATGATCAAAATAGCTTCCGAAATGTAAATGGGTCAGTTTTGACAAATTTATGGCAGTTCAAAGTGTCAGAAGGTAATTTTTGGGAACTTGGAAACTTTAATGTCAACATGACTTTTGACAAGAAAACAAAAGTTTTTAAGTTTTTCGAAATGTAAATGGGTCAAATTTGACAAATTTATGGCAGTCTAAAGTCTCAGAAGGTAATTTTTGGGAACTTGGAAACTTTAATGTCAACATGACTTTTGACAAGAAAACAAAAGTTTTCAAGTTTTTCGAATTTGAATGCACAATTATTAAGAACGATAAGCAATGATCAAAATAGATCCAAAATGTAAATGGGTCAGTTTTGACAAATTTATGGCAGTTCAAAGTGTCAGAAGGTAATTTTTGGGAACTTGGAAACTTTAATGTCAACATGACTTTTGACAAGAAAACAAAAGTTTTCAAGTTTTTCGAATTTGAATGCAGAATTATTAAGAACGATAAGCAATGATCAAAATAGATTCCAAAATGTAAATGGGTCAGTTTTGACAAATTTATGGCAGTTTAAAGTCTCAGAAGATAATTTTTCGGAACTTGGAAACTTTTATGTCAACATGACTTTTGACAAGAAAACAAAAGTTTTCAAGTTTTTCGACTTTGAATGCAGAATTATTAAGAACGATAAGCAATGATCAAAATGACTTCCGAAATGTAAATCGGATCAGTTTTGACAAAGTTTTGGCAGTTTAAAGTCTCAGAAGATAATTTTTCGGAACTTGGAAACTTTAATGTCAACATGACTTTTGACAAAAAAACAAAAGTTTTCAAGTTTTTCGAATTTGAATGCAGAATTATTAAGAACGATACGCAATGATCAAAATAACTTCCGAAATGTAAATGGGTCAGTTTCGACAAATTTATGGCAGTTTGAAGTCTCAGAATGTAACTTTTGGGAACTTAAAAACTTTTATGTCAACATGACTTTTGACAAGAAAACAAAAGTTTTCAAGTTTTTCGACTTTGAATGCAGAATTATTAAGAACGATAAGCAATGATCAAAATAGACTCCAAAATGTAAATCGGGTCAGTTTTGACAAATTTATGGCAGTTTAAAGTCTCAGAAGGTAATTTTTGGGAACTTGGAAACTTGTATGTCAACATGACTTTTGACAAGAAAACAAAAGTTTTCAAGTTTTTCGACTTTGAATGCAGAATTATTAAGAACGATAAGCAATGATCAAAATAACTTGCGAAATGTAAATCGGATCAGTTTCGACAAAGTTATGGCAGTTTAAAGTCTCAGAAGATAATTTTTGGGAACTTGGAAACTTTTATGTCAACATGACTTTTGACAAGAAAACAAAAGTTTTCAAGTTTTTCGACTTTGAATGCAGAATTATTAAGAACGATAAGCAATGATCAAAATGACTTCCGAAATGTAAATCGGATCAGTTTTGACAAAGTTATGGCAGTTTAAAGTCTCAGAAGATAATTTTTCGGAACTTGGAAACTTTTATGTCAACATGACTTTTGACAAGAAAACAAAAGTTTTCAAGTTTTTCGAATTTGAATGCAGAATTATTAAGAACGATACGCAATGATCAAAATAACTTCCGAAATGTAAATGGGTCAGTTTCGACAAATTTATGGCAGTTTGAAGTCTCAGAATGTAACTTTTGGGAACTTGGAAACTTTTATGTCAACATGACTTTTGACAAGAAAACAAAAGTTTTCAAGTTTTTCGACTTTGAATGCAGAATTATTAAGAACGATAAGCAATGATCAAAATAGATCCAAAATGTAAATGGGTCAGTTTTGACAAATTTATGGCAGTTTAAAGTCTCAGAAGGTAATTTTTGGGAACTTGGAAACTTGTATGTCAACATGACTTTTGACAAGAAAACAAAAGTTTTCAAGTTTTTCGACTTTGAATGCAGAATTATTAAGAACGATAAGCAATGATCAAAATAACTTGCGAAATGTAAATCGGATCAGTTTCGACAAAGTTATGGCAGTTTAAAGTCTCAGAAGTTTATTTTTTGGGAACTTGGAAACTTTTATGTCAACATAACTTATGACAAGAAAACAGTTTTGAAGTTTTTCGACTTTGAATGCAGAATTATTAAGAACGATAAGCAATAATCAAAATAACTTCCGAAATGTAAATCGGATCAGTTTTGACAAAGTTATGGCAGTTTGAAGTCTCAGAATGTAACTTTTGGGAACTTGGAAACTTTTATGTCAACATGATTTTTGACAAGAAAACAAAAGTTTTCAAGTTTTTCGACTTTGAATGCAGAATTATTAAGAACGATAAGCAATGTTCAAAATGACTTCAGAAATGTAAATCGGATCAGTTTTGACAAAGTTATGGCAGTTTAAAGTCTCAGAAGATAATTTTTGGGAACTTGGAAACTTTTATGTCAACATGACTTTTGAAAAGAAAACAAAAGTTTTCAAGTTTTTCGACTTTGAATTTTTAAGAACGATAAGCAATGATCAAAATGACTTCCGAAATGTAAATCGGATCAGTTTTGACAAAGTTATGGCAGTTTGAAGTCTCAGAAGGTTATTTTTGGGAACTTGGAAACTTTTATGTCAACATGACTTTTGACAAGAAAACAAAAGTTTTCAAGTTTTTCGAATTTGAATGCACAATTATTAAGAACGATAAGCAATGATCAAAATAGCTTCCAAAATGTAAATCGGTTCAGTTTTGACAAAGTTATGGCAGTTTGAAGTCTCAGAAGGTAATTTTTGGGAACTTGGAAACTTTTATGTCAACATGACTTTTGACAAGAAAACAAAAGTTTTCAAGTTTTTCGAAATGTAAATGGGTCAGTTTTGACAAATTTATGGCAGTTTAAAGTCTCAGAAGGTAATTTTTGGGAACTTGGAAACTTGTGTGTCAACATGACTTTTGACAAGAAAACAAAAGTTTTCAAGTTTTTTGACTTTGAATGCAGAATTATTAAGAACGATAAGCAACTATCAAAATGACTTCCGAAATGTAAATCGGATCAGTTTTGACAAAGTTATGGCAGTTTAAAGTCTCAGAAGATAATTTTTCGGAACTTGGAAACTTTTATGTCAACATGACTTTTGACAAGAAAACAAAAGTTTTCAAGTTTTTCGAAATGTAAATGGGTCAGTTTTGACAAATTTATGGCAGTTTAAAGTCTCAGAAGGTAATTTTTGGGAACTTGGAAACTTGTGTGTCAACATGACTTTTGACAAGAAAACAAAAGTTTTCAAGTTTTTCGACTTTGAAGGCAGAATTATTAAGAACGATAAGCAACTATCAAAATGACTTCCGAAATGTAAATCGGATCAATTTTGACAAAGTTATGGCAGTTTAAAGTCTCAGAAGATAATTTTTCGGAACTTGGAAACTTTTATGTCAACATGACTTATGACAAGAAAACAAAAGTTTTCAAGTTTTTCGACTTTGAATTATTAAGAACGATAAGCAATGATCAAAATGACTTCCGAAATGTAAATCGGATCAGTTTTGACAAAGTTATGGCAGTTTGAAGTCTCAGAAGGTAATTTTTGGGAACTTGGAAACTTGGAAACTTTAATGTCAACATGACTTTTGACAAGAAAACAAAAGTTTTCAAGTTTTTCGAATTTGAATGCAGAATTATTAAGAACGATACGCAATGATCAAAATAACTTCCGAAATGTAAATGGGTCAGTTTCGACAAATTTATGGCAGTTTAAAGTCTCAGAAGGTAATTTTTGGGAACTTGGAAACTTGTATGTCAACATGACTTTTGACAAGAAAACAAAAGTTTTCAAGTTTTTCGACTTTGAATGCAGAATTATTAAGAACGATAAGCAATGATCAAAATAACTTGCGAAATGTAAATCGGATCAGTTTCGACAAAGTTATGGCAGTTTAAAGTCTCAGAAGTTTATTTTTTGGGAACTTGGAAACTTTTATGTCAACATAACTTATGACAAGAAAACAACAGTTTTGAAGTTTTTCGACTTTGAATGCAGAATTATTAAGAACGATAAGCAATAATCAAAATAACTTCCGAAATGTAAATCGGATCAGTTTTGACAAAGTTATGGCAGTTTGAAGTCTCAGAATGTAACTTTTGGGAACTTGGAAACTTTTATGTCAACATGACTTTTGACAAGAAAACAAAAGTTTTCAAGTTTTTCGACTTTGAATGCAGAATTATTAAGAACGATAAGCAATGTTCAAAATGACTTCAGAAATGTAAATCGGATCAGTTTTGACAAAGTTATGGCAGTTTAAAGTCTCAGAAGATAATTTTTGGGAACTTGGAAACTTTTATGTCAACATGACTTTTGAAAAGAAAACAAAAGTTTTCAAGTTTTTCGACTTTGAATGCAGAATTTTAAGAACGATAAGCAATGATCAAAATGACTTCCGAAATGTAAATCGGATCAGTTTTGACAAAGTTATGGCAGTTTGAAGTCTCAGAAGGTAATTTTTGGGAACTTGGAAACTTTTATGTCAACATGACTTTTGACAAGAAAACAAAAGTTTTCAAGTTTTTCGAATTTGAATGCACAATTATTAAGAACGATAAGCAATGATCAAAATAGCTTCCAAAATGTAAATCGGTTCAGTTTTGACAAAGTTATGGCAGTTTGAAGTCTCAGAAGGTAATTTTTGGGAACTTGGAAACTTTTATGTCAACATGACTTTTGACAAGAAAACAAAAGTTTTCAAGTTTTTCGAAATGTAAATGGGTCAGTTTTGACAAATTTATGGCAGTTTAAAGTCTCAGAAGGTAATTTTTGGGAACTTGGAAACTTGTATGTCAACATGACTTTTGACAAGAAAACAAAAGTTTTCAAGTTTTTCGACTTTGAATGCAGAATTATTAAGAACGATAAGCAATGATCAAAATGACTTCCGAAATGTAAATCGGATCAATTTTGACAAAGTTATGGCAGTTTAAAGTCTCAGAAGATAATTTTTCGGAACTTGGAAACTTTTATGTCAACATGACTTTTGACAAGAAAACAAAAGTTTTCAAGTTTTTCGAAATGTAAATGGGTCAGTTTTGACAAATTTATGGCAGTTTAAAGTCTCAGAAGGTAATTTTTGGGAACTTGGAAACTTGTGTGTCAACATGACTTTTGACAAGAAAACAAAAGTTTTCAAGTTTTTCGACTTTGAATGCAGAATTATTAAGAACGATAAGCAACTTTCAAAATGACTTCCGAAATGTAAATCGGATCAGTTTTGACAAAGTTATGGCAGTTTAAAGTCTCAGAAGATAATTTTTGGGAACTTGGAAACTTTTATGTCAACATGACTTATGACAAGAAAACAAAAGTTTTCAAGTTTTTCGACTTTGAATTATTAAGAACGATAAGCAATGATCAAAATGACTTCCGAAATGTAAATCGGATCAGTTTTGACAAAGTTATGGCAGTTTGAAGTCTCAGAAGGTAATTTTTGGGAACTTGGAAACTTTAATGTCAACATGACTTTTGACAAGAAAACAAAAGTTTTCAAGTTTTTCGAATTTGAATGCAGAATTATTAAGAACGATAAGCAATGATCAAAATAGCTTCCGAAATGTAAATGGGTCAGTTTTGACAAATTTATGGCAGTTTAAAGTCTCAGAAGGTAATTTTTGGGAACTTGGAAACTTGTATGTCAACATGACTTTTGACAAGAAAACAAAAGTTTTCAAGTTTTTCGACTTTGAATGCAGAATTATTAAGAACGATAAGCAACTATCAAAATGACTTCCGAAATGTAAATCGGATCAATTTTGACAAAGTTATGGCAGTTTAAAGTCTCAGAAGGTAATTTTTGGGAACTTGGAAACTTTTATGTCAACATGACTTATGACAAGAAAACAACAGTTTTGAAGTTTTTCGACTTTGAATGCAGAATTATTAAGAACGATAAGCAATGTTCAAAATGACTTCAGAAATGTAAATCGGATCAGTTTTGACAAATTTATGGCAGTTTAAAGTCTCAGAAGATAATTTTTCGGAACTTGGAAACTTTTATGTCAACATGACTTATGACAAGAAACCAAAAGTTTTCAAGTTTTTCGACTTTGAATTATTAAGAACGATAAGCAATGATCAAAATGACTTCCGAAATGTAAATCGGATCAATTTTGACAAAGTTATGGCAGTTTAATGTCTCAGAAGGTAATTTTTGGGAACTTGGAAACTTTTATGTCAATATGACTTTTGGCAAGAAAACAAAAGTTTTCAAGTTTTTCGACTTTGAATGCAGAATTATTAAGAACGATAAGCAATGTTATGGCAAAGTTATGGCAGTTTAAAGTCTCAGAAGTTTATTTTTGGGAACTTGGAAACTTTAATGTCAACATGACTTATGACAAGAAAACAACAGTTTTCAAGTTTTTCAACTTTGAATGCAGAATTATTAAGAACGATAAGCAACTATCAAAATGACTTCCGAAATGTAAATCGGATCAATTTTGACAAAGTTATGGCAGTTTAAAGTCTCAGAAGGTAATTTTTGGGAACTTGGAAACTTGTATGTCAACAAGACTTTTGACAAGAAAACAAAAGTTTTCAAGTTTTTCGAATTTGAATGCAGAATTATTAGGAACGATAAGCAATGTTAAAATGACTTCCGAAATGTAAATCGGATCAGTTTTGACAAAGTTATGGTCTAAAGTCTCAGAAGATAATATTTAGGAATTGGAAACTTTTTTGTCAAAATAATTTTTGGGAACTAGGAAACTTTTATGTCAATATGACTTTTGGCAAGAAAACAAAAGTTTTCAAGTTTTTCGAATTTGAATGCAGAATTATTAAGAACGATAAGCAATGTTCAAAATGACTTCAGAAATGTAAATCGGATCAGTTTTGACAAAGTTATGGCAGTTTAAAGTCTCAGAAGATCATTTTTCGGAACTTGGAAACTTTTATGTCAACATGACTTTTGACAAGAAAACAAAAGTTTTCAAGTTTTTCGAATTTGAATGCAGAATTATTAAGAAC
Source organism: Drosophila maculinotata (assembly GCA_035045305.1). NCBI lineage: Eukaryota > Metazoa > Arthropoda > Insecta > Diptera > Drosophilidae > Drosophila > Drosophila maculinotata. The sequence goes on from JAWNPD010000236.1 coordinate 58,012, forward strand.
GATAAGCAATGTTATGGCAAAGTTATGGCAGTTTAAAGTCTCAGAAGATAATTTTTGGGAACTTGGAAACTTTAATGTCAACATGACTTTTGACAAGAAAACAAAAGTTTTCAAGTTTTTCGACTTTGAATGCAGAATTATTAAGAACGATAAGCAATGTTCAAAATGACTTCAGAAATGTAAATCGGATCAGTTTTGACAAAGTTTTGGCAGTTTAAAGTCTCAGAAGATCATTTTTCGGAACTTGGAAACTTTTATGTCAACATGACTTTTGACAAGAAAACAAAAGTTTTCAAGTTTTTCGAATTTGAATGCAGAATTATTAAGAACGATACGCAATGATCAAAATAGCTTCCGAAATGTAAATGGGTCAGTTTCGACAAATTTATGGCAGTTTAAAGTCTCAGAAGGTAATTTTTGGGAACTTGGAAACTTGTATGTCAACATGACTTTTGACAAGAAAACAACAGTTTTGAAGTTTTTCGAATTTGAATGCAGAATTATTAAGAACGATAAGCAATGTTCAAAATGACTTCAGAAATGTAAATCGGATCAGTTTTGACAAAGTTTTGGCAGTTTAAAGTCTCAGAAGATCATTTTTCGGAACTTGGAAACTTTTATGTCAACATGACTTATGACAAGAAACCAAAAGTTTTCAAGTTTTTCGACTTTGAATTATTAAGAACGATAAGCAATGATCAAAATGACTTCAGAAATGTAAATCGGATCAGTTTTGACCAAGTTTTGGCAGTTTAAAGTCTCAGAAGATCATTTTTGGGAACTTGGAAACTTTTATGTCAACATGACTTTTGACAAGAAAACAACAGTTTTGAAGTTTTTCGATTTTGAATGCAGAATTATTAAGAACGATAAGCAATGATCAAAGTAACTTGCGAAATGTAAATCGGATCAGTTTCGACAAAGTTATGGCAGTTTAAAGTCTCAGAAGTTTATTTTTTGGGAACTTGGAAACTTTTATGTCAACATAACTTATGACAAGAAAACAACAGTTTTCAAGTTTTTCGACTTTGAATGCAGAATTATTAAGAACGATAAGCAACTATCAAAATGACTTCCGAAATGTAAATCGGATCAATTTTGACAAAGTTATGGCAGTTTAAAGTCTCAGAAGGTAATTTTTGGGAACTTGGAAACTTTAATGTCAACATGACTTATGACAAGAAAACAACAGTTTTGAAGTTTTTCGACTTTGAATGCAGAATTATTAAGAACGATAAGCAATGTTCAAAATGACTTCAGAAATGTAAATCGGATCACTTTTGACAAATTTATGGCAGTTTAAAGTCTCAGAAGATAATTTTTCGGAACTTGGAAACTTTTATGTCAACATGACTTATGACAAGAAACCAAAAGTTTTCAAGTTTTTCGACTTTGGAATTATTAAGAACGATAAGCAATGATCAAAATGACTTCCGAAATGTAAATGGGTCAGTTTTGACAAATTTATGGCAGTTTAAAGTGTCAGAAGGTAATTTTTGGGAACTTGGAAACTTTAATGTTAACATGACTTATGACAAGAAAACAACAGTTTTTAAGTTTTTCGACTTTGAATGCAGAATTATTAAGAACGATAAGCATCTATCAAAATGACTTCCGAAATGTAAATCGGATAAATTTTGACAAAGTTATGGCAGTTTAAAGTCTCAGAAGGTAATTTTTGGGAACTTGGAAACTTTAATGTCAACATGACTTATGACAAGAAAACAACAGTTTTGAAGTTTTTCGACTTTGAATGCAGAATTATTAAGAACGATGAGCAATGATCAAAATAACTTCCGAAATGTAAATCGGATCAGTTTTGATAAAGTTATGGCAGCTAAAGTCTCAGAAGATAATATTTAGGAACTTGGAAACTTTTTTGTCAACATAATTTTTGGGAACTTGGAAACTTTTATGTCAACATGACTTTTGACAAGAAAACAAAAGTTTTCAAGTTTTTCGACTTTGAATGCAGAATTATTAAGAACGATAAGCAATGTTATGGCAAAGTTATGGCAGTTTAAAGTCTCAGAAGTTTATTTTCGGGAACTTGGAAACTTTAATGTCAACATGACTTATGACAAGAAAACAGCAGTTTTCAAGTTTTTCAACTTTGAATGCAGAATTATTAAGAACGATAAGCAACTATCAAAATGACTTCCGAAATGTAAATCGGATCAGTTTTGACAAAGTTATGGCAGTTTAAAGTCTCAGAAGGTAATTTTTGGGAACTTGGAAACTTGTATGTCAACATGACTTTTGACAAGAAAACAAAAGTTTTCAAGTTTTTCGAATTTGAATGCAGAATTATTAGGAACGATAAGCAATGTTCAAAATAACTTCCGAAATGTAAATCGGATCAGTTTTGACAAAGTTATGGAGTTTAAAGTCTCAGAAGATAATATTTAGGAACTTGGAAACTTTTATGTCAACATGACTTTTGACAAGAAAACAAAAGTTTTCAAGTTTTTCGACTTTGAATGCAGAATTATTAAGAACGATAAGCAATGTTCAAAATGACTTCAGAAATGTAAATCGGATCAGTTTTGACAAAGTTTTGGCAGTTTAAAGTCTCAGAAGATCATTTTTGGGAACTTGGAAACTTTTATGTCAACATGACTTTTGACAAGAAAACAAAAGTTTTCAAGTTTTTCGACTTTGAATGCAGAATTATTAAGAACGATAAGCAATGATCAAAATAACTTCGAAAGTAAAGGGTTATGACAAAGTTATGGCAGTTTAAAGTCTCAGAAGGTAATTTTTGGGAACTTGGAAACTTTAATGTCAACATGACTTTTGACAAGAAAACAAAAGTTTTCAAGTTTTTCGACTTTGAATGCAGAATTATTAAGAACGATAAGCAATGATCAAAATAGCTTCCGAAATGTAAATCGGATCAGTTTCGACAAATTTATGGCAGTTTAAAGTCTCAGAAGGTAATTTTTTGGGAACTTGGAAACTTTTATGTCAACATGACTTTTGACAAGAAAACAAAAGTTTTCAAGTTTTTCGACTTTGAATGCAGAATTATTAAGAACGATAAGCAATGTTCAAAATGACTTCAGAAATGTAAATCGGATCAGTTTTGACCAAGTGTTTGCAGTTTAAAGTCTCAGAAGATCATTTTTCGGAACTTGGAAACTTTTATGTCAACATGACTTATGACAAGAAACCAAAAGTTTTCAAGTTTTTCGACTTTGAATTATTAAGAACGATAAGCAATGATCAAAATGACTTCAGAAATGTAAATCGGATCAGTTTTGACCAAGTTTTTGCAGTTTAAAGTCTCAGAAGATCATTTTTGGGAACTTGGAAACTTTTATGTCAACATGACTTTTGACAAGAAAACAAAAGTTTTCAAGTTTTTCGACTTTGAATGCAGAATTATTAAGAACGATAAGCAATGATCAAAATAACTTCCGAAATGTAAATCGGATCAGTTTCGACAAAGTTATGGCAGTTTAAAGTCTCAGAAGTTTATTTTTTGGGAACTTGGAAACTTTTATGTCAACATGACTTATGACAAGAAAACAACAGTTTTCAAGTTTTTCGACTTTGAATGCAGAATTATTAAGAACGATAAGCAACTATCAAAATGACTTCCGAAATGTAAATCGGATCAATTTTGACAAAGTTATGGCAGTTTAAAGTCTCAGAAGGTAATTTTTGGGAACTTGGAAACTTTTATGTCAACATGACTTTTGACAAGAAAACAACAGTTTTGAAGTTTTTCGACTTTGAATGCAGAATTATTAAGAACGATAAGCAATGTTCAAAATGACTTCAGAAATGTAAATCGGATCACTTTTGACAAATTTATGGCAGTTTAAAGTCTCAGAAGATAATTTTTCGGAACTTGGAAACTTTTATGTCAACATGACTTATGACAAGAAACCAAAAGTTTTCAAGTTTTTCGACTTTGAATTATTAAGAACGATAAGCAATGATCAAAATGACTTCCGAAATGTAAATGGGTCAGTTTTGACAAATTTATGGCAGTTTAAAGTGTCAGAAGGTAATTTTTGGGAACTTGGAAACTTTAATGTTAACATGACTTATGACAAGAAAACAACAGTTTTCAAGTTTTTCGACTTTGAATGCAGAATTATTAAGAACGATAAGCATCTATCAAAATGACTTCCGAAATGTAAATCGGATAAATTTTGACAAAGTTATGGCAGTTTAAAGTCTCAGAAGGTAATTTTTGGGAACTTGGAAACTTTAATGTCAACATGACTTATGACAAGAAAACAACAGTTTTGAAGTTTTTCGACTTTGAATGCAGAATTATTAAGAACGATGAGCAATGATCAAAATAACTTCCGAAATGTAAATCGGATCAGTTTTGATAAAGTTATGGCAGCTAAAGTCTCAGAAGATAATATTTAGGAACTTGGAAACTTTTTTGTCAACATAATTTTTGGGAACTTGGAAACTTTTATGTCAACATGACTTTTGACAAGAAAACAAAAGTTTTCAAGTTTTTCGACTTTGAATGCAGAATTATTAAGAACGATAAGCAATGTTATGGCAAAGTTATGGCAGTTTAAAGTCTCAGAAGTTTATTTTCGGGAACTTGGAAACTTTAATGTCAACATGACTTATGACAAGAAAACAACAGTTTTCAAGTTTTTCGACTTTGAATGCAGAATTATTAAGAACGATAAGCAATGATCAAAATGACTTCCGAAATGTAAATCGGATCAATTTTGACAAAGTTATGGCAGTTTAAAGTCTCAGAAGGTAATTTTTGGGAACTTGGAAACTTTTATGTCAACATGACTTTTGACAAGAAAACAAAAGTTTTCAAGTTTTTCGAATTTGAATGCAGAATTATTAAGAACGATAAGCAATGTTCAAAATGACTTCCGAAATGTAAATCGGATCAGTTTTGACAAAGTTATGGAGTCTAAAGTCTCAGAAGATAATATTTAGAAATTGGAAACTTTTTTGTCAACATAATTTTTGGGAACTTGGAAACTTTTATGTCAATATGACTTTTGGCAAGAAAACAAAAGTTTTCAAGTTTTTCGACTTTGAATGCAGAATTATTAAGAACGATAAGCAATATAAAAATGTTATGGCAAAGTTATGGCAGTTTAAAGTCTCAGAAGGTAATTTTTTGGGAACTTGGAAACTTTAATGTCAACATGACTTTTGACAAGAAAACAAAAGTTTTCAAGTTTTTCGACTTTGAATGCAGAATTATTAAGAACGATAAGCAATGTTCAAAATGACTTCAGAAATGTAAATCGGATCAGTTTTGACAAAGTTTTTGCAGTTTAAAGTCTCAGAAGATCATTTTTCGGAACTTGGAAACTTTTATGTCAACATGACTTTTGACAAGAAAACAAAAGTTTTCAAGTTTTTCGACTTTGAATGCAGAATTATTAAGAACGATAAGCAATGATCAAAATAGCTTCCGAAATGTAAATGGGTCAGTTTTGACAAATTTATGGCAGTTTAAAGTCTCAGAAGGTAATTTTTGGGAACTTGGAAACTTTAATGTCAACATGACTTATGACAAGAAAACAACAGTTTTCAAGTTTTTCGACTTTGAATGCAGAATTATTAAGAACGATAAGCATCTATCAAAATGACTTCCGAAATGTAAATCGGATAAATTTTGACAAAGTTATGGCAGTTTAAAGTCTCAGAAGGTAATTTTTGGGAACTTGGAAACTTTAATGTCAACATGACTTATGACAAGAAAACAACAGTTTTGAAGTTTTTCGACTTTGAATGCAGAATTATTAAGAACGATGAGCAATGATCAAAATAACTTCCGAAATGTAAATCGGATCAGTTTTGATAAAGTTATGGCAGCTAAAGTCTCAGAAGATAATATTTAGGAACTTGGAAACTTTTTTGTCAACATAATTTTTGGGAACTTGGAAACTTTTATGTCAACATGACTTTTGACAAGAAAACAAAAGTTTTCAAGTTTTTCGACTTTGAATGCAGAATTATTAAGAACGATAAGCAATGTTATGGCAAAGTTATGGCAGTTTAAAGTCTCAGAAGTTTATTTTTGGGAACTTGGAAACTTTAATGTCAACATGACTTATGACAAGAAAACAACAGTTTTCAAGTTTTTCAACTTTGAATGCAGAATTATTAAGAACGATAAGCAATGATCAAAATGACTTCCGAAATGTAAATCGGATCAATTTTGACAAAGTTATGGCAGTTTAAAGTCTCAGAAGGTAATTTTTGGGAACTTGGAAACTTTTATGTCAACATGACTTTTGACAAGAAAACAAAAGTTTTCAAGTGTTTCAAATTTGAATGCAGAATTATAAGGAACGATAAGCAATGTTCAAAATGACTTCCGAAATGTAAATCGGATCAGTTTTGACAAAGTTATGGTCTAAAGTCTCAGAAGATAATATTTAGAAATTGGAAACTTTTTTGTCAACATAATTTTTGGGAACTTGGAAACTTTTATGTCAATATGACTTTTGGCAAGAAAACAAAAGTTTTCAAGTTTTTCGACTTTGAATGCAGAATTATTAAGAACGATAAGCAATGTTATGGTAAAGTTATGGCAGTTTAAAGTCTCAGAAGATAATTTTTTGGGAACTTGGAAACTTTAATGTCAACATGACTTTTGACAAGAAAACAAAAGTTTTCAAGTTTTTCGACTTTGAATGCAGAATTATTAAGAACGATAAGCAATGTTCAAAATGACTTCAGAAATGTAAATCGGATCAGTTTTGACCAAGATTTTGCAGTTTAAAGTCTCAGAAGATAATTTTTCGGAACTTGGAAACTTTTATGTCAACATGACTTTTGACAAGAAAACAAAAGTTTTCAAGTTTTTCGACTTTGAATGCAGAATTATTAAGAACGATAAGCAATGATCAAAATAGCTTCCGAAATGTAAATGGGTCAGTTTTGACAAATTTATGGCAGTTTAAAGTCTCAGAAGGTAATTTTTGGGAACTTGGAAACTTGTATGTCAACATGACTTTTGACAAGAAAACAACAGTTTTTAAGTTTTTCGACTTTGAATGCAGAATTATTAAGAACGATAAGCATCTATCAAAATGACTTCCGAAATGTAAATCGGATAAATTTTGACAAAGTTATGGCAGTTTAAAGTCTCAGAAGGTAATTTTTGGGAACTTGGAAACTTTAATGTCAACATGACTTATGACAAGAAAACAACAGTTTTGAAGTTTTTCGACTTTGAATGCAGAATTATTAAGAACGATGAGCAATGATCAAAATAACTTCCGAAATGTAAATCGGATCAGTTTTGACAAAGTTATGGCAGTCTAAAGTCTCAGAAGATAATATTTAGGAACTTGGAAACTTTTTTGTCAACATAATTTTTGGGAACTTGGAAACTTTTATGTCAACATGACTTTTGACAAGAAAACAAAAGTTTTCAAGTTTTTCGACTTTGAATGCAGAATTATTAAGAACGATAAGCAATAAAAAAGTTATGGCAAAGTTATGGCAGTTTAAAGTCTCAGAAGTTTATTTTTGGGAACTTGGAAACTTTAATGTCAACATGACTTATGACAAGAAAACAACAGTTTTCAAGTTTTTCGACTTTGAATGCAGAATTATTAAGAACGATAAGCAACTATCAAAATGACTTCCGAAATGTAAATCGGATCAGTTTTGACAAAGTTATGGCAGTTTAAAGTCTCAGAAGGTAATTTTTGGGAACTTGGAAACTTGTATGTCAACATGACTTTTGACAAGAAAACAAAAGTTTTCAAGTTTTTCGAATTTGAATGCAGAATTATTAAGAACGATAAGCAATGTTCAAAATGACTTCCGAAATGTAAATCGGATCAGTTTTGACAAAGTTATGGCAGTTTAAAGTCTCAGAAGATAATATTTAGAAATTGGAAACTTTTTTGTCAACATAATTTTTGGGAACTTGGAAACTTTTATGTCAATATGACTTTTGGCAAGAAAACAAAAGTTTTCAAGTTTTTCGACTTTGAATGCAGAATTATTAAGAACGATAAGCAATAAAGTTATGGTAAAGTTATGGCAGTTTAAAGTCTCAGAAGATAATTTTTTGGGAACTTGGAAACTTTTATGTCAACATGACTTTTGACAAGAAAACAAAAGTTTTCAAGTTTTTCGACTTTGAATGCAGAATTATTAAGAACGATAAGCAATGTTCAAAATGACTTCAGAAATGTAAATCGGATCAGTTTTGACCAAGATTTTGCAGTTTAAATTCTCAGAAGATCATTTTTCGGAACTTGGAAACTTTTATGTCAACATGACTTTTGACAAGAAAACAAAAGTTTTCAAGTTTTTCGAATTTGAATGCAGAATTATTAAGAACGATACGCAATGATCAAAATAGCTTCCGAAATGTAAATGTTTAAAGTCTCAGAAGGTAATTTTTGGGAACTTGGAAACTTTTATGTCAACATGACTTTTGACAAGAAAACAACAGTTTTCAAGTTTTTCGACTTTGAATGCAGAATTATTAAGAACGATAAGCAATGTTCAAAATGACTTCAGAAATGTAAATCGGATCAGTTTTGACAAAGTTATGGCAGTTTAAAGTCTCAGAAGATAATTTTTGGGAACTTGGAAACTTTTATGTCAACATGACTTATGACAAGAAAACAAAAGTTTTCAAGTTTTTCGACTTTGAATGCAGAATTATTAAGAACGATAAGCAATGATCAAAATGACTTCAGAAATGTAAATCGGATCAGTTTTGACAAAGTTATGGCAGTTTAAAGTCTCAGAAGATAATTTTTGGGAACTTGGAAACTTTTATGTCAACATGACTTTTGACAAGAAAACAACAGTTTTCAAGTTTTTCGACTTTGAATGCAGAATTATTAAGAACGATAAGCAATGATCAAAATAACTTCCGAAATGTAAATCGGATCAGTTTCGACAAAGTTATGGCAGTTTAAAGTCTCAGAAGTTTATTTTTTGGGAACTTGGAAACTTTTATGTCAACATGACTTTTGACAAGAAAACAACAGTTTTCAAGTTTTTCGACTTTGAATGCAGAATTATTAAGAACGATAAGCAACTATCAAAATGACTTCCGAAATGTAAATCGGATCAATTTTGACAAAGTTATGGCAGTTTAAAGTCTCAGAAGGTAATTTTTGGGAACTTGGAAACTTTAATGTCAACATGACTTATGACAAGAAAACAACAGTTTTGAAGTTTTTCGACTTTGAATGCAGAATTATTAAGAACGATAAGCAATGTTCAAAATGACTTCAGAAATGTAAATCGGATCACTTTTGACAAATTTATGGCAGTTTAAAGTCTCAGAAGATAATTTTTCGGAACTTGGAAACTTTTATGTCAACATGACTTATGACAAGAAACCAAAAGTTTTCAAGTTTTTCGACTTTGAATTATTAAGAACGATAAGCAATGATCAAAATGACTTCCGAAATGTAAATGGGTCAGTTTTGACAAATTTATGGCAGTTTAAAGTGTCAGAAGGTAATTTTTGGGAACTTGGAAACTTTAATGTTAACATGACTTATGACAAGAAAACAACAGTTTTTAAGTTTTTCGACTTTGAATGCAGAATTATTAAGAACGATAAGCATCTATCAAAATGACTTCCGAAATGTAAATCGGATAAATTTTGACAAAGTTATGGCAGTTTAAAGTCTCAGAAGGTAATTTTTGGGAACTTGGAAACTTTAATGTCAACATGACTTATGACAAGAAAACAACAGTTTTGAAGTTTTTCGACTTTGAATGCAGAATTATTAAGAACGATGAGCAATGATCAAAATAACTTCCGAAATGTAAATCGGATCAGTTTTGATAAAGTTATGGCAGCTAAAGTCTCAGAAGATAATATTTAGGAACTTGGAAACTTTTTTGTCAACGTAATTTTTGGGAACTTGGAAACTTTTATGTCAACATGACTTTTGACAAGAAAACAAAAGTTTTCAAGTTTTTGGACTTTGAATGCAGAATTATTAAGAACCATAAGCAATGTTATGGCAAAGTTATGGCAGTTTAAAGTCTCAGAAGTTTATTTTCGGGAACTTGGAAACTTTAATGTCAACATGACTTATGACAAGAAAACAACAGTTTTCAAGTTTTTCGACTTTGAATGCAGAATTATTAAGAACGATAAGCAATGATCAAAATGACTTCCGAAATGTAAATCGGATCAATTTTGACAAAGTTATGGCAGTTTAAAGTCTCAGAAGGTAATTTTTGGGAACTTGGAAACTTTTATGTCAACATGACTTTTGACAAGAAAACAAAAGTTTTCAAGTTTTTCGAATTTGAATGCAGAATTATTAAGAACGATAAGCAATGTTCAAAATGACTTCCGAAATGTAAATCGGATCAGTTTTGACAAAGTTATGGTCTAAAGTCTCAGAAGATAATATTTAGAAATTGGAAACTTTTTTGTCAACATAATTTTTGGGAACTTGGAAACTTTTATGTCAATATGACTTTTGGCAAGAAAACAAAAGTTTTCAAGTTTTTCGACTTTGAATGCAGAATTATTAAGAACGATAAGCAATGTTATGGTAAAGTTATGGCAGTTTAAAGTCTCAGAAGATAATTTTTGGGAACTTGGAAACTTTAATGTCAACATGACTTTTGACAAGAAAACAAAAGTTTTCAAGTTTTTCGACTTTGAATGCAGAATTATTAAGAACGATAAGCAATGTTCAAAATGACTTCAGAAATGTAAATCGGATCAGTTTTGACAAAGTTATGGCAGTTTAAAGTCTCAGAAGATAATTTTTCGGAACTTGGAAACTTTTATGTCAACATGACTTTTGACAAGAAAACAAAAGTTTTCAAGTTTTTCGAATTTGAATGCAGAATTATTAAGAACGATACGCAATGATCAAAATAGCTTCCGAAATGTAAATGGGTCAGTTTCGACAAATTTATGGCAGTTTAAAGTCTCAGAAGGTAATTTTTGGGAACTTGGAAACTTGTATGTCAACATGACTTTTGACAAGAAAACAAAAGTTTTCAAGTTTTTCGACTTTGAATGCAGAATTATTAAGAACGATAAGCAATGATCAAAATAACTTGCGAAATGTAAATCGGATCAGTTTCGACAAAGTTATGGCAGTTTAAAGTCTCAGAAGTTTATTTTTTGGGAACTTGGAAACTTTTATGTCAACATGACTTATGACAAGAAAACAACAGTTTTGAAGTTTTTCGACTTTGAATGCAGAATTATTAAGAACGATAAGCAATAATCAAAATAACTTCCGAAATGTAAATCGGATCAGTTTTGACAAAGTTATGGCAGTTTGAAGTCTCAGAATGTAACTTTTGGGAACTTGGAAACTTTTATGTCAACATGACTTTTGACAAGAAAACAAAAGTTTTCAAGTTTTTCGACTTTGAATGCAGAATTATTAAGAACGATAAGCAATGATCAAAATGACTTCCGAAATGTAAATCGGATCAGTTTTGACAAAGTTATGGCAGTTTAAAGTCTCAGAAGATAATTTTTCGGAACTTGGAAACTTTAATGTCAACATGACTTTTGACAAGAAAACAAAAGTTTTCAAGTTTTTCGACTTTGAATGCAGAATTATTAAGAACGATAAGCAATGATCAAAATGACTTCCGAAATGTAAATGGGTCAGTTTTGACAAATTTATGGCAGTTTAAAGTCTCAGAAGGTAATTTTTGGGAACTTGGAAACTTTAATGTTAACATGACTTATGACAAGAAAACAACAGTTTTCAAGTTTTTCGACTTTGAATGCAGAATTATTAAGAACGATAAGCAACTATCAAAATGACTTCCGAAATGTAAATCGGATAAATTTTGACAAAGTTATGGCAGTTTAAAGTCTCAGAAGGTAATTTTTGGGAACTTGGAAACTTTAATGTCAACATGACTTATGACAAGAAAACAACAGTTTTGAAGTTTTTCGACTTTGAATGCAGAATTATTAAGAACGATGAGCAATGATCAAAATAACTTCCGAAATGTAAATCGGATCATTTTTGATAAAGTTATGGGAGCTTAAGTCTCAGAAGATAATATTTAGGAACTTGTAAACTTTTTTGTCAACATTATTTTTGGGAACTTGGAAACTTTTATGTCAATATGACTTTTGGCAAGAAAACAAAAGTTTTCAAGTTTTTCGACTTTGAATGCAGAATTATTAAGAACGATAAGCAATGTTATGGCAAAGTTATGGCAGTTTAAAGTCTCAGAAGTTTATTTTTGGGAACTTGGAAACTTTAATGTCAACATGACTTATGACAAGAAAACAACAGTTTTCAAGTTTTTCAACTTTGAATGCAGAATTATTAAGAACGATAAGCAACTATCAAAATGACTTCCGAAATGTAAATCCGATCAATTTTGACAAAGTTATGGCAGTTTAAAGTCTCAGAAGGTTATTTTTGGGAACTTGGTAACTTGTATGTCAACATGACTTTTGACAAGAAAACAAAAGTTTTCAAGTTTTTCAAATTTGAATGCAGAATTATTAGGAACGATAAGCAATGTTCAAAATGACTTCCGAAATGTAAATCGGATCAGTTTTGACAAAGTTATGGTCTAAAGTCTCAGAAGATAATATTTAGGAATTGGAAACTTTTTTGTCAACATAATTTTTGGGAACTTGGAAACTTTTATGTCAATATGACTTTTGGCAAGAAAACAAAAGTTTTCAAGTTTTTCGACTTTGAATGCAGAATTATTAAGAACGATAAGCAATGTTATGGCAAAGTTATGGCAGTTTAAAGTCTCAGAAGATAATTTTTGGGAACTTGGAAACTTTAATGTCAACATGACTTTTGACAAGAAAACAAAAGTTTTCAAGTTTTTCGACTTTGAATGCAGAATTATTAAGAACGATAAGCAATGTTCAAAATGACTTCAGAAATGTAAATCGGATCAGTTTTGACAAAGTTATGGCAGTTTAAAGTCTCAGAAGATAATTTTTCGGAACTTGGAAACTTTTATGTCAACATGACTTTTGACAAGAAAACAAAAGTTTTCAAGTTTTTCGAATTTGAATGCAGAATTATTAAGAACGATAAGCAATGATCAAAATAGCTTCCGAAATGTAAATGGGTCAGTTTCGACAAATTTATGGCAGTTTAAAGTCTCAGAAGGTAATTTTTGGGAACTTGGAAACTTGTATGTCAACATGACTTTTGACAAGAAAACAAAAGTTTTCAAGTTTTTCGACTTTGAATGCAGAATTATTAAGAACGATAAGCAATGATCAAAATAACTTGCGAAATGTAAATCGGATCAGTTTCGACAAAGTTATGGCAGTTTAAAGTCTCAGAAGTTTATTTTTTGGGAACTTGGAAACTTTTATGTCAACATGACTTATGACAAGAAAACAACAGTTTTGAAGTTTTTCGACTTTGAATGCAGAATTATTAAGAACGATAAGCAATAATCAAAATAACTTCCGAAATGTAAATCGGATCAGTTTTGACAAAGTTATGGCAGTTTGAAGTCTCAGAATGTAACTTTTGGGAACTTGGAAACTTTTATGTCAACATGACTTTTGACAAGAAAACAAAAGTTTTCAAGTTTTTCGACTTTGAATGCAGAATTATTAAGAACGATAAGCAATTATCAAAATGACTTCCGAAATGTAAATCGGATCAGTTTTGACAAAGTTATGGCAGTTTAAAGTCTCAGAAGATAATTTTTCGGAACTTGGAAACTTTAATGTCAACATGACTTATGACAAGAAAACAAAAGTTTTCAAGTTTTTCGACTTTGAATGCAGAATTATTAAGAACGATAAGCAATGATCAAAATGACTTCCGAAATGTAAATGGGTCAGTTTTGACAAATTTATGGCAGTTTAAAGTCTCAGAAGGTAATTTTTGGGAACTTGGAAACTTTAAAGTTAACATGACTTATGACAAGAAAACAACAGTTTTCAAGTTTTTCGACTTTGAATGCAGAATTATTAAGAACGATAAGCAACTATCAAAATGACTTCCGAAATGTAAATCGGATCAGTTTTGACAAAGTTATGGCAGTTTAAAGTCTCAGAAGGTAATTTTTGGGAACTTGGAAACTTTAATGTCAACATGACTTATGACAAGAAAACAACAGTTTTGAAGTTTTTCGACTTTGAATGCAGAATTATTAAGAACGATGAGCAATGATCAAAATAACTTCCGAAATGTAAATCGGATCATTTTTGATAAAGTTATGGGAGCTTAAGTCTCAGAAGATAATATTTAGGAACTTGAAAACTTTTTTGTCAACATTATTTTTGGGAACTTGGAAACTTTTATGTCAATATGACTTTTGGCAAGAAAACAAAAGTTTTCAAGTTTTTCGACTTTGAATGCAGAATTATTAAGAACGATAAGCAATGTTATGGCAAAGTTATGGCAGTTTAAAGTCTCAGAAGTTTATTTTTGGGAACTTGGAAACTTTAATGTCAACATGACTTATGACAAGAAAACAACAGTTTTCAAGTTTTTCAACTTTGAATGCAGAATTATTAAGAACGATAAGCAACTATCAAAATGACTTCCGAAATGTAAATCGGATCAATTTTGACAAAGTTATGGCAGTTTAAAGTCTCAGAAGGTAATTTTTGGGAACTTGGAAACTTGTATGTCAACATGACTTTTGACAAGAAAACAAAAGTTTTCAAGTTTTTCAAATTTGAATGCAGAATTATTAGGAACGATAAGCAATGTTCAAAATGACTTCCGAAATGTAAATCGGATCAGTTTTGACAAAGTTATGGTCTAAAGTCTCAGAAGATAATATTTAGGAATTGGAAACTTTTTTGTCAACATAATTTTTGGGAACTTGGAAACTTTTATGTCAATATGACTTTTGGCAAGAAAACAAAAGTTTTCAAGTTTTTCGACTTTGAATGCAGAATTATTAAGAACGATAAGCAATGTTATGGCAAAGTTATGGCAGTTTAAAGTCTCAGAAGATAATTTTTGGGAACTTGGAAACTTTAATGTCAACATGACTTTTGACAAGAAAACAAAAGTTTTCAAGTTTTTCGACTTTGAATGCAGAATTATTAAGAACGATAAGCAATGTTCAAAATGACTTCAGAAATGTAAATCGGATCAGTTTTGACAAAGTTATGGCAGTTTAAAGTCTCAGAAGATAATTTTTGGGAACTTGGAAACTTTTATGTCAACATGACTTTTGACAAGAAAACAAAAGTTTTCAAGTTTTTCGACTTTGAATGCAGAATTATTAAGAACGATAAGCAATGTTCAAAATGACTTCCGAAATGTAAATCGGATCAGTTTTGACAAAGTTATGGCAGTTTGAAGTCTCAGAATGTTACTTTTGGAAACTTGGAAACTTTTATGTCAACATGACTTTTGACAAGAAAACAAAAGTTTTCAAGTTTTTCGACTTTGAATGCAGAATTATTAAGAACGATAAGCAATGTTCAAAATGACTTCAGAAATGTAAATCGGATCAGTTTTGACAAAGTTATGGCAGTTTAAAGTCTCAGAAGATAATTTTTGGGAACTTGGAAACTTTTATGTCAACATGACTTTTGACAAGAAAACAAAAGTTTTCAAGTTTTTCGACTTTGAATGCAGAATTATTAAGAACGATAAGCAATGTTCAAAATGACTTCCGAAATGTAAATCGGATCAGTTTTGACAAAGTTATGGCAGTTTGAAGTCTCAGAATGTTACTTTTGGAAACTTGGAAACTTTTATGTCAACATGACTTTTGACAAGAAAACAAAAGTTTTCAAGTTTTTCGACTTTGAATGCAGAATTATTAAGAACGATAAGCAATGTTCAAAATGACTTCAGAAATGTAAATCGGATCAGTTTTGACAAAGTTATGGCAGTTTAAAGTCTCAGAAGGTAATTTTTGGGAACTTGGAAACTTTTATGTCAACATGACTTTTGACAAGAAAACAAAAGTTTTCAAGTTTTTCGACTTTGAATGCAGAATTATTAAGAACGATAAGCAATGATCAAAATAACTTCCGAAATGTAAATCGGATCAGTTTTGACAAAGTTATGGCAGTTTAAAGTCTCAGAAGGTAATTTTTGGGAACTTGGAAACTTGTATGTCAACATGACTTTTGACAAGAAAACAAAAGTTTTCAAGTTTTTCGACTTTGAATGCAGAATTATTAAGAACGATAAGCAATGTTCAAAATGACTTCAGAAATGTAAATCGGATCAGTTTTGACAAAGTTATGGCAGTTTAAAGTCTCAGAAGATAATTTTTGGGAACTTGGAAACTTAAATGTCAACA
Source organism: Drosophila maculinotata (assembly GCA_035045305.1). Lineage (NCBI taxonomy): Eukaryota > Metazoa > Arthropoda > Insecta > Diptera > Drosophilidae > Drosophila > Drosophila maculinotata. The sequence continues at coordinate 74,227 of JAWNPD010000236.1, forward strand.
TGACTTTTGACAAGAAAACAAAAGTTTTCAAGTTTTTCGACTTTGAATGCAGAATTATTAAGAACGATAAGCAATGATCAAAATAGCTTCCGAAATGTAAATGGGTCAGTTTTGACAAATTTATGGCAGTTTAAAGTCTCAGAAGGTAATTTTTGGGAACTTGGAAACTTTTATGTCAACATGACTTTTGACAAGAAAACAAAAGTTTTCAAGTTTTTCGACTTTGAATGCAGAATTATTAAGAACGATAAGCAATGATCAAAATAACTTTCGAAATGTAAATCGGATCAGTTTTGACAAAGTTATGGCAGTTTAAAGTCTCAGAAGGTAATTTTTGGGAACTTGGAAACTTTTATGTCAACATGACTTTTGACAAGAAAACAAAAGTTTTCAAGTTTTTCGAATTTGAATGCAGAATTATTAAGAACGATAAGCAATGATCAAAATAGCTTCCGAAATGTAAATGGGTCAGTTTTGACAAATTTATGGCAGTTTAAAGTCTCAGAAGATAATTTTTGGGAACTTGGAAACTTTTATGTCAACATGACTTATGACAAGAAAACAACAGTTTTCAAGTTTTTCGACTTTGAATGCAGAATTATTAAGAACGATAAGCAATGTTCAAAATAACTTCCGAAATGTAAATCGGATCAGTTTTGACAAAGTTATGGCAGTTTGAAGTCTCAGAATGTAACTTTTGGAAACTTGGAAACTTTTATGTCAACATGACTTTTGACAAGAAAACAAAAGTTTTCAAGTTTTTCGACTTTGAATGCAGAATTATTAAGAACGATAAGCAATGTTCAAAATGACTTCAGAAATGTAAATCGGATCAGTTTTGACAAAGTTTTGGCAGTTTAAAGTCTCAGAAGATCATTTTTCGGAACTTGGAAACTTTTATGTCAACATGACTTTTGACAAGAAAACAAAAGTTTTCAAGTTTTTCGACTTTGAATGCAGAATTATTAAGAACGATAAGCAATGATCAAAATGACTTCAGAAATGTAAATCGGATCAGTTTTGACAAAGTTATGGCAGTTTAAAGTCTCAGAAGGTAATTTTTGGGAACTTGGAAACTTTTATGTCAACATGACTTTTGACAAGAAAACAAAAGTTTTCAAGTTTTTCGACTTTGAATGCAGAATTATTAAGAACGATAAGCAATGTTCAAAATGACTTCAGAAATGTAAATCGGATCAGTTTTGACAAAGTTATGGCAGTTTAAAGTCTCAGAAGATAATTTTTGGGAACTTGGAAACTTTTATATCAACATGATTTTTGACAAGAAAACAAAAGTTTTCAAGTTTTTCGACTTTGAATGCAGAATTATTAAGAACGATAAGCAATGATCAAAATAGCTTCCGAAATGTAAATGGGTCAGTTTTGACAAATTTATGGCAGTTTAAAGTCTCAGAAGGTAATTTTTGGGAACTTGGAAACTTTTATGTCAACATGACTTTTGACAAGAAAACAAAAGTTTTCAAGTTTTTCGACTTTGAATACAGAATTATTAAGAACGATAAGCAATGATCAAAATGACTTTCGAAATGTAAATCGGATCAGTTTTGACAAAGTTATGGCAGTTTAAAGTCTCAGAAGGTAATTTTTGGGAACTTGGAAACTTTTATGTCAACATGACTTTTGGCAAGAAAACAAAAGTTTTCAAGTTTTTCGACTTTGAATGCAGAATTATTAAGAACGATAAGCAATGTTCAAAATGACTTCAGAAATGTAAATCGGATCAGTTTTGACAAAGTTATGGCAGTTTAAAGTCTCAGAAGGTCATTTTTGGGAACTTGGAAACTTGTATGTCAACATGACTTTTGACAAGAAAACAAAAGTTTTCAAGTTTTTCGACTTTGAATGCAGAATTATTAAGAACGATAAGCAATGATCAAAATAGCTTCCGAAATGTAAATGGGTCAGTTTTGACAAATTTATGGCAGTTTAAAGTCTCAGAAGGTAATTTTTGGGAACTTGGAAACTTTAATGTCAACATGACTTATGACAAGAAAACAACAGTTTTCAAGTTTTTCGACTTTGAATGCAGAATTATTAAGAACGATAAGCAATGATCAAAATAACTTCCGAAATGTAAATCGGATCAGTTTTGACAAAGTTATGGCAGTTTGAAGTCTCAGAATGTAACTTTTGGAAACTTGGAAACTTTTATGTCAACATGACTTTTGACAAGAAAACAAAAGTTTTCAAGTTTTTCGACTTTGAATGCAGAATTATTAAGAACGATAAGCAATATAAAATATTAATAGTTATGACAAAGTTATGGCAGTTTAAAGTCTCAGAAGTTTATTTTCGGGAACTTGGAAACTTTTATGTCAACATGACTTATGACAAGAAAACAACAGTTTTCAAGTTTTTCGACTTTGAATGCAGAATTATTAAGAACGATAAGCAATGTTCAAAATGACTTCAGAAATGTAAATCGGATCAGTTTTGACAAAGTTATGGCAGTTTGAAGTCTCAGAATGTAACTTTTGGAAACTTGGAAACTTTTATGTCAACATGATTTTTGACAAGAAAACAAAAGTTTTCAAGTTTTTCGACTTTGAATGCAGAATTATTAAGAACGATAAGCAATGTTCAAAATGACTTCAGAAATGTAAATCGGATCAGTTTTGACAAAGTTATGGCAGTTTAAAGTCTCAGAAGATCATTTTTCGGAACTTGGAAACTTTTATGTCAACATGACTTTTGACAAGAAAACAAAAGTTTTCAAGTTTTTCGAATTTGAATGCAGAATTATTAAGAACGATAAGCAATGATCAAAATAACTTCCGAAATGTAAATCGGATCAGTTTCGACAAAGTTATGGCAGTTTAAAGTCTCAGAAGTTTATTTTTTGGGAACTTGGAAACTTTTATGTCAACATGACTTATGACAAGAAAACAACAGTTTTCAAGTTTTTCGACTTTGAATGCAGAATTATTAAGAACGATAAGCAATGATCAAAATAACTTCCGAAATGTAAATCGGATCAGTTTTGACAAAGTTATGGCAGTTTGAAGTCTCAGAATGTAACTTTTGGGAACTTGGAAACTTTTATGTCAACATGACTTTTGACAAGAAAACAAAAGTTTTCAAGTTTTTCGACTTTGAATGCAGAATTATTAAGAACGATAAGCAATGTTCAAAATGACTTCAGAAATGTAAATCGGATCAGTTTTGACAAAGTTATGGCAGTTTAAAGTCTCAGAAGATAATTTTTGGGAACTTGGAAACTTTTATGTCAACATGACTTTTGACAAGAAAACAAAAGTTTTCAAGTTTTTCGACTTTGAATGCAGAATTATTAAGAACGATAAGCAATGATCAAAATGACTTCCGAAATGTAAATCGGATCAGTTTTGACAAAGTTATGGCAGTTTAAAGTCTCAGAAGGTAATTTTTGGGAACTTGGAAACTTTTATGTCAACATGACTTTTGACAAGAAAACAAAAGTTTTCAAGTTTTTCGACTTTGAATTATTAAGAACGATAAGCAATGATCAAAATGACTTTCGAAATGTAAATCGGATCAGTTTTGACAAAGTTATGGCAGTTTGAAGTCTCAGAAGGTAATTTTTGGGAACTTGGAAACTTTTATGTCAACATGACTTTTGACAAGAAAACAAAAGTTTTCAAGTTTTTCGACTTTGAATGCAGAATTATTAAGAACGATAAGCAATGATCAAAATAACTTCCGAAATGTAAATCGGATCAGTTTTGACAAAGTTATGGCAGTTTAAAGTCTCAGAAGGTAATTTTTGGGAACTTGGAAACTTTTATGTCAACATGACTTTTGACAAGAAAACAAAAGTTTTCAAGTTTTTCGACTTTGAATGCAGAATTATTAAGAACGATAAGCAATTATCAAAATGACTTCCGAAATGTAAATCGGATCAGTTTTGACAAAGTTATGGCAGTTTAAAGTCTCAGAAGGTAATTTTTGGGAACTTGGAAACTTTTATGTCAACATGACTTTTGACAAGAAAACAACAGTTTTCAAGTTTTTCGACTTTGAATGCAGAATTATTAAGAACGATAAGCAATGATCAAAATAACTTCCGAAATGTAAATCGGATCAGTTTTGACAAAGTTATGGCAGTTTAAAGTCTCAGAAGGTTATTTTTGGGAACTTGGAAACTTTTATGTCAACATGACTTTTGACAAGAAAACAAAAGTTTTCAAGTTTTTCGACTTTGAATGCAGAATTATTAAGAACGATAAGCAATGATCAAAATGACTTTCGAAATGTAAATCGGATCAGTTTTGACAAAGTTATGGCAGTTTGAAGTCTCAGAAGGTAATTTTTGGGAACTTGGAAACTTTTATGTCAACATGACTTTTGACAAGAAAACAAAAGTTTTCAAGTTTTTCGAATTTGAATGCAGAATTATTAAGAACGATAAGCAATGATCAAAATAGCTTCCGAAATGTAAATGGGTCAGTTTTGACAAATTTATGGCAGTTTAAAGTCTCAGAAGGTAATTTTTGGGAACTTGGAAACTTTAATGTCAACATGACTTATGACAAGAAAACAACAGTTTTCAAGTTTTTCGACTTTGAATGCAGAATTATTAAGAACGATAAGCAATAATCAAAATAACTTCCGCAATGTAAATCGGATCAGTTGTAAATCGGATCAGTTTCGACAAAGTTATGGCAGTTTGAAGTCTCAGAATGTAACTTTTGGAAACTTGGAAACTTTTATGTCAACATGACTTTTGACAAGAAAACAAAAGTTTTCAAGTTTTTCGACTTTGAATGCAGAATTATTAAGAACGATAAGCAATGATCAAAATGACTTCCGAAATGTAAATCGGATCAGTTTTGACAAAGTTATGGCAGTTTAAAGTCTCAGAAGGTAATTTTTGGGAACTTGGAAACTTTTATGTCAACATGACTTTTGACAAGAAAACAAAAGTTTTCAAGTTTTTCGACTTTGAATGCAGAATTATTAAGAACGATAAGCAATGATCAAAATAACTTCCGAAATGTAAATCGGATCAGTTTTGACAAAGTTATGGCAGTTTAAAGTCTCAGAAGTTTATTTTTGGGAACTTGGAAACTTTTATGTCAACATGACTTTTGACAAGAAAACAAAAGTTTTCAAGTTTTTCGACTTTGAATGCAGAATTATTAAGAACGATAAGCAATGATCAAAATAACTTCCGAAATGTAAATCGGATCAGTTTTGACAAATTTATGGCAGTTTAAAGTCTCAGAAGGTAATTTTTGGGAACTTGGAAACTTTTATGTCAACATGACTTTTGACAAGAAAACAAAAGTTTTCAAGTTTTTCGACTTTGAATGCAGAATTATTAAGAACGATAAGCAATGATCAAAATGACTTCAGAAATGTAAATCGGATCAGTTTTGACAAAGTTATGGCAGTTTAAAGTCTCAGAAGATAATTTTTGGGAACTTGGAAACTTTTATGTCAACATGACTTTTGACAAGAAAACAAAAGTTTTCAAGTTTTTCGACTTTGAATGCAGAATTATTAAGAACGATAAGCAATGATCAAAATGACTTCCGAAATGTAAATCGGATCAGTTTTGACAAAGTTATGGCAGTTTAAAGTCTCAGAAGGTAATTTTTGGGAACTTGGAAACTTTTATGTCAACATGACTTTTGACAAGAAAACAAAAGTTTTCAAGTTTTTCGACTTTGAATGCAGAATTATTAAGAACGATAAGCAATGATCAAAATAACTTCCGAAATGTAAATCGGATCAGTTTTGACAAAGTTATGGCAGTTTAAAGTCTCAGAAGGTAATTTTTGGGAACTTGGAAACTTTTATGTCAACATGACTTTTGACAAGAAAACAAAAGTTTTCAAGTTTTTCGACTTTGAATGCAGAATTATTAAGAACGATAAGCAATGATCAAAATAGCTTCCGAAATGTAAATGGGTCAGTTTTGACAAATTTATGGCAGTTTAAAGTCTCAGAAGGTAATTTTTGGGAACTTGGAAACTTTTATGTCAACATGACTTTTGACAAGAAAACAAAAGTTTTCAAGTTTTTCGACTTTGAATGCAGAATTATTAAGAACGATAAGCAATGATCAAAATGACTTTCGAAATGTAAATCGGATCAGTTTTGACAAAGTTATGGCAGTTTAAAGTCTCAGAAGGTAATTTTTGGGAACTTGGAAACTTTTATGTCAACATGACTTTTGACAAGAAAACAAAAGTTTTCAAGTTTTTCGACTTTGAATGCAGAATTATTAAGAACGATAAGCAATGATCAAAATGACTTCAGAAATGTAAATCGGATCAGTTTTGACAAAGTTATGGCAGTTTAAAGTCTCAGAAGATCATTTTTGGGAACTTGGAAACTTGTATGTCAACATGACTTTTGACAAGAAAACAAAAGTTTTCAAGTTTTTCGACTTTGAATGCAGAATTATTAAGAACGATAAGCAATGATCAAAATAGCTTCCGAAATGTAAATGGGTCAGTTTTGACAAATTTATGGCAGTTTAAAGTCTCAGAAGGTAATTTTTGGGAACTTGGAAACTTTTATGTCAACATGACTTTTGACAAGAAAACAAAAGTTTTCAAGTTTTTCGACTTTGAATGCAGAATTATTAAGAACGATAAGCAATGATCAAAATAACTTCCGAAATGTAAATCGGATCAGTTTTGACAAAGTTATGGCAGTTTGAAGTCTCAGAATGTAACTTTTGGAAACTTGGAAACTTTTATGTCAACATGACTTTTGACAAGAAAACAAAAGTTTTCAAGTTTTTCGACTTTGAATGCAGAATTATTAAGAACGATAAGCAATGATCAAAATAGCTTCCGAAATGTAAATGGGTCAGTTTTGACAAAGTTATGGCAGTTTAAAGTCTCAGAAGGTAATTTTTGGGAACTTGGAAACTTTTATGTCAACATGACTTATGACAAGAAAACAACAGTTTTCAAGTTTTTCGACTTTGAATGCAGAATTATTAAGAACGATAAGCAATGTTCAAAATGACTTCAGAAATGTAAATCGGATCAGTTTTGACAAAGTTATGGCAGTTTGAAGTCTCAGAATGTAACTTTTGGAAACTTGGAAACTTTTATGTCAACATGACTTTTGACAAGAAAACAAAAGTTTTCAAGTTTTTCGACTTTGAATGCAGAATTATTAAGAACGATAAGCAATGTTCAAAATGACTTCAGAAATGTAAATCGGATCAGTTTTGACAAAGTTATGGCAGTTTAAAGTCTCAGAAGATCATTTTTCGGAACTTGGAAACTTTTATGTCAACATGACTTTTGACAAGAAAACAAAAGTTTTCAAGTTTTTCGAATTTGAATGCAGAATTATTAAGAACGATACGCAATGATCAAAATAACTTCCGAAATGTAAATCGGATCAGTTTCGACAAAGTTATGGCAGTTTAAAGTCTCAGAAGTTTATTTTTTGGGAACTTGGAAACTTTTATGTCAACATGACTTTTGACAAGAAAACAACAGTTTTCAAGTTTTTCGACTTTGAATGCAGAATTATTAAGAACGATAAGCAATGATCAAAATAACTTCCGAAATGTAAATCGGATCAGTTTTGACAAAGTTATGGCAGTTTGAAGTCTCAGAATGTAACTTTTGGGAACTTGGAAACTTTTATGTCAACATGACTTTTGACAAGAAAACAAAAGTTTTCAAGTTTTTCGACTTTGAATGCAGAATTATTAAGAACGATAAGCAATGTTCAAAATGACTTCAGAAATGTAAATCGGATCAGTTTTGACAAAGTTATGGCAGTTTAAAGTCTCAGAAGATAATTTTTGGGAACTTGGAAACTTTTATGTCAACATGACTTTTGACAAGAAAACAAAAGTTTTCAAGTTTTTCGACTTTGAATGCAGAATTATTAAGAACGATAAGCAATGATCAAAATGACTTCCGAAATGTAAATCGGATCAGTTTTGACAAAGTTATGGCAGTTTGAAGTCTCAGAAGGTAATTTTTGGGAACTTGGAAACTTTTATGTCAACATGACTTTTGACAAGAAAACAAAAGTTTTCAAGTTTTTCGACTTTGAATGCAGAATTATTAAGAACGATAAGCAATGATCAAAATGACTTTCGAAATGTAAATCGGATCAGTTTTGACAAAGTTATGGCAGTTTGAAGTCTCAGAAGGTAATTTTTGGGAACTTGGAAACTTTTATGTCAACATGACTTTTGACAAGAAAACAACAGTTTTGAAGTTTTTCGACTTTGAATGCAGAATTATTAAGAACGATAAGCAATGATCAAAATAACTTCCGAAATGTAAATCGGATCAGTTTTGACAAAGTTATGGCAGTTTAAAGTCTCAGAAGGTAATTTTTGGGAACTTGGAAACTTTTATGTCAACATGACTTTTGACAAGAAAACAAAAGTTTTCAAGTTTTTTGACTTTGAATGCAGAATTATTAAGAACGATAAGCAACTATTAAAATGACTTCCGAAATGTAAATCGGATCAGTTTTGACAAAGTTATGGCAGTTTAAAGTCTCAGAAGGTAATTTTTGGGAACTTGGAAACTTTTATGTCAACATGACTTATGACAAGAAAACAACAGTTTTCAAGTTTTTCGACTTTGAATGCAGAATTATTAAGAACGATAAGCAATGATCAAAATAACTTCCGAAATGTAAATCGGATCAGTTTCGACAAAGTTATGGCAGTTTAAAGTCTCAGAAGTTTATTTTTCGGAACTTGGAAACTTTTATGTCAACATGACTTTTGACAAGAAAACAAAAGTTTTCAAGTTTTTCGACTTTGAATGCAGAATTATTAAGAACGATAAGCAATGATCAAAATGACTTCCGAAATGTAAATCGGATCAGTTTTGACAAAGTTATGGCAGTTTGAAGTCTCAGAAGGTAATTTTTGGGAACTTGGAAACTTTTATGTCAACATGACTTTTGACAAGAAAACAAAAGTTTTCAAGTTTTTCGAATTTGAATGCAGAATTATTAAGAACGATAAGCAATGATCAAAATAGCTTCCGAAATGTAAATGGGTCAGTTTTGACAAATTTATGGCAGTTTAAAGTCTCAGAAGGTAATTTTTGGGAACTTGGAAACTTTTATGTCAACATGACTTTTGACAAGAAAACAACAGTTTTCAAGTTTTTCGACTTTGAATGCAGAATTATTAAGAACGATAAGCAATGATCAAAATAACTTCCGAAATGTAAATCGGATCAGTTTTGACAAAGTTATGGCAGTTTGAAGTCTCAGAATGTAACTTTTGGAAACTTGGAAACTTTTATGTCAACATGACTTTTGACAAGAAAACAAAAGTTTTCAAGTTTTTCGACTTTGAATGCAGAATTATTAAGAACGATAAGCAATGATCAAAATGACTTCCGAAATGTAAATCGGATCAGTTTTGACAAAGTTATGGCAGTTTAAAGTCTCAGAAGGTAATTTTTGGGAACTTGGAAACTTTTATGTCAACATGACTTTTGACAAGAAAACAAAAGTTTTCAAGTTTTTCGACTTTGAATGCAGAATTATTAAGAACGATAAGCAATGATCAAAATAACTTCCGAAATGTAAATCGGATCAGTTTTGACAAAGTTATGGCAGTTTAAAGTCTCAGAAGTTTATTTTTCGGAACTTGGAAACTTTTATGTCAACATGACTTTTGACAAGAAAACAAAAGTTTTCAAGTTTTTCGAATTTGAATGCAGAATTATTAAGAACGATAAGCAATGATCAAAATAGCTTCCGAAATGTAAATCGGGTCAGTTTTGACAAATTTATGGCAGTTTAAAGTCTCAAAAGGTAATTTTTGGGAACTTGGAAACTTTTATGTCAACATGACTTTTGACAAGAAAACAAAAGTTTTCAAGTTTTTCGACTTTGAATGCAGAATTATTAAGAACGATAAGCAATGTTCAAAATGACTTCAGAAATGTAAATCGGATCAGTTTTGACAAAGTTATGGCAGTTTAAAGTCTCAGAAGATAATTTTTGGGAACTTGGAAACTTTTATGTCAACATGACTTTTGACAAGAAAACAAAAGTTTTCAAGTTTTTCGACTTTGAATGCAGAATTATTAAGAACGATAAGCAATGATCAAAATGACTTCCGAAATGTAAATCGGTTCAGTTTTGACAAAGTTATGACAGTTTGAAGTCTCAGAAGGTAATTTTTGGGAACTTGGAAACTTTTATGTCAACATGACTTTTGACAAGAAAACAAAAGTTTTCAAGTTTTTCGAATTTGAATGCAGAATTATTAAGAACGATAAGCAATGATCAAAATAACTTCCGAAATGTAAATCGGATCAGTTTTGACAAAGTTATGGCAGTTTAAAGTCTCAGAAGTTTATTTTTCGGAACTTGGAAACTTTTATGTCAACATGACTTTTGACAAGAAAACAAAAGTTTTCAAGTTTTTCGACTTTGAATACAGAATTATTAAGAACGATAAGCAATGATCAAAATGACTTTCGAAATGTAAATCGGATCAGTTTTGACAAAGTTATGGCAGTTTGAAGTCTCAGAAGGTAATTTTTGGGAACTTGGAAACTTTTATGTCAACATGACTTTTGACAAGAAAACAAAAGTTTTCAAGTTTTTCGACTTTGAATGCAGAATTATTAAGAACGATAAGCAATGTTCAAAATGACTTCCGAAATGTAAATCGGATCAGTTTTGACAAAGTTATGGCAGTTTAAAGTCTCAGAAGATAATTTTTGGGAACTTGGAAACTTTTATGTCAACATGACTTTTGACAAGAAAACAAAAGTTTTCAAGTTTTTCGAATTTGAATGCAGAATTATTAAGAACGATAAGCAATGTTCAAAATGACTTCAGAAATGTAAATCGGATCAGTTTTGACAAAGTTATGGCAGTTTAAAGTCTCAGAAGATAATTTTTGGGAACTTGGAAACTTTTATGTCAACATGACTTTTGACAAGAAAACAAAAGTTTTCAAGTTTTTCGAATTTGAATGCAGAATTATTAAGAACGATAAGCAATGATCAAAATAGCTTCCGAAATGTAAATGGGTCAGTTTTGACAAATTTATGGCAGTTTAAAGTCTCAGAAGGTAATTTTTGGGAACTTGGAAACTTGTATGTCAACATGACTTTTGACAAGAAAACAAAAGTTTTGAAGTTTTTCGACTTTGAATGCAGAATTATTAAGAACGATAAGCAATGATCAAAATAACTTCCGAAATGTAAATCGGATCAGTTTCGACAAAGTTATGGCAGTTTAAAGTCTCAGAAGTTTATTTTTCGGAACTTGGAAACTTTTATGTCAACATGACTTTTGACAAGAAAACAAAAGTTTTCAAGTTTTTCGAATTTGAATGCAGAATTATTAAGAACGATAAGCAATGATCAAAATAGCTTCCGAAATGTAAATGGGTCAGTTTTGACAAATTTATGGCAGTTCAAAGTGTCAAAAGGTAATTTTTGGGAACTTGGAAACTTGTATGTCAACATGACTTTTGACAAGAAAACAAAAGTTTTCAAGTTTTTCGACTTTGAATGCAGAATTATTAAGAACGATAAGCAATGTTCAAAATGACTTCAGAAATGTAAATCGGATCAGTTTTGACAAAGTTATGGCAGTTTAAAGTCTCAGAAGTTTATTTTTCGGAACTTGGAAACTTTTATGTCAACATGACTTTTGACAAGAAAACAAAAGTTTTCAAGTTTTTCGACTTTGAATGCAGAATTATTAAGAACGATAAGCAACTATCAAAATGACTTCCGAAATGTAAATCGGATCAATTTTGACAAATTTATGGCAGTTTAAAGTCTCAGAAGGTAATTTTTGGGAACTTGGAAACTTTTATGTCAACATGACTTATGACAAGAAAACAACAGTTTTCAAGTTTTTCGACTTTGAATGCAGAATTATTAAGAACGATAAGCAATGATCAAAATAACTTCCGAAATGTAAATCGGATCAGTTTCGACAAAGTTATGGCAGTTTAAAGTCTCAGAAGTTTATTTTTCGGAACTTGGAAACTTTTATGTCAACATGACTTTTGACAAGAAAACAAAAGTTTTCAAGTTTTTCGAATTTGAATGCACAATTATTAAGAACGATAAGCAATGATCAAAATAGCTTCCGAAATGTAAATGGGTCAGTTTTGACAAATTTATGGCAGTTCAAAGTGTCAGAAGGTAATTTTTGGGAACTTGGAAACTTGTATGTCAACATGACTTTTGACAAGAAAACAAAAGTTTTCAAGTTTTTCGACTTTGAATGCAGAATTATTAAGAACGATAAGCAATGTTCAAAATGACTTCAGAAATGTAAATCGGATCAGTTTTGACAAAGTTATGGCAGTTTAAAGTCTCAGAAGATAATTTTTCGGAACTTGGAAACTTTTATGTCAACATGACTTTTAACAAGAAAACAAAAGTTTTCAAGTTTTTCGACTTTGAATGCAGAATTATTAAGAACGATAAGCAATGATCAAAATGACTTCCGAAATGTAAATCGGATCAGTTTTGACAAAGTTATGGCAGTTTGAAGTCTCAGAAGGTAATTTTTGGGAACTTGGAAACTTTTATGTCAACATGACTTTTGACAAGAAAACAAAAGTTTTCAAGTTTTTCGAATTTGAATGCAGAATTATTAAGAACGATAAGCAATGATCAAAATAACTTCCGAAATGTAAATCGGATCAGTTTTGACAAAGTTATGGCAGTTTAAAGTCTCAGAAGTTTATTTTTCGGAACTTGGAAACTTTTATGTCAACATGACTTTTGACAAGAAAACAAAAGTTTTCAAGTTTTTCGACTTTGAATACAGAATTATTAAGAACGATAAGCAATGATCAAAATGACTTTCGAAATGTAAATCGGATCAGTTTTGACAAAGTTATGGCAGTTTGAAGTCTCAGAAGGTAATTTTTGGGAACTTGGAAACTTTTATGTCAACATGACTTTTGACAAGAAAACAAAAGTTTTCAAGTTTTTCGAATTTGAATGCAGAATTATTAAGAACGATAAGCAATGTTCAAAATGACTTCAGAAATGTAAATCGGATCAGTTTTGACAAAGTTATGGCAGTTTAAAGTCTCAGAAGGTAATTTTTCGGAACTTGGAAACTTTTATGTCAACATGACTTTTGACAAGAAAACAAAAGTTTTCAAGTTTTTCGAATTTGAATGCAGAATTATTAAGAACGATAAGCAATGTTCAAAATGACTTCAGAAATGTAAATCGGATCAGTTTTGACAAAGTTATGGCAGTTTAAAGTCTCAGAAGATAATTTTTCGGAACTTGGAAACTTTTATGTCAACATGACTTTTGACAAGAAAACAAAAGTTTTCAAGTTTTTCGAATTTGAATGCAGAATTATTAAGAACGATAAGCAATGATCAAAATAGCTTCCGAAATGTAAATCGGGTCAGTTTTGACAAATTTATGGCAGTTTAAAGTCTCGAAAGATAATTTTTGGGAACTTGGAAACTTTTATGTCAACATGACTTTTGACAAGAAAACAACAGTTTTCAAGTTTTTCGACTTTGAATGCAGAATTATTAAGAACGATGAGCAATGATCAAAATAACTTCCGAAATGTAAATCGGATCAGTTTCGACAAAGTTATGGCAGTTTAAAGTCTCAGAAGTTTATTTTTCGGAACTTGGAAACTTTTATGTCAACATGACTTTTGACAAGAAAACAAAAGTTTTCAAGTTTTTCGAATTTGAATGCACAATTATTAAGAACGATAAGCAATGATCAAAATAGCTTCCGAAATGTAAATGGGTCAGTTTTGACAAATTTATGGCAGTTCAAAGTGTCAGAAGGTAATTTTTGGGAACTTGGAAACTTGTATGTCAACATGACTTTTGACAAGAAAACAAAAGTTTTCAAGTTTTTCGACTTTGAATGCAGAATTATTAAGAACGATAAGCAATGTTCAAAATGACTTCAGAAATGTAAATCGGATCAGTTTTGACAAAGTTATGGCAGTTTAAAGTCTCAGAAGTTTATTTTTCGGAACTTGGAAACTTTTATGTCAACATGACTTTTGACAAGAAAACAAAAGTTTTCAAGTTTTTCGACTTTGAATGCAGAATTATTAAGAACGATAAGCAATTATCAAAATGACTTCCGAAATGTAAATCGGATCAATTTTGACAAAGTTATGGCAGTTTAAAGTCTCAGAAGGTAATTTTTGGGAACTTGGAAACTTTTATGTCAACATGACTTATGACAAGAAAACAAAAGTTTTCAAGTTTTTCGACTTTGAATGCAGAATTATTAAGAACGATAAGCAATGATCAAAATAACTTCCGAAATGTAAATCGGATCAGTTTCGACAAAGTTATGGCAGTTTAAAGTCTCAGAAGTTTATTTTTCGGAACTTGGAAACTTTTATGTCAACATGACTTTTGACAAGAAAACAAAAGTTTTCAAGTTTTTCGAATTTGAATGCAGAATTATTAAGAACGATAAGCAATGATCAAAATAGCTTCCGAAATGTAAATGGGTCAGTTTTGACAAATTTATGGCAGTTCAAAGTCTCAGAAGGTAATTTTTGGGAACTTGGAAACTTGTATGTCAACATGACTTTTGACAAGAAAACAAAAGTTTTCAAGTTTTTCGACTTTGAATGCAGAATTATTAAGAACGATAAGCAATGTTCAAAATGACTTCAGAAATGTAAATCGGATCAGTTTTGACAAAGTTATGGCAGTTTAAAGTCTCAGAAGATAATTTTTCGGAACTTGGAAACTTTTATGTCAACATGACTTTTGACAAGAAAACAAAAGTTTTCAAGTTTTTCGACTTTGAATGCAGAATTATTAAGAACGATAAGCAATGATCAAAATGACTTCCGAAATGTAAATCGGATCAGTTTTGACAAAGTTATGGCAGTTTGAAGTCTCAGAAGGTAATTTTTGGGAACTTGGAAACTTTTATGTCAACATGACTTTTGACAAGAAAACAAAAGTTTTCAAGTTTTTCGAATTTGAATGCAGAATTATTAAGAACGATAAGCAATGATCAAAATAACTTCCGAAATGTAAATCGGATCAGTTTCGACAAAGTTATGGCAGTTTAAAGTCTCAGAAGTTTATTTTTGGGAACTTGGAAACTTTTATGTCAACATGACTTTTGACAAGAAAACAAAAGTTTTCAAGTTTTTCGACTTTGAATGCAGAATTATTAAGAACGATAAGCAATGATCAAAATGACTTTCGAAATGTAAATCGGATCAGTTTTGACAAAGTTATGGCAGTTTGAAGTCTCAGAAGGTAATTTTTGGGAACTTGGAAACTTTTATGTCAACATGACTTTTGACAAGAAAACAAAAGTTTTCAAGTTTTTCGACTTTGAATGCAGAATTATTAAGAACGATAAGCAATGTTCAAAATGACTTCAGAAATGTAAATCGGATCAGTTTTGACAAAGTTATGGCAGTTTAAAGTCTCAGAAGGTAATTTTTGGGAACTTGGAAACTTTTATGTCAACATGACTTTTGACAAGAAAACAAAAGTTTTCAAGTTTTTCGACTTTGAATGCAGAATTATTAAGAACGATAAGCAATGTTCAAAATGACTTCAGAAATGTAAATCGGATCAGTTTTGACAAAGTTATGGCAGTTTAAAGTCTCAGAAGATAATTTTTGGGAACTTGGAAACTTTTATGTCAACATGACTTTTGACAAGAAAACAAAAGTTTTCAAGTTTTTCGAATTTGAATGCAGAATTATTAAGAACGATAAGCAATGATCAAAATAGCTTCCGAAATGTAAATGGGTTAGTTTTGACAAATTAATGGCAGTTTAAAGTCTCGGAAGGTAATTTTTGGGAACTTGGAAACTTTTATGTCAACATGACTTTTGACAAGAAAACAAAAGTTTTCAAGTTTTTCGACTTTGAATGCAGAATTATTAAGAACGATAAGCAATGTTCAAAATGACTTCAGAAATGTAAATCGGATCAGTTTTGACAAAGTTATGGCAGTTTAAAGTCTCAGAAGGTAATTTTTGGGAACTTGGAAACTTTTATGTCAACATGACTTTTGACAAGAAAACAAAAGTTTTCAAGTTTTTCGACTTTGAATGCAGAATTATTAAGAACGATAAGCAATGATCAAAATGACTTCCGAAATGTAAATCGGATCAGTTTTGACAAAGTTATGGCAGTTTGAAGTCTCAGAAGGTAATTTTTGGGAACTTGGAAACTTTTATGTCAACATGACTTTTGACAAGAAAACAAAAGTTTTCAAGTTTTTCGACTTTGAATGCAGAATTATTAAGAACGATAAGCAATGATCAAAATGACTTCCGAAATGTAAATCGGATCAGTTTTGACAAAGTTATGGCAGTTTAAAGTCTCAGAAGTTTATTTTTGGGAACTTGGAAACTTTTATGTCAACATGACTTTTGACAAGAAAACAAAAGTTTTCAAGTTTTTCGACTTTGAATGCAGAATTATTAAGAACGATAAGCAATGATCAAAATGACTTCCGAAATGTAAATCGGATCAGTTTTGACAAAGTTATGGCAGTTTGAAGTCTCAGAAGATAATTTTTCGGAACTTGGAAACTTTTATGTCAACATGACTTTTGACAAGAAAACAAAAGTTTTCAAGTTTTTCGAATTTGAATGCAGAATTATTAAGAACGATAAGCAATGATCAAAATAACTTCCGAAATGTAAATCGGGTCAGTTTTGACAAATTTATGGCAGTTTAAAGTCTCAGAAGGTAATTTTTGGGAACTTGGAAACTTGTATGTCAACATGACTTTTGACAAGAAAACAAAAGTTTTCAAGTTTTTTGACTTTGAATGCAGAATTATTAAGAACGATAAGCAATGATCAAAATGACTTCCGAAATGTAAATCGGATCAGTTTTGACAAAGTTATGGCAGTTTAAAGTCTCAGAAGGTAATTTTTGGGAACTTGGAAACTTTTATGTCAACATGACTTTTGACAAGAAAACAAAAGTTTTCAAGTTTTTCGACTTTGAATGCAGAATTATTAAGAACGATAAGCAATGATCAAAATAACTTCCGAAATGTAAATCGGATCAGTTTCGACAAAGTTATGGCAGTTTAAAGTCTCAGAAGTTTATTTTTCGGAACTTGGAAACTTGTATGTCAACATGACTTTTGACAAGAAAACAAAAGTTTTCAAGTTTTTCGACTTTGAATGCAGAATTATTAAGAACGATAAGCAACTATCAAAATGACTTCCGAAATGTAAATCGGATCAATTTTGACAAATTTATGGCAGTTTAAAGTCTCAGAAGGTAATTTTTGGGAACTTGGAAACTTTTATGTCAACATGACTTTTGACAAGAAAACAAAAGTTTTCAAGTTTTTCGACTTTGAATGCAGAATTATTAAGAACGATAAGCAATGTTCAAAATGACTTCAGAAATGTAAATCGGATCAGTTTTGACAAAGTTATGGCAGTTTAAAGTCTCAGAAGGTAATTTTTGGGAACTTGGAAACTTTTATGTCAACATGACTTTTGACAAGAAAACAAAAGTTTTCAAGTTTTTCGACTTTGAATGCAGAATTATTAAGAACGATAAGCAATTATCAAAATGACTTCCGAAATGTAAATCGGATCAGTTTTGACAAAGTTATGGCAGTTTCAAGTCTCAGAAGGTAATTTTTGGGAACTTGGAAACTTTTATGTCAACATGACTTTTGACAAGAAAACAAAAGTTTTCAAGTTTTTCGACTTTGAATGCAGAATTATTAAGAACGATAAGCAATGATCAAAATAACTTCCGAAATGTAAATCGGATCAGTTTTGACAAAGTTATGGCAGTTTCAAGTCTCAGAAGTTTATTTTTCGGAACTTGGAAACTTTTATGTCAACATGACTTTTGACAAGAAAACAAAAGTTTTCAAGTTTTTCGACTTTGAATGCAGAATTATTAAGAACGATAAGCAATGATCAAAATGACTTTCGAAATGTAAATCGGATCAGTTTTGACAAAGTTATGGCAGTTTAAAGTCTCAGAAGGTAATTTTTGGGAACTTGGAAACTTTTATGTCAACATGACTTTTGACAAGAAAACAAAAGTTTTCAAGTTTTTCGAATTTGAATGCAGAATTATTAAGAACGATAAGCAATGTTCAAAATGACTTCAGAAATGTAAATCGGATCAGTTTTGACAAAGTTATGGCAGTTTAAAGTCTCAGAAGGTAATTTTTGGGAACTTGGAAACTTTTATGTCAACATGACTTTTGACAAGAAAACAAAAGTTTTCAAGTTTTTCGAATTTGAATGCAGAATTATTAAGAACGATAAGCAATGTTCAAAATGACTTCAGAAATGTAAATCGGATCAGTTTTGACAAAGTTATGGCAGTTTAAAGTCTCAGAAGGTAATTTTTGGGAACTTGGAAACTTTTATGTCAACATGACTTTTGACAAGAAAACAAAAGTTTTCAAGTTTTTCGAATTTGAATGCAGAATTATTAAGAACGATAAGCAATGATCAAAATAACTTCCGAAATGTAAATGGGTCAGTTTTGACAAATTTATGGCAGTTTAAAGTCTCAAAAGGTAATTTTTGGGAACTTGGAAACTTGTATGTCAACATGACTTTTGACAAGAAAACAAAAGTTTTCAAGTTTTTCGACTTTGAATGCAGAATTATTAAGAACGATAAGCAATGTTCAAAATGACTTCAGAAATGTAAATCGGATCAGTTTTGACAAAGTTATGGCAGTTTAAAGTCTCAGAAGATAATTTTTCGGAACTTGGAAACTTTTATGTCAACATGACTTTTAACAAGAAAACAAAAGTTTTCAAGTTTTTCGACTTTGAATGCAGAATTATTAAGAACGATAAGCAATGATCAAAATGACTTCCGAAATGTAAATCGGATCAGTTTTGACAAAGTTATGGCAGTTTGAAGTCTCAGAAGGTAATTTTTGGGAACTTGGAAACTTTTATGTCAACATGACTTTTGACAAGAAAACAAAAGTTTTCAAGTTTTTCGAATTTGAATGCAGAATTATTAAGAACGATAAGCAATGATCAAAATAGCTTCCGAAATTTTGACAAATTTATGGCAGTTTCAAGTCTCAGAAGGTAATTTTTGGGAACTTGGAAACTTGTGTGTCAACATGACTTTTGACAAGAAAACAAAAGTTTTCAAGTTTTTTGACTTTGAATGCAGAATTATTAAGAACGATAAGCAACTATCAAAATGACTTCCGAAATGTAAATCGGATCAGTTTCGACAAAGTTATGGCAGTTTAGAGTCTCAGAAGTTTATTTTTCGGAAATTGGAAACTTTTATGTCAACATGACTTTTGACAAGAAAACAAAAGTGTTAAAGTGCAAGTTATATCGTTCTCATTGCACATCTCTAAGCGATAGTTCATCTCTAGCTTTGCTACTGTTGTTCATCTTCACAGCTCTTTGTTCTGTTTTACTTATACTCAATAAATATCGTTTGTCGTGTGCGCACGTAAATTCTGCGTTCTTATTTATCTATTTGGTAACGGCTTAATTTCAGACATAACAAAGGTTATGGGCCCAGTCTCGCGAAATTAATAAAAATGAGTGCGTATCAAATAGAAAAATTAAATGAACAGAACTACGATGTGTGGAGTATCCAAATGCGAAGTGTACTGGTACACCAGGAACTTTGGAGCGTGGTGTGTGGCAAGCTGGAGCTAAAAAATGATTCAACGGTTGCAGAAGTTGCCAAATGGCACTTGATTGACGAAAAGGCATTAGCCTGCATAATTCTAAATGTAAATGTGTCGCAATTAAATTATGTCAAAAATGCAAACTCAGCGCTAGCAGCATGGGCAAAGTTGCGCGAGGTGCATGTGTCAAGTGGCCCACTTCGAAAAGTATCTCTATACAAAAAACTGTTAAATTCGAAATTTTCGACAAGCGAAAGCATGGGTCAATATTTAAACAAATTCATAGAAATAATTGACAAATTGGCTGAAGTGAGCATTGAGATAAACGAAGAATTAAAGGTGATAATTCTACTGTCCAGTTTGAGTGCAGAGTATGAGCATTTTGTTGTCGCAATGGAGACGCGAGATTCGTTGCCGAATTTCGAAACGCTCAAGGGCAAGCTATTGGCAGAGGCCGAAAGAATGTACGAGAATAGCGAGCAAGAGAGTGCGCGCGAAGGCAAGCAGCAGGCGTTCTATGCTGGATCGAGAAGCGGTAAAAACGAAACACATGCAAAAGGAAATGGCAAATTCGGCGGAAAGTGCTTCAATTGTGGCAAACGCGGTCACAAAGCATCGCAGTGTTGTGAAAAAGGAAAAGACAAGAACGGCAAATATCAAAACGAAGAGAGACGCAACGAGAAAATATCGTTTTCGGTTTTTGCTGCAGTAAACAAAGACAACATAACAAAGCAAACATGGTGTCTTGACAGTGGAGCAACTTCGCATATGTGTTGTGAGAAGAGTTTGTTTGAGTCATATATTGAAAAAAAAGACAAAGTTATGTTGGCTGCAGACAAAATAATTGAATCGCCTGGCAGAGGCCAAGTTAAAATAAAAACAAGTGATTGTGAAATTACCCTGCAAGATGTTTTGTATGTGCCAGATTTGCAAATGAACTTCTTTTCTGTAAGCAAAGCAATGTATTATGGGCATTCCGTGAATTTTAAAGACAATCACGCGATAGTTAAAGCCAAAGATGGCGATATGTTGTTAAAAGCGCAAATGCGGGACAATTTATTTTTGTTTCGTGATTTAAATGTGAACCGATTATTTACAATGCTAGAAAAGGCAGTTGTATGGCATAATCGTTACGGTCACCTGAACTTTCGAAGCCTTAAAGAATTGATTGTGAACAAACTTGTGAAGGGCATTGATATGAATAATATTCCGGTTGAAATAAATTGTAACACATGCAACAAGTCCAAAATTTGTGCTTTACCATTCCCTAAAAAGTGCACAGTGCGAGCAACTCAGCTTTTGGAAATGGTTCACACGGACGTGTGCGGCCCGATAAATGTGAAATCGATAGGTGGAGCAAAATATTTCATAACATTTATCGACGATTTTTCAAAAAGAATTTTTGTTTATTTTATGCAAACTAAAGATCAAGCATTTGAAAAGTTCAAAATATATAAAACTTTAGTTGAGTGCCAAACACAAAAAAGGATAAAAGCAATTCGAAGTGACAATGGCAAGGAATACATAAACAATAAATTCGACGAATATTTGCGTGATTGTGGCATCAAAAGACAGCTCACTGTGCCATATACTCCACAGCAAAACGGCGTGGCCGAAAGAGCAAATAGAACACTTGTTGAAATGGCGCGCAGCATGATGGTGCATAAAAATGTTGAGGAGCCATTGTGGGCGGAAGCTATTGCAACTGCAAGCTATTTACGCAATAGATCTCCGTCACAGGCACTAGGTGGTATGACTCCGTTTGAAGTTTGGAGCGGCAAAAAGCCTTCAGTCGCACACCTGCGTATTTTTGGTTCACCTGTGTACGCCCTGGATAAGATGCATCACAACAAATTTCGTGCTAAAGGTAAAGAATATGTGTTCGTCGGCTATTCACTCACCGCCAAGGCATATCGGCTGTTCGACAAGGAGGCTCGGCAAGTCGTGGAGAAGCGGGATGTAAAATTTGTTGAAGGCGATATAACATCTGTAAATGTAAATGATAATGATTTAACATCGTTTATCATAGAGTTTCCTGCACAATCCAATTTGGTTGGCTTAGGCAGCTATCAAGAAGAAGCAGCTTCAGAGGGCGTATGTGCAGAAGAAGCAGCTACAGAAGACAGCGCGGAAAATACAGCTTCAGAGGGCGTGCATCCTGACTCAGATGAGCACAATTCTGATCAGCACGTTGATGACGACGAGTTCCAGAGTTTTGCCGAAGTAGAAGATGACAATATAACAAGCAGCTCTGATGAAGGCGCACGTGCTCACCGCGGTCCAGGTAGGCCCAAGCTGATTCGCACTGGACAGCGAGGTAGGCCCAAAAAAAAAATACAACATGATCAACAATATTGTAAGCTACCATGACATTGAGACCCCCAACACGGTCAAACAAGCGCTAACGGGCAAGCATTCGTCTGAGTGGCAAAAATCAATGAAGGGCGAGTTCGAGGCCCTTATCGCAAACAAGACTTGGTCGTTGGTAGATCTTCCACCTGATACAAAAGCTATAGGATCCATGTGGGTGTTCAGAGTTAAGCGTGATGATAAAGGCAACATAGAAAGATTCAAGAGCAGACTTGTCGCCAAAGGATGTAACCAGCAGTTTGGAGTGAATTATGACGAAACCTTTTCACCCGTTATTCGATATGAAAATATAAGGCTTTTGTTGGCTGTAGCAGCAGAAAAAGAGTTATATCTCCACCAGTTAGATGTTTCTAATGCCTATCTTAATAGTAAGTTAAACGAAACCGTTTATATGCGTCAACCCGAGAGTTTCATCAGCAGCCATTATCCAAGCCGCGTGTTAAAGCTTAACAAAGCTATATATGGCCTCAAACAGTCTGGAAGGGTCTGGAACAGCACTTTGGATGACGTTTTGAGAGAACTTGGCTTTCAGGCTACCAAGGGAGAGCCGTGCCTATACAAGAAAATCGGCGTGAATTCATATAGCTTAATAGCCATTTATGTTGATGACATTATACTTGCTTGTTCCAAAAAGAGTGATCTGGGTGACATCAAAAAGAAGTTGCAGGAATGTTTTGATATTCAGGACAATGGTGCATTGCATCACTTTCTAGGTATGGAAATACAGCGTCAAGGTGAGCTTGGTGCTATTTCTGTGGGACAGAAACAGTACATCAAATGTCTGCTCGAGAAATATAACATGAACGTATGTCGTTCTGTTTCGACGCCTTTGGACCCTGGATTTCAAGTTTGCTGCAATGACGATAATTGTGGCAAAACAAATGTAACTGAATACCAATCAATCATCGGATCTATTATGTATTTGGCTATCTCAACGCGCCCTGACATCATGCATTCTATAAGCAAGTTGGCGCAACGAAACTCCAATCCACATGTCGAGCATGAGTCTGGCGCCAAACACATTCTGCGATATCTCTCGAAGACGATCGACTTAAAGCTTCACTATCGTAGGACTGGTCAACGATTGCATGCGTTTGTCGATGCAGACTGGGCGAACGATAGTCTGGATAGAAAATCGTACTCTGGCTACTGTTTTTATCTTGGAGGTTCGGCTTTCTCCTGGGAGTCGAAGAAGCAAGCGTTGGTCGCGCTTAGCAGCACTGAGGCCGAGTATG
This sequence comes from Drosophila maculinotata, assembly GCA_035045305.1. Lineage (NCBI taxonomy): Eukaryota > Metazoa > Arthropoda > Insecta > Diptera > Drosophilidae > Drosophila > Drosophila maculinotata. The sequence continues at coordinate 97,432 of JAWNPD010000236.1, forward strand.
TTGCTCTGTCCACCGCATCCAAAGAGGCAATCTACCTACGCCGGCTGCTTGCAGAAATATCATTTCATCCCTCTGCAGAGCCCATCGAAATAAACGGCGATAACTTGAGCGCACAGCAGATTGCGATAAATCCAGTACATCATAAAAGAACCAAGCACATCGACATTAAATATCATCATATTCGGGAGGTTATTGCTAGAAACGAGATTTGTATTAAATATGTCCCCACCAATGAAAACGTAGCTGATATATTTACAAAAAACTTGCAGAAGGAAAAACATAATAAATTTGTAAAGTCGCTTGGTTTAAATTAAAATTGTAAAGAACAATCTAACTTGAGAAGAAGTGTTAAAGTGCAAGTTATATCGTTCTCATTGCACATCTCTAAGCGATAGTTCATCTCTAGCTTTGCTACTGTTGTTCATCTTCACAGCTCTTTGTTCTGTTTTACTTATACTCAATAAATATCGTTTGTCGTGTGCGCACGTAAATTCTGCGTTCTTATTTATCTATTTGGTAACGGCTTAATTTCAGACATAACAAAAAGTTTTCAAGTTTTTCGAATTTGAATGCACAATTATTAAGAACGATAAGCAATGATCAAAATAGCTTCCGAAATGTAAATGGGTCAGTTTTGACAAATTTATGGCAGTTCAAAGTGTCGAAAGGTAATTTTTGGGAACTTGGAAACTTGTATGTCAACATGACTTTTGACAAGAAAACAAAAGTTTTCAAGTTTTTCGACTTTGAATGCAGAATTATTAAGAACGATAAGCAATGTTCAAAATGACTTCAGAAATGTAAATCGGATCAGTTTTGACAAAGTTATGGCAGTTTAAAGTCTCAGAAGATAATTTTTCGGAACTTGGAAACTTTAATGTCAACATGACTTTTAACAAGAACACAAAAATTTTCAAGTTTTTCGACTTTGAATGCAGAATTATTAAGAACGATAAGCAATGATCAAAATGACTTCCGAAATGTAAATCGGATCAGTTTTTACAAAGTTATGGCAGTTTGAAGTCTCAGAAGGTTATTTTTGGGAACTTGGAAACTTTTATGTCAACATGATTTTTGACAAGAAAACAAAAGTTTTCAAGTTTTTCGAATTAGAATGCAGAATTATTAAGAACGATAAGCAATGATCAAAATAGCTTCCGAAATGTAAATGGGTCAGTTTTGACAAATTTATGGCAGTTTTAAGTCTCAGAAGGTAATTTTTGGGAACTTGGAAACTTGTATGTCAACATGACTTTTGACAAGAAAACAAAAGTTTTCAAGTTTTTTGACTTTGAATGCAGAATTATTAAGAACGATAAGCAACTATCAAAATGACTTCCGAAATGTAAATCGGATCAGTTTTGACAAAGTTAAGGCAGTTTAAAGTCTCAGAAGGTAATTTTTGGGAACTTGGAAACTTTTATCTCAACATGACTTTTGACAAGAAAACAAAAGTTTTCAAGTTTTTCGACTTTGAATACAGAATTATTAAGAACGATAAGCAATGATCAAAATAACTTCCGAAATGTAAATCGGATCAGTTTCGACAAAGTTATGGCAGTTTAAAGTCTCAGAAGTTTATTTTTCGGAGCTTGGAAACTTTTATGTCAACATGACTTTTGACAAGAAAACAAAAGTTTTCAAGTTTTTCGACTTTGAATACAGAATTATTAAGAACGATAAGCAATGATCAAAATGACTTTCGAAATGTAAATCGGATCAGTTTTGACAAAGTTATGGCAGCTTAAGTCTCAGAAAATAATTTTTCGGAACTTGGAAACTTTTATGTCAACATGACTTTTGACAAGAAAACAAAAGTTTTCAAGTTTTTCGACTTTGAATGCAGAATTATTAAGAACGATAAGCAATGTTCAAAATGACTTCAGAAATGTAAATCGGATCAGTTTTGACAAAGTTTTGGCAGTTTAAAGTTTTAGAAGATAATTTTTCGGAACTTGGAAACTTTTATGTCAACATGATTTTTGACAAGAAAACAAAAGTTTTCAAGTTTTTCGAATTTGAATGCAGAATTATTAAGAACGATAAGCAATGTTCAAAATGACTTCAGAAATGTAAATCGGATCAGTTTTGACAAAGTTATGGCAGTTTAAAGTCTCAGTAGATAATTTTTCGGAACTTGGAAACTTTTATGTCAACATGACTTTTGACAAGAAAACAAAAGTTTTCAAGTTTTTCGAATTTGAATGCAGAATTATTAAGAACGATACGCAATGATCAAAATAGCTTCCGAAATGTAAATGGGTCAGTTTCGACAAATTTATGGCAGTTTGAAGTCTCAGAAGGTAATTTTTGGGAACTTGGAAACTTTTATGTCAACATGACTTTTGACAAGAAAACAAAAGTTTTCAAGTTTTTCGACTTTGAATGCAGAATTATTAAGAACGATAAGCAATGATCAAAATAACTTCCGAAATGTAAATCGGATCAGTTTCGACAAAGTTATGGCAGTTTAAAGTCTCAGAAGTTTATTTTTTGGGAACTTGGAAACTTTTATGTCAACATGACTTTTGACAAGAAAACAACAGTTTTCAAGTTTTTCGACTTTGAATGCAGAATTATTAAGAACGATAAGCAATAATCAAAATAACTTCCGAAATGTAAATCGGATCAGTTTTGACAAAGTTATGGCAGTTTGAAGTCTCAGAATGTAAATTTTGAGAACTTGGAAACTTTTATGTCAACATGACTTTTGACAAGAAAACAAAAGTTTTCAAGTTTTTCGACTTTGAATGCAGAATTATTAAGAACGATAAGCAATGTTCAAAATGACTTCAGAAATGTAAATCGGATCAGTTTTGACAAAGTTATGGCAGTTTAAAGTCTCAGAAGATAATTTTTGGGAACTTGGAAACTTTTATGTCAACATGACTTTTGACAAGAAAACAAAAGTTTTCAAGTTTTTCGACATTGAATTATTAAGAACGATAAGCAATGATCAAAATGACTTCCGAAATGTAAATCGGATCAGTTTTGACAAAGTTATGGCAGTTTGAACTCTCAGAAGGAAATTTTTGGGAACTTGGAAACTTGTATGTCAACATGACTTTTGACAAGAAAACAAAAGTTTTCAAGTTTTTCGAATTTGAATGCAGAATTATTAAGAACGATAAGCAATGATCAAAATGGCTTCCGAAATGTAAATGGGTCAGTTTTGACAAATTTATGGCAGTTTAAAGTCTCAGAAGGTAATTTTTGGGAACTTGGAAACTTGTGTGTCAACATGACTTTTGACAAGAAAACAAAAGTTTTCAAGTTTTTCGACTTTGAATGCAGAATTATTAAGAACGATAAGCAACTATCAAAATGACTTCCGAAATGTAAATCGGATCAGTTTCGACAAAGTTATGGCAGTTTAAAGTCTCAGAAGTTTATTTTTCGGAAATTGGAAACTTTTATGTCAACATGACTTTTGACAAGAAAACAAAAGTTTTTAAGTTTTTCGAATTTGAATGCACAATTATTAAGAACGATAAGCAATGATCAAAATAGCTTCCGAAATGTAAATGGGTCAGTTTTGACAAATTTATGGCAGTTCAAAGTGTCGAAAGGTAATTTTTGGGAACTTGGAAACTTGTATGTCAACATGACTTTTGACAAGAAAACAAAAGTTTTCAAGTTTTTCGACTTTGAATGCAGAATTATTAAGAACGATAAGCAATGTTCAAAATGACTTCAGAAATGTAAATCGGATCAGTTTTGACAAAGTTATGGCAGTTTAAAGTCTCAGAAGATAATTTTTCGGAACTTGGAAACTTTTATGTCAACATGACTTTTGACAAGAAAACAAAAGTTTTCAAGTTTTTCGACTTTGAATGCAGAATTATTAAGAACGATAAGCAATGTTCAAAATGATTTCAGAAATGTAAATTGGATCAGTTTTGACAAAGTTATGGCAGTTTAAAGTCTCAGAAGGTAATTTTTGGGAACTTGGAAACTTTTATGTCAACATGACTTTTGAAAAGAAAACAAAAGTTTTCAAGTTTTTCGACTTTGAATGCAGAATTATTAAGAACGATAAGCAATGTTCAAAATGACTTCAGAAATGTAAATCGGATCAGTTTTGACAAAGTTATGGCAGTTTAAAGTCTCAGAAGATAATTTTTCGGAACTTGGAAACTTTTATGTCAACATGACTTTTGACAAGAAAACAAAAGTTTTCAAGTTTTTCGAATTTGAATGCAGAATTATTAAGAACGATAAGCAATGTTCAAAATGACTTCAGAAATGTAAATCGGATCAGTTTTGACAAAGTTATGGCAGTTTAAAGTCTCAGAAGATAATTTTTCGGAACTTGGAAACTTTTATGTCAACATGACTTTTGACAAGAAAACAAAAGTTTTCAAGTTTTTCGAATTTGAATGCAGAATTATTAAGAACGATACGCAATGATCAAAATAGCTTCCGAAATGTAAATGGGTCAGTTTCGACAAATTTATGGCAGTTTGAAGTCTCAGAAGGTAATTTTTGGGAACTTGGAAACTTGTATGTCAACATGACTTTTGACAAGAAAACAAAAGTTTTCAAGTTTTTCGACTTTGAATGCAGAATTATTAAGAACGATAAGCAATGATCAAAATAACTTCCGAAATGTAAATCGGATCAGTTTCGACAAAGTTATGGCAGTTTAAAGTCTCAGAAGTTTATTTTTTGGGAACTTGGAAACTTTTATGTCAACATGACTTATGACAAGAAAACAACAGTTTTGAAGTTTTTCGACTTTGAATGCAGAATTATTAAGAACGATAAGCAATAATCAAAATAACTTCCGAAATGTAAATCGGATCAGTTTTGACAAAGTTATGGCAGTTTGAAGTCTCAGAATGTAATTTTTGGGAACTTGGAAACTTTTATGTCAACATGACTTTTGACAAGAAAACAAAAGTTTTCAAGTTTTTCGACTTTGAATGCAGAATTATTAAGAACGATAAGCAATGTTCAAAATGACTTCAGAAATGTAAATCGGATCAGTTTTGACAAAGTTATGGCAGTTTAAAGTCTCAGAAGATAATTTTTGGGAACTTGGAAACTTTTATGTCAACATGACTTTTGACAAGAAAACAAAAGTTTTCAAGTTTTTCGACTTTGATGGAATTATTAAGAACGATAAGCAATGATCAAAATGACTTCCGAAATGTAAATCGGATCAGTTTTGACAAAGTTATGGCAGTTTGAAGTCTCAGAAGGTAATTTTTGGGAACTTGGAAACTTGTATGTCAACATGACTTTTGACAAGAAAACAAAAGTTTTCAAGTTTTTCGAATTTGAATGCAGAATTATTAAGAACGATAAGCAATGATCAAAATAGCTTCCGAAATGTAAATGGGTCAGTTTTGACAAATTTATGGCAGTTTAAAGTCTCAGAAGGTAATTTTTGGGAACTTGGAAACTTTTATGTCAACATGACTTTTGACAAGAAAACAAAAGTTTTCAAGTTTTTCGACTTTGAATGCAGAATTATTAAGAACGATAAGCAATTATCAAAATGACTTCCGAAATGTAAATCGGATCAGTTTCGACAAAGTTATGGCAGTTTAAAGTCTCAGAAGTTTATTTTTCGGAAATTGGAAACTTTTATGTCAACATGACTTTTGACAAGAAAACAAAAGTTTTCAAGTTTTTCGAATTTGAATGCAGAATTATTAAGAACGATAAGCAATGATCAAAATAGCTTCCGAAATGTAAATGGGTCAGTTTTGACAAATTTATGGCAGTTCAAAGTCTCAGAAGGTAATTTTTGGGAACTTGGAAACTTGTATGTCAACATGACTTTTGACAAGAAAACAAAAGTTTTCAAGTTTTTCGACTTTGAATGCAGAATTATTAAGAACGATAAGCAATGTTCAAAATGACTTCAGAAATGTAAATCGGATCAGTTTTGACAAAGTTATGGCAGTTTAAAGTCTCAGAAGATAATTTTTCGGAACTTGGAAACTTTTATGTCAACATGACTTTTGACAAGAAAACAAAAGTTTTCAAGTTTTTCGACTTTGAATGCAGAATTATTAAGAACGATAAGCAATGTTCAAAATGACTTCAGAAATGTAAATCGGATCAGTTTTGACAAAGTTATGGCAGTTTAAAGTCTCAGAAGATAATTTTTGGGAACTTGGAAACTTTTATGTCAACATGACTTTTGAAAAGAAAACAAAAGTTTTCAAGTTTTTCGACTTTGAATTATTAAGAACGATAAGCAATGATCAAAATGACTTCCGAAATGTAAATCGGATCAGTTTTGACAAAGTTATGGCAGTTTGAAGTCTCAGAAGGTAATTTTTGGGAACTTGGAAACTTTTATGTCAACATGACTTTTGACAAGAAAACAAAAGTTTTTAAGTTTTTCGAATTTGAATGCACAATTATTAAGAACGATAAGCAATGATCAAAATAGCTTCCGAAATGTAAATGGGTCAGTTTTGACAAATTTATGGCAGTTCAAAGTGTCGGAAGGTAATTTTTGGGAACTTGGAAACTTGTATGTCAACATGACTTTTGACAAGAAAACAAAAGTTTTCAAGTTTTTCGACTTTGAATGCAGAATTATTAAGAACGATAAGCAATGATCAAAATAACTTCCGAAATGTAAATCGGATCAGTTTCGACAAAGTTATGGCAGTTTAAAGTCTCAGAATATTATTTTTCGGAACTTGGAAACTTTTATGTCAACATGACTTTTGACAAGAAACAAAAGTTTTTAAGTTTTTCGAATTTGAATGCACAATTATTAAGAACGATAAGCAATGATCAAAATAGCTTCCGAAATGTAAATGGGTCAGTTTTGACAAATTTATGGCAGTTCAAAGTGTCAGAAGGTAATTTTTGGGAACTTGGAAACTTGTATGTCAACATGACTTTTGACAAGAAAACAAAAGTTTTCAAGTTTTTTGACTTTGAATGCAGAATTATTAAGAACGATAAGCAACTATCAAAATGACTTCAGAAATGTAAATCGGATCAATTTTGACAAAGTTATGGCAGTTTGAAGTCTCAGAAGGTAATTTTTGGGAACTTGGAAACTTTTATGTCAACATGACTTTTGACAAGAAAACAACAGTTTTGAAGTTTTTCGACTTTGAATGCAGAATTATTAAGAACGATGAGCAATGATCAAAATAACTTCCGAAATGTAAATCGGATCAGTTTCGACAAAGTTATGGCAGTTTAAAGTCTCAGAAGTTTATTTTTCGGAACTTGGAAACTTTTATGTCAACATGACTTTTGACAAGAAAACAAAAGTTTTCAAGTTTTTCGAATTTGAATGCAGAATTATTAAGAACGATAAGCAATGATCAAAATAGCTTCCGAAATGTAAATGGGTCAGTTTTGACAAATTTATGGCAGTTTAAAGTCTCAGAAGGTAATTTTTGGGAACTTGGAAACTTGTATGTCAACATGACTTTTGACAAGAAAACAAAAGTTTTCAAGTTTTTCGACTTTGAATGCAGAATTATTAAGAACGATAAGCAATAATCAAAATAACTTCCGAAATGTAAATCGGATCAGTTTTGACAAAGTTATGGCAGTTTGAAGTCTCAGAATGTAACTTTTGGGAACTTGGAAACTTTTATGTCAACATGACTTTTGACAAGAAAACAAAAGTTTTCAAGTTTTTCGACTTTGAATGCAGAATTATTAAGAACGATAAGCAATGTTCAAAATGACTTCAGAAATGTAAATCGGATCAGTTTTGACAAAGTTATGGCAGTTTAAAGTCTCAGAAGATAATTTTTGGGAACTTGGAAACTTTTATGTCAACATGACTTTTGACAAGAAAACAAAAGTTTTCAAGTTTTTCGACTTTGAATGCAGAATTATTAAGAACGATAAGCAATGATCAAAATGACTTCCGAAATGTAAATCGGATCAGTTTTGACAAAGTTATGGCAGTTTGAAGTGTCAGAAGGTACTTTTGGGAACTTGGAAACTTGTATGTCAACATGACTTTTGACAAGAAAACAAAAGTTTTCAAGTTTTTCGACTTTGAATGCAGAATTATTAAGAACGATAAGCAATGATCAAAATAGCTTCCGAAATGTAAATGGGTCAGTTTTGACAAATTTATGGCAGTTTAAAGTCTCAGAAGGTAATTTTTGGGAACTTGGAAACTTTTATGTCAACATGACTTTTGACAAGAAAACAAAAGTTTTCAAGTTTTTCGACTTTGAATGCAGAATTATTAAGAACGATAAGCAATGATCAAAATGACTTCAGAAATGTAAATCGGATCAGTTTTGACAAAGTTATGGCAGTTTAAAGTCTCAGAAGATAATTTTTGGGAACTTGGAAACTTTTATGTCAACATGACTTTTGAAAAGAAAACAAAAGTTTTCAAGTTTTTCGACTTTGAATTATTAAGAACGATAAGCAATGATCAAAATGACTTCCGAAATGTAAATCGGATCAGTTTTGACAAAGTTATGGCAGTTTGAAGTCTCAGAAGGTAATTTTTGGGAACTTGGAAACTTTTATGTCAACATGACTTTTGACAAGAAAACAAAAGTTTTCAAGTTTTTCGAATTTGAATGCAGAATTATTAAGAACGATAAGCAATGATCAAAATAGCTTCCGAAATGTAAATGGGTCAGTTTTGACAAATTTATGGCAGTTTAAAGTCTCGAAAGGTAATTTTTGGGAACTTGGAAACTTGTATGTCAACATGACTTTTGACAAGAAAACAAAAGTTTTCAAGTTTTTCGACTTTGAATGCAGAATTATTAAGAACGATAAGCAATGATCAAAATAACTTCCGAAATGTAAATCGGATCAGTTTTGACAAAGTTATGGCAGTTTAAAGTCTCAGAAGGTTATTTTTCGGAACTTGGAAACTTTTATGTCAACATGACTTTTGACAAGAAAACAAAAGTTTTCAAGTTTTTCGAATTTGAATGCAGAATTATTAAGAACGATAAGCAATGATCAAAATAGCTTCCGAAATGTAAATGGGTCAGTTTTGACAAATTTATGGCAGTTCAAAGTCTCAGAAGGTAATTTTTGGGAACTTGGAAACTTGTATGTCAACATGACTTTTGACAAGAAAACAAAAGTTTTCAAGTTTTTCGACTTTGAATGCAGAATTATTAAGAACGATAAGCAATTATCAAAATGACTTCAGAAATGTAAATCGGATCAGTTTTGACAAAGTTATGGCAGTTTGAAGTCTCAGAAGGTAATTTTTGGGAACTTGGAAACTTTTATGTCAACATGACTTTTGACAAGAAAACAAAAGTTTTGAAGTTTTTCGACTTTGAATGCAGAATTATTAAGAACGATAAGCAATGATCAAAATAACTTCCGAAATGTAAATCGGATCAGTTTCGACAAAGTTATGGCAGTTTAACATGACTTTTGACAAGAAAACAAAAGTTTTCAAGTTTTTCGAATTTGAATGCACAATTATTAAGAACGATAAGCAATGATCAAAATAGCTTCCGAAATGTAAATGGGTCAGTTTTGACAAATTTATGGCAGTTCAAAGTGTCAGAAGGTAATTTTTGGGAACTTGGAAACTTGTATGTCAACATGACTTTTGACAAGAAAACAAAAGTTTTCAAGTTTTTCGACTTTGAATGCAGAATTATTAAGAACGATAAGCAATGTTCAAAATGACTTCAGAAATGTAAATCGGATCAGTTTTGACAAAGTTATGGCAGTTTAAAGTCTCAGAAGATAATTTTTCGGAACTTGGAAACTTTTATGTCAACATGACTTTTGACAAGAAAACAAAAGTTTTCAAGTTTTTCGACTTTGAATGCAGAATTATTAAGAACGATAAGCAATGATCAAAATGACTTCCGAAATGTAAATCGGATCAGTTTTGACAAAGTTATGGCAGTTTGAAGTCTCAGAAGGTAATTTTTCGGAACTTGGAAACTTTTATGTCAACATGACTTTTGACAAGAAAACAAAAGTTTTCAAGTTTTTCGAATTTGAATGCAGAATTATTAAGAACGATAAGCAATGATCAAAATAGCTTCCGAAATGTAAATGGGTCAGTTTTGACAAATTTATGGCAGTTTAAAGTCTCAGAAGGTAATTTTTGGGAACTTGGAAACTTGTGTGTCAACATGACTTTTGACAAGAAAACAAAAGTTTTCAAGTTTTTTGACTTTGAATGCAGAATTATTAAGAACGATAAGCAATTATCAAAATAACTTCCGAAATGTAAATCGGATCAATTTTGACAAAGTTATGGCAGTTTAAAGTCTCAGAAGGTAATTTTTGGGAACTTGGAAACTTTTATGTCAACATGACTTTTGACAAGAAAACAAAAGTTTTCAAGTTTTTCGACTTTGAATGCAGAATTATTAAGAACGATAAGCAATGATCAAAATAACTTCCGAAATGTAAATCGGATCAGTTTCGACAAAGTTATGGCAGTTTAAAGTCTCAGAAGTTTATTTTTCGGAACTTGGAAACTTTTATGTCAACATGACTTTTGACAAGAAAACAAAAGTTTTCAAGTTTTTCGACTTTGAATGCAGAATTATTAAGAACGATAAGCAATGATCAAAATGACTTTCGAAATGTAAATCGGATCAGTTTTGACAAAGTTATGGCAGTTTGAAGTCTCAGAAGGTAATTTTTGGGAACTTGGAAACTTTTATGTCAACATGACTTTTGACAAGAAAACAAAAGTTTTCAAGTTTTTCGAATTTGAATGCAGAATTATTAAGAACGATAAGCAATGTTCAAAATGACTTCAGAAATGTAAATCGGATCAGTTTTGACAAAGTTATGGCAGTTTAAAGTCTCAGAAGGTAATTTTTGGGAACTTGGAAACTTTTATGTCAACATGACTTTTGACAAGAAAACAAAAGTTTTCAAGTTTTTCGAATTTGAATGCAGAATTATTAAGAACGATAAGCAATGATCAAAATAGCTTCCGAAATGTAAATGGGTCAGTTTTGACAAATTTATGGCAGTTTAAAGTCTCAGAAGGTAATTTTTGGGAACTTGGAAACTTTTATGTCAACATGACTTTTGACAAGAAAACAAAAGTTTTCAAGTTTTTCGAATTTGAATGCAGAATTATTAAGAACGATAAGCAATGATCAAAATAGCTTCCGAAATGTAAATGGGTCAGTTTCGACAAATTTATGGCAGTTTAAAGTCTCAGAAGGTAATTTTTGGGAACTTGGAAACTTTTATGTCAACATGACTTTTGACAAGAAAACAAAAGTTTTCAAGTTTTTCGACTTTGAATGCAGAATTATTAAGAACGATAAGCAATGATCAAAATGACTTCCGAAATGTAAATCGGATCAGTTTTGACAAAGTTATGGCAGTTTGAAGTCTCAGAAGGTAATTTTTGGGAACTTGGAAACTTTTATGTCAACATGACTTTTGACAAGAAAACAAAAGTTTTCAAGTTTTTCGAATTTGAATGCACAATTATTAAGAACGATAAGCAATGATCAAAATAGCTTCCGAAATGTAAATGGGTCAGTTTTGACAAATTTATGGCAGTTTAAAGTCTCAGAAGGTAATTTTTGGGAACTTGGAAACTTGTATGTCAACATGACTTTTGACAAGAAAACAAAAGTTTTCAAGTTTTTCGACTTTGAATGCAGAATTATTAAGAACGATAAGCAATGATCAAAATGACTTCCGAAATGTAAATCGGATCAGTTTTGACAAAGTTATGGCAGTTTAAAGTCTCAGAAGGTAATTTTTGGGAACTTGGAAACTTTTATGTCAACATGACTTATGACAAGAAAACAAAAGTTTTCAAGTTTTTCGACTTTGAATGCAGAATTATTAAGAACGATAAGCAATGATCAAAATAACTTCCGAAATGTAAATCGGATCAGTTTTGACAAAGTTATGGCAGTTTAAAGTCTCAGAAGGTTATTTTTGGGAACTTGGAAACTTTTATGTCAACATGACTTTTGACAAGAAAACAAAAGTTTTCAAGTTTTTCGACTTTGAATGCAGAATTATTAAGAACGATAAGCAATGATCAAAATGACTTCCGAAATGTAAATCGGATCAGTTTTGACAAAGTTATGGCAGTTTGAAGTCTCAGAAGGTAATTTTTGGGAACTTGGAAACTTTTATGTCAACATGACTTTTGACAAGAAAACAAAAGTTTTCAAGTTTTTCGAATTTGAATGCAGAATTATTAAGAACGATAAGCAATGATCAAAATGACTTCCGAAATGTAAATCGGATCAGTTTTGACAAAGTTATGGCAGTTTAAAGTCTCAGAAGGTAATTTTTGGGAACTGGGAAACTTTTATGTCAACATGACTTTTGACAAGAAAACAAAAGTTTTCAAGTTTTTCGAATTTGAATGCAGAATTATTAAGAACGATAAGCAATGATCAAAATAGCTTCCGAAATGTAAATGGGTCAGTTTTGACAAATTTATGGCAGTTTAAAGTCTCAGAAGGTAATTTTTGGGAACTTGGAAACTTGTATGTCAACATGACTTTTGACAAGAAAACAAAAGTTTTCAAGTTTTTCGACTTTGAATGCAGAATTATTAAGAACGATAAGCAATGATCAAAATAACTTCCGAAATGTAAATCGGATCAGTTTTGACAAAGTTATGGCAGTTTAAAGTCTCAGAAGTTTATTTTTTGGGAACTTGGAAACTTTTATGTCAACATGACTTTTGACAAGAAAACAAAAGTTTTGAAGTTTTTCGACTTTGAATGCAGAATTATTAAGAACGATAAGCAATGATCAAAATAACTTCCGAAATGTAAATCGGATCAGTTTTGACAAAGTTATGGCAGTTTAAAGTCTCAGAAGGTAATTTTTGGGAACTTGGAAACTTTTATGTCAACATGACTTTTGACAAGAAAACAAAAGTTTTCAAGTTTTTCGACTTTGAATGCAGAATTATTAAGAACGATAAGCAATGATCAAAATGACTTCCGAAATGTAAATCGGATCAGTTTTGACAAAGTTATGGCAGTTTGAAGTCTCAGAAGGTAATTTTTGGGAACTTGGAAACTTTTATGTCAACATGACTTTTGACAAGAAAACAAAAGTTTTCAAGTTTTTCGAATTTGAATGCAGAATTATTAAGAACGATAAGCAATGTTCAAAATAACTTCCGAAATGTAAATGGGTCAGTTTTGACAAATTTATGGCAGTTTAAAGTCTCAGAAGGTAATTTTTGGGAACTTGGAAACTTTTATGTCAACATGACTTTTGACAAGAAAACAAAAGTTTTCAAGTTTTTCGACTTTGAATGCAGAATTATTAAGAACGATAAGCAATGATCAAAATAGCTTCCGAAATGTAAATCGGGTCAGTTTCGACAAATTTATGGCAGTTTAAAGTCTCAGAAGGTAATTTTTGGGAACTTGGAAACTTTTATGTCAACATGACTTTTGACAAGAAAACAAAAGTTTTCAAGTTTTTCGACTTTGAATGCAGAATTATTAAGAACGATAAGCAATGATCAAAATAACTTCCGAAATGTAAATCGGATCAGTTTTGACAAAGTTATGGCAGTTTAAAGTCTCAGAAGGTTATTTTTGGGAACTTGGAAACTTTTATGTCAACATGACTTTTGACAAGAAAACAAAAGTTTTCAAGTTTTTCGACTTTGAATGCAGAATTATTAAGAACGATAAGCAATGATCAAAATGACTTCCGAAATGTAAATCGGATCAGTTTTGACAAAGTTATGGCAGTTTGAAGTCTCAGAAGGTAATTTTTGGGAACTTGGAAACTTTTATGTCAACATGACTTTTGACAAGAAAACAAAAGTTTTCAAGTTTTTCGACTTTGAATGCAGAATTATTAAGAACGATAAGCAATGTTCAAAATGACTTCAGAAATGTAAATCGGATCAGTTTTGACAAAGTTATGGCAGTTTAAAGTCTCAGAAGGTAATTTTTGGGAACTTGGAAACTTTTATGTCAACATGACTTTTGACAAGAAAACAAAAGTTTTCAAGTTTTTCGACAGCTGAATTATTAAGAACGATAAGCAATGATCAAAATGACTTCCGAAATGTAAATCGGATCAGTTTTGACAAAGTTATGGCAGTTTGAAGTCTCAGAAGGTAATTTTTGGGAACTTGGAAACTTTTATGTCAACATGACTTTTGACAAGAAAACAAAAGTTTTCAAGTTTTTCGAATTTGAATGCAGAATTATTAAGAACGATAAGCAATGATCAAAATAACTTCCGAAATGTAAATGGGTCAGTTTTGACAAATTTATGGCAGTTCAAAGTGTCAGAAGGTAATTTTTGGGAACTTGGAAACTTGTATGTCAACATGACTTTTGACAAGAAAACAAAAGTTTTCAAGTTTTTCGACTTTGAATGCAGAATTATTAAGAACGATAAGCAATGTTCAAAATGACTTCAGAAATGTAAATCGGGTCAGTTTTGACAAATTTATGGCAGTTTAAAGTCTCAGAAGGTAATTTTTGGGAACTTGGAAACTTTTATGTCAACATGACTTTTGACAAGAAAACAAAAGTTTTCAAGTTTTTCGACTTTGAATGCAGAATTATTAAGAACGATAAGCAATGATCAAAATGACTTCCGAAATGTAAATCGGATCAGTTTTGACAAAGTTATGGCAGTTTAAAGTCTCAGAAGGTTATTTTTGGGAACTTGGAAACTTTTATGTCAACATGACTTTTGACAAGAAAACAAAAGTTTTCAAGTTTTTCGAATTTGAATGCAGAATTATTAAGAACGATAAGCAATGATCAAAATAGCTTCCGAAATGTAAATGGGTCAGTTTTGACAAATTTATGGCAGTTTAAAGTGTCAGAAGGTAATTTTTGGGAACTTGGAAACTTGTATGTCAACATGACTTTTGACAAGAAAACAAAAGTTTTCAAGTTTTTCGACTTTGAATGCAGAATTATTAAGAACGATAAGCAATGTTCAAAATGACTTCAGAAATGTAAATCGGATCAGTTTTGACAAAGTTATGGCAGTTTAAAGTCTCAGAAGGTAATTTTTGGGAACTTGGAAACTTTTATGTCAACATGACTTTTGACAAGAAAACAAAAGTTTTCAAGTTTTTCGACTTTGAATGCAGAATTATTAAGAACGATAAGCAATGTTCAAAATGACTTCAGAAATGTAAATCGGATCAGTTTTGACAAAGTTATGGCAGTTTAAAGTCTCAGAAGGTAATTTTTGGGAACTTGGAAACTTTTATGTCAACATGACTTTTGACAAGAAAACAAAAGTTTTCAAGTTTTTCGACTTTGAATGAGAATTATTAAGAACGATAAGCAATGATCAAAATGACTTCCGAAATGTAAATCGGATCAGTTTTGACAAAGTTATGGCAGTTTGAAGTCTCAGAAGGTAATTTTTGGGAACTTGGAAACTTTTATGTCAACATGACTTTTGACAAGAAAACAAAAGTTTTCAAGTTTTTCGAATTTGAATGCAGAATTATTAAGAACGATAAGCAATGATCAAAATAACTTCCGAAATGTAAATCGGATCAGTTTTGACAAAGTTATGGCAGTTTAAAGTCTCAGAAGGTAATTTTTGGGAACTTGGAAACTTGTATGTCAACATGACTTTTGACAAGAAAACAAAAGTTTTCAAGTTTTTCGACTTTGAATGCAGAATTATTAAGAACGATAAGCAATGTTCAAAATGACTTCAGAAATGTAAATCGGATCAGTTTTGACAAAGTTATGGCAGTTTGAAGTCTCAGAAGATAATTTTTGGGAACTTGGAAACTTTTATGTCAACATGACTTTTGACAAGAAAACAAAAGTTTTCAAGTTTTTCGACTTTGAATGCAGAATTATTAAGAACGATAAGCAATGTTCAAAATGACTTCAGAAATGTAAATCGGATCAGTTTTGACAAAGTTATGGCAGTTTGAAGTCTCAGAAGGTAATTTTTGGGAACTTGGAAACTTTTATGTCAACATGACTTTTGACAAGAAAACAAAAGTTTTCAAGTTTTTCGACTTTGAATGCAGAATTATTAAGAACGATAAGCAATGATCAAAATGACTTCCGAAATGTAAATCGGATCAGTTTTGACAAAGTTATGGCAGTTTGAAGTCTCAGAAGGTAATTTTTGGGAACTTGGAAACTTTTATGTCAACATGACTTTTGACAAGAAAACAAAAGTTTTCAAGTTTTTCGACTTTGAATGCAGAATTATTAAGAACGATAAGCAATGATCAAAATGACTTCCGAAATGTAAATCGGATCAGTTTTGACAAAGTTATGGCAGTTTGAAGTCTCAGAAGGTTATTTTTGGGAACTTGGAAACTTTTATGTCAACATGACTTTTGACAAGAAAACAAAAGTTTTCAAGTTTTTCGAATTTGAATGCACAATTATTAAGAACGATAAGCAATGATCAAAATAGCTTCCGAAATGTAAATGGGTCAGTTTTGACAAATTTATGGCAGTTCAAAGTGTCAGAAGGTAATTTTTGGGAACTTGGAAACTTGTATGTCAACATGACTTTTGACAAGAAAACAAAAGTTTTCAAGTTTTTCGACTTTGAATGCAGAATTATTAAGAACGATAAGCAATGTTCAAAATGACTTCAGAAATGTAAATCGGATCAGTTTTGACAAAGTTATGGCAGTTTAAAGTCTCAGAAGATAATTTTTCGGAACTTGGAAACTTTTATGTCAACATGACTTTTGACAAGAAAACAAAAGTTTTCAAGTTTTTCGACTTTGAATGCAGAATTATTAAGAACGATAAGCAATGTTCAAAATGACTTCAGAAATGTAAATCGGATCAGTTTTGACAAAGTTATGGCAGTTTAAAGTCTCAGAAGATAATTTTTGGGAACTTGGAAACTTTTATGTCAACATGACTTTTGAAAAGAAAACAAAAGTTTTCAAGTTTTTCGACTTTGAATGCAGAATTATTAAGAACGATAAGCAATGATCAAAATGACTTCCGAAATGTAAATCGGATCAGTTTTGACAAAGTTATGGCAGTTTGAAGTCTCAGAAGGTAATTTTTGGGAACTTGGAAACTTTTATGTCAACATGACTTTTGACAAGAAAACAAAAGTTTTCAAGTTTTTCGAATTTGAATGCAGAATTATTAAGAACGATAAGCAATGATCAAAATAGCTTCCGAAATGTAAATGGGTCAGTTTTGACAAATTTATGGCAGTTCAAAGTGTCGAAAGGTAATTTTTGGGAACTTGGAAACTTGTATGTCAACATGACTTTTGACAAGAAAACAAAAGTTTTCAAGTTTTTCGACTTTGAATGCAGAATTATTAAGAACGATAAGCAATGTTCAAAATGACTTCAGAAATGTAAATCGGATCAGTTTTGACAAAGTTATGGCAGTTTAAAGTCTCAGAAGATAATTTTTGGGAACTTGGAAACTTTTATGTCAACATGACTTTTGACAAGAAAACAAAAGTTTTCAAGTTTTTCGAATTTGAATGCAGAATTATTAAGAACGATAAGCAATGATCAAAATAGCTTCCGAAATGTAAATGGGTCAGTTTTGACAAATTTATGGCAGTTCAAAGTGTCAGAAGGTAATTTTTGGGAACTTGGAAACTTGTATGTCAACATGACTTTTGACAAGAAAACAAAAGTTTTCAAGTTTTTCGACTTTGAATGCAGAATTATTAAGAACGATAAGCAATGTTCAAAATGACTTCAGAAATGTAAATCGGATCAGTTTTGACAAAGTTATGGCAGTTTAAAGTCTCAGAAGATAATTTTTGGGAACTTGGAAACTTTTATGTCAACATGACTTTTAACAAGAAAACAAAAGTTTTCAAGTTTTTCGACTTTGAATGCAGAATTATTAAGAACGATAAGCAATGTTCAAAATGACTTCAGAAATGTAAATCGGATCAGTTTTGACAAAGTTATGGCAGTTTAAAGTCTCAGAAGGTAATTTTTGGGAACTTGGAAACTTTTATGTCAACATGACTTTTGACAAGAAAACAAAAGTTTTCAAGTTTTTCGACTTTGAATGCAGAATTATTAAGAACGATAAGCAATGATCAAAATGACTTCCGAAATGTAAATCGGATCAGTTTTGACAAAGTTATGGCAGTTTAAAGTCTCAGAAGGTAATTTTTCGGAACTTGGAAACTTTTATGTCAACATGACTTTTGACAAGAAAACAAAAGTTTTCAAGTTTTTCGACTTTGAATGCAGAATTATTAAGAACGATAAGCAATGATCAAAATGACTTCCGAAATGTAAATCGGATCAGTTTTGACAAAGTTATGGCAGTTTGAAGTCTCAGAAGGTAATTTTTGGGAACTTGGAAACTTTTATGTCAACATGACTTTTGACAAGAAAACAAAAGTTTTCAAGTTTTTCGAATTTGAATGCAGAATTATTAAGAACGATAAGCAATGTTCAAAATGACTTCAGAAATGTAAATCGGATCAGTTTTGACAAAGTTATGGCAGTTTGAAGTCTCAGAAGGTAATTTTTGGGAACTTGGAAACTTTTATGTCAACATGACTTTTGACAAGAAAACAAAAGTTTTCAAGTTTTTCGAATTTGAATGCACAATTATTAAGAACGATAAGCAATGATCAAAATAACTTCCGAAATGTAAATGGGTCAGTTTTGACAAATTTATGGCAGTTCAAAGTGTCAGAAGGTAATTTTTGGGAACTTGGAAACTTGTATGTCAACATGACTTTTGACAAGAAAACAAAAGTTTTCAAGTTTTTCGACGCTGAATTATTAAGAACGATAAGCAATGATCAAAATGACTTCCGAAATGTAAATCGGATCAGTTTTGACAAAGTTATGGCAGTTTGAAGTCTCAGAAGGTAATTTTTGGGAACTTGGAAACTTTTATGTCAACATGACTTTTGACAAGAAAACAAAAGTTTTTAAGTTTTTCGAATTTGAATGCACAATTATTAAGAACGATAAGCAATGATCAAAATAACTTCCGAAATGTAAATGGGTCAGTTTTGACAAATTTATGGCAGTTTAAAGTCTCAGAAGGTAATTTTTGGGAACTTGGAAACTTTTATGTCAACATGACTTTTGACAAGAAAACAAAAGTTTTCAAGTTTTTCGACTTTGAATGCAGAATTATTAAGAACGATAAGCAATGATCAAAATGACTTCCGAAATGTAAATCGGATCAGTTTTGACAAAGTTATGGCAGTTTGAAGTCTCAGAAGGTAATTTTTGGGAACTTGGAAACTTTTATGTCAACATGACTTTTGACAAGAAAACAAAAGTTTTCAAGTTTTTCGAATTTGAATGCAGAATTATTAAGAACGATAAGCAATGATCAAAATAGCTTCCGAAATGTAAATGGGTCAGTTTTGACAAATTTATGGCAGTTTAAAGTCTCAGAAGGTAATTTTTGGGAACTTGGAAACTTTTATGTCAACATGACTTTTGACAAGAAAACAAAAGTTTTCAAGTTTTTCGACTTTGAATGCAGAATTATTAAGAACGATAAGCAATTATCAAAATGACTTCCGAAATGTAAATCGGATCAGTTTCGACAAAGTTATGGCAGTTTAAAGTCTCAGAAGTTTATTTTTCGGAACTTGGAAACTTTTATGTCAACATGACTTTTGACAAGAAAACAAAAGTTTTTAAGTTTTTCGAATTTGAATGCAGAATTATTAAGAACGATAAGCAATGATCAAAATAGCTTCCGAAATGTAAATGGGTCAGTTTTGACAAATTTATGGCAGTTCAAAGTCTCAGAAGGTAATTTTTGGGAACTTGGAAACTTGTATGTCAACATGACTTTTGACAAGAAAACAAAAGTTTTCAAGTTTTTCGACTTTGAATGCAGAATTATTAAGAACGATAAGCAATGTTCAAAATGACTTCAGAAATGTAAATCGGATCAGTTTTGACAAAGTTATGGCAGTTTAAAGTCTCAGAAGATAATTTTTGGGAACTTGGAAACTTTTATGTCAACATGACTTTTGACAAGAAAACAAAAGTTTTCAAGTTTTTCGACTTTGAAGGAATTATTAAGAACGATAAGCAATGATCAAAATGACTTCCGAAATGTAAATCGGATCAGTTTTGACAAAGTTATGGCAGTTTGAAGTCTCAGAAGGTAATTTTTGGGAACTTGGAAACTTTTATGTCAACATGACTTTTGACAAGAAAACAAAAGTTTTTAAGTTTTTCGAATTTGAATGCACAATTATTAAGAACGATAAGCAATGATCAAAATAGCTTCCGAAATGTAAATGGGTCAGTTTTGACAAATTTATGGCAGTTCAAAGTGTCGAAAGGTCACTTTTGGGAACTTGGAAACTTGTATGTCAACATGACTTTTGACAAGAAAACAAAAGTTTTCAAGTTTTTCGACTTTGAATGCAGAATTATTAAGAACGATAAGCAATGTTCAAAATGACTTCAGAAATGTAAATCGGATCAGTTTTGACAAAGTTATGGCAGTTTAAAGTCTCAGAAGATAATTTTTCGGAACTTGGAAACTTTTATGTCAACATGACTTTTAACAAGAAAACAAAAGTTTTCAAGTTTTTCGACTTTGAATGCAGAATTATTAAGAACGATAAGCAATGATCAAAATAGCTTCCGAAATGTAAATGGGTCAGTTTTGACAAATTTATGGCAGTTTAAAGTCTCAGAAGGTAATTTTTGGGAACTTGGAAACTTTTATGTCAACATGACTTTTGACAAGAAAACAAAAGTTTTCAAGTTTTTCGACTTTGAATGCAGAATTATTAAGAACGATAAGCAATGATCAAAATGACTTCCGAAATGTAAATCGGATCAGTTTTGACAAAGTTATGGCAGTTTAAAGTCTCAGAAGGTTATTTTTGGGAACTTGGAAACTTTTATGTCAACATGACTTTTGACAAGAAAACAAAAGTTTTCAAGTTTTTCGAATTTGAATGCAGAATTATTAAGAACGATAAGCAATGATCAAAATAGCTTCCGAAATGTAAATGGGTCAGTTTTGACAAATTTATGGCAGTTTAAAGTCTCAGAAGGTAATTTTTGGGAACTTGGAAACTTTTATGTCAACATGACTTTTGACAAGAAAACAAAAGTTTTCAAGTTTTTCGACTTTGAATGCAGAATTATTAAGAACGATAAGCAATGTTCAAAATGACTTCAGAAATGTAAATCGGATCAGTTTTGACAAAGTTATGGCAGTTTAAAGTCTCAGAAGGTAATTTTTGGGAACTTGGAAACTTTTATGTCAACATGACTTTTGACAAGAAAACAAAAGTTTTCAAGTTTTTCGACTTTGAGGAATTATTAAGAACGATAAGCAATGATCAAAATGACTTCCGAAATGTAAATCGGATCAGTTTTGACAAAGTTATGGCAGTTTGAAGTCTCAGAAGGTAATTTTTGGGAACTTGGAAACTTTTATGTCAACATGACTTTTGACAAGAAAACAAAAGTTTTCAAGTTTTTCGAATTTGAATGCACAATTATTAAGAACGATAAGCAATGATCAAAATAGCTTCCGAAATGTAAATGGGTCAGTTTTGACAAATTTATGGCAGTTTAAAGTGTCAGAAGGTAATTTTTGGGAACTTGGAAACTTGTATGTCAACATGACTTTTGACAAGAAAACAAAAGTTTTCAAGTTTTTCGACTTTGAATGCAGAATTATTAAGAACGATAAGCAATGTTCAAAATGACTTCAGAAATGTAAATCGGATCAGTTTTGACAAAGTTATGGCAGTTTAAAGTCTCAGAAGATAATTTTTCGGAACTTGGAAACTTTTATGTCAACATGACTTTTGACAAGAAAACAAAAGTTTTCAAGTTTTTCGACTTTGAATGCAGAATTATTAAGAACGATAAGCAATGATCAAAATAACTTCCGAAATGTAAATGGGTCAGTTTTGACAAATTTATGGCAGTTTAAAGTCTCAGAAGGTAATTTTTGGGAACTTGGAAACTTTTATGTCAACATGACTTTTGACAAGAAAACAAAAGTTTTCAAGTTTTTCGACTTTGAATGCAGAATTATTAAGAACGATAAGCAATTATCAAAATGACTTCCGAAATGTAAATCGGATCAGTTTCGACAAAGTTATGGCAGTTTAAAGTCTCAGAAGGTTATTTTTGGGAACTTGGAAACTTTTATGTCAACATGACTTTTGACAAGAAAACAAAAGTTTTCAAGTTTTTCGAATTTGAATGCACAATTATTAAGAACGATAAGCAATGATCAAAATAGCTTCCGAAATGTAAATGGGTCAGTTTTGACAAATTTATGGCAGTTCAAAGTGTCAGAAGGTAATTTTTGGGAACTTGGAAACTTGTATGTCAACATGACTTTTGACAAGAAAACAAAAGTTTTCAAGTTTTTCGACTTTGAATGCAGAATTATTAAGAACGATAAGCAATGTTCAAAATGACTTCAGAAATGTAAATCGGATCAGTTTTGACAAAGTTATGGCAGTTTAAAGTCTCAGAAGATAATTTTTCGGAACTTGGAAACTTTTATGTCAACATGACTTTTAACAAGAAAACAAAAGTTTTCAAGTTTTTCGACTTTGAATGCAGAATTATTAAGAACGATAAGCAATGTTCAAAATGACTTCAGAAATGTAAATCGGATCAGTTTTGACAAAGTTATGGCAGTTTGAAGTCTCAGAAGGTAATTTTTGGGAACTTGGAAACTTTTATGTCAACATGACTTTTGACAAGAAAACAAAAGTTTTCAAGTTTTTCGACTTTGAATGCAGAATTATTAAGAACGATAAGCAATGATCAAAATGACTTCCGAAATGTAAATCGGATCAGTTTCGACAAAGTTATGGCAGTTTAAAGTCTCAGAAGTTTATTTTTGGGAACTTGGAAACTTTTATGTCAACATGACTTTTGACAAGAAAACAAAAGTTTTCAAGTTTTTCGAATTTGAATGCACAATTATTAAGAACGATAAGCAATGATCAAAATAGCTTCCGAAATGTAAATGGGTCAGTTTTGACAAATTTATGGCAGTTCAAAGTGTCAGAAGGTAATTTTTGGGAACTTGGAAACTTGTATGTCAACATGACTTTTGACAAGAAAACAAAAGTTTTCAAGTTTTTCGACTTTGAATGCAGAATTATTAAGAACGATAAGCAATGTTCAAAATGACTTCAGAAATGTAAATCGGATCAGTTTTGACAAAGTTATGGCAGTTTAAAGTCTCAGAAGATAATTTTTCGGAACTTGGAAACTTTTATGTCAACATGACTTTTGACAAGAAAACAAAAGTTTTCAAGTTTTTCGACTTTGAATGCAGAATTATTAAGAACGATAAGCAATGTTCAAAATGACTTCAGAAATGTAAATCGGATCAGTTTTGACAAAGTTATGGCAGTTTAAAGTCTCAGAAGGTAATTTTTGGGAACTTGGAAACTTTTATGTCAACATGACTTTTGACAAGAAAACAAAAGTTTTCAAGTTTTTCGACTTTGAATGAGAATTATTAAGAACGATAAGCAATGATCAAAATGACTTCCGAAATGTAAATCGGATCAGTTTTGACAAAGTTATGGCAGTTTGAAGTCTCAGAAGGTAATTTTTGGGAACTTGGAAACTTTTATGTCAACATGACTTTTGACAAGAAAACAAAAGTTTTCAAGTTTTTCGAATTTGAATGCACAATTATTAAGAACGATAAGCAATGATCAAAATAGCTTCCGAAATGTAAATGGGTCAGTTTTGACAAATTTATGGCAGTTCAAAGTGTCAGAAGGTAATTTTTGGGAACTTGGAAACTTGTATGTCAACATGACTTTTGACAAGAAAACAAAAGTTTTCAAGTTTTTCGACTTTGAATGCAGAATTATTAAGAACGATAAGCAATGTTCAAAATGACTTCAGAAATGTAAATCGGATCAGTTTTGACAAAGTTATGGCAGTTTAAAGTCTCAGAAGGTAATTTTTCGGAACTTGGAAACTTTTATGTCAACATGACTTTTGACAAGAAAACAAAAGTTTTCAAGTTTTTCGAATTTGAATGCAGAATTATTAAGAACGATAAGCAATGATCAAAATAGCTTCCGAAATGTAAATGGGTCAGTTTTGACAAATTTATGGCAGTTTAAAGTGTCAGAAGGTAATTTTTGGGAACTTGGAAACTTGTATGTCAACATGACTTTTGACAAGAAAACAAAAGTTTTCAAGTTTTTCGACTTTGAATGCAGAATTATTAAGAACGATAAGCAATGTTCAAAATGACTTCAGAAATGTAAATCGGATCAGTTTTGACAAAGTTATGGCAGTTTAAAGTCTCAGAAGGTAATTTTTGGGAACTTGGAAACTTTTATGTCAACATGACTTTTGACAAGAAAACAAAAGTTTTCAAGTTTTTCGACTTTGAATGCGTAATTATTAAGAACGATAAGCAATGATCAAAATGACTTCCGAAATGTAAATCGGATCAGTTTTGACAAAGTTATGGCAGTTTGAAGTCTCAGAAGGTAATTTTTGGGAACTTGGAAACTTTTATGTCAACATGACTTTTGACAAGAAAACAAAAGTTTTCAAGTTTTTCGAATTTGAATGCAGAATTATTAAGAACGATAAGCAATGATCAAAATGACTTCCGAAATGTAAATCGGATCAGTTTTGACAAAGTTATGGCAGTTTGAAGTCTCAGAAGGTAATTTTTGGGAACTTGGAAACTTTTATGTCAACATGACTTTTGACAAGAAAACAAAAGTTTTCAAGTTTTTCGACTTTGAATGCAGAATTATTAAGAACGATAAGCAATGTTCAAAATGACTTCCGAAATGTAAATCGGATCAGTTTTGACAAAGTTATGGCAGTTTGAAGTCTCAGAAGGTAATTTTTGGGAACTTGGAAACTTTTATGTCAACATGACTTTTGACAAGAAAACAAAAGTTTTCAAGTTTTTCGACTTTGAATGCGTAATTATTAAGAACGATAAGCAATGATCAAAATGACTTCCGAAATGTAAATCGGATCAGTTTTGACAAAGTTATGGCAGTTTGAAGTCTCAGAAGGTAATTTTTGGGAACTTGGAAACTTTTATGTCAACATGACTTTTGACAAGAAAACAAAAGTTTTCAAGTTTTTCGAATTTGAATGCAGAATTATTAAGAACGATAAGCAATGATCAAAATAACTTCCGAAATGTAAATCGGATCAGTTTTGACAAATTTATGGCAGTTTAAAGTCTCAGAAGGTAATTTTTGGGAACTTGGAAACTTTTATGTCAACATGACTTTTGACAAGAAAACAAAAGTTTTCAAGTTTTTCGACTTTGAATGCAGAATTATTAAGAACGATAAGCAATGTTCAAAATGACTTCAGAAATGTAAATCGGATCAGTTTTGACAAAGTTATGGCAGTTTAACATGACTTTTGACAAGAAAACAAAAGTTTTCAAGTTTTTCGAATTTGAATGCACAATTATTAAGAACGATAAGCAATGATCAAAATAACTTCCGAAATGTAAATGGGTCAGTTTTGACAAATTTATGGCAGTTCAAAGTGTCAGAAGGTAATTTTTGGGAACTTGGAAACTTGTATGTCAACATGACTTTTGACAAGAAAACAAAAGTTTTCAAGTTTTTCGACTTTGAATGCAGAATTATTAAGAACGATAAGCAATGTTCAAAATGACTTCCGAAATGTAAATCGGATCAGTTTTGACAAAGTTATGGCAGTTTGAAGTCTCAGAAGGTAATTTTTGGGAACTTGGAAACTTTTATGTCAACATGACTTTTGACAAGAAAACAAAAGTTTTCAAGTTTTTCGACTTTGAATGCAGAATTATTAAGAACGATAAGCAATGTTCAAAATGACTTCAGAAATGTAAATCGGATCAGTTTTGACAAAGTTATGGCAGTTTAAAGTCTCAGAAGGTAATTTTTGGGAACTTGGAAACTTTTATGTCAACATGACTTTTGACAAGAAAACAAAAGTTTTCAAGTTTTTCGACTTTGAATGCAGAATTATTAAGAACGATAAGCAATGATCAAAATGACTTCCGAAATGTAAATCGGATCAGTTTTGACAAAGTTATGGCAGTTTGAAGTCTCAGAAGGTAATTTTTGGGAACTTGGAAACTTTTATGTCAACATGACTTTTGACAAGAAAACAAAAGTTTTCAAGTTTTTCGAATTTGAATGCAGAATTATTAAGAACGATAAGCAATGATCAAAATAGCTTCCGAAATGTAAATGGGTCAGTTTTGACAAATTTATGGCAGTTTAAAGTCTCAGAAGGTAATTTTTGGGAACTTGGAAACTTTTATGTCAACATGACTTTTGACAAGAAAACAAAAGTTTTCAAGTTTTTCGACTTTGAATGCAGAATTATTAAGAACGATAAGCAATGTTCAAAATGACTTCAGAAATGTAAATCGGATCAGTTTTGACAAAGTTATGGCAGTTTAAAGTCTCAGAAGATAATTTTTCGGAACTTGGAAACTTTTATGTCAACATGACTTTTGACAAGAAAACAAAAGTTTTCAAGTTTTTCGACTTTGAATGCAGAATTATTAAGAACGATAAGCAATGTTCAAAATGACTTCAGAAATGTAAATCGGATCAGTTTTGACAAAGTTATGGCAGTTTAAAGTCTCAGAAGGTAATTTTTGGGAACTTGGAAACTTTTATGTCAACATGACTTTTGACAAGAAAACAAAAGTTTTCAAGTTTTTCGAATTTGAATGCAGAATTATTAAGAACGATACGCAATGATCAAAATAGCTTCCGAAATGTAAATCGGGTCAGTTTCGACAAAGTTATGGCAGTTTAAAGTCTCAGAAGTTTATTTTTTGGGAACTTGGAAACTTTTATGTCAACATGACTTATGACAAGAAAACAACAGTTTTGAAGTTTTTCGACTTTGAATGCAGAATTATTAAGAACGATAAGCAATAATCAAAATAACTTCCGAAATGTAAATCGGATCAGTTTTGACAAAGTTATGGCAGTTTGAAGTCTCAGAATGTAACTTTTGGGAACTTGGAAACTTTTATGTCAACATGACTTTTGACAAGAAAACAAAAGTTTTCAAGTTTTTCGACTTTGAATGCAGAATTATTAAGAACGATAAGCAATGTTCAAAATGACTTCAGAAATGTAAATCGGATCAGTTTTGACAAAGTTATGGCAGTTTAAAGTCTCAGAAGATAATTTTTGGGAACTTGGAAACTTTTATGTCAACATGACTTTTGACAAGAAAACAAAAGTTTTCAAGTTTTTCGACTTTGAATGCAGAATTATTAAGAACGATAAGCAATGATCAAAATAGCTTCCGAAATGTAAATCGGGTCAGTTTTGACAAATTTATGGCAGTTTAAAGTCTCAGAAGGTAATTTTTGGGAACTTGGAAACTTTTATGTCAACATGACTTTTGACAAGAAAACAAAAGTTTTCAAGTTTTTCGACTTTGAATGCAGAATTATTAAGAACGATGAGCAATGAACAAAATAACTTCCGAAATGTAAATCGGGTCAGTTTTGACAAATTTATGGCAGTTTAAAGTCTCAGAAGGTAATTTTTGGGAACTTGGAAACTTTTATGTCAACATGACTTTTGACAAGAAAACAAAAGTTTTCAAGTTTTTCGACTTTGAATGCAGAATTATTAAGAACGATAAGCAATTATCAAAATGACTTCCGAAATGTAAATCGGATCAGTTTTGACAAAGTTATGGCAGTTTAAAGTCTCAGAAGGTAATTTTCGGGAACTTGGAAACTTTTATGTCAACATGACTTTTGACAAGAAAACAACAGTTTTGAAGTTTTTCGACTTTGAATGCAGAATTATTAAGAACGATAAGCAATGATCAAAATAACTTCCGAAATGTAAATCGGATCAGTTTTGACAAAGTTATGGCAGTTTAAAGTCTCAGAAGGTTATTTTTCGGAACTTGGAAACTTTTATGTCAACATGACTTTTGACAAGAAAACAAAAGTTTTCAAGTTTTTCGACTTTGAATGCAGAATTATTAAGAACGATAAGCAATGATCAAAATGACTTCCGAAATGTAAATCGGATCAGTTTTGACAAAGTTATGGCAGTTTGAAGTCTCAGAAGGTTATTTTTGGGAACTTGGAAACTTTTATGTCAACATGACTTTTGACAAGAAAACAAAAGTTTTCAAGTTTTTCGAATTTGAATGCAGAATTATTAAGAACGATAAGCAATGATCAAAATAGCTTCGGAAATGTAAATGGGTCAGTTTTGACAAATTTATGGCAGTTTAAAGTCTCAGAAGGTAATTTTTGGGAACTTGGAAACTTTTATGTCAACATGACTTATGACAAGAAAACAACAGTTTTCAAGTTTTTCGACTTTGAATGCAGAATTATTAAGAACGATAAGCAATAATCAAAATAACTTCCGAAATGTAAATCGGATCAGTTTTGACAAAGTTATGGCAGTTTGAAGTCTCAGAATGTAACTTTTGGAAACTTGGAAACTTTTATGTCAACATGACTTTTGACAAGAAAACAAAAGTTTTCAAGTTTTTCGACTTTGAATGCAGAATTATTAAGAACGATAAGCAATGATCAAAATAACTTCCGAAATGTAAATCGGATCAGTTTTGACAAAGTTATGGCAGTTTAAAGTCTCAGAAGGTAATTTTTGGGAACTTGGAAACTTTTATGTCAACATGACTTTTGACAAGAAAACAACAGTTTTCAAGTTTTTCGACTTTGAATGCAGAATTATTAAGAACGATAAGCAATGATCAAAATAACTTCCGAAATGTAAATCGGATCAGTTTTGACAAAGTTATGGCAGTTTGAAGTCTCAGAAGGTAATTTTTGGGAACTTGGAAACTTTAATGTCAACATGACTTTTGACAAGAAAACAAAAGTTTTCAAGTTTTTCGAATTTGAATGCAGAATTATTAAGAACGATAAGCAATGTTCAAAATGACTTCAGAAATGTAAATCGGATCAGTTTTGACAAAGTTATGGCAGTTTAAAGTCTCAGAAGATAATTTTTCGAAACTTGGAAACTTTTATGTCAACATGACTTTTGACAAGAAAACAAAAGTTTTCAAGTTTTTCGACTTTGAATGCAGAATTATTAAGAACGATAAGCAATGATCAAAATGACTTTCGAAATGTAAATCGGATCAGTTTTGACAAAGTTATGGCAGTTTGAAGTCTCAGAAGGTAATTTTTGGGAACTTGGAAACTTTAATGTCAACATGACTTTTGACAAGAAAACAAAAGTTTTCAAGTTTTTCGACTTTGAATGCAGAATTATTAAGAACGATAAGCAATGATCAAAATAGCTTCCGAAATGTAAATGGGTCAGTTTTGACAAATTTATGGCAGTTTAAAGTCTCAGAAGGTAATTTTTGGGAACTTGGAAACTTGTATGTCAACATGACTTTTGACAAGAAAACAAAAATTTTCAAGTTTTTCGACTTTGAATGCAGAATTATTAAGAACGATAAGCAATTATCAAAATGACTTCCGAAATGTAAATCGGATCAATTTTGACAAAGTTATGGCAGTTTAAAGTCTCAGAAGGTAATTTTTGGGAACTTGGAAACTTTAATGTCAACATGACTTTTGACAAGAAAACAACAGTTTTCAAGTTTTTCGACTTTGAATGCAGAATTATTAAGAACGATGAGCAATGATCAAAATAACTTCCGAAATGTAAATCGGATCAGTTTTGACAAAGTTATGGCAGTCTAAAGTCTCAGAAGATAATATTTAGGACTTGGAACTTTTTTTTAACATAATTTTTGGGAACTTGGAAACTTTTATGTCAATATGACTTTTGGCAAGAAAACAAAAGTTTTCAAGTTTTTCGACTTTGAATGCAGAATTATTAAGAACGATAAGCAATGTTATGGCAGTTTAAAGTCTCAGAAGTTTATTTTTGGGAACTTGGAAACTTTTATGTCAACATGACTTATGACAAGAAAACAACAGTTTTCAAGTTTTTCGACTTTGAATGCAGAATTATTAAGAACGATAAGCAATTATCAAAATGACTTCCGAAATGTAAATCGGATCAGTTTTGACAAAGTTATGGCAGTTTAAAGTCTCAGAAGGTAATTTTTGGGAACTTGGAAACTTTTATGTCAACATGACTTTTGACAAGAAAACAAAAGTTTTCAAGTTTTTCGAATTTGAATGCAGAATTATTAAGAACGATAAGCAATGTTCAAAATGACTTCCGAAATGTAAATCGGATCAGTTTTGACAAAGTTATGGCAGTCTAAAGTCTCAGAAGATAATATTTAGGAACTTGGAAACTTTTTTGTCAACATAATTTTTGGGAACTTGGAAACTTTTATGTCAATATGACTTTTGGCAAGAAAACAAAAGTTTTCAAGTTTTTCGACTTTGAATGCAGAATTATTAAGAACGATAAGCAATGTTATGGCAAAGTTATGGCAGTTTAAAGTCTCAGAAGGTAATTTTTGGGAACTTGGAAACTTTAATGTCAACATGACTTTTGACAAGAAAACAAAAGTTTTCAAGTTTTTCGACTTTGAATGCAGAATTATTAAGAACGATAAGCAATGTTCAAAATGACTTCAGAAATGTAAATCGGATCAGTTTTGACAAAGTTATGGCAGTTTAAAGTCTCAGAAGATAATTTTTGGGAACTTGGAAACTTTTATGTCAACATGACTTTTTACAAGAAAACAAAAGTTTTCAAGTTTTTCGACTTTGAATGCAGAATTATTAAGAACGATAAGCAATGTTCAAAATGACTTCAGAAATGTAAATCGGATCAGTTTTGACAAAGTTATGGCAGTTTAAAGTCTCAGAAGATAATTTTTGGGAACTTGGAAACTTTTATGTCAACATGACTTTTGACAAGAAAACAAAAGTTTTCAAGTTTTTCGACTTTGAATGCAGAATTATTAAGAACGATAAGCAATGATCAAAATGACTTCCGAAATGTAAATCGGTTCAGTTTTGACAAAGTTATGGCAGTTTGAAGTCTCAGAAGGTAATTTTTGGGAACTTGGAAACTTTTATGTCAACATGACTTTTGACAAGAAAACAAAAGTTTTCAAGTTTTTCGACTTTGAATGCAGAATTATTAAGAACGATAAGCAATGATCAAAATAACTTCCGAAATGTAAATGGGTCAGTTTTGACAAATTTATGGCAGTTTAAAGTCTCAGAAGGTAATTTTTGGGAACTTGGAAACTTTTATGTCAACATGACTTTTGACAAGAAAACAAAAGTTTTCAAGTTTTTCGACTTTGAATGCAGAATTATTAAGAACGATAAGCAATTATCAAAATGACTTCCGAAATGTAAATCGGATCAGTTTCGACAAAGTTATGGCAGTTTAAAGTCTCAGAAGTTTATTTTTCGGAACTTGGAAACTTTTATGTCAACATGACTTTTGACAAGAAAACAAAAGTTTTCAAGTTTTTCGAATTTGAATGCACAATTATTAAGAACGATAAGCAATGATCAAAATAGCTTCCGAAATGTAAATGGGTCAGTTTTGACAAATTTATGGCAGTTCAAAGTGTCGAAAGGTAATTTTTGGGAACTTGGAAACTTGTATGTCAACATGACTTTTGACAAGAAAACAAAAGTTTTCAAGTTTTTCGACTTTGAATGCAGAATTATTAAGAACGATAAGCAATGTTCAAAATGACTTCAGAAATGTAAATCGGATCAGTTTTGACAAAGTTATGGCAGTTTAAAGTCTCAGAAGATAATTTTTCGGAACTTGGAAACTTTATTGTCAACATGACTTTTAACAAGAAAACAAAAGTTTTCAAGTTTTTCGACTTTGAATGCAGAATTATTAAGAACGATAAGCAATGTTCAAAATGACTTCAGAAATGTAAATCGGATCAGTTTTGACAAAGTTATGGCAGTTTAAAGTCTCAGAAGATAATTTTTGGGAACTTGGAAACTTTTATGTCAACATGACTTTTGACAAGAAAACAAAAGTTTTCAAGTTTTTCGACTTTGAATGAATTATTAAGAACGATAAGCAATGATCAAAATGACTTCCGAAATGTAAATCGGATCAGTTTTGACAAAGTTATGGCAGTTTGAAGTCTCAGAAGGTAATTTTTGGGAACTTGGAAACTTTTATGTCAACATGACTTTTGACAAGAAAACAAAAGTTTTCAAGTTTTTCGAATTTGAATGCAGAATTATTAAGAACGATAAGCAATGATCAAAATAGCTTCCGAAATGTAAATGGGTCAGTTTTGACAAATTTATGGCAGTTTAAAGTCTCAGAAGGTAATTTTTGGGAACTTGGAAACTTTTATGTCAACATGACTTTTGACAAGAAAACAAAAGTTTTCAAGTTTTTCGACTTTGAATGCAGAATTATTAAGAACGATAAGCAATGTTCAAAATGACTTCAGAAATGTAAATCGGATCAGTTTTGACAAAGTTATGGCAGTTTAAAGTCTCAGAAGATAATTTTTCGGAACTTGGAAACTTTTATGTCAACATGACTTTTGACAAGAAAACAAAAGTTTTCAAGTTTTTCGAATTTGAATGCAGAATTATTAAGAACGATAAGCAATGATCAAAATAACTTCCGAAATGTAAATGGGTCAGTTTTGACAAATTTATGGCAGTTTAAAGTCTCAGAAGGTAATTTTTGGGAACTTGGAAACTTTTATGTCAACATGACTTTTGACAAGAAAACAAAAGTTTTCAAGTTTTTCGACTTTGAATGCAGAATTATTAAGAACGATAAGCAATGTTCAAAATGACTTCAGAAATGTAAATTGGATCAGTTTTGACAAAGTTATGGCAGTTTAAAGTCTCAGAAGATAATTTTTGGGAACTTGGAAACTTTTATGTCAACATGACTTTTGACAAGAAAACAAAAGTTTTCAAGTTTTTCGACTTTGAATGCAGAATTATTAAGAACGATAAGCAATGATCAAAATGACTTCCGAAATGTAAATCGGATCAGTTTTGACAAAGTTATGGCAGTTTGAAGTCTCAGAAGGTAATTTTTGGGAACTTGGAAACTTTTATGTCAACATGACTTTTGACAAGAAAACAAAAGTTTTCAAGTTTTTCGAATTTGAATGCAGAATTATTAAGAACGATAAGCAATGATCAAAATGACTTCCGAAATGTAAATCGGATCAGTTTTGACAAAGTTATGGCAGTTTGAAGTCTCAGAAGGTAATTTTTGGGAACTTGGAAACTTTTATGTCAACATGACTTTTGACAAGAAAACAAAAGTTTTCAAGTTTTTCGACTTTGAATGCAGAATTATTAAGAACGATAAGCAATGTTCAAAATGACTTCAGAAATGTAAATCGGATCAGTTTTGACAAAGTTATGGCAGTTTAAAGTCTCAGAAGATAATTTTTCGGAACTTGGAAACTTTTATGTCAACATGACTTTTAACAAGAAAACAAAAGTTTTCAAGTTTTTCGACTTTGAATGCAGAATTATTAAGAACGATAAGCAATGATCAAAATGACTTCCGAAATGTAAATCGGATCAGTTTTGACAAAGTTATGGCAGTTTGAAGTCTCAGAAGGTAATTTTTGGGAACTTGGAAACTTTTATGTCAACATGACTTTTGACAAGAAAACAAAAGTTTTCAAGTTTTTCGAATTTGAATGCAGAATTATTAAGAACGATAAGCAATGATCAAAATAGCTTCCGAAATGTAAATGGGTCAGTTTTGACAAATTTATGGCAGTTTAAAGTCTCAGAAGGTACTTTTTGGGAACTTGGAAACTTTTATGTCAACATGACTTTTGACAAGAAAACAAAAGTTTTCAAGTTTTTCGACTTTGAATGCAGAATTATTAAGAACGATAAGCAATGTTCAAAATGACTTCAGAAATGTAAATCGGATCAGTTTTGACAAAGTTATGGCAGTTTAAAGTCTCAGAAGATAATTTTTCGGAACTTGGAAACTTTTATGTCAACATGACTTTTGACAAGAAAACAAAAGTTTTCAAGTTTTTCGACTTTGAATGCAGAATTATTAAGAACGATAAGCAATGTTCAAAATGACTTCAGAAATGTAAATCGGATCAGTTTTGACAAAGTTATGGCAGTTTAAAGTCTCAGAAGATAATTTTTGGGAACTTGGAAACTTTTATGTCAACATGACTTTTGACAAGAAAACAAAAGTTTTCAAGTTTTTCGAATTTGAATGCAGAATTATTAAGAACGATAAGCAATGATCAAAATAGCTTCCGAAATGTAAATGGGTCAGTTTTGACAAATTTATGGCAGTTTGAAGTCTCAGAAGGTAATTTTTGGGAACTTGGAAACTTGTATGTCAACATGACTTTTGACAAGAAAACAAAAGTTTTCAAGTTTTTCGACTTTGAATGCAGAATTATTAAGAACGATAAGCAATGATCAAAATAACTTCCGAAATGTAAATCGGATCAGTTTCGACAAAGTTATGGCAGTTTAAAGTCTCAGAAGTTTATTTTTTGGGAACTTGGAAACTTTTATGTCAACATGACTTATGACAAGAAAACAAAAGTTTTCAAGTTTTTCGACTTTGAATGCAGAATTATTAAGAACGATAAGCAATAATCAAAATAACTTCCGAAATGTAAATCGGATCAGTTTTGACAAAGTTATGGCAGTTTGAAGTCTCAGAATGTAACTTTTGGGAACTTGGAAACTTTTATGTCAACATGACTTTTGACAAGAAAACAAAAGTTTTCAAGTTTTTCGACTTTGAATGCAGAATTATTAAGAACGATAAGCAATGTTCAAAATGACTTCAGAAATGTAAATCGGATCAGTTTTGACAAAGTTATGGCAGTTTAAAGTCTCAGAAGATAATTTTTCGGAACTTGGAAACTTTTATGTCAACATGACTTTTGACAAGAAAACAAAAGTTTTCAAGTTTTTCGACTTTGAATGCAGAATTATTAAGAACGATAAGCAATGTTCAAAATGACTTCAGAAATGTAAATCGGATCAGTTTTGACAAAGTTATGGCAGTTTAAAGTCTCAGAAGGTAATTTTTGGGAACTTGGAAACTTTTATGTCAACATGACTTTTGACAAGAAAACAAAAGTTTTCAAGTTTTTCGAATTTGAATGCAGAATTATTAAGAACGATACGCAATGATCAAAATAGCTTCCGAAATGTAAATGGGTCAGTTTCGACAAATTTATGGCAGTTTGAAGTCTCAGAAGGTAATTTTTGGGAACTTGGAAACTTGTATGTCAACATGACTTTTGACAAGAAAACAAAAGTTTTCAAGTTTTTCGACTTTGAATGCAGAATTATTAAGAACGATAAGCAATGATCAAAATAACTTCCGAAATGTAAATCGGATCAGTTTCGACAAAGTTATGGCAGTTTAAAGTCTCAGAAGTTTATTTTTTGGGAACTTGGAAACTTTTATGTCAACATGACTTATGACAAGAAAACAACAGTTTTGAAGTTTTTCGACTTTGAATGCAGAATTATTAAGAACGATAAGCAATAATCAAAATAACTTCCGAAATGTAAATCGGATCAGTTTTGACAAAGTTATGGCAGTTTGAAGTCTCAGAATGTAACTTTTGGGAACTTGGAAACTTTTATGTCAACATGACTTTTGACAAGAAAACAAAAGTTTTCAAGTTTTTCGACTTTGAATGCAGAATTATTAAGAACGATAAGCAATGTTCAAAATGACTTCAGAAATGTAAATCGGATCAGTTTTGACAAAGTTATGGCAGTTTAAAGTCTCAGAAGGTAATTTTCGGGAACTTGGAAACTTTTATGTCAACATGACTTTTGACAAGAAAACAACAGTTTTGAAGTTTTTCGACTTTGAATGCAGAATTATTAAGAACGATAAGCAATGATCAAAATAACTTCCGAAATGTAAATCGGATCAGTTTCGACAAAGTTATGGCAGTTTAAAGTCTCAGAAGTTTATTTTTCGGAACTTGGAAACTTTTATGTCAACATGACTTTTGACAAGAAAACAAAAGTTTTCAAGTTTTTCGACTTTGAATGCAGAATTATTAAGAACGATAAGCAATGATCAAAATGACTTTCGAAATGTAAATCGGATCAGTTTTGACAAAGTTATGGCAGTTTGAAGTCTCAGAAGGTTATTTTTGGGAACTTGGAAACTTTTATGTCAACATGACTTTTGACAAGAAAACAAAAGTTTTCAAGTTTTTCGACTTTGAATGCAGAATTATTAAGAACGATAAGCAATGATCAAAATAGCTTCGGAAATGAAAATGGGTCAGTTTTGACAAATTTATGGCAGTTGAAAGTCTCAGAAGGTAATTTTTGGGAACTTGAAAACTTTTATGTCAACATGACTTATGGCAACAAAACAACAGTTTTCAAGTTTTTCGACTTTGAATGCAGAATTATTAAGAACGATAAGCAATAATCAAAATAACTTCCGAAATGTAATTCGGATCAGTTTTGACAAAGTTATGGCAGTTTGAAGTCTCAGAATGTTACTTTTGGAAACTTGGAAACTTTTATGTCAACATGACTTTTGACAAGAAAACAAAAGTTTTCAAGTTTTTCGACTTTGAATGCAGAATTATTAAGAACGATAAGCAATGATCAAAATAACTTCCGAAATGTAAATCGGATCAGTTTTGACAAAGTTATGGCAGTTTAAAGTCTCAGAAGGTAATTTTTGGGAACTTGGAAACTTTTATGTCAACATGACTTATGACAAGAAAACAACAGTTTTGAAGTTTTTCGACTTTGAATGCAGAATTATTAAGAACGATAAGCAATAATCAAAATAACTTCCGAAATGTAAATCGGATCAGATTTGACAAAGTTATAGCAGTTTTAAGTCTCAGAAGATAATTTTTCGGAACTTGGAAACTTTTATGTTAACATGACTTTTGACAAGAAAACAAAAGTTTTGAAGTTTTTCGACTTTGAATGCAGATGTATTAAGAACGATAAGCAATGATCAAAATGACTTCCGAAATATAAATCGGATCAGTTTTGACAAAGTTATGGCAGTTTGAAGTCTCAGAAGGTAATTTTTGGGAGTTTGGAAACTTTTATGTCAACATGACTTTTGA
The DNA here is from genome assembly GCA_035045305.1 of Drosophila maculinotata. Lineage (NCBI taxonomy): Eukaryota > Metazoa > Arthropoda > Insecta > Diptera > Drosophilidae > Drosophila > Drosophila maculinotata. The sequence continues at coordinate 134,348 of JAWNPD010000236.1, forward strand.
CAAGAAAACAAAAGTTTTCAAGTTTTTCGAATTTGAATGCAGAATTATTAAGAACGATAAGCAATGATCAAAATAGCTTCCGAAATGTAAATGGGTCAGTTTTGACAAATTTATGGCAGTTTAAAGTCTCAGAAGGTAATTTTAGTGAACTTGTTAACTTGTATGTCAACATGACTTTTGACAAGAAAACAAAAGTTTTCAAGTTTTTCGACTTTAAATACAGAATTATTCAGAACTATAAGCAACTATCAAAATGACTTCCGAAATGTAAATCGGAACAATTTTGACAAAGTTATGGCAGTTTAAAGTCTCAGAAGATAATTTTTGGGAACTTGGAAACTTTAATGTCAACATGACTTATGACAAAAAAACAACAGTTTTCAGGTTTTTTGACTTTGAATGCAGAATTATTAAGAACGATAAGCAATGATCAAAATGACTTCCGAAATGTAAATCGGATCAGTTTTGACAAAGTTATGGCAGTTTGAAGTCTCAGAAGGTAATTTTTGGGAACTTGGAAACTTTTATGTCAACATGACTTTTGACAAGAAAACAAAAGTTTTCAAGTTTTTCGACTTTGAATGCAGAATTATTCAGAACGATAAGAAATAATCAAAATAACTTCCGAAATGTAAATCGGATCAGTTTTGACAAATTTATGGCAGTTTGAAGTCTCAGAATGTAACTTTTGGGAACTTGGAAACTTTAATGTCAATATGACTTTTGACAAGAAAACCAAAGTTTTCAAGTTTTTCAAATTTGAATGCAGAATTATTAGGAACGATAAGCAATGTTCAACATGACTTCCGAAATGTAAATCGGATCAGTTTTGACAAAGTTATGGCAGCTAAAATCTCAGAAGATAATATTTAGGAACTTGGAAACTTTTTTGTCAACATAATTTTTGGGAACTTAGAATTTTTTATGTCAACATGACTTATGACAAGAAAACAAAAGTTTTCACGTTTTTCGACTTTGAATTATTAAGAACGATAAGCAATGATAAAATGACTTTCGAAATGTAAATCGGATCAGTTTTGACAAAGTTATGGCAGTTTGAAGTCTCAGAATGTAACTTTTGGGAACTTGAAAACTTTTATGTCAACATGACTTTTGACAAGAAAATAAAAGTTTTCAAGTTTTTCGACTTTGAATGCCGAATTATTAAGAACGATAAGCAATGTTCAAAATGACTTCAGAAATGTAAATCGGATCAGTTTTGACAAAGTTATGGCAGTTTGAAGTCTCAGAAGGTAATTTTTGGCAACTTGGAAACTTTAATGTCAACATGACTTTTGACAAGAAAACAAAAGTTTTCAAGTTTTTCGAATTTGAATGCAGAAATATTAAGAACGATAAGCAATGATCAAAATAGCTTCCGAAATGTAAATGGGTCAGTTTTGACAAATTTATGGCAGTTTAAAGTCTCAGAAGGTAATTTTTGGGAACTTGGAAACTTTTATGTCAACATGACTTTTGACAAGAAAACAAAAGTTTTCAAGTTTTTCGACTTTGAATGCAGAATTATTAAGAACGATAAGCAATGTTCAAAATGACTTCAGAAATGTAAATCGGATCAGTTTTGACAAAGTTATGGCAGTTTAAAGTCTCAGAAGATAATTTTTCGGAACTTGGAAACTTTTATGTCAACATGACTTTTGACAAGAAAACAAAAGTTTTCAAGTTTTTCGACTTTGAATGCAGAATTATTAAGAACGATAAGCAATGTTCAAAATGACTTCAGAAATGTAAATCGGATCAGTTTTGACAAAGTTATGGCAGTTTAAAGTCTCAGAAGATAATTTTTCGGAACTTGGAAACTTGTATGTCAACATGACTTTTGACAAGAAAACAAAAGTTTTCAAGTTTTTCGAATTTGAATGCAGAATTATTCAGAACGATACGCAATGATCAAAATAGCTTCCGAAATGTAAATGGGTCAGTTTCGACAAATTTATGGCAGTTTGAAGTCTCAAAAGGTAATTTTTGGGAACTTGGAAACTTGTATGTCAACATGACTTTTGACAAGAAAACAAAAGTTTTCAAGTTTTTCGACTTTGAATGCAGAATTATTAAGAACGATAAGCAATGATCAAAATAACTTCCGAAATGTAAATCGGATCAGTTTCGACAAAGTTATGGCAGTTTAAAGTCTCAGAAGTTTATTTTTTGGGAACTTGGAAACTTTTATGTCAACATGACTTATGACAAGAAACCAACAGTTTTGAAGTTTTTCGACTTTGAATGCAGAATTATTAAGAACGATAAGCAATAATCAAAATAACTTCCGAAATGTAAATCGGATCAGTTTTGACAAAGTTATAGCAGTTTGAAGTCTCAGAATGTAACTTTTGGGAACTTGAAAACTTTTATGTTAACATGACTTTTGACAAGAAAACAAAAGTTTTCAAGTTTTTTGACTTTGAATGCCGAATTATTAAGAACGATAAGCAATGTTCAAAATGACTTCAGAAATGTAAATCGGATCAGTTTTGACAAAGTTATGGCAGTTTAAAGTCTCAGAAGATAATTTTTCGGAACTTGGAAACTTTTATGTCAACATGACTTTTAACAAGAAAACAAAAGTTTTCAAGTTTTTCGAATTTGAATGCAGAATTATAAAGAACGATAAGCAATGATCAAAATAGCTTCCGAAATGTAAATGGGTCAGTTTTGACAAATTTATGGCAGTTTAAAGTCTCAGAAGGTAATTTTTGGGAACTTGGAAACTTGTGTGTCAACATGACTTTTGACAAGAAAACAAAAGTTTTGAAGTTTTTCGACTTTGAATGCAGAATTATTAAGAACGATTAGCAATGATCAAAATAACTTCCGAAATGTAAATGGGTCAGTTTTGACAAATTTATGGCAGTTTAAAGTCTCAGAAGGTAATTTTTGGGAACTTGAAAACTTGTGTGTCAACATGACTTTTGACAAAAAAACAAAACTTTTCAAGTTTTTTGACATTAAATGCAGAATTATTAAGAACGATAAGCAACTATCAAAATGACTTCCGAAATGTAAATCGGATCAATTTTGACAAAGTTATGGCAGTTTAAAGTCTCAGAAGGTAATTTTCGGGAACTTGGAAACTTTTATGTCAACATGACTTAGACAAGAAAACAACAGTTTTGAAGTTTTTCGACTTTGAATGCAGAATTATTAAGAACGATAAGCAATGATCAAAATAACTTCCGAAATGTAAATCGGATCAGTTTTGACAAAGTTATGGCAGTTTAAAGTCTCAGAAGTTTATTTTTCGGAACTTGGAAACTTTTATGTCAACATGACTTTTGACAAGAAAACAAAAGTTTTCAAGTTTTTCGACTTTGAATACAGAATTATTAAGAACGATAAGCAATGATCAAAATGACTTTCGAAATGTAAATCGGATGAGTTTTGACAAAGTTATGGCAGTTTGAAGTCTCAGAAGGTTATTTTTGGGAACTTGGAAACTTTAATGTCAACATGACTTTTGACAAGAAAACAAAAGTTTTCAAGTTTTTCGAATTTGAATGCAGAATTATTAAGAACGATAAGCAATGATCAAAATAGCTTCGGAAATGAAAATGGGTCAGTTTTGACAAATTTATGGCAGTTTAAAGTCTCAGAAGGTAATTTTTGGGAACTTGGAAACTTTTATGTCAACATGACTTATGACAAGAAAACAACAGTTTTCAAGTTTTTCGACTTTGAATGCAGAATTATTAAGAACGATAAGCAATAATCAAAATAACTTCCGAAATGTAAATCGGATCAGTTTTGACAAAGTTATGGCAGTTTGTAGTCTCAGAATGTTACTTTTGGAAACTTGGAAACTTTTATGTCAACATGACTTTTGACAAGAAAACAAAAGTTTTCAAGTTTTTTGACTTTGAATGCAGAATTATTAAGAACGATAAGCAATGATCAAAATAACTTCCGAAATGTAAATCGGGTCAGTTTTGACAAAGTTATGGCAGTTTAAAGTCTCAGAAGGTAATTTTTGGGAACTTGGAAACTTTTATGTCAACATGACTTATGACAAGAAAACAAAAGTTTTGAAGTTTTTCGACTTTGAATGCAGAATTATTAAGAACGATAAGCAATAATCAAAATAACTTCCGAAATGTAAATCGGATCAGTTTTGACAAAGTTATGGCAGTTTTAAGTCTCAGAAGGTAATTTTTCGGAACTTGGAAACTTTTATGTCAACATGACTTTTGACAAGAAAACAAAAGTTTTCAAGTTTTTCGACTTTGAATGCAGATTTATTAAGAACGATAAGCAATGATCAAAATGACTTCCGAAATGTAAATCGGATCAGTTTTGACAAAGTTATGGCAGTTTGAAGTCTCAGAAGGTAATTTTTGGGAACTTGGAAACTTTTATGTCAACATGACTTTTGACAAGAAAACAAAAGTTTTCAAGTTTTTCGAATTTGAATGCAGAATTATTAAGAACGATAAGCAATGATCAAAATAGCTTCCGAAATGTAAATGGGTCAGTTTTGACAAATTTATGGCAGTTTAAAGTCTCAGAAGGTAATTTTTGGGAACTTGGAAACTTTTATGTCAACATGACTTTTGACAAGAAAACAAAAGTTTTCAAGTTTTTCGACTTTGAATGCAGAATTATTAAGAACGATAAGCAATGATCAAAATGACTTCCGAAATGTAAATCGGATCAGTTTTGACAAAGTTATGGCAGTTTAAAGTCTCAGAAGGTAATTTTTGGGAATTTGGAAACTTTAATGTCAACATGACTTATGACAAAAAAACAACAGTTTTCAAGTTTTTCGACTTTGAATGCAGAATTATTAAGAACGATAAGCAATGATCAAAATGACTTCCGAAATGTAAATCGGATCAGTTTTGACAAAGTTATGGCAGTTTGAAGTCTCAGAAGGTAATTTTTGGGAACTTGGAAACTTTTATGTCAACATGACTTTTGACAAGAAAACAAAAGTTTTCAAGTTTTTCGACTTTGAATGCAGAATTATTCAGAACGATAAGCAATAATCAAAATAACTTCCGAAATGTAAATCGGATCAGTTTTGACAAATTTATGGCAGTTTGAAGTCTCAGAATGTAACTTTTGGGAACTTGGAAACTTTTATGTCAACATGACTTTTGACAAGAAAACCAAAGTTTTCAAGTTTTTCGAATTTGAATGCAGAATTATTTAGAACGCTAAGCAATGTTCAAAATGACTTCCGAAATGTAAATCGGATCAGTTTTGACAAAGTTATGGCAGTTTAAAGTCTCAGAAGATAATTTTTAGGAACTTGGAAACTTTTATGTCAACATGACTTTTGACAAGAAAACAAAAGTTTTCAAGTTTTTCGACTTTGAATGCAGAATTATTAAGAACGATAAGCAATGATCAAAATGACTTTCGAAATGTAAATCGGATCAGTTTTGACAAAGTTATGGCAGTTTGAAGTCTCAGAAGGTAATTTTTGGGAACTTGGAAACTTTTATGTCAACATGACTTTTGACAAGAAAACAAAAGTTTTCAAGTTTTTCGAATTTGAATGCAGAATTATTAAGAACGATAAGCAATGATCAAAATAGCTTCCGAAATGTAAATGGGTCAGTTTTGACAAATTTATGGCAGTTTAAAGTCTCAGAAGGTAATTTTTGGGAACTTGGAAACTTTTATGTCAACATGACTTTTGACAAGAAAACAAAAATTTTCAAGTTTTTCGACTTTGAATGCAGAATTATTAAGAACGATAAGCAATTATCAAAATGACTTCCGAAATGTAAATCGGATCAGTTTTGACAAAGTTATGGCAGTTTAAAGTCTCAGAAGGTAATTTTTGGGAACTTGGAAACTTTTATGTCAACATGACTTTTGACAAGAAAACAACAGTTTTCAAGTTTTTCGACTTTGAATGCAGAATTATTAAGAACGATAAGCAATGATCAAAATAACTTCCGAAATGTAAATCGGATCAGTTTTGACAAAGTTATGGCAGTTTAAAGTCTCAGAAGATAATATTTAGGAACTTGGAAACTTTTTTGTCAACATAATTTTTGGGAACTTGGAAACTTTTATGTCAATATGACTTTTGGCAAGAAAACAAAAGTTTTCAAGTTTTTCGACTTTGAATGCAGAATTATTAAGAACGATAAGCAATTAAAGTTATGACAAAGTTATGGCAGTTTAAAGTCTCAGAAGTTTATTTTTGGGAACTTGGAAACTTTTATGTCAACATGACTTATGACAAGAAAACAACAGTTTTCAAGTTTTTCGACTTTGAATGCAGAATTATTAAGAACGATAAGCAATTATCAAAATGACTTCCGAAATGTAAATCGGATCAGTTTTGACAAAGTTATGGCAGTTTAAAGTCTCAGAAGGTAATTTTTGGGAACTTGGAAACTTTTATGTCAACATGACTTTTGACAAGAAAACAAAAGTTTTCAAGTTTTTCGACTTTGAATGCAGAATTATTAAGAACGATAAGCAATGATCAAAATGACTTCCGAAATGTAAATCGGATCAGTTTTGACAAAGTTATGGCAGTTTAAAGTCTCAGAAGGTAATTTTTGGGAACTTGGAAACTTTTATGTCAACATGACTTTTGACAAGAAAACAAAAGTTTTCAAGTTTTTCGACTTTGAATGCAGAATTATTAAGAACGATAAGCAATGATCAAAATGACTTCAGAAATGTAAATCGGATCAGTTTTGACAAAGTTATGGCAGTTTAAAGTCTCAGAAGATAATTTTTGGGAACTTGGAAACTTTTATGTCAACATGACTTTTGACAAGAAAACAAAAGTTTTCAAGTTTTTCGACTTTGAATGCAGAATTATTAAGAACGATAAGCAATGATCAAAATAACTTCCGAAATGTAAATCGGGTCAGTTTTGACAAATTTATGGCAGTTTAAAGTCTCAGAAGGTAATTTTTGGGAACTTGGAAACTTTTATGTCAACATGACTTTTGACAAGAAAACAAAAGTTTTCAAGTTTTTCGACTTTGAATGCAGAATTATTAAGAACGATAAGCAATGATCAAAATGACTTCCGAAATGTAAATCGGATCAGTTTTGACAAAGTTATGGCAGTTTGAAGTCTCAGAAGGTAATTTTTGGGAACTTGGAAACTTTTATGTCAACATGACTTTTGACAAGAAAACAAAAGTTTTCAAGTTTTTCGAATTTGAATGCAGAATTATTAAGAACGATAAGCAATAATCAAAATAACTTCCGAAATGTAAATCGGATCAGTTTTGACAAAGTTATGGCAGTTTGAAGTCTCAGAATGTAACTTTTGGAAACTTGGAAACTTTTATGTCAACATGACTTTTGACAAGAAAACAAAAGTTTTCAAGTTTTTCGACTTTGAATGCAGAATTATTAAGAACGATAAGCAATGATCAAAATGACTTCAGAAATGTAAATCGGATCAGTTTTGACAAAGTTTTGGCAGTTTAAAGTCTCAGAAGATAATTTTTCGGAACTTGGAAACTTTTATGTCAACATGACTTTTGACAAGAAAACAAAAGTTTTCAAGTTTTTCGACTTTGAATGCAGAATTATTAAGAACGATAAGCAATGATCAAAATGACTTCCGAAATGTAAATCGGATCAGTTTTGACAAAGTTATGGCAGTTTGAAGTCTCAGAAGGTTATTTTTGGGAACTTGGAAACTTTTATGTCAACATGACTTTTGACAAGAAAACAAAAGTTTTCAAGTTTTTCGAATTTGAATGCAGAATTATTAAGAACGATAAGCAATGATCAAAATAGCTTCCGAAATGTAAATCGGGTCAGTTTCGACAAATTTATGGCAGTTTAAAGTCTCAGAAGGTAATTTTTGGGAACTTGGAAACTTGTATGTCAACATGACTTTTGACAAGAAAACAAAAGTTTTCAAGTTTTTCGACTTTGAATGCAGAATTATTAAGAACGATAAGCAATGATCAAAATGACTTCCGAAATGTAAATCGGATCAGTTTCGACAAAGTTATGGCAGTTTAAAGTCTCAGAAGTTTATTTTTGGGAACTTGGAAACTTTTATGTCAACATGACTTATGACAAGAAAACAACAGTTTTCAAGTTTTTCGACTTTGAATGCAGAATTATTAAGAACGATAAGCAATGATCAAAATAACTTCCGAAATGTAAATCGGATCAGTTTTGACAAAGTTATGGCAGTTTGAAGTCTCAGAAGGTAATTTTTGGAAACTTGGAAACTTTTATGTCAACATGACTTTTGACAAGAAAACAAAAGTTTTCAAGTTTTTCGACTTTGAATGCAGAATTATTAAGAACGATAAGCAATGATCAAAATAACTTCCGAAATGTAAATCGGATCAGTTTTGACAAAGTTATGGCAGTTTAAAGTCTCAGAAGGTAATTTTTGGGAACTTGGAAACTTTTATGTCAACATGACTTTTGACAAGAAAACAAAAGTTTTCAAGTTTTTCGACTTTGAATGCAGAATTATTAAGAACGATAAGCAATGATCAAAATAACTTCAGAAATGTAAATCGGATCAGTTTTGACAAAGTTATGGCAGTTTAAAGTCTCAGAAGATAATTTTTGGGAACTTGGAAACTTTTATGTCAACATGACTTTTGACAAGAAAACAAAAGTTTTCAAGTTTTTCGACTTTGAATGCAGAATTATTAAGAACGATAAGCAATGATCAAAATGACTTCCGAAATGTAAATCGGATCAGTTTTGACAAAGTTATGGCAGTTTGAAGTCTCAGAAGGTTATTTTTGGGAACTTGGAAACTTTTATGTCAACATGACTTTTGACAAGAAAACAAAAGTTTTCAAGTTTTTCGAATTTGAATGCAGAATTATTAAGAACGATAAGCAATGATCAAAATAACTTCCGAAATGTAAATCGGATCAGTTTCGACAAATTTATGGCAGTTTAAAGTCTCAGAAGGTAATTTTTGGGAACTTGGAAACTTGTATGTCAACATGACTTTTGACAAGAAAACAAAAGTTTTCAAGTTTTTCGACTTTGAATGCAGAATTATTAAGAACGATAAGCAATGATCAAAATGACTTCCGAAATGTAAATCGGATCAGTTTCGACAAAGTTATGGCAGTTTAAAGTCTCAGAAGTTTATTTTTTGGGAACTTGGAAACTTTTATGTCAACATGACTTTTGACAAGAAAACAAAAGTTTTCAAGTTTTTCGACTTTGAATGCAGAATTATTAAGAACGATAAGCAATGATCAAAATAACTTCCGAAATGTAAATCGGATCAGTTTTGACAAAGTTATGGCAGTTTGAAGTCTCAGAAGGTAATTTTTGGGAACTTGGAAACTTTTATGTCAACATGACTTTTGACAAGAAAACAAAAGTTTTCAAGTTTTTCGACTTTGAATGCAGAATTATTAAGAACGATAAGCAATGATCAAAATAACTTCCGAAATGTAAATCGGATCAGTTTTGACAAAGTTATGGCAGTTTAAAGTCTCAGAAGGTAATTTTTGGGAACTTGGAAACTTTTATGTCAACATGACTTTTGACAAGAAAACAAAAGTTTTCAAGTTTTTCGACTTTGAATGCAGAATTATTAAGAACGATAAGCAATGATCAAAATAACTTCCGAAATGTAAATCGGATCAGTTTTGACAAAGTTATGGCAGTTTAAAGTCTCAGAAGATAATTTTTGGGAACTTGGAAACTTTTATGTCAACATGACTTTTGACAAGAAAACAAAAGTTTTCAAGTTTTTCGACTTTGAATGCAGATGTATTAAGAACGATAAGCAATGATCAAAATGACTTCCGAAATGTAAATCGGATCAGTTTTGACAAAGTTATGGCAGTTTGAAGTCTCAGAAGGTAATTTTTGGGAACTTGGAAACTTTTATGTCAACATGACTTTTGACAAGAAAACAAAAGTTTTCAAGTTTTTCGACTTTGAATGCAGAATTATTAAGAACGATAAGCAATGATCAAAATAACTTCCGAAATGTAAATCGGATCAGTTTTGACAAAGTTATGGCAGTTTAAAGTCTCAGAAGGTTATTTTTGGGAACTTGGAAACTTTTATGTCAACATGACTTTTGACAAGAAAACAAAAGTTTTCAAGTTTTTCGAATTTGAATGCAGAATTATTAAGAACGATACGCAATGATCAAAATAGCTTCCGAAATGTAAATGGGTCAGTTTCGACAAATTTATGGCAGTTTAAAGTCTCAGAAGGTAATTTTTGGGAACTTGGAAACTTGTATGTCAACATGACTTTTGACAAGAAAACAAAAGTTTTCAAGTTTTTCGACTTTGAATGCAGAATTATTAAGAACGATAAGCAATGATCAAAATAACTTCCGAAATGTAAATCGGATCAGTTTCGACAAAGTTATGGCAGTTTAAAGTCTCAGAAGTTTATTTTTTGGGAACTTGGAAACTTTTATGTCAACATGACTTTTGACAAGAAAACAAAAGTTTTCAAGTTTTTCGACTTTGAATGCAGAATTATTAAGAACGATAAGCAATGATCAAAATAACTTCCGAAATGTAAATCGGATCAGTTTTGACAAAGTTATGGCAGTTTGAAGTCTCAGAAGGTAATTTTTGGAAACTTGGAAACTTTTATGTCAACATGACTTTTGACAAGAAAACAAAAGTTTTCAAGTTTTTCGACTTTGAATGCAGAATTATTAAGAACGATAAGCAATGATCAAAATAACTTCCGAAATGTAAATCGGATCAGTTTTGACAAAGTTATGGCAGTTTAAAGTCTCAGAAGGTAATTTTTGGGAACTTGGAAACTTTTATGTCAACATGACTTTTGACAAGAAAACAAAAGTTTTCAAGTTTTTCGACTTTGAATGCAGAATTATTAAGAACGATAAGCAATGATCAAAATAACTTCCGAAATGTAAATCGGATCAGTTTTGACAAAGTTATGGCAGTTTAAAGTCTCAGAAGGTAATTTTTGGGAACTTGGAAACTTTTATGTCAACATGACTTTTGACAAGAAAACAAAAGTTTTCAAGTTTTTCGACTTTGAATGCAGAATTATTAAGAACGATAAGCAATGATCAAAATAACTTCCGAAATGTAAATCGGATCAGTTTTGACAAAGTTATGGCAGTTTGAAGTCTCAGAAGGTAATTTTTGGGAACTTGGAAACTTTTATGTCAACATGACTTTTGACAAGAAAACAAAAGTTTTCAAGTTTTTCGACTTTGAATGCAGAATTATTAAGAACGATAAGCAATAATCAAAATAACTTCCGAAATGTAAATCGGATCAGTTTTGACAAAGTTATGGCAGTTTGAAGTCTCAGAATGTAACTTTTGGAAACTTGGAAACTTTTATGTCAACATGACTTTTGACAAGAAAACAAAAGTTTTCAAGTTTTTCGACTTTGAATGCAGAATTATTAAGAACGATAAGCAATGTTCAAAATGACTTCAGAAATGTAAATCGGATCAGTTTTGACAAAGTTTTGGCAGTTTAAAGTCTCAGAAGATAATTTTTCGGAACTTGGAAACTTTTATGTCAACATGACTTTTGACAAGAAAACAAAAGTTTTCAAGTTTTTCGACTTTGAATGCAGAATTATTAAGAACGATAAGCAATGATCAAAATGTCTTCCGAAATGTAAATCGGATCAGTTTTGACAAAGTTATGGCAGTTTGAAGTCTCAGAAGGTAATTTTTGGGAACTTGGAAACTTTTATGTCAACATGACTTTTGACAAGAAAACAAAAGTTTTCAAGTTTTTCGACTTTGAATGCAGAATTATTAAGAACGATAAGCAATGTTCAAAATGACTTCCGAAATGTAAATCGGATCAGTTTTGACAAAGTTATGGCAGTTTGAAGTCTCAGAAGGTTATTTTTGGGAACTTGGAAACTTTTATGTCAACATGACTTTTGACAAGAAAACAAAAGTTTTCAAGTTTTTCGAATTTGAATGCAGAATTATTAAGAACGATACGCAATGATCAAAATAGCTTCCGAAATGTAAATGGGTCAGTTTCGACAAATTTATGGCAGTTTAAAGTCTCAGAAGGTAATTTTTGGGAACTTGGAAACTTGTATGTCAACATGACTTTTGACAAGAAAACAAAAGTTTTCAAGTTTTTCGACTTTGAATGCAGAATTATTAAGAACGATAAGCAATGATCAAAATAACTTCCGAAATGTAAATCGGATCAGTTTCGACAAAGTTATGGCAGTTTAAAGTCTCAGAAGTTTATTTTTTGGGAACTTGGAAACTTTTATGTCAACATGACTTATGACAAGAAAACAAAAGTTTTCAAGTTTTTCGACTTTGAATGCAGAATTATTAAGAACGATAAGCAATAATCAAAATAACTTCCGAAATGTAAATCGGATCAGTTTTGACAAAGTTATGGCAGTTTGAAGTCTCAGAAGGTAATTTTTGGAAACTTGGAAACTTTTATGTCAACATGACTTTTGACAAGAAAACAAAAGTTTTCAAGTTTTTCGACTTTGAATGCAGAATTATTAAGAACGATAAGCAATTATCAAAATGACTTCCGAAATGTAAATCGGATCAGTTTTGACAAAGTTATGGCAGTTTGAAGTCTCAGAAGGTAATTTTTGGGAACTTGGAAACTTTTATGTCAACATGACTTTTGACAAGAAAACAAAAGTTTTCAAGTTTTTCGACTTTGAATGCAGAATTATTAAGAACGATAAGCAATGTTCAAAATGACTTCAGAAATGTAAATCGGATCAGTTTTGACAAAGTTATGGCAGTTTGAAGTCTCAGAAGGTAATTTTTGGGAACTTGGAAACTTTTATGTCAACATGACTTTTGACAAGAAAACAAAAGTTTTCAAGTTTTTCGACTTTGAATGCAGAATTATTAAGAACGATAAGCAATGATCAAAATAACTTCCGAAATGTAAATCGGATCAGTTTTGACAAATTTATGGCAGTTTGAAGTCTCAGAAGGTAATTTTTGGGAACTTGGAAACTTTTATGTCAACATGACTTTTGACAAGAAAACAAAAGTTTTCAAGTTTTTCGACTTTGAATGCAGAATTATTAAGAACGATAAGCAATGATCAAAATGACTTCCGAAATGTAAATCGGATCAGTTTTGACAAAGTTATGGCAGTTTAAAGTCTCAGAAGGTAATTTTTGGGAACTTGGAAACTTTTATGTCAACATGACTTATGACAAGAAAACAAAAGTTTTCAAGTTTTTCGACTTTGAATGCAGAATTATTAAGAACGATAAGCAATGATCAAAATAACTTCCGAAATGTAAATCGGATCAGTTTTGACAAATTTATGGCAGTTTAAAGTCTCAGAAGGTAATTTTTGGGAACTTGGAAACTTTTATGTCAACATGACTTTTGACAAGAAAACAAAAGTTTTCAAGTTTTTCGACTTTGAATGCAGAATTATTAAGAACGATAAGCAATGATCAAAATGACTTCCGAAATGTAAATCGGATCAGTTTTGACAAAGTTATGGCAGTTTAAAGTCTCAGAAGGTAATTTTTGGGAACTTGGAAACTTTTATGTCAACATGACTTTTGACAAGAAAACAAAAGTTTTCAAGTTTTTCGACTTTGAATGCAGAATTATTAAGAACGATAAGCAATGATCAAAATGACTTCCGAAATGTAAATCGGATCAGTTTTGACAAAGTTATGGCAGTTTGAAGTCTCAGAAGGTAATTTTTGGGAACTTGGAAACTTTTATGTCAACATGACTTTTGACAAGAAAACAAAAGTTTTCAAGTTTTTCGACTTTGAATGCAGAATTATTAAGAACGATAAGCAATGATCAAAATAACTTCCGAAATGTAAATCGGATCAGTTTTGACAAAGTTATGGCAGTTTGAAGTCTCAGAAGGTAATTTTTGGGAACTTGGAAACTTTTATGTCAACATGACTTTTGACAAGAAAACAAAAGTTTTCAAGTTTTTCGACTTTGAATGCAGAATTATTAAGAACGATAAGCAATGATCAAAATGAGCTTCCGAAATGTAAATCGGATCAGTTTTGACAAAGTTATGGCAGTTTAAAGTCTCAGAAGGTAATTTTTGGGAACTTGGAAACTTTTATGTCAACATGACTTTTGACAAGAAAACAAAAGTTTTCAAGTTTTTCGACTTTGAATGCAGAATTATTAAGAACGATAAGCAATGATCAAAATGACTTCCGAAATGTAAATCGGATCAGTTTTGACAAAGTTATGGCAGTTTAAAGTCTCAGAAGGTAATTTTTGGGAACTTGGAAACTTTTATGTCAACATGACTTTTGACAAGAAAACAAAAGTTTTCAAGTTTTTCGACTTTGAATGCAGAATTATTAAGAACGATAAGCAATGATCAAAATAACTTCCGAAATGTAAATCGGATCAGTTTTGACAAAGTTATGGCAGTTTAAAGTCTCAGAAGGTAACTTTTGGGAACTTGGAAACTTTTATGTCAACATGACTTTTGACAAGAAAACAAAAGTTTTCAAGTTTTTCGACTTTGAATGCAGAATTATTAAGAACGATAAGCAATGATCAAAATAACTTCCGAAATGTAAATCGGATCAGTTTTGACAAAGTTATGGCAGTTTAAAGTCTCAGAAGGTAATTTTTGGGAACTTGGAAACTTTTATGTCAACATGACTTTTGACAAGAAAACAAAAGTTTTCAAGTTTTTCGACTTTGAATGCAGAATTATTAAGAACGATAAGCAATGATCAAAATGACTTCCGAAATGTAAATCGGATCAGTTTTGACAAAGTTATGGCAGTTTAAAGTCTCAGAAGGTAATTTTTGGGAACTTGGAAACTTTTATGTCAACATGACTTTTGACAAGAAAACAAAAGTTTTCAAGTTTTTCGACTTTGAATGCAGAATTATTAAGAACGATAAGCAATGATCAAAATGACTTCCGAAATGTAAATCGGATCAGTTTTGACAAAGTTATGGCAGTTTGAAGTCTCAGAAGGTAATTTTTGGGAACTTGGAAACTTTTATGTCAACATGACTTTTGACAAGAAAACAAAAGTTTTCAAGTTTTTCGAATTTGAATGCAGAATTATTAAGAACGATAAGCAATGATCAAAATAGACTTCCGAAATGTAAATCGGATCAGTTTTGACAAAGTTATGGCAGTTTAAAGTCTCAGAAGATAATTTTTGGGAACTTGGAAACTTTTATGTCAACATGACTTTTGACAAGAAAACAAAAGTTTTCAAGTTTTTCGACTTTGAATGCAGAATTATTAAGAACGATAAGCAATGATCAAAATAACTTCCGAAATGTAAATCGGATCAGTTTTGACAAAGTTATGGCAGTTTAAAGTCTCAGAAGTGTAATTTTTGGGAACTTGGAAACTTTTATGTCAACATGACTTTTGACAAGAAAACAAAAGTTTTCAAGTTTTTCGACTTTGAATGCAGAATTATTAAGAACGATAAGCAATGATCAAAATGACTTCCGAAATGTAAATCGGATCAGTTTTGACAAAGTTATGGCAGTTTGAAGTCTCAGAAGGTAATTTTTGGGAACTTGGAAACTTTTATGTCAACATGACTTTTGACAAGAAAACAAAAGTTTTCAAGTTTTTCGACTTTGAATGCAGAATTATTAAGAACGATAAGCAATGATCAAAATAGCTTCCGAAATGTAAATCGGGTCAGTTTTGACAAATTTATGGCAGTTTAAAGTCTCAGAAGGTAATTTTTGGGAACTTGGAAACTTGTATGTCAACATGACTTTTGACAAGAAAACAAAAGTTTTCAAGTTTTTCGACTTTGAATGCAGAATTATTAAGAACGATAAGCAATGATCAAAATAACTTCCGAAATGTAAATCGGATCAGTTTTGACAAAGTTATGGCAGTTTAAAGTCTCAGAAGTTTAATTTTTGGGAACTTGGAAACTTTTATGTCAACATGACTTTTGACAAGAAAACAAAAGTTTTCAAGTTTTTCGACTTTGAATGCAGAATTATTAAGAACGATAAGCAATGATCAAAATGACTTCCGAAATGTAAATCGGATCAGTTTTGACAAAGTTTATGGCAGTTTGAAGTCTCAGAAGGTAATTTTTGGGAACTTGGAAACTTTTATGTCAACATGACTTTTGACAAGAAAACAAAAGTTTTCAAGTTTTTCGACTTTGAATGCAGAATTATTAAGAACGATAAGCAATGATCAAAATGACTTCCGAAATGTAAATCGGATCAGTTTTGACAAAGTTATGGCAGTTTGAAGTCTCAGAAGGTAATTTTTGGGAACTTGGAAACTTTTATGTCAACATGACTTTTGACAAGAAAACAAAAGTTTTCAAGTTTTTCGACTTTGAATGCAGAATTATTAAGAACGATAAGCAATGATCAAAATAACTTCCGAAATGTAAATCGGATCAGTTTTGACAAATTTATGGCAGTTTAAAGTCTCAGAAGGTAATTTTTGGGAACTTGGAAACTTTTATGTCAACATGAATTTTGACAAGAAAACAAAAGTTTTCAAGTTTTTCGACTTTGAATGCAGAATTATTAAGAACGATAAGCAATGATCAAAATGACTTCCGAAATGTAAATCGGATCAGTTTTGACAAAGTTATGGCAGTTTAAAGTCTCAGAAGGTAATTTTTGGGAACTTGGAAACTTTTATGTCAACATGACTTATGACAAGAAAACAAAAGTTTTCAAGTTTTTCGACTTTGAATTATTAAGAACGATAAGCAATGATCAAAATGACTTCCGAAATGTAAATCGGATCAGTTTTGACAAAGTTATGGCAGTTTGAAGTCTCAGAAGGTAATTTTTGGGAACTTGGAAACTTTTATGTCAACATGACTTTTGACAAGAAAACAAAAGTTTTCAAGTTTTTCGACTTTGAATGCAGAATTATTAAGAACGATAAGCAATAATCAAAATAACTTCCGAAATGTAAATCGGATCAGTTTTGACAAATTTATGGCAGTTTGAAGTCTCAGAATGTAACTTTTGGGAACTTGGAAACTTTTATGTCAACATGACTTTTGACAAGAAAACAAAAGTTTTCAAGTTTTTCGACTTTGAATGCAGAATTATTAAGAACGATAAGCAACTATCAAAATGACTTCCGAAATGTAAATCGGATCAGTTTTGACAAAGTTATGGCAGTTTAAAGTCTCAGAAGGTAATTTTTGGGAACTTGGAAACTTGTATGTCAACATGACTTTTGACAAGAAAACAAAAGTTTTCAAGTTTTTCGAATTTGAATGCAGAATTATTAGGAACGATAAGCAATGTTCAACATGACTTCCGAAATGTAAATCGGATCAGTTTTGACAAAGTTATGGCAGTTTAAAGTCTCAGAAGATAATATTTAGGAACTTGGAAACTTTTTTGTCAACATAATTTTTGGGAACTTAGAAACTTTTATTTCAATATGACTTTTGGCAAGAAAACAAAAGTTTTCAAGTTTTTCGACTTTGAATGCAGAATTATTAAGAACGATAAGCAATATAAAAAGTTATGGCAAAGTTATGGCAGTTTAAAGTCTCAGAAGGTAATTTTTGGGAACTTGGAAACTTTAATGTCAACATGACTTTTGACAAGAAAACAAAAGTTTTCAAGTTTTTCGACTTTGAATGCAGAATTATTAAGAACGATAAGCAATGATCAAAATAGCTTCCGAAATGTAAATGGGTCAGTTTTGACAAATTTATGGCAGTTTAAAGTCTCAGAAGGTAATTTTTGTGAACTTGGAAACTTGTATGTCAACATGACTTTTGACAAGAAAACAAAAGTTTTCAAGTTTTTCGACTTTAATGCAGAATTATTCAGAACGATAAGCAACTATCAAAATGACTTCCGAAATGTAAATCGGATCAATTTTGACAAAGTTATGGCAGTTTAAAGTCTCAGAAGGTAATTTTTGGGAACTTGGAAACTTTAATGTCAACATGACTTTTGACAAAAAAAACAACAGTTTTCAAGTTTTTCGACTTTGAATGCAGAATTATTAAGAACGATGAGCAATGATCAAAATAACTTCAGAAATGTAAATCGGATCAGTTTTGACAAAGTTATGGCAGCTAAAGTCTCAGAAGATAATATTTAGGAACTTGGAAACTTTTTTGTCAACATAATTTTTGGGAACTTAGAAACTTTTATGTCAATATGACTTTTGGCAAGAAAACAAAAGTTTTCAAGTTTTTCGACTTTGAATGCAGAATTATTAAGAACGATAAGCAATGTTATGGCAAAGTTATGGCAGTTTAAAGTCTCAGAAGGTAATTTTTGGGAACTTGGAAACTTTAATGTCAACATGACTTTTGACAAGAAAACAAAAGTTTTCAAGTTTTTCGACTTTGAATGCAGAATTATTAAGAACTATAAGCAATGTTCAAAATGACTTCAGAAATGTAAATCGGATCAGTTTTGACAAAGTTATGGCAGTTTAAAGTCTCAGAAGATAATTTTTGGGAACTTGGAAACTTTAATGTCAACATGACTTTTGACAAGAAAACAAAAGTTTTCAAGTTTTTCGACTTTGAATGCAGAATTATTAAGAACGATAAGCAATGATCAAAATAGCTTCCGAAATGTAAATGGGTCAGTTTTGACAAATTTATGGCAGTTTAATGTTTCAGAAGGTAATTTTTGGGAACTTGGAAACTTTTATGTCAACATGACTTATGACAAGAAAACAAAAGTTTTCAAGTTTTTAGACTTTGAATACAGAATTATTAAGAACGATAAGCAATGATCAAAATGACTTTCGAAATGTAAATCGGATCAGTTTTGACAAAGTTATGGCAGTTTGAAGTCTCAGAAGGTAATTTTTGGGAACTTGGAAACTTTTATGTCAACATGACTTTTGACAAGAAAACAAAAGTTTTCAAGTTTTTCGACTTTGAATGCAGAATTATTAAGAACGATAAGCAATGTTCAAAATGACTTCAGAAATGTAAATCGGATCAGTTTTGACAAAGTTATGGCAGTTTAAAGTCTCAGAAGATAATTTTTGGGAACTTGGAAACTTTAATGTCAACATGACTTTTGACAAGAAAACAAAAGTTTTCAAGTTTTTCGACTTTGAATGCAGAATTATTAAGAACGATAAGCAATGATCAAAATAGCTTCCGAAATGTAAATGGGTCAGTTTTGACAAATTTATGGCAGTTTAAAGTCTCAGAAGGTAATTTTTGGGAACTTGGAAACTTTTATGTCAACATGACTTATGACAAGAAAACAAAAGTTTTGAAGTTTTTCGACTTTGAATGCAGAATTATTAAGAACGATAAGCAATAATCAAAATAACTTCCGAAATGTAAATCGGATCAGTTTTGACAAAGTTATGGCAGTTTGAAGTCTCAGAAGGTAATTTTTGGGAACTTGGAAACTTTTATGTCAACATGACTTTTGACAAGAAAACAAAAGTTTTCAAGTTTTTCGAATTTGAATGCAGAATTATTAAGAACGATAAGCAATGATCAAAATAACTTCCGAAATGTAAATCGGATCAGTTTTGACAAAGTTATGGCAGTTTGAAGTCTCAGAAGGTAATTTTTGGGAACTTGGAAACTTGTATGTCAACATGACTTTTGACAAGAAAACAAAAGTTTTCAAGTTTTTCGAATTTGAATGCAGAATTATTAAGAACGATAAGCAATGATCAAAATAGCTTCCGAAATGTAAATGGGTCAGTTTTGACAAATTTATGGCAGTTTAAAGTCTCAGAAGGTAATTTTTGGGAACTTGGAAACTTTTATGTCAACATGACTTTTGACAAGAAAACAAAAGTTTTCAAGTTTTTCGAATTTGAATGCAGAATTATTAAGAACGATAAGCAATAATCAAAATAACTTCCGAAATGTAAATCTGATCAGTTTTGACAAAGTTATGGCAGTTTGAAGTCTCAGAATGCAATTTTTGGAAACTTGGAAACTTTTATGTCAACATGACTTTTGACAAGAAAACAAAAGTTTTCAAGTTTTTCGAATTTGAATGCAGAATTATTAAGAACGATAAGCAATGTTCAAAATAACTTCCGAAATGTAAATCGGATCAGTTTTGACAAAGTTATGGCAGTTTTAAGGCTCAGAAGGTAATTTTTGGGAACTTGGAAACTTGTATGTCAATATGACTTTTGACAAGAAAACAAAAGTTTTCAAGTTTTTCGACTTTGAATGCAGAATTATTAAGAACGATAAGCAATGATAAAAATGACTTTCGAAATGTAAATCGGATCAGTTTTGACAAAGTTATGGCAGTTTAAAGTCTCAGAAGGTAATTTTTGGGAACTTGGAAACTTGTATGTCAACATGACTTTTGACAAGAAAACAAAAGCTTTCAAGTTTTTCGAATTTGAATGCAGAATTATTAAGAACGATAAGCAATGATCAAAATAGCTTCCGAAATGTAAATGGGTCAGTTTTGACAAATTTATGGCAGTTTAAAGTCTCAGAAGGTAATTTTTGGGAACTTGGAAACTTTTATGTCAACATGACTTATGACAAGAAAACAAAAGTTTTGAAGTTTTTCGACTTTGAATGCAGAATTATTAAGAACGATAAGCAATAATCAAAATAACTTCCGAAATGTAAATCGGATCAGTTTTGACAAAGTTATGGCAGTTTGAAGTCTCAGAATGTAACTTTTCGAAACTTGGAAACTTTTATGTCAACATGACTTTTGACAAGAAAACAAAAGTTTTCAAGTTTTTCGACTTTGAATGCAGAATTATTAAGAACGATAAGCAATGTTCAAAATGACTTCAGAAATGTAAATCGGATCAGTTTTGACAAAGTTATGGCAGTTTAAAGTCTCAGAAGATAATTTTTCGGAACTTGGAAACTTTTATGTCAACATGACTTTTGACAAGAAAACAAAAGTTTTCAAGTTTTTCGACTTTGAATGGAATTATTAAGAACGATAAGCAATGATCAAAATGACTTCAGAAATGTAAATCGGATCAGTTTTGACAAAGTTATGGCAGTTTGAAGTCTCAGAAGGTTATTTTTGGGAACTTGGAAACTTGTATGTCAACATGACTTTTGACAAGAAAACAAAAGTTTTCAAGTTTTTCGACTTTGAATGCAGAATTATTAAGAACGATAAGCAATGATCAAAATGACTTCCGAAATGTAAATCGGATCAGTTTTGACAAAGTTATGGCAGTTTGAAGTCTCAGAAGGTTATTTTTGGGAACTTGGAAACTTGTATGTCAACATGACTTTTGACAAGAAAACAAAAGTTTTCAAGTTTTTCGAATTTGAATGCAGAATTATTAAGAACGATACGCAATGATCAAAATAGCTTCCGAAATGTAAATGGGTCAGTTTCGACAAATTTATGGCAGTTTAAAGTCTCAGAAGATAATTTTTGGGAACTTGGAAACTTGTATGTCAACATGACTTTTGACAAGAAAACAAAAGTTTTCAAGTTTTTCGACTTTGAATGCAGAATTATTAAGAACGATAAGCAATGATCAAAATAACTTCCGAAATGTAAATCGGATCAGTTTCGACAAAGTTATGGCAGTTTAAAGTCTCAGAAGTTTATTTTTTGGAAACTTGGAAACTTTTATGTCAACATGACTTATGACAAGAAAACAACAGTTTTGAAGTTTTTCGACTTTGAATGCAGAATTATTAAGAACGATAAGCAATGATCAAAATAACTTCCGAAATGTAAATCGGATCAGTTTTGACAAATTTATGGCAGTTTGAAGTCTCAGAATGTAACTTTTGGAAACTTGGAAACTTTTATGTCAACATGACTTTTGACAAGAAAACAAAAGTTTTCAAGTTTTTCGACTTTGAATGCAGAATTATTAAGAACGATAAGCAATGATCAAAATAACTTCCGAAATGTAAATCGGATCAGTTTTGACAAAGTTATGGCAGTTTAAAGTCTCAGAAGGTAATTTTTGGGAACTTGGAAACTTTTATGTCAACATGACTTTTGACAAAGAAAACAAAAGTTTTCAAGTTTTTCGACTTTGAATGCAGAATTATTAAGAACGATAAGCAATGATCAAAATAACTTCCGAAATGTAAATCGGATCAGTTTTGACAAAGTTATGGCAGTTTAAAGTCTCAGAAGATAATTTTTGGGAACTTGGAAACTTTTATGTCAACATGACTTTTGACAAGAAAACAAAAGTTTTCAAGTTTTTCGACTTTGAATGCAGAATTATTAAGAACGATAAGCAATGATCAAAATGACTTCCGAAATGTAAATCGGATCAGTTTTGACAAAGTTATGGCAGTTTGAAGTCTCAGAAGGTAATTTTTGGGAACTTGGAAACTTTTATGTCAACATGACTTTTGACAAGAAAACAAAAGTTTTCAAGTTTTTCGAATTTGAATGCAGAATTATTAAGAACGATAAGCAATGATCAAAATGACTTCCGAAATGTAAATCGGATCAGTTTTGACAAAGTTATGGCAGTTTAAAGTCTCAGAAGATAATTTTTCGGAACTTGGAAACTTTTATGTCAACATGACTTTTGACAAGAAAACAAAAGTTTTCAAGTTTTTCGACTTTGAATTATTAAGAACGATAAGCAATGATCAAAATGTCTTCCGAAATGTAAATCGGATCAGTTTTGACAAAGTTATGGCAGTTTGCAGTCTCAGAAGGTAATTTTTGGGAACTTGGAAACTTTTATGTCAACATGACTTTTGACAAGAAAACAAAAGTTTTCAAGTTTTTCGACTTTGAATGCAGAATTATTAAGAACGATAAGCAATGTTCAAAATGACTTCCGAAATGTAAATCGGATCAGTTTTGACAAAGTTATGGCAGTTTGAAGTCTCAGAAGGTTATTTTTGGGAACTTGGAAACTTTTATGTCAACATGACTTTTGACAAGAAAACAAAAGTTTTCAAGTTTTTCGAATTTGAATGCAGAATTATTAAGAACGATACGCAATGATCAAAATAGCTTCCGAAATGTAAATGGGTCAGTTTCGACAAATTTATGGCAGTTTAAAGTCTCAGAAGGTAATTTTTGGGAACTTGGAAACTTGTATGTCAACATGACTTTTGACAAGAAAACAAAAGTTTTCAAGTTTTTCGACTTTGAATGCAGAATTATTAAGAACGATAAGCAATGATCAAAATAACTTCCGAAATGTAAATCGGATCAGTTTCGACAAAGTTATGGCAGTTTAAAGTCTCAGAAGTTTATTTTTTGGGAACTTGGAAACTTTTATGTCAACATGACTTATGACAAGAAAACAACAGTTTTGAAGTTTTTCGACTTTGAATGCAGAATTATTAAGAACGATAAGCAATGATCAAAATAACTTCCGAAATGTAAATCGGATCAGTTTTGACAAAGTTATGGCAGTTTGAAGTCTCAGAAGGTAATTTTTGGGAACTTGGAAACTTTTATGTCAACATGACTTTTGACAAGAAAACAAAAGTTTTCAAGTTTTTCGACTTTGAATGCAGAATTATTAAGAACGATAAGCAATGATCAAAATAACTTCCGAAATGTAAATCGGATCAGTTTTGACAAAGTTATGGCAGTTTAAAGTCTCAGAAGGTAATTTTTGGGAACTTGGAAACTTTTATGTCAACATGACTTTTGACAAGAAAACAAAAGTTTTCAAGTTTTTCGACTTTGAATGCAGAATTATTAAGAACGATAAGCAATGATCAAAATAACTTCCGAAATGTAAATCGGATCAGTTTTGACAAAGTTATGGCAGTTTAAAGTCTCAGAAGGTAATTTTTGGGAACTTGGAA
Organism: Drosophila maculinotata; assembly: GCA_035045305.1. Classification (NCBI taxonomy): domain Eukaryota; kingdom Metazoa; phylum Arthropoda; class Insecta; order Diptera; family Drosophilidae; genus Drosophila; species Drosophila maculinotata. Next base: position 158,000 of record JAWNPD010000236.1, read on the forward strand.
ACTTTTATGTCAACATGACTTTTGACAAGAAAACAAAAGTTTTCAAGTTTTTCGACTTTGAATGCAGAATTATTAAGAACGATAAGCAATGATCAAAATGACTTCCGAAATGTAAATCGGATCAGTTTTGACAAAGTTATGGCAGTTTGAAGTCTCAGAAGGTAATTTTTGGGAACTTGGAAACTTTTATGTCAACATGACTTTTGACAAGAAAACAAAAGTTTTCAAGTTTTTCGAATTTGAATGCAGAATTATTAAGAACGATAAGCAATGATCAAAATAACTTCCGAAATGTAAATGGGTCAGTTTTGACAAATTTATGGCAGTTTAAAGTCTCAGAAGGTAATTTTTGGGAACTTGGAAACTTGTATGTCAACATGACTTTTGACAAGAAAACAAAAGTTTTCAAGTTTTTCGACTTTGAATGCAGAATTATTAAGAACGATAAGCAATTATCAAAATGACTTCCGAAATGTAAATCGGATCAGTTTTGACAAAGTTATGGCAGTTTAAAGTCTCAGAAGGTAATTTTTGGGAACTTGGAAACTTTTATGTCAACATGACTTATGACAAGAAAACAACAGTTTTCAAGTTTTTCGACTTTGAATGCAGAATTATTAAGAACGATAAGCAATGTTCAAAATGACTTCAGAAATGTAAATCGGATCAGTTTTGACAAAGTTATGGCAGTTTAAAGTCTCAGAAGGTAATTTTTGGGAACTTGGAAACTTTTATGTCAACATGACTTTTGACAAGAAAACAAAAGTTTTCAAGTTTTTCGACTTTGAATGAGAATTATTAAGAACGATAAGCAATGATCAAAATGACTTCCGAAATGTAAATCGGATCAGTTTTGACAAAGTTATGGCAGTTTGAAGTCTCAGAAGGTAATTTTTGGGAACTTGGAAACTTTTATGTCAACATGACTTTTGACAAGAAAACAAAAGTTTTCAAGTTTTTCGACTTTGAATGCAGAATTATTAAGAACGATAAGCAATAATCAAAATAACTTCCGAAATGTAAATCGGATCAGTTTTGACAAATTTATGGCAGTTTGAAGTCTCAGAATGTAATTTTTGGGAACTTGGAAACTTTTATGTCAACATGACTTTTGACAAGAAAACAAAAGTTTTCAAGTTTTTCGAATTTGAATGCAGAATTATTAAGAACGATAAGCAATGTTCAAAATGACTTCCGAAATGTAAATCGGATCAGTTTTGACAAAGTTATGGCAGTTTAAAGTCTCAGAAGGTAATTTTTGGGAACTTGGAAACTTTTATGTCAACATGACTTTTGACAAGAAAACAAAAGTTTTCAAGTTTTTCGACTTTGAATGCAGAATTATTAAGAACGATAAGCAATGATCAAAATGACTTCCGAAATGTAAATCGGATCAGTTTTGACAAAGTTATGGCAGTTTGAAGTCTCAGAAGGTAATTTTTGGGAACTTGGAAACTTTTATGTCAACATGACTTTTGACAAGAAAACAAAAGTTTTCAAGTTTTTCGAATTTGAATGCAGAATTATTAAGAACGATAAGCAATGATCAAAATAGCTTCCGAAATGTAAATGGGTCAGTTTTGACAAATTTATGGCAGTTTAAAGTCTCAGAAGGTAATTTTTGGGAACTTGGAAACTTGTATGTCAACATGACTTTTGACAAGAAAACAAAAGTTTTCAAGTTTTTCGACTTTGAATGCAGAATTATTAAGAACGATAAGCAACTATCAAAATGACTTCCGAAATGTAAATCGGATCAATTTTGACAAAGTTATGGCAGTTTAAAGTCTCAGAAGGTAATTTTTGGGAACTTGGAAACTTTAATGTCAACATGACTTATGACAAGAAAACAACAGTTTTGAAGTTTTTCGACTTTGAATGCAGAATTATTAAGAACGATAAGCAATGTTCAAAATGACTTCAGAAATGTAAATCGGATCAGTTTTGACAAAGTTATGGCAGTTTAAAGTCTCAGAAGATAATTTTTCGAAACTTGGAAACTTTTATGTCAACATGACTTTTGACAAGAAAACAAAAGTTTTCAAGTTTTTCGACTTTGAATTATTAAGAACGATAAGCAATGATCAAAATGACTTTCGAAATGTAAATCGGATCAGTTTTGACAAAGTTATGGCAGTTTGAAGTCTCAGAAGGTAATTTTTGGGAACTTGGAAACTTTAATGTCAACATGACTTTTGACAAGAAAACAAAAGTTTTCAAGTTTTTCGACTTTGAATGCAGAATTATTAAGAACGATAAGCAATAATCAAAATAACTTCCGAAATGTAAATCGGATCAGTTTTGACAAATTTATGGCAGTTTGAAGTCTCAGAATGTAACTTTTGGGAACTTGGAAACTTTTATGTCAACATGACTTTTGACAAGAAAACCAAAGTTTTCAAGTTTTTCGAATTTGAATGCAGAATTATTTAGAACGATAAGCAATGTTCAAAATGACTTCAGAAATGTAAATCGGATCACTTTTGACAAAGTTATGGCAGTTTAAAGTCTCAGAAGGTAATTTTTGGGAACGTGGAAACTTTAATGTCAACATGACTTATGACAAAAAAACAACAGTTTTCAAGTTTTTCGACTTTGAATGCAGAATTATTAAGAACGATAAGCAATGATCAAAATAACTTCCGAAATGTAAATCGGATCAGTTTTGACAAAGTTATGGCAGCTTAAGTCTCAGAAGATAATATTTAGGAACTTGGAAACTTTTTTGTCAACATAATTTTTGGGAACTTGGAAACTTTTATGTCAATATGACTTTTGGCAAGAAAACAAAAGTTTTCAAGTTTTTCGACTTTGAATGCAGAATTATTAAGAACGATAAGCAATGTTATGGCAAAGTTATGGCAGTTTAAAGTCTCAGAAGTTTATTTTTGGGAACTTGGAAACTTTAATGTCAACATGAATTATGACAAGAAAACAACATTTTTCAAGTTTTTCGACTTTGAATGCAGAATTATTAAGAACGATAAGCAACTATCAAAATGACTTCCGAAATGTAAATCGGATCAATTTTGACAAAGTTATGGCAGTTTAAAGTCTCAGAAGGTAATTTTTGGGAACTTGGAAACTTGTATGTCAACATGACTTTTGACAAGAAAACAAAAGTTTTCAAGTTTTTCGAATTTGAATGCAGAATTATTAAGAACGATAAGCAATGTTCAACATGACTTCCGAAATGTAAATCGGATCAGTTTTGACAAAGTTATGGCAGCTAAAATCTCAGAAGATAATATTTAGGAACTTGGAAACTTTTTTGTCAACATAATTTTTGGGAACTTAGAATTTTTTATGTCAATATGACTTTTGGCAAGAAAACAAAAGTTTTCAAGTTTTTCGACTTTGAATGCAGAATTATTAAGAACGATAAGCAATGTTATGGCAAAGTTATGGCAGTTTAAAGTCTCAGAAGGTAATTTTTGGGAACTTGGAAACTTTTATGTCAACATGACTTTTGACAAGAAAACAAAAGTTTTCAAGTTTTTCGACTTTGAATGCAGAATTATTAAGAACGATAAGCAATATAAAAAGTTATGACAAAGTTATGGCAGTTTAAAGTCTCAGAAAGTAATTTTTGGGAACTTGGAAACTTTAATGTCAACATGACTTTTGACAAGAAAACAAAAGTTTTCAAGTTTTTCGACTTTGAATGCAGAATTATTAAGAACGATAAGCAATGATCAAAATAACTTCCGAAATGTAAATGGGTCAGTTTTGACAAATTTATGGCAGTTTAAAGTCTCAGAAGGTAATTTTTGGGAACTTGGAAACTTGTATGTCAACATGACTTTTGACAAGAAAACAAAAGTTTTCAAGTTTTTCGACTTTGAATGCAGAATTATTAAGAACGATAAGCAACTATCAAAATGACTTCCGAAATGTAAATCGGATCAATTTTGACAAAGTTATGGCAGTTTAAAGTCTCAGAAGGTAATTTTTGGGAACTTGGAAACTTTAATGTCAACATGACTTATGACAAGAAAACAACAGTTTTCAAGTTTTTCGACTTTGAATGCAGAATTATTAAGAACGATGAGCAATGATCAAAATAACTTCAGAAATGTAAATCGGATCAGTTTTGACAAAGTTATGGCAGCTAAAGTCTCAGAAGATAATATTTAGGAACTTGGAAACTTTTTTGTCAACATAATTTTTGGGAACTTGGAAACTTTTATGTCAATATGACTTTTGGCAAGAAAACAAAAGTTTTCAAGTTTTTCGACTTTGAATGCAGAATTATTAAGAACGATAAGCAATGTTATGGCAAAGTTATGGCAGTTTAAAGTCTCAGAAGTTTATTTTTGGGAACTTGGAAACTTTAATGTCAACATGACTTATGACAAGAAAACAACAGTTTTCAAGTTTTTCGACTTTGAATGCAGAATTATTAAGAACGATAAGCAACTATCAAAATGACTTCCGAAATGTAAATCGGATCAATTTTGACAAAGTTATGGCAGTTTAAAGTCTCAGAAGGTAATTTTTGGGAACTTGGAAACTTGTATGTCAACATGACTTATGACAAGAAAACAAAAGTTTTCAAGTTTTTCAAATTTGAATGCAGAATTATTAGGAACGATAAGCAATGTTCAACATGACTTCCGAAATGTAAATCGGATCAGTTTTGACAAAGTTATGGCAGCTAAAGTCTCAGAAGATAATATTTAGGAACTTGGAAACTTTTTTGTCAACATAATTTTTGGGAACTTGGAAACTTTTATGTCAATATGACTTTTGGCAAAAAAACAAAAGTTTTCAAGTTTTTCGACTTTGAATGCAGAATTATTAAGAACGATAAGCAATGTTATGGCAAAGTTATGGCAGTTTAAAGTCTCAGAATGTAATTTTTGGGAACTTGGAAACTTTAATGTCAACATGACTTTTGACAAGAAAACAAAAGTTTTCAAGTTTTTCGACTTTGAATGCAGAATTATTAAGAACGATAAGCAATGTTCAAAATGACTTCAGAAATGTAAATCGGATCAGTTTTGACAAAGTTATGGCAGTTTAAAGTCTCAGAAGGTAATTTTTGGGAACTTGGAAACTTTTATGTCAACATGATTTTTGACAAGAAAACAAAAGTTTTCAAGTTTTTCGACTTTGAATGCAGAATTATTAAGAACGATAAGCAATGTTCAAAATGACTTCAGAAATGTAAATCGGATCAGTTTTGACAAAGTTATGGCAGTTTAAAGTCTCAGAAGATAATTTTTGGGAACTTGGAAACTTTAATATCAACATGACTTTTGACAAGAAAACAAAAGTTTTCAAGTTTTTCGACTTTGAATGCAGAATTATTAAGAACGATAAGCAATGATCAAAATAGCTTCCGAAATGTAAATGGGTCAGTTTTGACAAATTTATGGCAGTTTAAAGTCTCAGAAGGTAATTTTTGGGAACTTGGAAACTTTTATGTCAACATGACTTTTGACAAGAAAACAAAAGTTTTCAAGTTTTTCGACTTTGAATACAGAATTATTAAGAACGATAAGCAATGATCAAAATGACTTTCGAAATGTAAATCGGATCAGTTTTGACAAAGTTATGGCAGTTTGAAGTCTCAGAAGGTAATTTTTGGGAACTTGGAAACTTTTATGTCAACATGACTTTTGACAAGAAAACAAAAGTTTTCAAGTTTTTCGACTTTGAATGCAGAATTATTAAGAACGATAAGCAATAATCAAAATAACTTCCGAAATGTAAATCTGATCAGTTTTGACAAAGTTATGGCAGTTTGAAGTCTCAGAATGTAACTTTTGGAAACTTGGAAACTTTTATGTCAACATGACTTTTGACAAGAAAACAAAAGTTTTCAAGTTTTTCGACTTTGAATGCAGAATTATTAAGAACGATAAGCAATGATCAAAATGACTTTCGAAATGTAAATCGGATCAGTTTTGACAAAGTTATGGCAGTTTGAAGTCTCAGAAGGTAATTTTTGGGAACTTGGAAACTTTTATGTCAACATGACTTTTGACAAGAAAACAAAAGTTTTCAAGTTTTTCGACTTTGAATGCAGAATTATTAAGAACGATAAGCAATGATCAAAATAGCTTCCGAAATGTAAATCGGATCAGTTTTGACAAATTTATGGCAGTTTAAAGTCTCAGAAGGTAATTTTTGGGAACTTGGAAACTTTTATGTCAACATAACTTATGACAAGAAAACAAAAGTTTTGAAGTTTTTCGACTTTGAATGCAGAATTATGAAGAACGATAAGCAATAATCAAAATAACTTCCGAAATGTAAATCGGATCAGTTTTGACAAAGTTATGGCAGTTTGAAGTCTCAGAAGGTAATTTTTCGAAACTTGGAAACTTTTATGTCAACATGACTTTTGACAAGAAAACAAAAGTTTTCAAGTTTTTCGACTTTGAATGGAATTATTAAGAACGATAAGCAATGATCAAAATGACTTCAGAAATGTAAATCGGATCAGTTTTGACAAAGTTATGGCAGTTTAAAGTCTCAGAAGGTAATTTTTGGGAACTTGGAAACTTTTATGTCAACATGACTTTTGACAAGAAAACAAAAGTTTTCAAGTTTTTCGACTTTGAATGCAGAATTATGAAGAACGATAAGCAATAATCAAAATAACTTCCGAAATGTAAATCGGATCAGTTTTGACAAAGTTATGGCAGTTTGAAGTCTCAGAATGTAACTTTTCGAAACTTGGAAACTTTTATGTCAACATGACTTTTGACAAGAAAACAAAAGTTTTCAAGTTTTTCGACTTTGAATGCAGAATTATTAAGAACGATAAGCAATGTTCAAAATGACTTCAGAAATGTAAATCGGATCAGTTTTGACAAAGTTATGGCAGTTTAAAGTCTCAGAAGATAATTTTTCGGAACATGGAAACTTTTATGTCAACATGACTTTTGACAAGAAAACAAAAGTTTTCAAGTTTTTCGACTTTGAATTATTAAGAACGATAAGCAATGATCGAAATGACTTCAGAAATGTAAATCGGATCAGTTTTGACAAAGTTATGGCAGTTTAAAGTCTCAGAAGGTAATTTTTGGGAACTTGGAAACTTTTATGTCAACATGACTTTTGACAAGAAAACAAAAGTTTTCAAGTTTTTCGACTTTGAATGCAGAATTATTAAGAACGATAAGCAATGTTCAAAATAACTTCCGAAATGTAAATCGGATCAGTTTTGACAAAGTTATGGCAGTTTTAAGTCTCAGAAGGTAATTTTTGGGAACTTGGAAACTTGTATGTCAACATGACTTTTGACAAGAAAACAGAAGTTTTCAAGTTTTTCGACTTTGAATTATTAAGAACGATAAGCAATGATCGAAATGACTTCAGAAATGTAAATCGGATCAGTTTTGACAAAGTTATGGCAGTTTTAAGTCTCAGAAGGTAATTTTTGGGAACTTGGAAACTTGTATGTCAACATGACTTTTGACAAGAAAACAAAAGTTCTCAAGTTTTTCGACTTTGAATGCAGAATTATTAAGAACGATAAGCAATGATCAAAATGACTTTCGAAATGTAAATCGGATCTGTTTCGACAAAGTTATGGCAGTTTAAAGTTACAGAAGTTTATTTTTGGGAACTTGGAAACTTTTATGTCAACATGACTTTTGACAAGAAAACAAAAGTTTTCAAGTTTTTCGACTTTGAATGCAGAATTATTAAGAACGATAAGCAATGTTCAAAATGACTTCAGAAATGTAAATCGGATCAGTTTTGACAAAGTTATGGCAGCTTAAAGTCTCAGAAGATAATTTTTCGGAACTTGGAAACTTTTATGTCAACATGACTTTTGACAAGAAAACAAAAGTTTTCAAGTTCTTCGACTTTGAATTATTAAAAACGATAAGCAATGATCAAAATGACTTCCGAAATGTAAATCGGATCAATTTTGACAAAGTTATGGCAGTTTAAAGTCTCAGAAGGTAATTTTTGGGAACTTGAAAACTTTTATATCAATATGACTTATGACAAGAAAACAAGAAAAACAAGAAAACAAAAAAATTCAAGTTCTTCGACTTTGAATTATTAAGAACGATAAGCAATGATCAAAATGACTTCCGAAATGTAAATCGGATCAATATTGACAAAGTTATGGCAGTTTAAAGTCTCAGAAGGTAATTTTTCGGAACTTGGAAACTTTTATGTCAACATGACTTTTGACAAGAAAACAAAAGTTTTCAAGTTCTTCGACTTTAAATTATTAAGAACGATAAGCAATGATCAAAATGACTTCCGAAATGTAAATCGGATCAGTTTTGACAAATTTATGGCAGTTCAAAGTGTCAGAAGGTAATTTTTGGGAACTTAAATACTTGTCTGTCAACATGACTTTTGACAAGAAAACAAAAGTTTTCAAGTTTTTCGACTTTGAATGCAGAATTATTAAGAACGATAAGCAATGTTCAAAATGACTTCCGAAATGTAAATCGGATCAGTTTTGACAAAGTTATGGCAGTTTGAAGTCTCAGAAGGTAATTTTTGGGAACTTGGAAACTTTTATGTCAACATGACTTTTGACAAGAAAACAAAAGTTTTCAAGTTTTTCGAATTTGAATGCAGAATTATTAAGAACGATAAGCAATGATCAAAATAGCTTCCGAAATGTAAATGGGTCAGTATTGACAAACTTATGGCAGTTTAAATTCTCAGAAGGTAATTTTTGGAAACTTGGAAACTTGTATGTCAACATGAATTTTGACAAGAAAACAAAAGTTTTCAAGTTTTTTGACTTTGAATGCAGAATTATTAAGAACGATAAGCAACTATCAAAATGACTTCCGAAATGTAAATCGGATCAATTTTGACAAAGTTATGGCAGTTTAAAGTCTCAGAAGGTAATTTTTGGGAACTTGAAAACTTTTATATCAATATGACTTATGACAAGAAAACAACAGTTTTGAAGTTTTTCGACTTTGAATGCAGAATTATTAAGAATGATGAGCAATGATCAAAATAGCTTCCGAAATGTAAATCGGATCAGTTTCGACAAAGTTATGGCAGTTTAACGTCTCAGAAGTTTATTTTTGGGAACTTAGCAACTTTTATGTCAACATGACTTTTGACAAGAAAACAAAAGTTTTCAAGTTTTTCGACTTTGAATGCAGAATTATTAAGAACGATAAGCAATGATCAAAATAACTTCCGAAATGTAAATCGGATCAGTTTTGACAAAGTTATGGCAGTTTAAAGTCTCAGAAGGTAATTTTTGGGAACTTGGAAACTTGTATGTCAACATGACTTTTGACAAGAAAACAAAAGTTTTCCAGTTTTCGAATTTGAATGCAGAATTATTAGGAACGATAAGCAATGTTCAACATGACTTCCGAAATGTAAATCGGATCAGTTTTGACAAAGTTATGGCAGTCGAAAGTCTCAGAAGATAATTTTAAGGAACTTGGAAACTTTTTTGTCAACATAATTTTTGGGAACTTGGAAACTTTTATGTCAACATGACTTTTGACAAGAAAACAAAAGTTTTCAAGTTTTTCGACTTTGAATGCCGAATTATTCAGAACAATAAGCAACTATCAAAATGACTTCCAAAATGTAAATCGGATTAGTTTTCACAAAGTTATGGCAGTTTGAAGTCTCAGAAGGTAATTTTTGGGAACTTGGAAACTTAATGTCAACATGACTTTTGACAAGAAAACAAAAGTTTTCAAGTTTTTCGAATTTGAATGCAGAATTATTAAGAACGATAAGCAATGATCAAAATAGTTTCCGAAATGTAATTGGGTCAGTTTTGACAAAGTTATGGCAGTTTGAAGTCTCAGAAGGTAATTTTTGGGAACTTGGAAACTTTTATGTCAACATGACTTTTGACAAGAAAACAAAAGTTTTCAAGTTTTTCGACTTTGAATGCAGAATTATTAAGAACGATAAGCAATGTTCAAAATTACTTTAGAAATGTAAATCGGATCAGTTTTGACAAAGTTATGGCAGTTTAAAGTCTCAGAAGATAATTTTTGGGAACTTGGAAACTTTTATGTTAACATGACTTTTGATAAAAAAACAAAAGTTTTCAAGTTTTTCGACTTTGATGGAATTATTAAGAACGATAAGCAATGATCAAAATGACTTCCGAAATGTAAATCGGATCAGTTTTGACAGAGTTATGGCAGTTTGAAGTCTCAGAAGGTAATTTTTGGGAAATTGGAAACTTTTTGTCAACATGACTTTTGACAAGAAAACAAAAGTTTTCAAGTTTTTCGAATTTGAATGCAGAATTATTAAGAACGATAAGCAATGATCAAAATGACTTTCGAAATGTAAATCGGATCAATTTTGACAAAGTTATGGCAGTTTAAAGTCTCAGAAGGTAATTTTTGTGAACTTGAAAACTTTTATGTCAACAAGACTTTTGGGAACTTGGAAACTTTTATGTCAACATGACTTTTGACAAAAAACAATAGTTTTCAAGTTTTTCGACTTTGAATTATTAAGAACGATAAGCAATGATCAAAATGACTTCCGAAATGTAAATCGGATCAGTTTTCACAAAGTTATGGCAGTTTGAAGTCTCAGAAGGTAATTTTTGGGAAATTGGAAACTTTTTGTCAACATGACTTTTGACAAGAAAACAAAAGTTTTCAAGTTTTTCGAATTTGATTGCAGAATTATTAAGAACGATAAGCAATGATCAAAATGACTTTCGAAATGTAAATCGGATCAATTTTGACAAAGTTATGGCAGTTTAAAGTCTCAGAAGGTAATTTTTGTGAACTTGAAAACTTTTATGTCAACATGACTTTTGGGAACTTGGAAACTTTTATGTCAACATGACTTTTGACAAAAAACAATAGTTTTCAAGTTTTTCGACTTTGAATTATTAAGAACGATAAGCAATGTTCAAAATAGCTTCCGAAATGTAAATGGGTCAGTTTTGACAAATTTATGGCAGTTTAAAGTCTCAGAAGGTAATTTTTGGGAACTTGGAAACTTTTTTGTCAACATAACTTTTGACAAGAAAACAAAAGTTTTCAAGTTTTTCGACTTTGAATACAGAATTATTAGGAACGATAAGCAATGATCAAAATGACTTTCGAAATGTAAATCGGATCAGTTTTGACAAAGTTATGGCAGTTTGAAGTCGCAGAAGGTAATTTTTGGGAACTTGGAAACTTTTATGTCAACATGACTTTTGACAAGAAAACAAAAGTTTTCAAGTTTTTCGACTTTGAATTATTAAAAACGATAAGCAATGATCAAAATGACTTCCGAAATGTAAATCGGATCAGTTTTCACAAAGTTATGGCAGTTTGAAGTCTCAGAAGGTAAATTTTGGGAAATTAGAAACTTTTTGTCAACATGACTTTTGACAAGAAAACAAAAGTTTTCAAGTTTTTCGAATTTGATTGCAGAATTATTAAGAACGATAAGCAATGATCAAAATGACTTTCGAAATGTAAATCGGATCAATTTTGACAAAGTTATGGCAGTTTAAAGTCTCAGAAGGTAATTTTTGTGAACTTGAAAACTTTTATGTCAACATGACTTTTGGGAACTTGGAAACTTTAATGTCAACATGACTTTTGACAAGAAAACAAAAGTTTTCAAGTTTTTCGACTTTGAATGCAGAATTATTAAGAACGATAAGCAATGTTAAAAATAGCTTCCGAAATGTAAATGGGTCAGTTTTGACAAATTTATTGCAGTTTAAAGTCTCAGAAGGTAATTTTTGGGAACTTGGAAACTTTTTTGTCAACATAACTTTTGACAAGAAAACAAAAGTTTTCAAGTTTTTCGACTTTGAATACAGAATTATTAGGAACGATAAGCAATGATCAAAATGACTTTCGAAATGTAAATCGGATCAGTTTTGACAAAGTTATGGCAGTTTGAAGTCGCAGAAGGTAATTTTTGGGAACTTGGAAACTTTTATGTCAACATGACTTTTGACAAGAAAACAAAAGTTTTCAAGTTTTTCGACTTTGGAATTATTAAGAACGATAAGCAATGATCAAAATGACTTCCGAAATGTAAATCGGATCAGTTTTCACAAAGTTATGGCAGTTTGAAGTCTCAGAAGGTAATTTTTGGGAAATTGGAAACTTTATGTCAACATGACTTTTGACAAGAAAACAAAAGTTTTCAAGTTTTTCGAATTTGAATGCAGAATTATTAAGAACGATAAGCAATGATCAAAATAACTTCCGAAATGTAATTGGGTCAGTTTTGACAAATTTATGGCAGTTTAAAGTCTCAGAAGGTAATTTTTGGGAACTTGAAAGCTTTAATGTGAATATGACTTTTGACAAGAAAAGAAAAGTTTTCAAGTTTTTCGACTTTGAATGCCGAATTATTCAGAACAATAAGCAACTATCAAAATGACTTCCGAAATGTAAATCGGATCAATTTTGACAAAGTTATGGCAGTTGAAAGTCTCAGAAGGTAATTTTTGGGAACTTGGAAACTTTTATGTCAACATGACTTTTGACAAGAAAACAAAAATTTTCAAGTTTTTCGACATTGAATACAGAATTATTAAGAACGATTAGCAATGTTCAAAATGACTTCCGAAATGTAAATCGGATCAATTTTGACAGAGTTATGGCAGTTTGAAGTCTCAGAAGGTAATTTTTGGGAACTTGGAAACTTTTATGTCAACATGACTTTTGACAAGAAAACAAAAGTTTTCAAGTTTTTCGACTTTGAATACAGAATTATTAGGAACGATAAGCAATGATCAAAATGACTTTCGAAATGTAAATCGGATCAGTTTTGACAAAGTTATGGCAGTTTGAAGTCGCAGAAGGTAATTTTTGGGAACTTGGAAACTTTTATGTCAACATGACTTTTGACAAGAAAACAAAAGTTTTCAAGTTTTTCGACTTTGAATTATTAAGAACGATAAGCAATGATCAAAATGACTTCCGAAATGTAAATCGGATCAGTTTTCACAAAGTTATGGCAGTTTGAAGTCTCAGAAGGTAATTTTTGGGAACTTGGAAACTTTATGTCAACATGACTTTTGACAAGAAAACAAAAGTTTTCAAGTTTTTCGAATTTGAATGCAGAATTATTAAGAACGATAAGCAATGATCAAAATAGCTTCCGAAATGTAATTGGGTCAGTTTTGACAAAGTTATGGCAGTTTGAAGTCTCAGAAGGTAATTTTTGGGAACTTGAAAACTTTTATGTCAACATGACTTTTGACAAGAAAACAAAAGTTTTCAAGTTTTTCGACTTTGAATGCAGAATTATTAAGAACGATAAGCAATGTTCAAAATTACTTTAGAAATGTAAATCGGATCAGTTTTGACAAAGTTATGGCAGTTTAAAGTCTCAGAAGATAATTTTTGGGAACTTGGAAACTTTTATGTTAACATGACTTTTGACAAAAAAACAAAAGTTTTCAAGTTTTTCGACTTTGAATTATTAAGAACGATAAGCAATGATCAAAATGACTTCCGAAATGTAAATCGGATCAGTTTTCACAGAGTTATGGCAGTTTGAAGTCTCAGAAGGTAATTTTTGGGAAATTGGAAACTTTTTGTCAACATGACTTTTGACAAGAAAACAAAAGTTTTCAAGTTTTTCGAATTTGATTGCAGAATTATTAAGAACGATAAGCAATGATCAAAATGACTTTCGAAATGTAAATCGGATCAGTTTTGACAAAGTTATGTCAGTTTAAAGTCTCAGAATGTAATTTTTGTGGAACTTAGCAACCTTTATGTCAACATGAATTTTGACAAGAAAACAACAGTTTTGAAGTTTTTCGACTTTGAATGCAGAATTATTAAGAACGATGAGCAATGATCAAAATAACTTCCGAAATGTAAGTCGGATCAGTTTCGACAAAGTTATGGCAGTTTAAAGTCTCAGAAGTTTATTTTTGGGAACTTGTAAACTTTTATTCAACATGACTTTTGACAAGAAAATAAAAGTTTTCAAGTTTTTCGATTTTGAATGCAGAATTATTAAGAACGATAAGCAATGTTCAAAATGACTTCAGAAATGTAAATCGGATCAGTTTTGACAAAGTTATGGCAGTTTAAAGTCTCAGAAGATTAATTTTCGGAACTTGGAAACTTTTATGTCAACATGACTTTTGACAAGAAAACAAAAGTTTTCAAGTTTTTCGACTTTGAATGCAGAATTATTAAGAACGATAAGCAATGTTCAAAATGACTTCAGAAATGTGAATCGGATCAGTTTTGACAAAGTTATGGCAGTTTAAAGTCTCAGAAGATAAATTTTCGGAACTTGGAAACTTTAATGTCAACATGACTTTTGACAAGAAAACAAAAGTTTTCAAGTTTTTCGACTTTGAATGCAGAATTATTAAGAACGATAAGCAATGTTCAAAATAGCTTCCGAAATGTAAATGGGTCAGTTTTGACAAATTTATGGCAGTTTAAAGTCTCAGAAGGTAATTTTTGGGAACTTGGAAACTTTTTTGTCAACATAACTTTTGACAAGAAAACAAAAGTTTTCAAGTTTTTCGACTTTGAATGCAGAATTATTAGGAACGATAAGCAATGATCAAAATGACTTTCGAAATGTAAATCGGATCAGTTTTGACAAAGTTATGGCAGTTTGAAGTCGCAGAAGGTAATTTTTGGGAACTTGGAAACTTTTATGTCAACATGACTTTTAACAAGAAAACAAAAGTTTTCAAGTTTTTCGACTTTGAATTATTAAGAACGATAAGCAATGATCAAAATGACTTCCGAAATGTAAATCGGATCAGTTTTGACAAAGTTATGGCAGTTTGAAGTCTCAGAAGGTAATTTTTGGGAACTTGGAAACTTTTATGTCAACATGACTTTTGACAAGAAAACAAAAGTTTTCAAGTTTTTCGAATTTGAATGCAGAATTATTAAGAACGATAAGCAATGATCAAAATAGCTTCCGAAATGTAATTGTTTGAAGTCTCAGAAGGTAATTTTTGGGAACTTGAAAACTTTTATGTCAACATGACTTTTGACAAGAAAATAAAAGTTTTCAAGTTTTTCGACTTTGAATGCAGAATTATTAAGAACGATAAGCAATGTTCAAAATTACTTTAGAAATGTAAATCGGATCAGTTTTGACAAAGTTATGGCAGTTTAAAGTCTCAGAAGATAATTTTTGGGAACTTGGAAACTTTAATGTCAACATGACTTTTGACAAGAAAACAAAAGTTTTCAAGTTTTTCGACTTTGAATGCAGAATTATTAAGAACGATAAGCAATGTTCAAAATGACTTCAGAAATGTAAATCGGATCAGTTTTGACAAAGTTATGGCAGTTTAAAGTCTCAGAAGATAATTTTTCGGAACTTGGAAACTTTAATGTCAACATGACTTTTGACAAGAAAACAAAAGTTTTCAAGTTTTTCGACTTTGAATGCAGAATTATTAAGAACGATAAGCAATGTTCAAAATAGCTTCCGAAATGTAAATGGGTCAGTTTTGACAAATTTATGGCAGTTTAAAGTCTCAGAAGGTAATTTTTGGGAACTTGGAAACTTTTTTGTCAACATAACTTTTGACAAGAAAACAAAAGTTTTCAAGTTTTTCGACTTTGAATACAGAATTATTAGGAACGATAAGCAATGATCAAAATGACTTTCGAAATGTAAATCGGATCAGTTTTGACAAAGTTATGGCAGTTTGAAGTCGCAGAAGGTAATTTTTGGGAACTTGGAAACTTTTATGTCAACATGACTTTTGACAAGAAAACAAAAGTTTTCAAGTTTTTCGACTTTGAATTATTAAGAACGATAAGCAATGATAAAAATGACTTCCGAAATGTAAATCGGATCAGTTTTCACAAAGTTATGGCAGTTTGAAGTCTCAGAAGGTAATTTTTGGGAAATTGGAAACTTTATGTCAACATGACTTTTGACAAGAAAACAAAAATTTTCAAGTTTTTCGAATTTGAATGCAGAATTATTAAGAACGATAAGCAATGATCAAAATAACTTCCGAAATGTAATTGGGTCAGTTTTGACAAATTTATGGCAGTTTAAAGTCTCAGAAGGTAATTTTTGGGAACTTGAAAGCTTTAATGTGAATATGACTTTTGACAAGAAAAGAAAAGTTTTCAAGTTTTTCGACTTTGAATGGCGAATTATTCAGAACAATAAGCAACTATCAAAATGACTTCCGAAATGTAAATCGGATCAATTTTGACAAAGTTATGGCAGTTGAAAGTCTCAGAAGGTAATTTTTGGGAACTTGGAAACTTTTATGTCAACATGACTTTTGACAAGAAAACAAAAGGTTTCAAGTTTTTCGACATTGAATACAGAATTATTAAGATCGATAAGCAATGTTCAAAATGACTTCCGAAATGTAAATCGGATCAATTTTGACAAAGTTATGGCAGTTTGAAGTCTCAGAAGGTAATTTTTGGGAACTTGGAAACTTTTATGTCAACATGACTTTTGACAAGAAAACAAAAGTTTTCAAGTTTTTCGAATTTCAATGCAGAATTATTAAGAACGATAAGCAATGATCAAAATAACTTCCGAAATGTAATTGGGTCAGTTTTGACAAAGTTATGGCAGTTTGAAGTCTCACAAGGTAATTTTTGGGAACTTGGAAACTTTATGTCAACATGATTTTTAAGAAGAAAACAAAAGTTTTCAAGTTTTTCGAATTTGAATGCAGAATTATTAAGAACGATAAGCAATGATCAAAATAGCTTCCGAAATGTAATTGGGTCAGTTTTGACAAATTTATGGCAGTTTAAAGTCTCAGAAGGTAATTTTTCGGAACTTGGAAACTTTTATGTCAACATGACTTTTGACAAAAAAACAAAAGTTTTCAAGTTTTTCGACTTTGAATTATTTAGAACGATAAGCAATGATCAAAATGACTTCCGAAATGTAAATCGGATCAGTTTTGACAAAGTTATGGCAGTTTGAAGTCTCAGAAGGTAATTTTTGGGAACTTGGAAACTTTATGTCAACATGACTTTTGAGAAGAAAACAAAAGTTTTCAAGTTTTTCGAATTTGAATACAGAATTATTAAGAACGATATAAGCAATGATCAAAATGACTTTCGAAATGTAAATCGGATCAGTTTTGACAAAGTTATGGCAGTTTGAAGTCTCAGAAGGTAATTTTTGGGAACTTGGAAACTTTTATGTCAACATGACTTTTGACAAAAAACAAAAGTTTTCAAGTTTTTCGACTTTGAATGCAGAATTATTAAGAACGATGAGCAATGATCAAAATAACTTCCGAAATGTAAGTCGGATCAGTTTCGACAAAGTTATGGCAGTTTAAAGTCTCAGAAGTTTATTTTTGGGAACTTGGAAACTTTTATGTCAACATGGCTTTTGACAAGAAAATAAAAGTTTTCAAGTTTTTCGATTTTGAATGCAGAATTATTAAGAACGATAAGCAATGTTCAAAATGACTTCAGAAATGTAAATCGGATCAGTCTTGACAAAGTTATGGCAGTTTAAAGTCTCAGAAGGTAATTTTTGGGAACTTGGAAACTTTTATGTCAACATGACTTTTGACAAGAAAACAAAAGTTTTCAAGTTTTTCGACTTTGAATTATTAAGAACGATAAGCAATGATAAAAATGACTTCCGAAATGTAAATCGGATCAGTTTTCACAAAGTTATGGCAGTTTGAAGTCTCAGAAGGTAATTTTTGGGAAATTGGAAACTTTATGTCAACATGACTTTTGACAAGAAAACAAAAATTTTCAAGTTTTTCGAATTTGAATGCAGAATTATTAAGAACGATAAGCAATGATCAAAATAACTTCCGAAATGTAATTGGGTCAGTTTTGACAAATTTATGGCAGTTTAAAGTCTCAGAAGGTAATTTTTGGGAACTTGAAAGCTTTAATGTGAATATGACTTTTGACAAGAAAAGAAAAGTTTTCAAGTTTTTCGACTTTGAATGGCGAATTATTCAGAACAATAAGCAACTATCAAAATGACTTCCGAAATGTAAATCGGATCAATTTTGACAAAGTTATGGCAGTTGAAAGTCTCAGAAGGTAATTTTTGGGAACTTGGAAACTTTTATGTCAACATGACTTTTGACAAGAAAACAAAAGGTTTCAAGTTTTTCGACATTGAATACAGAATTATTAAGATCGATAAGCAATGTTCAAAATGACTTCCGAAATGTAAATCGGATCAATTTTGACAAAGTTATGGCAGTTTGAAGTCTCAGAAGGTAATTTTTGGGAACTTGGAAACTTTTATGTCAACATGACTTTTGACAAGAAAACAAAAGTTTTCAAGTTTTTCGAATTTCAATGCAGAATTATTAAGAACGATAAGCAATGATCAAAATAGCTTCCGAAATGTAATTGGGTCAGTTTTGACAAAGTTATGGCAGTTTGAAGTCTCACAAGGTAATTTTTGGGAACTTGGAAACTTTATGTCAACATGATTTTTAAGAAGAAAACAAAAGTTTTCAAGTTTTTCGAATTTGAATGCAGAATTATTAAGAACGATAAGCAATGATCAAAATAGCTTCCGAAATGTAATTGGGTCAGTTTTGACAAATTTATGGCAGTTTAAAGTCTCAGAAGGTAATTTTTCGGAACTTGGAAACTTTTATGTCAACATGACTTTTGACAAAAAAACAAAAGTTTTCAAGTTTTTCGACTTTGAATTATTTAGAACGATAAGCAATGATCAAAATGACTTCCGAAATGTAAATCGGATCAGTTTTGACAAAGTTATGGCAGTTTGAAGTCTCAGAAGGTAATTTTTGGGAACTTGGAAACTTTATGTCAACATGACTTTTGAGAAGAAAACAAAAGTTTTCAAGTTTTTCGAATTTGAATACAGAATTATTAAGAACGATATAAGCAATGATCAAAATGACTTTCGAAATGTAAATCGGATCAGTTTTGACAAAGTTATGGCAGTTTGAAGTCTCAGAAGGTAATTTTTGGGAACTTGGAAACTTTAATGTCAACATGACTTTTGACAAAAAACAAAAGTTTTCAAGTTTTTCGACTTTGAATGCAGAATTATTAAGAACGATGAGCAATGATCAAAATAACTTCCGAAATGTAAATCGGATCAGTTTCGACAAAGTTATGGCAGTTTAAAGTCTCAGAAGTTTATTTTTGGGAACTTGGAAACTTTTATGTCAACATGGCTTTTGACAAGAAAATAAAAGTTTTCAAGTTTTTCGATTTTGAATGCAGAATTATTAAGAACGATAAGCAATGTTCAAAATGACTTCAGAAATGTAAATCGGATCAGTCTTGACAAAGTTATGGCAGTTTAAAGTCTCAGAAGATAATTTTTCGGAACTTGGAAACTTTTATGTCAACATGACTTTTGACAAGAAAACAAAAGTTTTCAAGTTTTTCGACTTTGAATGCAGAATTATTAAGAACGATAAGCAATGTTCAAAATGACTTCAGAAATGTAAATCGGATCAGTTTTGACAAAGTTATGGCAGTTTAAAGTCTCAGAAGATAATTTTTCGGAACTTGGAAACTTTAATGTCAACATGACTTTTGACAAGAAAACAAAAGTTTTCAAGTTTTTCGACTTTGAATGCAGAATTATTAAGAACGATAAGCAATGTTCAAAAAAGCTTCCGAAATGTAAATGGGTCAGTTTTGACAAATTTATGGCAGTTTAAAGTCTCAGAAGGTAATTTTTGGGAACTTGGAAACTTTTTTGTCAACATAACTTTTGACAAGAAAACAAAAGTTTTCAAGTTTTTCGACTTTGAATACAGAATTATTAGGAACGATAAGCAATGATCAAAATGACTTTCGAAATGTAAATCGGATCAGTTTTGACAAAGTTATGGCAGTTTGAAAACGCAGAAGGTAATTTTTGAGAACTTGGAAACTTTTATGTCAACATGACTTTTGACAAGAAAACAAAAGTTTTCAAGTTTTTCGACTTTGAATTATTAAGAACGATAAGCAATGATCAAAATGACTTCCGAAATGTATATCGGATCAGTTTTCACAAAGTTATGGCAGTTTGAAGTCTCAGAAGGTAATTTTTGGGAAATTGGAAACTTTAGGTCAACATGACTTTTGACAAGAAAACAAAAGTTTTCAAGTTTTTCGAATTTGAATGCAGAATTATTAAGAACGATAAGCAATGATCAAAATAACTTCCGAAATGTAATTGGGTCAGTTTTGACAAATTTATGGCAGTTTAAAGTCTCAGAAGGTAATTTTTGGGAACTTTAAAGCTTTAATGTGAATATGACTTTTGACAAGAAAAGAAAAGTTTTCAAGTTTTTCGACTTTGAATGCCGAATTATTCAGAACAATAAGCAACTATCAAAATGACTTCCGAAATGTAAATCGGATCAATTTTGACAAAGTTATGGCAGTTGAAAGTCTCAGAAGGTAATTTTTGGGAACTTGGAAACTTTTATGTCAACATGACTTTTGACAAGAAAACAAAAGTTTTCAAGTTTTTCGACTTTGAATGCAGAATTATTAAGAACGATAAGCAATGATCAAAATAGCTTCCGAAATGTAATTGGGTCAGTTTTGACAAATTTATGGCAGTTTAAAGTCTCAGAAGGTAATTTTTCGGAACTTGGAAACTTTTATGTCAACATGACTTTTGACAAAAAAACAAAAGTTTTCAAGTTTTTCGACTTTGAATGCAGAATTATTAAGAACGATAAGCAATGTTCAAAATTACTTTAGAAATGTAAATCGGATCAGTTTTGACAAAGTTATGGCAGTTTAAAGTCTCAGAAGATAATTTTTGGGAACTTGGAAACTTTTATGTTAACATGACTTTTGACAAAAAAACAAAAGTTTTCAAGTTTTTCGACTTTGAATTATTAAGAACGATAAGCAATGATCAAAATGACTTCCGAAATGTAAATCGGACCAGTTTTCACAGAGTTATGGCAGTTTTAAGTCTCAGAAGGTAATTTTTGGGAAATTGGAAACTTTTTGTCAACATGACTTTTGACAAGAAAACACAAGTTTTCAAGTTTTTCGAATTTGATTGCAGAATTATTAAGAACGATAAGCAATGATCAAAATGACTTTCGAAATGTAAATCGGATCAATTTTGACAAAGTTATGGCAGTTTAAAGTCTCAGAAGGTAATTTTTGTGAACTTGAAAACTTTAATGTCAACATGACTTTTGACAAGAAAACAAAAGTTTTCAAGTTTTTCGACTTTGAATACAGAATTATTAAGAACGATAAGCAATGTTCAAAATGACTTCCGAAATGTAAATCGGATCAATTTTGACAAAGTTATGGCAGTTTGAAGTCTCAGAAGGTAATTTTTGGGAACTTGGAAACTTTTATGTCAACATGACTTTTGACAAGAAAACAAAAGTTTTCAAGTTTTTCGAATTTGAATACAGAATTATTAAGAACGAATAAGCAATGATCAAAATGACTTTCAAAATGTAAATCGGATCAGTTTTGACAAAGCTATGGCAGTTTGAAGTCTCAGAAGGTAATTTTTGGGAACTTGGAAACTTTTATGTCAACATGACTTTTGACAAGAAAACAAAAGTTTTCAAGTTTTTCGACTTTGAATGCAGAATTATTAAGAACGATAAGCAATGATCAAAATGACTTCCGAAATGTAAATCGGATCAGTTTTCACAAAGTTATGGCAGTTTGAAGTCTCAGAAGGTAATTTTTGGGAACTTGGAAACTTTTATGTCAACATGACTTTTGACAAGAAAACAAAAGTTTTCAAGTTTTTCGACTTTGAATGCAGAATTATTAAGAACGATAAGCAATGATCAAAATGACTTCAGAAATGTAAATCGGATCAGTTTTGACAAAGTTATGGCAGTTTAAAGTCTCAGAAGTTTATTTTTGGGAACTTGGAAACTTTTATGTCAACATGACTTTTGACAAGAAAACAAAAGTTTTCAAGTTTTTCGATTTTGAATGCAGAATTATTAAGAACGATAAGCAATGTTCAAAATGACTTCAGAAATGTAAATCGGATCAGTTTTGACAAAGTTATGGCAGTTTAAAGTCTCAGAAGTTAATTTTTGGGAACTTGGAAACTTTTATGTCAACATGACTTTTGACAAGAAAACAAAAGTTTTCAAGTTTTTCGATTTTGAATGCAGAATTATTAAGAACGATAAGCAATGTTCAAAATGACTTCAGAAATGTAAATCGGATCAGTCTTGACAAAGTTATGGCAGTTTAAA
Organism: Drosophila maculinotata; assembly: GCA_035045305.1. NCBI lineage: Eukaryota > Metazoa > Arthropoda > Insecta > Diptera > Drosophilidae > Drosophila > Drosophila maculinotata. Next base: position 180,102 of record JAWNPD010000236.1, read on the forward strand.
GTCTCAGAAGATAATTTTTCGGAACTTGGAAACTTTTATGTTAACATGACTTTTGACAAGAAAACAAAAGTTTTCAAGTTTTTCGACTTTGAATGCAGAATTATTAAGAACGATAAGCAATGTTCAAAATGACTTCAGAAATGTAAATCGGATCAGTTTTGACAAAGTTATGGCAGTTTAAAGTCTCAGAAGATAAATTTTCGGAACTTGGAAACTTTAATGTCAACATGACTTTTGACAAGAAAACAAGAGTTTTCAAGTTTTTCGACTTTGAATGCAGAATTATTAAGAACGATAAGCAATGTTCAAAAAAGCTTCGGAAATGTAAATGGGTCAGTTTTGACAAATTTATGGCAGTTTAAAGTCTCAGAAAGTAATTTTTGGGAACTTGGAAACTTTTATGTTAACATGACTTTTGACAAGAAAACAAAAGTTTTCAAGTTTTTCGACTTTGAATGCAGAATTATTAAGAACGATAAGCAATGTTCAAAATGACTTCAGAAATGTAAATCGGATCAGTTTTGACAAAGTTATGGCAGTTTAAAGTCTCAGAAGATAAATTTTCGGAACTTGGAAACTTTAATGTCAACATGACTTTTGACAAGAAAACAAAAGTTTTCAAGTTTTTCGACTTTGAATTATTAAGAACGATAAGCAATGATCAAAATGACTTCCGAAATGTATATCGGATCAGTTTTCACAAAGTTATGGCAGTTTGAAGTCTCAGAAGGTAATTTTTGGGAAATTGGAAACTTTATGTCAACATGACTTTTGACAAGAAAACAAAAGTTTTCAAGTTTTTCGAATTTGAATGCAGAATTATTAAGAACGATAAGCAATGATCAAAATAACTTCCGAAATGTAATTGGGTCAGTTTTGACAAATTTATGGCAGTTTAAAGTCTCAGAAGGTAATTTTTGGGAACTTGAAAGCTTTAATGTGAATATGACTTTTGACAAGAAAAGAAAAGTTTTCAAGTTTTTCGACTTTGAATGCAGAATTATTCAGAACAATAAGCAACTATCAAAATGACTTCCGAAATGTAAATCGGATCAATTTTGACAAAGTTATGGCAGTTGAAAGTCTCAGAAGGTAATTTTTGGGAACTTGGAAACTTTTATGTCAACATGACTTTTGACAAGAAAACAAAAGTTTTCAAGTTTTTCGACTTTGAATGCAGAATTATTAAGAACGATAAGCAATGATCAAAATAGCTTCCGAAATGTAATTGGGTCAGTTTTGACAAATTTATGGCAGTTTAAAGTCTCAGAAGGTAATTTTTCGGAACTTGGAAACTTTTATGTCAACATGACTTTTGACAAAAATAAAACAAAAGTTTTCAAGTTTTTCGACTTTGAATTATTAAGAACGATAAGCAATGATCAAAATGACTTCCGAAATGTAAATCGGATCAGTTTTCACAAAGTTATGGCAGTTTGAAGTCTCAGAAGGTAATTTTTGGAAACTTGGAAACTTTATGTCAACATGACTTTTGACAAGAAAACAAAAGTTTTTAAGTTTTTCGAATTTGAATGCAGAATTATTAAGAACGATAAGCAATGATCAAAATAGCTTCCGAAATGTAATTGGGTCAGTTTTGACAAAGTTATGGCAGTTTGAAGTCTCAGAAGGTAATTTTTGGGAACTTGAAAACTTTTATGTCAACATGACTTTTGACAAGAAAACAAAAGTTTTCAAGTTTTTCGACTTTGAATGCAGAATTATTAAGAACGATAAGCAATGTTCAAAATTACTTTAGAAATGTAAATCGGATCAGTTTTGACAAAGTTATGGCAGTTTAAAGTCTCAGAAGATAATTTTTGGGAACTTGGAAACTTTTATGTTAACATGATTTTTGACAAAAAAACAAAAGTTTTCAAGTTTTTCGACTTTGAATTATTAAGAACGATAAGCAATGATCAAAATGACTTCCGAAATGTAAATCGGACCAGTTTTCACAGAGTTATGGCAGTTTTAAGTCTCAGAAGGTAATTTTTGGGAAATTGGAAACTTTTTGTCAACATGACTTTTGACAAGAAAACAAAAGTTTTCAAGTTTTTCGAATTTGATTGCAGAATTATTAAGAACGATAAGCAATGATCAAAATGACTTTCGAAATGTAAATCGGATCAATTTTGACAAAGTTATGGCAGTTTAAAGTCTCAGAAGGTAATTTTTGTGAACTTGAAAACTTTAATGTCAACATGACTTTTGACAAGAAAACAAAAGTTTTCAAGTTTTTCGACTTTGAATACAGAATTATTAAGAACGATAAGCAATGTTCAAAATGACTTCCGAAATGTAAATCGGATCAATTTTGACAAAGTTATGGCAGTTTGAAGTCTCAGAAGGTAATTTTTGGGAACTTGGAAACTTTTATGTCAACATGACTTTTGACAAGAAAACAAAAGTTTTCAAGTTTTTCGAATTTGAATACAGAATTATTAAGAACGATATAAGCAATGATCAAAATGACTTTCGAAATGTAAATCGGATCAGTTTTGACAAAGCTATGGCAGTTTAAAGTCTCAGAAGGTAATTTTTGTGAACTTGGAAACTTTTATGTCAATATGAATTTTGACAAGAAAACAACAGTTTTGAAGTTTTTCGACTTTGAATGCAGAATTATTAAGAACGATGAGCAATTATCAAAATAACTTCCGAAATGTAAATCGGATCAGTTTCGACAAAGTTATGGCAGTTTAAAGTCTCAGAAGTTTATTTTTGGGAACTTGGAAACTTTTATGTCAACATGACTTTTAGACAAGAAAATAAAAGTTTTCAAGTTTTTCGACTTTGAATGCAGAATTATTAAGAACGATAAGCAATGTTCAAAATGACTTCAGAAATGTAAATCGGATCAGTTTTGACAAAGTTATGGCAGTTAAAAGTCTCAGAAGATAATTTTCCGGAACTTGGAAACTTTAATGTCAACATGACTTTTGACAAGAAAACAAAAGTTTTCAAGTTTTTCGACTTTGAATGCAGAATTATTAAGAACGATAAGCAATGTTCAAAATGACTTCAGAAATGTAAATCGGATCAGTTTTGACAAAGTTATGGCAGTTTAAAGTCTCAGAAGATAATTTTTCGGAACTTGGAAACTTTTATGTCAACATGACTTTTGACATGAAAACAAAAGTTTTCAAGTTCTTCGACTTTGAATTATTAAGAACGATAAGCAATGATCAAAATGACTTCCGAAATGTAAATCGGATCAGTTTTGACAAAGTTATGGCAGTTAAAAGTCTCAGAAGATAATTTTCCGGAACTTGGAAACTTTAATGTCAACATGACTTTTGACAAGAAAACAAAAGTTTTCAAGTTTTTCGACTTTGAATGCAGAATTATTAAGAACGATAAGCAATGATCAAAATGGCTTCCGAAATGTAAATCGGATCAGTTTTGACAAAGTTATGGCAGTTTAAAGTCTCAGAAGTTTATTTTTGGGAACTTGGAAACTTTTATGTCAACATGACTTTTGACAAGAAAACAAAAGTTTTCAAGTTTTTCGACTTTGAATGCAGAATTATTAAGAACGATAAGCAATGTTCAAAATGACTTCAGAAATGTAAATCGGATCAGTTTTGACAAAGTTATGGCAGTTTAAAGTCTCAGAAGATAATTTTTGGGAACTTGGAAACTTTTATGTCAACATGACTTTTGACAAGAAAACAAAAGTTTTCAAGTTTTTCGACTTTGAATGCAGAATTATTAAGAACGATAAGCAATGTTCAAAATGACTTCAGAAATGTAAATCGGATCAGTTTTGACAAAGTTATGGCAGTTTAAAGTCTCAGAAGATAATTTTTGGGAACTTGGAAACTTTTATGTCAACATGACTTTTGACAAGAAAACAAAAGTTTTCAAGTTTTTCGACTTTGAATGCAGAATTATTAAGAACGATAAGCAATGATCAAAATAGCTTCCGAAATGTAAATGGGTCAGTTTTGACAAATTTATGGCAGTTTAAAGTCTCAGAAGGTAATTTTTGGGAACTTGGAAACTTTTATGTCAACATGACTTTTGACAAGAAAACAAAAGTTTTCAAGTTTTTCGACTTTGAATGCAGAATTATTAAGAACGATGAGCAATGATCAAAATAGACTTCCGAAATGTAAATCGGATCAGTTTCGACAAAGTTATGGCAGTTTAACGTCTCAGAAGTTTATTTTTGGGAACTTAGAAACTTTTATGTCCACATGACTTTTGACAAGAAAACAAAAGTTTTCAAGTTTTTCGAATTTGATTGCAGAATTATTAAGAACGATAAGCAATGATCAAAATGACTTTCGAAATGTAAATCGGATCAATTTTGACAAAGTTATGGCAGTTTAAAGTCTCAGAAGGTAATTTTTAGGAGCTTGGAAACTTGTATGTCAACATGACTTTTGACAAGAAAACAAAAGTTTTCAAGTTTTTCGAATTTGAATGCAGAATTATTAGGAACGATAAGCAATGTTAAACATGACTTCCGAAATGTAAATCGGATCAGTTTTGACAAAGTTATGGCAGTTTAAAGTCTCAGAAGTTTATTTTTGGGAACTTGGAAACTTTTATGTCAACATGACTTTTGACAAGAAAACAAAAGTTTTCAAGTTTTTCGACTTTGAATGCAGAATTATTAAGAACGATAAGCAATGATCAAAATAACTTCCGAAATGTAAATCGGATCAGTTTTGACAAAGTTATGGCAGTTTAAAGTCTCAGAAGGTAATTTTTGGGAACTTGGAAACTTATATGTCAACATGACTTTTGACAAGAAAACAAAAGTTTTCAAGTTTTTCGAATTTGAATGCAGAATTATTAAGAACGATAAGCAATGATCAAAATAGCTTCCGAAATGTAATTGGGTCAGTTTTGACAAATTTATGGCAGTTTAAAGTCTCAGAAGGTAATTTTTCGGAACTTGGAAACTTTAATGTCAACATGACTTTTGACAAAAAAACAAAAGTTTTCAAGTTTTTCGACTTTGAATTATTAAGAACGATAAGCAATGATCAAAATGACTTCCGAAATGTAAATCGGATCAGTTTTCACAAAGTTATGGCAGTTTGAAGTCTCAGAAGGTAATTTTTGGGAACTTGGAAACTTTATGTCAACATGACTTTTGACAAGAAAACAAAAGTTTTCAAGTTTTTCGAATTTGCATGCAGAATTATTAAGAACGATAAGCAATGATCAAAATAGCTTCCGAAATGTAATTGGGTCAGTTTTGACAAAGTTATGGCAGTTTGAAGTCTCAGAAGGTAATTTTTGGGAAATTGGAAACTTTTTGTCAACATGACTTTTGACAAGAAAACAAAAGTTTTCAAGTTTTTCGAATTTGATTGCAGAATTATTAAGAACGATAAGCAATGATCAAAATGACTTTCGAAATGTAAATCGGATCAATTTTGACAAAGTTATGGCAGTTTAAAGTCTCAGAAAGTTATTTTTGTGAACTTGAAAACTTTTATGTCAACATGACTTTTGACAAGAAAACAAAAGTTTTCAAGTTTTTCGACTTTGAATACAGAATTATTAAGAACGATAAGCAATGTTCAAAATGACTTCCGAAATGTAAATCGGATCAATTTTGACAAAGTTATGGCAGTTTGAGAACTTGGAAACTTTTATGTCAACATGACTTTTGACAAGAAAACAAAAGTTTTCAAGTTTTTCGAATTTGAATACAGAATTATTAAGAACGATATAGGCAATGATCAAAATGACTTTCGAAATGTAAATCGGATCAGTTTTGACAAAGTTATGGCAGTTTAAAGTCTCAGAAGTTTATTTTTGGGAACTTTGAAACTTTTATGTCAACATGACTTTTGACAAGAAAATAAAAGTTTTCAAGTTTTTCGACTTTGAATGCAGAATTATTAAGAACGATAAGCAATGTTCAAAATGACTTCAGAAATGTAAATCGGATCAGTTTTGACAAAGTTATGGCAGTTTAAAGTCTCAGAAGATAATTTTTCGGAACTTGGAAACTTTTATGTCAACATGACTTTTGACAAGAAAACAAAAGTTTTCAAGTTTTTCGACTTTGAATGCAGAATTATTAAGAACGATAAGCAATGTTCAAAATGACTTCAGAAATGTAAATCGGATCAGTTTTGACAAAGTTATGGCAGTTTAAAGTCTCAGAAGATAATTTTTCGGAACTTGGAAACTTTTATGTCAACATGACTTTTGACAAGAAAACAAAAGTTTTCAAGTTCTTCGACTTTGAATTATTAAGAACGATAAGCAATGATCAAAATGACTTCCGAAATGTAAATCGGATCAGTTTTGACAAAGTTATGGCAGTTTGAAGTCTCAGAAGGTAATTTTTGGGAACTTGGAAACTTTAATGTCAACATGACTTTTGACAAGAAAACAAAAGTTTTCAAGTTTTTTGAATTTGAATGCAGAATTATTAAGAACGATAAGCAATGATCAAAATAGCTTCCGAAATGTAAATGGGTCAGTTTTGACAAATTTATGGCAGTTCAAAGTGTCAGAAGGTAATTTTTGGGAACTTGGATACTTGTATGTCAACATGACTTTTGACAAGAAAACAAAAGTTTTAAAAATTTTTGTTAAAGTGCAAGTTATATCGTTCTCATTGCACATCTCTAAGCGATAGTTCATCTCTAGCTTCGCTACTGTTGTTCATCTTCACAGCTCTTTGTTCTGTTTTACTTATACTCAATAAATATCGTTTGTCGTGTGCGCACGTAAATTCTGCGTTCTTATTTATCTATTTGGTAACGGCTTAATTTCAGACATAACAAAGGTTATGGGCCCAGTCTCGCGAAATTAATTAAAATGAGTGCGTATCAAATAGAAAAACTAAATGAACAGAACTACGATGTGTGGAGTATCCAAATGCGAAGTGTAGTGGTACACCAGGAACTTTGGAGCGTGGTGTGTGGCAAGCTGGAGCTAAAAAATGATTCAACGGTTGCAGAAGTTGCCAAATGGCACTTGATTGACGAAAAGGCATTAGCCTGCATAATTCTAAATGTAAATGTGTCGCAATTAAATTATGTCAAAAATGCAAACTCAGCGCTAGCAGCATGGGCAAAGTTGCGCGAGGTGCATGTGTCAAGTGGCCCACTTCGAAAAGTATCTCTATACAAAAAACTGTTAAATTCGAAATTTTCGACAAGCGAAAGCATGGGTCAATATTTAAACAAATTCATAGAAATAATTGACAAATTGGCTGAAGTGAGCATTGAGATAAACGAAGAATTAAAGGTGATAATTCTACTGTCCAGTTTGAGTGCAGAGTATGAGCATTTTGTTGTCGCAATGGAGACGCGAGATTCGTTGCCGAATTTCAAAACGCTCAAGGGCAAGCTATTGGCAGAGGCCGAAAGAATGTACGAGAATAGCGAGCAAGAGAGTGCGCGCGAAGGCAAGCAGCAGGCGTTCTATGCTGGATCGAGAAGCGGTAAAAACGAAACACATGCAAAAGGAAATGGCAAATTCGGCGGAAAGTGCTTCAATTGTGGCAAACGCGGTCACAAAGCATCGCAGTGTTGTCAAAAAGGAAAAGACAAGAACGGCAAATATCAAAACGAAGAGAGACGCAACGAGAAAATATCGTTTTCGGTTTTTGCTGCAGTAAACAAAGACAACTTAACAAAGCAAACATGGTGTCTTGACAGTGGAGCAACTTCGCATATGTGTTGTGAGAAGAGTTTGTTTGAGTCATATATTGAAAAAAAAGACAAAGTTATGTTGGCTGCAGACAAAATAATTGAATCGCCTGGCAGAGGCTAAGTTAAAATAAAAACAAGTGATTGTGAAATTACCCTGCAAGATGTTTTGTATGTGCCAGATTTGCAAATGAACTTCTTTTCTGTAAGCAAAGCAATGTATTATGGGCATTCCGTGAATTTTAAAGACAATCACGCGATAGTTAAAGCCAAAGATGGCGATATGTTGTTAAAAGCGCAAATGCGGGACAATTTATTTTTGTTTCGTGATTTAAATGTGAACCGATTATTTACAATGCTAGAAAAGACAGTTGTATGGCATAATCGTTACGGTCACCTGAACTTTCGAAGCCTTAAAAAATTGATTGTGAACAAACTTGTGAAGGGCATTGATATGAATAATATTCCGGTTGAAATAAATTGTAACACATGCAACAAGTCCAAAATTTGTGCTTTACCATTCCCTAAAAAGTGCACAGTGCGAGCAACTCAGCTTTTGGAAATGGTTCACACGGACGTGTGCGGCCCGATAAATGTGAAATCGATAGGTGGAGCAAAATATTTCATAACATTTATCGACGATTTTTCAAAAAGAATTTTTGTTTATTTTATGCAAACTAAAGATCAAGCATTTGAAAAGTTCAAAATATATAAAAACTTTAGTTGAGTGCCAAACACAAAAAAGGATAAAAGCAATTCGAAGTGACAATGGCAAGGAATACATAAACAATAAATTCGACGAATATTTGCGTGATTGTGGCATCAAAAGACAGCTCACTGTGCCATATACTCCACAGCAAAACGGCGTGGCCGAAAGAGCAAATAGAACACTTGTTGAAATGGCGCGCAGCATGATGGTGCATAAAAATGTTGAGGAGCCATTGTGGGCGGAAGCTATTGCAACTGCAAGCTATTTACGCAATAGATCTCCGTCACAGGCACTAGGTGGTATGACTCCGTTTGAAGTTTGGAGCGGCAAAAAGCCTTCAGTCGCACACCTGCGTATTTTTGGTTCACCTGTGTACGCCCTGGATAAGATGCATCACAACAAATTTCGTGCTAAAGGTAAAGAATATGTGTTCGTCGGCTATTCACTCACCGCCAAGGCATATCGGCTGTTCGACAAGGAGGCTCGGCAAGTCGTGGAGAAGCGGGATGTAAAATTTGTTGAAGGCGATATAACATCTGTAAATGTAAATGATAATGATTTAACATCGTTTATCATAGAGTTTCCTGCACAATCCAATTTGGTTGGCTTAGGCAGCTATCAAGAAGAAGCAGCTTCAGAGGGCGTATGTGCAGAAGAAGCAGCTACAGAAGACAGCGCGGAAAATACAGCTTCAGAGGGCGTGCATCCTGACTCAGATGAGCACAATTCTGATCAGCACGTTGATGACGACGAGTTCCAGAGTTTTGCCGAAGTAGAAGATGACAATATAACAAGCAGCTCTGATGAAGGGGCACGTGCTCACCGCGGTCCAGGTAGGCCCAAGCTGATTCGCACTGGACAGCGAGGTAGGCCCAAAAAAGAATACAACATGATCAACAATATTGTAAGCTACCATGGCATTCGCCTGAGTGGCAAAAATCAATGAAGGGCGAGTTCGAGGCCCTTATCGCAAACAAGACTTGGTCGTTGGTAGATCTTCCACCTGATACAAAAGCTATAGGGTCCATGTGGGTGTTCAGAGTTAAGCGTGATGATAAAGGCAACATAGAAAGATTCAAGAGCAGACTTGTCGCCAAAGGATGTAACCAGCAGTTTGGAGTGAATTATGACGAAACCTTTTCACCCGTTATTCGATATGAAAATATAAGGCTTTTGTTGGCTGTAGCAGCAGAAAAAGAGTTATATCTCCACCAGTTAGATGTTTCTAATGCCTATCTTAATAGTAAGTTAAACGAAACCGTTTATATGCGTCAACCCGAGAGTTTCATCAGCAGCCATTATCCAAGCCGCGTGTTAAAGCTTAACAAAGCTATATATGGCCTCAAACAGTCTGGAAGGGTCTGGAACAGCACTTTGGATGACGTTTTGAGAGAACTTGGCTTTCAGGCTACCAAGGGAGAGCCGTGCCTATACAAGAAAATCGGCGTGAATTCATATAGCTTAATAGCCATTTATGTTGATGACATTATACTTGCTTGTTCCAAAAAGAGTGATCTGGGTGACATCAAAAAGAAGTTGCAGGAATGTTTTGATATTCAGGACAATGGTACATTGCATCACTTTCTAGGTATGGAAATACAGCGTCAAGGTGAGCTTGGTGCTATTTCTGTGGGACAGAAACAGTACATCAAATGTCTGCTCGAGAAATATAACATGAACGTATGTCGTTCTGTTTCGACGCCTTTGGACCCTGGATTTCAAGTTTGCTGCAATGACGATAATTGTGGCAAAACAAATGTAACTGAATACCAATCAATCATCGGATCTATTATGTATTTGGCTATCTCAACGCGCCCTGACATCATGCATTCTATAAGCAAGTTGGCGCAACGAAACTCCAATCCACATGTCGAGCATGAGTCTGGCGCCAAACACATTCTGCGATATCTCTCGAAGACGATCGACTTAAAGCTTCACTATCGTAGGACTGGTCAACAATTGCATGCGTTTGTCGATGCAGACTGGGCGAACGATAGTCTGGATAGAAAATCGTACTCTGGCTACTGTTTTTATCTTGGAGGTTCGGCTTTCTCCTGGGAGTCAAAGAAGCAAGCGTTGGTCGCGCTTAGCAGCACTGAGGCCGAGTATGTTGCTCTGTCCACCGCATCCAAAGAGGCAATCTACCTACGCCGGCTGCTTGCAGAAATATCATTTCATCCCTCTGCAGAGACCATCGAAATAAACGGCGATAACTTGAACAGCAGATTGCGATAAATCCAGTACATCATAAAAGAACCAAGCACATCGACATTAAATATCATCATATTCGGGAGGTTATTGCTAGAAACGAGATTTGTATTAAATATGTCCCCACCAATGAAAACGTAGCTGATATATTTACAAAAAACTTGCAGAAGGAAAAACATAATAAATTTGTAAAGTCGCTTGGTTTAAATTAAAAATTGTAAAGAACAATCTAACTTGAGAAGAAGTGTTAAAGTGCAAGTTATATCGTTCTCATTGCACATCTCTAAGCGATAGTTCATCTCTAGCTTCTCTACTGTTGTTCATCTTCACAGCTCTTTGTTCTGTTTTACTTATACTCAATAAATATCGTTTGTCGTGTGCGCACGTAAATTCTGCGTTCTTATTTATCTATTTGGTAACGGCTTAATTTCAGACATAACATTTTTCGACTTTGAATGCAGAATTATTAAGAACGATAAGCAATGTTCAAAATGACTTCCGAAATGTAAATCGGATCAGTTTTGACAAAGTTATGGCAGTTTGAAGTCTCAGAAGGTAATTTTTGGGAACTTGGAAACTTTTATGTCAACATGACTTTTGACAAGAAAACAAAAGTTTTCAAGTTTTTCGACTTTGAATGCAGAATTATTAAGAACGATAAGCAATGTTCAAAATGACTTCAGAAATGTAAATCGGATCAGTTTTGACAAAGTTATGGCAGTTTAAAGTCTCAGAAGATAATTTTTGGGAACTTGGAAACTTTAATGTCAACATGACTTTTGACAAGAAAACAAAAGTTTTCAAGTTTTTCGACTTTGAATGCAGAATTATTAAGAACGATAAGCAATGTTCAAAATGACTTCAGAAATGTAAATCGGATCAGTTTTGACAAAGTTATGGCAGTTTAAAGTCTCAGAAGATAATTTTTGGGAACTTGGAAACTTTTATGTCAACATGATTTTTGACAAGAAAACAAAAGTTTTCAAGTTTTTCGACTTTGAATGCAGAATTATTAAGAACGATAAGCAATGATCAAAATAGCTTCCGAAATGTAAATGGGTCAGTTTTGACAAATTTATGGCAGTTTAAAGTCTCAGAAGGTAATTTTTGGGAACTTGGAAACTTGTATGTCAACATGACTTTTGACAAAAAAACAAAAGTTTTCAAGTTTTTCGACTTTGAATGCAGAATTATTAAGAACGATGAGCAATGATCAAAAAAGATTCCGAAATGTAAATCGGATCAGTTTCGACAAAGTTATGGCAGTTTAACGTCTCAGAAGTTTATTTTTGGGAACTTAGCAACTTTTATGTCCACATGACTTTTGACAAGAAAACAAAAGTTTTCAAGTTTTTCGAATTTGATTGCAGAATTATTATGAACGATTAGCAATAATCAAAATAACTTCCGAAAAGTAAATCGGATCAGTTTTGACAAAGTTATGGCAGTTTGAAGTCTCAGAATGTACCTTTTGGGAACTTGAAAACTTTTATCTCAACATGACTTTTGACAAGAAAACAAAAGTTTTCAAGTTTTTTGACTTTGAATGCAGAATTATTAAGAACGATAAGCAATGTTCAAAATGACTTCAGAAATGTAAATCGGATCAGTTTTGACAAAGTTATGGCAGTTTAAAGTCTCAGAAGATAATTTTTGGGAACTTGGAAACTTTTATGTCAACATGACTTTTGACAAGAAAACAAAAGTTTTCAAGTTTTTCGACTTTGAATGCAGAATTATTCTGAACGATTAGCAATGATCAAAATAAATTCCGAAATGTAAATCGGATCAGTTTTGACAAAGTTATGGCAGTTTAAAGTCTCAGAAGGTAATTTTTGGGAACTTGGAAACTTTAATGTCAACATGACTTTTGACAAGAAAACAAAAGTTTTCAAGTTTTTCGCCTTTGAATGCAGAATTATTAAGAACGATAAGCAATGTTCAAAATGACTTCAGAAATGTAAATCGGATCAATTTTGACAAAGTTATGGCAGTTTAAAGTCTCAGAAGGTAATTTTTTGGAACTTGGCAACTTTTATGTCAACATGACTTTTGACAAGAAAACAAAAGTTTTCAAGTTTTTCGACTTTGAATGCAGAATTATTAAGAACGATGAGCAATGATCAAAATAGATTCCGAAATGTAAATCGGATCAGTTTCGACAAAGTTATGGCAGTTTAACGTCTCAGAAGTTTATTTTTGGGAACTTAGCAACTTTTATGTCCACATGACTTTTGACAAGAAAACAAAAGTTTTCAAGTTTTTCGACTTTGAATGCAGAATTATTAAGAACGATAAGCAATGATCAAAATAACTTTTGAAATGTAAATCGGATCAGTTTTGACAAAGTTATGGCAGTTTAAAGTCTCAGAAGGTAATTTTTGGGAACTTGGAAACTTGTATGTCAACATGACTTTTGACAAGAAAACAAAAGCTTTGAAGTTTTTTGACTTTGAATGCAGAATTATTAAGAACGATAAGCAATGATCAAAATAGCTTCCGAAATGTAAATCGGATCAGTTTCGACAAAGTTATGGCAGTTTAACGTCTCAGAAGTTTATTTTTGGGAACTTGGAAACTTTTATGTCAACATGACTTTTGACAAGAAAACAAAAGTTTTCAAGTTTTTCGACTTTGAATGCAGAATTATTAAGAACGATAAGCAATGTTCAAAATGACTTCAGAAATGTAAATCGGATCAGTTTTGACAAAGTTATGGCAGTTTAAAGTCTCAGAAGATAATTTTTGGGAACTTGGAAACTTTAATGTCAACATGACTTTTGACAAGAAAACAAAAGTTTTCAAGTTTTTCGACTTTGAATGCAGAATTATTAAGAACGATAAGCAATGTTCAAAATGACTTCAGAAATGTAAATCGGATCAGTTTTGACAAAGTTATGGCAGTTTAAAGTCTCAGAAGATAATTTTTGGGAACTTGGAAACTTTTATGTCAACATGATTTTTGACAAGAAAACAAAAGTTTTCAAGTTTTTCGACTTTGAATGCAGAATTATTAAGAACGATAAGCAATGATCAAAATAGCTTCCGAAATGTAAATGGGTCAGTTTTGACAAATTTATGGCAGTTTAAAGTCTCAGAAGGTAATTTTTGGGAACTTGGAAACTTGTATGTCAACATGACTTTTGACAAAAAAACAAAAGTTTTCAAGTTTTTCGACTTTGAATGCAGAATTATTAAGAACGATGAGCAATGATCAAAAAAGATTCCGAAATGTAAATCGGATCAGTTTCGACAAAGTTATGGCAGTTTAACGTCTCAGAAGTTTATTTTTGGGAACTTAGCAACTTTTATGTCCACATGACTTTTGACAAGAAAACAAAAGTTTTCAAGTTTTTCGAATTTGATTGCAGAATTATTATGAACGATTAGCAATAATCAAAATAACTTCCGAAAAGTAAATCGGATCAGTTTTGACAAAGTTATGGCAGTTTGAAGTCTCAGAATGTACCTTTTGGGAACTTGAAAACTTTTATCTCAACATGACTTTTGACAAGAAAACAAAAGTTTTCAAGTTTTTTGACTTTGAATGCAGAATTATTAAGAACGATAAGCAATGTTCAAAATGACTTCAGAAATGTAAATCGGATCAGTTTTGACAAAGTTATGGCAGTTTAAAGTCTCAGAAGATAATTTTTGGGAACTTGGAAACTTTTATGTCAACATGACTTTTGACAAGAAAACAAAAGTTTTCAAGTTTTTCGACTTTGAATGCAGAATTATTCTGAACGATTAGCAATGATCAAAATAAATTCCGAAATGTAAATCGGATCAGTTTTGACAAAGTTATGGCAGTTTAAAGTCTCAGAAGGTAATTTTTGGGAACTTGGAAACTTTAATGTCAACATGACTTTTGACAAGAAAACAAAAGTTTTCAAGTTTTTCGACTTTGAATGCAGAATTATTAAGAACGATAAGCAATGTTCAAAATGACTTCAGAAATGTAAATCGGATTAATTTTGACAAAGTTATGGCAGTTTAAAGTCTCAGAAGGTAATTTTTTGGAACTTGGCAACTTTTATGTCAACATGACTTTTGACAAGAAAACAAAAGTTTTCAAGTTTTTCGACTTTGAATGCAGAATTATTATGAACGATAAGCAATGATCAAAATAACTTCCGAAATGTAAATCGGATCAGTTTTGACAAAGTTATGGCAGTTTAAAGTCTCAGAAGGTAATTTTTGGGAACTTGGAAACTTTTATGTCAATATGACTTTTGGCAAGAAAACAAAAGTTTTCAAGTTTTTCGACTTTGAATGCAGAATTATTAAGAACGATAAGCAATGTTCAAAATGACTTCAGAAATGTAAATCGGATCAGTTTTGACAAAGTTATGGCAGTTTAAAGTCTCAGAAGATAATTTTTGGGAACTTGGAAACTTTTATGTCAACATGACTTATGACAAGAAAACAAAAGTTTTCAAGTTTTTCGACTTTGAATGCAGAATTATTATGAACGATTAGCAATGATCAAAATAACTTCCGAAATGTAAATCGGATCAGTTTTGACAAAGTTATGGCAGTTTAAAGTCTCAGAAGGTAATTTTTGGGAACTTGGAAACTTTAATGTCAACATGACTTTTGACAAGAAAACAAAAGTTTTCAAGTTTTTCGACTTTGAATGCAGAATTATTAAGAACGATAAGCAATGTTCAAAATGACTTCAGAAATGTAAATCGGATCAGTTTTGACAAAGTTATGGCAGTTTAAAGTCTCAGAAGATAATTTTTGGGAACTTGGAAACTTTTATGTCAACATGACTTATGACAAGAAAACAAAAGTTTTCAAGTTTTTCGACTTTGAATGCAGAATTATTATGAACGATTAGCAATGATCAAAATAACTTCCGAAATGTAAATCGGATCAGTTTTGACAAAGTTATGGCAGTTTAAAGTCTCAGAAGATAATTTTTGGGAACTTGGAAACTTTTATGTCAACATGACTTATGACAAGAAAACAAAAGTTTTCAAGTTTTTCGACTTTGAATGCAGAATTATTATGAACGATTAGCAATGATCAAAATAACTTCCGAAATGTAAATCGGATCAGTTTTGACAAAGTTATGGCAGTTTAAAGTCTCAGAAGGTAATTTTTGGGAACTTGGAAACTTTAATGTCAACATGACTTTTGACAAGAAAACAAAAGTTTTCAAGTTTTTCGACTTTGAATGCAGAATTATTAAGAACGATAAGCAATGTTCAAAATGACTTCAGAAATGTAAATCGGATCAGTTTTGACAAAGTTATGGCAGTTTAAAGTCTCAGAAGGTAATTTTTGGGAACTTGGCAACTTTTATGTCAACATGACTTTTGACAAGAAAACAAAAGTTTTCAAGTTTTTCGACTTTGAATGCAGAATTATTATGAACGATAAGCAATGATCAAAATAACTTCCGAAATGTAAATCGGATCAGTTTTGACAAAGTTATGGCAGTTTAAAGTCTCAGAAGGTTATTTTTGGGAACTTGGAAACTTGTATGTCTACATGACTTTTGACAAGAAAACAAAAGTTTTCAAGTTTTTCGAATTTGAATGCAGAATTATTAGGAACGATAAGCAATGTTCAACATTACTTCCGAGATGTAAATCGGATCAGTTTTGACAAAGTTATGGCAGTTTAAAGTCTCAGAAGTTTATTTTTTGGGAACTTGGAAACTTTTATGTCAACATGACTTATGACAAGAAAACAACAGTTTTGAAGTTTTTCGACTTTGAATGCAGAATTATTAAGAACGATAAGCAATAATCAAAATAACTTCCAAAATGTAAATCGGATCAGTTTCGACAAAGTTATGGCAGTTTAAAGTCTCAGAAGTTTATTTTTTGGGAACTTGGAAACTTTTATGTCAACATGACTTATGACAAGAAAACAACAGTTTTGAAGTTTTTCGACTTTGAATGCAGAATTATTAAGAACGATAAGCAATGTTAAGGCAAAGTTATGGCAGTTTAAAGTCTCAGAAGGTAATTTTTGGGAACTTGGAAACTTTTATGTCAACATGACTTATGACAAGAAAACAACAGTTTTGAAGTTTTTCGACTTTGAATGCAGAATTATTAAGAACGATAAGCAATGATCAAAATAACTTCCAAAATGTAAATCGGATCAGTTTCGACAAAGTTATGGCAGTTTAAAGTCTCAGAAGTTTATTTTTTGGGAACTTGGAAACTTTTATGTCAACATGACTTATGACAAGAAAACAACAGTTTTGAAGTTTTTCGACTTTGAATGCAGAATTATTAAGAACGATAAGCAATGTTAAGGCAAAGTTATGGCAGTTTAAAGTCTCAGAAGGTAATTTTTGGGAACTTGGAAACTTTTATGTCAACATGACTTATGACAAGAAAACAACAGTTTTGAAGTTTTTCGACTTTGAATGCAGAATTATTAAGAACGATAAGCAATGTTCAAAATGACTTCAGAAATGTAAATCGGATCAGTTTTGACAAAGTTATGGCAGTTTAAAGTCTCAGAAGATAATTTTTGGGAACTTGGAAACTTTTATGTCAACATGACTTTTGACAAGAAAACAAAAGTTTTCAAGTTTTTCGACTTTGAATGCAGAATTATTAAGAACGATTAGCAATGATCAAAATAACTTCCGAAATGTAAATCGGATCAGTTTTGACAAAGTTATGGCAGTTTAAAGTCTCAGAAGGTAATTTTTGGGAACTTGGAAACTTTTATGTCAACATGACTTTTGACAAGAAAACAAAAGTTTTCAAGTTTTTCGACTTTGAATGCAGAATTATTAAGAACGATAAGCAATGTTCAAAATGACTTCAGAAATGTAAATCGGATCAGTTTTGACAAAGTTATGGCAGTTTAAAGTCTCAGAAGGTAATTTTTGGGAACTTGGCAACTTTTATGTCAACATGACTTTTGACAAGAAAACAAAAGTTTTCAAGTTTTTCGACTTTGAATGCAGAATTATTAAGAACGATAAGCAATGATCAAAATAACTTCCGAAATGTAAATCGGATCAGTTTTGACAAAGTTATGGCAGTTTAAAGTCTCAGAAGGTAATTTTTGGGAACTTGGAAACTTGTATGTCAACATGACTTTTGACAAGAAAACAAAAGTTTTCAAGTTTTTCGAATTTGAATGCAGAATTATTAGGAACGATAAGCAATGTTCAACATGACTTCCGAAATGTAAATCGGATCAGTTTTGACAAAGTTATGGCAGTTTAAAGTCTCAGAAGTTTATTTTTTGGGAACTTGGAAACTTTTATGTCAACATGACTTATGACAAGAAAACAACAGTTTTGAAGTTTTTCGACTTTGAATGCAGAATTATTAAGAACGATAAGCAATAATCAAAATAACTTCCAAAATGTAAATCGGATCAGTTTCGACAAAGTTATGGCAGTTTAAAGTCTCAGAAGTTTATTTTTTGGGAACTTGGAAACTTTTATGTCAACATGACTTATGACAAGAAAACAATAGTTTTGAAGTTTTTCGACTTTGAATGCAGAATTATTAAGAACGATAAGCAATGTTAAGGCAAAGTTATGGCAGTTTAAAGTCTCAGAAGGCAATTTTTGGGAACTTGGAAACTTTTATGTCAACATGACTTATGACAAGAAAAAAACAGTTTTGAAGTTTTTCGACTTTGAATGCAGAATTATTAAGAACGATAAGCAATGATCAAAATAACTTCCAAAATGTAAATCGGATCAGTTTCGACAAAGTTATGGCAGTTTAAAGTCTCAGAAGTTTATTTTGTGGGAACTTGGAAACTTTTATGTCAACATGACTTATGACAAGAAAACAACAGTTTTGAAGTTTTTCGACTTTGAATGCAGAATTATTAAGAACGATTAGCAATGTTAAGGCAAAGTTATGGCAGTTTAAAGTCTCAGAAGGTAATTTTTGGGAACTTGGAAACTTTTATGTCAACATGACTTATGACAAGAAAACAACAGTTTTGAAGTTTTTCGACTTTGAATGCAGAATTATTAAGAACGATAAGCAATGTTCAAAATGACTTCAGAAATGTAAATCGGATCAGTTTTGACAAAGTTATGGCAGTTTAAAGTCTCAGAAGATAATTTTTGGGAACTTGGAAACTTTTATGTCAACATGACTTTTGAAAAGAAAACAAAAGTTTTCAAGTTTTTCGACTTTGAATTATTAAGAACGATAAGCAATGATCAAAATGACTTCCGAAATGTAAATCGGATCAGTTTTGACAAAGTTATGGCAGTTTGAAGTCTCAGAAGGTAATTTTTGGGAACTTGGAAACTTGTATGTCAACATGACTTTTGACAAGAAAACAAAAGTTTTCAAGTTTTTCGAATTTGAATGCAGAATTATTAGGAAGGATAAGCAATGTTCAACATGACTTCCGAAATGTAAATCGGATCAGTTTTGACAAAGTTATGGCAGTTTAAAGTCTCAGAAGTTTATTTTTTGGGAACTTGGAAACTTTAATGTCAACATGACTTATGACAAGAAAATAACAGTTTTGAAGTTTTTCGACTTTGAATGCAGAATTATTAAGAACGATAAGCAATAATCAAAATAACTTCCAAAATGTAAATCGGATCAGTTTCGACAAAGTTATGGCAGTTTAAAGTCTCAGAAGTTTATTTTTTGGGAACTTGGAAACTTTTATGTCAACATGACTTATGACAAGAAAACAACAGTTTTGAAGTTTTTCGACTTTGAATGCAGAATTATTAAGAACGATAAGCAATGTTAAGGCAAAGTTATGGCAGTTTAAAGTCTCAGAAGGTAATTTTTGGGAACTTGGAAACTTTTATGTCAACATGACTTATGACAAGAAAACAACAGTTTTGAAGTTTTTCGACTTTGAATGCAGAATTATTAAGAACGATAAGCAATGATCAAAATAACTTCCAAAATGTAAATCGGATCAGTTTCGACAAAGTTATGGCAGTTTAAAGTCTCAGAAGTTTATTTTTTGGGAACTTGGAAACTTTTATGTCAACATGACTTATGACAAGAAAACAACAGTTTTGAAGTTTTTCGACTTTGAATGCAGAATTATTAAGAACGATAAGCAATGTTAAGGCAAAGTTATGGCAGTTTAAAGTCTCAGAAGGTAATTTTTGGGAACTTGGAAACTTTTATGTCAACATGACTTATGACAAGAAAACAACAGTTTTGAAGTTTTTCGACTTTGAATGCAGAATTATTAAGAACGATAAGCAATGTTCAAAATGACTTCAGAAATGTAAATCGGATCAGTTTTGACAAAGTTATGGCAGTTTAAAGTGTCAGAAGATAATTTTTGGGAACTTGGAAACTTTTATGTCAACATGACTTTTGAAAAGAAAACAAAAGTTTTCAAGTTTTTCGACTTTGAATTATTAAGAACGATAAGCAATGATCAAAATGACTTCCGAAATGTAAATCGGATCAGTTTTGACAAAGTTATGGCAGTTTGAAGTCTCAGAAGGTAATTTTTGGGAACTTGGAAACTTGTATGTCAACATGACTTTTGACAAGAAAACAAAAGTTTTCAAGTTTTTCGAATTTGAATGCAGAATTATTAGGAACGATAAGCAATGTTCAACATGACTTCCGAAATGTAAATCGGATCAGTTTTGACAAAGTTATGGCAGTTTAAAGTCTCAGAAGTTTATTTTTTGGGAACTTGGAAACTTTAATGTCAACATGACTTATGACAAGAAAACAACAGTTTTGAAGTTTTTCGACTTTGAATGCAGAATTATTAAGAACGATAAGCAATAATCAAAATAACTTCCAAAATGTAAATCGGATCAGTTTCGACAAAGTTATGGCAGTTTAAAGTCTCAGAAGTTTATTTTTTGGGAACTTGGAAACTTTTATGTCAACATGACTTATGACAAGAAAACAACAGTTTTGAAGTTTTTCGACTTTGAATGCAGAATTATTAAGAACGATAAGCAATGTTAAGGCAAAGTTATGGCAGTTGAAAGTCTCAGAAGGTAATTTTTGGGAACTTGGAAACTTTTATGTCAACATGACTTATGACAAGAAAACAACAGTTTTGAAGTTTTTCGACTTTGAATGCAGAATTATTAAGAACGATAAGCAATGATCAAAATAACTTCCAAAATGTAAATCGGATCAGTTTCGACAAAGTTATGGCAGTTTAAAGTCTCAGAAGTTTATTTTTTGGGAACTTGGAAACTTTTATGTCAACATGACTTATGACAAGAAAACAACAGTTTTGAAGTTTTTCGACTTTGAATGCAGAATTATTAAGAACGATAAGCAATGTTAAGGCAAAGTTATGGCAGTTTAAAGTCTCAGAAGGTAATTTTTGGGAACTTGGAAACTTTTATGTCAACATGACTTATGACAAGAAAACAAAAGTTTTGAAGTTTTTCGACTTTGAATGCAGAATTATTAAGAACGATAAGCAATGTTCAAAATGACTTCAGAAATGTAAATCGGATCTGTTTTGACAAAGTTATGGCAGTTTAAAGTGTCAGAAGATAATTTTTGGGAACTTGGAAACTTTTATGTCAACATGACTTTTGAAAAGAAAACAAAAGTTTTCAAGTTTTTCGACTTTGAATGCAGAATTATTAAGAACGATAAGCAATGATCAAAATGACTTCCGAAATGTAAATCGGATCAGTTTTGACAAAGTTATGGCAGTTTGAAGTCTCAGAAGGTAATTTTTGGGAACTTGGAAACTTTAATGTCAACATGACTTTTGACAAGAAAACAAAAGTTTTCAAGTTTTTCGAATTTGAATGCACAATTATTAAGAACGATAAGCAATGATCAAAATAGCTTCCGAAATGTAATTGGGTCAGTTTTGACAAATTTATGGCAGTTCAAAGTGTCAGAAGGTAATTTTTGGGAACTTGGAAACTTTTATGTCAACATGACTTTTGACAAGAAAACAGAAGTTTTCAAGTTTTTCGACTTTGAATGCAGAATTATTAAGAACGATAAGCAATGTTCAAAATAACTTCCGAAATGTAAATCGGATCAGTTTTGACAAAGTTATGGCAGTTTAAAGTCTCAGAAGATAATTTTTGGGAACTTGAAATCTTTTTTGTCAATATAATTTTTGGGAACTTGGAAACTTTTATGTCAATATGACTTTTGGCAAGAAAACAAAAGTTTTCAAGTTTTTCGAATTTGAATGCAGAATTATTAAGAACGATAAGCAATGATCAAAATAGCTTCCGAAATGTAAATGGGTCAGTTTTGACAAATTTATGGCAGTTTAAGAGTCTTAGAAGGTAATTTTTGGGAACTTGGAAACTTGTATGTCAACATGACTTTTGACAAGAAAACAAAAGTTTTCAAGTTTTTTGACTTTGAATGCAGAATTATTAAGAACGATAAGCAACTATCAAAATGACTTCCGAAATGTAATTGGGTCAGTTTTGACAAATTTATGGCAGTTTAAAGTCTCAGAAGGTAATTTTTGGGAACTTGGCAACTTTTATGTCAACATGACTTTTGACAAGAAAACAAAAGTTTTCAAGTTTTTCGACTTTGAATGCAGAATTATTAAGAACGATGAGCAATGATCAAAATAGATTCCGAAATGTAAATCGGATCAGTTTCGACAAAGTTATGGCAGTTTAACGTCTCAGAAGTTTATTTTTGGGAACTTAGCAACTTTTATGTCCACATGACTCTTGACAAGAAAACAAAAGTTTTCAAGTTTTTCGACTTTGAATGCAGAATTATTAGGAACGATAAGCAATGTTCAACATGACTTTCGAAATGTAAATCGGATCAGTTTTAACAAAGTTATCACAGCTTAAGTCTCAGAAGATAATTTTTAGGAACTTGAAATCTTTTTTGTCAATATAATTTTTGGGAACTTGGAAACTTTTATGTCAATATGACTTTTGGCAAGAAAACAAAAGTTTTCAAGTTTTTCGACTTTGAATGCAGAATTATTAAGAACGATAAGCAATGTTATGGCAAAGTTATGGCAGTTTAAAGTCTCAGAAGAAAATTTTTGGGAACTTGGAAACTTTAATGTCAACATGACTTTTGACAAGAAAACAAAAGTTTTCAAGTTTTTCGACTTTGAATGCAGAATTATTAAGAACGATAAGCAATGTTCAAAATGACTTCAGAAATGTAAATCGGATCGGTTTTGACAAAGTTATGGCAGTTTAAAGTCTCAGAAGATAATTTTTGGGAACTTGGAAACTTTTATGTCAACATGACTTTTGACAAGAAAACAAAAGTTTTCAAGTTTTTCGAATTTGAATGCAGAATTATTAAGAACGATAAGCAATGATCAAAATAGCTTCCGAAATGTAAATGGGTCAGTTTTGACAAATTTATGGCAGTTTAAAGTCTCAGAAGGTAATTTTTGGGAACTTGGCAACTTTTATGTCGACATGACTTTTGACAAGAAAACAAAAGTTTTCAAGTTTTTCGACTTGGAATGCAGAATTATTATGAACGATAAGCAATGATCAAAATAACTTCCGAAATGTAAATGGATCAGTTTTGACAAAGTTATGGCAGTTTAAAGTCTCAGAAGGTAATTTTTGGGAACTTGGAAACTTGTATGTCAACATGACTTTTGACAAGAAAACAAAAGTTTTCAAGTTTTTCGAATTTGAATGCAGAATTATTAGGAACGATAAGCAATGTTCAACATGACTTCCGAAATGTAAATCGGATCAGTTTTGACAAAGTTATGGCAGCGAAAGTCTCAGAAGATAATTTTAAGGAACTTGGAAACTTTTTTGTCAACATAATTTTTGGGAACTTGGAAAATTTTATGTCAATATGACTTTTGGCAAGAAAACAAAAGTTTTCAAGTTTTTCGACTTTGAATGCAGAATTATTAAGAACGATAAGCAATGCTATGGCAAAGTTATAGCAGTTTAAAGTCTCAGAAGGTAATTTTTGGGAACTTGGAAACTTTTATGTCAACATGACTTATGACAAGAAAACAAAAGTTTTCAAGTTTTTCGACTTTGAATGCAGAATTATTAAGAACGATAAGCAATAATCAAAATAACTTCCGAAAAGTAAATCGGATCAGTTTTGACAAAGTTATGGCAGTTTGATGTCTCAGAATGTATCTTTTGGGAACTTGAAAACTTTTATCTCAACATGACTTTTGACAAGAAAACAAAAGTTTTCAAGTTTTTCGACTTTGAATGCAGAATTATTAAGAACGATAAGCAATGTACAAAATGACTTCAGAAATGTAAATCGGATCAGCTTTGACAAAGTTATGGCAGTTTAAAGTCTCAGAAGATAATTTTTGGGAACTTGGAAACTTTTATGTCAACATGACTTTTGACAAGAAAACAAAAGTTTTCAAGTTTTTCGACTTTGAATGCAGAATTATTATGAACGATAAGCAATGATCAAAATAACTTCCGAAATGTAAATCGGATCAGTTTTGACAAAGTTATGGCAGTTTAAAGTCTCAGAAGGTAATTTTTGGGAATTTGGAAACTTGTATGTCAACATGACTTTTGACAAGAAAACAAAAGTTTTCAAGTTTTTCGAATTTGAATGCAGAATTATTAGGAACGATAAGCAATGTTCAACATGACTTCCGAAATGTAAATCGGATCAGTTTTGACAAAGTTATGGCAGTTTAAAGTCTCAGAAGTTTATTTTTTGGGAACTTGGAAACTTTTATGTCAACATGACTTATGACAAGAAAACAACAGTTTTGAAGTTTTTCGACTTTGAATGCAGAATTATTAAGAACGATAAGCAATAATCAAAATAACTTCCGAAATGTAAATCGGATCAGTTTCGACAAAGTTATGGCAGTTTAAAGTCTCAGAAGTTTATTTTTTGGGAACTTGGAAACTTTTATGTCAACATGACTTATGACAAGAAAACAACAGTTTTGAAGTTTTTCGACTTTGAATGCAGAATTATTAAGAACGATAAGCAATGTTAAGGCAAAGTTATGGCAGTTTAAAGTCTCAGAAGGTAATTTTTGGGAACTTGGAAACTTTTATGTCAACATGACTTATGACAAGAAAACAACAGTTTTGAAGTTTTTCGACTTTGAATGCAGAATTATTAAGAACGATAAGCAATGATCAAAATAACTTCCAAAATGTAAATCGGATCACTTTCGACAAAGTTATGGCAGTTTAAAGTCTCAGAAGTTTATTTTTTGGGAACTTGGAAACTTTTATGTCAACATGACTTATGACAAGAAAACAACAGTTTTGAAGTTTTTCGACTTTGAATGCAGAATTATTAAGAACGATAAGCAATAATCAAAATAACTTCCGAAATGTAAATCGGATCAGTTTTGACAAAGTTATGGCAGTTTGAAGTCTCAGAATGTACCTTTTGGGAACTTGAAAACTTTTATCTCAACATGACTTTTGACAAGAAAACAAAAGTTTTCAAGTTTTTCGACTTTGAATACAGAATTATTAAGAACGATAAGCAATGTTCAAAATGACTTCAGAAATGTAAATCGGATCTGTTTTGACAAAGTTTTGGCAGTTTAAAGTCTCAGAAGATAATTTTTGGGAACTTGGAAACTTTTATGTCAACACGACTTTTGAAAAGAAAAGAAAAGTTTTCAAGTCTTTCGACTTTGAATTATTAAGAGCGATAAGCAATGATCAAAATGACTTCCGAAATGTAAATCGGATCAGTTTTGACAAAGTTATGGCAGTTTGAAGTCTCAGAAGGTAATTTTTGGGAACTTGGAAACTTTTATGTCAACATGACTTTTGACAAGAAAACAAAAGTTTTCAAGTTTTTCGAATTTGAATGCACAATTATTAAGAACGATAAGCAATGATCAAAATAGCTTCCGAAATGTAATTGGGTCAGTTTTGACAAATTTATGGCAGTTCAAAGTGTCAGAAGGTAGTTTTTGGGAACTTGGAAACTTTTATGTCAACATGACTTTTGACAAGAAAACAGAAGTTTTCAAGTTTTTCGACTTTGAATGCAGAATTATTAAGAACGATAAGCAATGTTCAAAATAACTTCCGAAATGTAAATCGGATCAGTTTTGACAAAGTTATGGCAGTTTAAAGTCTCAGAAGGTAATTTTTGGGAACTTGGAAACTTGTATGTCAACATGACTTTTGTCAAGAAAACAAAAGTTTTCAAGTTTTTCGACTTTGAATGCAGAATTATTAAGAACGATAAGCAATGATCAAAATAGCTTCCGAAATGTAAATGGGTCAGTTTTGACAAATTTATGGCAGTTTAAGAGTCTTAGAAGGTAATTTTTGGGAACTTGGAAACTTTTATGTCAACATGACTTTTGACAAGAAAACAAAAGTTTTCAAGTTTTTCGACTTTGAATACAGAATTATTAAGAACGATAAGCAATGATCAAAATGACTTTCGAAATGTAAATCGGATCAGTTTTGACAAAGTTATGGCAGTTTGAAGTCTCAGAAGGTAATTTTTGGGAACTTGGAAACTTAATTGTCAACATAACTTTTGACAAGAAAACAAAAGTTTTCAAGTTTTTCGAATTTGAATGCAGAATTATTAAGAACGATAAACAATGATCAAAATAGCTTCCGAAATGTAAATGGGTCAGTTTTGACAAATTTATGGCAGTTTAAAGTCTCAGAAGGTAATTTTTGGAAACCTGAAAACTTTTATGTCAACATGACTTTTGACAAGAAAACAAAAGTTTTCAAGTTTTTCGACTTTGAATGCAGAATTATTAAGAACGATAAGCAATGTTCAAAATGACTTCAGAAATGTAAATCGGATCAGTTTTGACAAAGTAATGGCAGTTTAAAGTCTCAGAAGATAATTTTTCGGAACTCGGAAACTTTTATGTCAACATGACTTTTGACAAGAAAACAAAAGTTTTCAAGTTTTTCGACTTTGAATTATTAAGAACGATAAGCAATGATCAAAATGACTTCAGCAATGTAAATCGGATCAGTTTTGACAAAGTTATGGCAGTTTAAAGTCTCAGAAGGTAATTTTTGGGAACTTGGAAACTTTTATGTCAACATGACTTTTGACAAGAAAACAAAAGTTTTCAAGTTTTTCGACTTTGAATGCAGAATTATTAAGAACGATAAGCAATGTTCGAAATGACTTCAGAAATGTAAATCGGATCAGTTTTGACAAAGTTATGGCAGTTTAAAGTCTCAGAAGATAATTTTTCGGAACTTGGAAACTTTAATGTCAACGTGACTTTTGACAAGAAAACAAAAGTTTTCAAGTTTTACCACTTTGAATGCAGAATTATTAAGAACGATAAGCAATGTTCAAAATGACTTCCGAAATGTAAATCGGATCAGCTTTGACAAAGTTATGGCAGTTTGAAGTCTCAGAAGGTAATTTTTGGGAACTTGGAAACTTTTATATCAACATGACTTTTGACAAGAAAACAAAAGTTTTCAAGTTTTTCGAATGTGAATGCAGAATTATTAAGAACGAGAAGCAATGATCAAAATAGCTTCCGAAATGTAAATGGGTCAGTTTTGACAAACTTATGGCAGTTTAAATTCTCAGAAGGTAATTTTTGGAAACTTGGAAACTTGTATGTCAACATGAATTTTGACAACAAAACAAAAGTTTTCAAGTTTTTTGACTTTGAATGCAGAATTATTAAGAACGATAAGCAACTATCAAAATGACTTCCGAAATGTAAATCGGATCAATTTTGACAAAGTTATGGCAGTTTAAAGTCTCAGAAGGTAATTTTTGGGAACTTGGAAACTTGTATGTCAATATGACTTATGACAAAAAAACAACAGTTTTGAAGTTTTTCGACTTTGAATGCAGAATTATTAAGAACGATGAGCAATGATCAAAATAGCTTCCGAAATGTAAATCGGATCAGTTTCGACAAAGTAATGACAGTTTAACGTCTCAGAAGTTTATTTTTGGGAACTTAGCAAATTTTATGTCCACATGACTTTTGACAAGAAAACAAAAGTTTTCAAGTTTTTCGACTTTGAATGCAGAATTATCAAGAACGATAAGCAATGTTCAAAATAACTTCCGAAATGTAAATCGGATCAGTTTTGACAAAGTTATGGCAGTTTAAAGTCTCAGAAGGTAATTTTTGGGAACTTGGAAACTTGTATGTCAACATGACTTTTGGCAAGAAAACAAAAGTTTTCAAGTTTTTCGACTTTTAATGCAGAATTATTAAGAACGATAAGCAATGTTCAAAATGACTTCAGAAATGTAAATCGGATCGGTTTTGACAAAGTTATGGCAGTTTAAAGTCTCAGAAGATAATTTTTGGGAACTTGGAAACTTTTATGTCAACATGACTTTTGACAAGAAAACAAAAGTTTTCAAGTTTTTCGAATTTGAATGCAGAATTATTAAGAACGATAAGCAATGATCAAAATAGCTTCCGAAATGTAAATGGGTCAGTTTTGACAAATTTATGGCAGTTTAAAGTCTCAGAAGGTAATTTTTGGGAACTTGGCAACTTTTATGTCGACATGACTTTTGACAAGAAAACAAAAGTTTTCAAGTTTTTCGACTTGGAATGCAGAATTATTATGAACGATAAGCAATGATCAAAATAACTTCCGAAATGTAAATGGATCAGTTTTGACAAAGTTATGGCAGTTTAAAGTCTCAGAAGGTAATTTTTGGGAACTTGGAAACTTGTATGTCAACATGACTTTTGACAAGAAAACAAAAGTTTTCAAGTTTTTCGAATTTGAATGCAGAATTATTAGGAACGATAAGCAATGTTCAACATGACTTCCGAAATGTAAATCGGATCAGTTTTGACAAAGTTATGGCAGCGAAAGTCTCAGAAGATAATTTTAAGGAACTTGGAAACTTTTTTGTCAACATAATTTTTGGGAACTTGGAAAATTTTATGTCAATATGACTTTTGGCAAGAAAACAAAAGTTTTCAAGTTTTTCGACTTTGAATGCAGAATTATTAAGAACGATAAGCAATGCTATGGCAAAGTTATAGCAGTTTAAAGTCTCAGAAGGTAATTTTTGGGAACTTGGAAACTTTTATGTCAACATGACTTATGACAAGAAAACAAAAGTTTTCAAGTTTTTCGACTTTGAATGCAGAATTATTAAGAACGATAAGCAATAATCAAAATAGCTTCCGAAAAGTAAATCGGATCAGTTTTGACAAAGTTATGGCAGTTTGATGTCTCAGAATGTATCTTTTGGGAACTTGAAAACTTTTATCTCAACATGACTTTTGACAAGAAAACAAAAGTTTTCAAGTTTTTCGACTTTGAATGCAGAATTATTAAGAACGATAAGCAATGTTCAAAATGACTTCAGAAATGTAAATCGGATCAGCTTTGACAAAGTTATGGCAGTTTAAAGTCTCAGAAGATAATTTTTGGGAACTTGGAAACTTTTATGTCAACATGACTTTTGACAAGAAAACAAAAGTTTTCAAGTTTTTCGACTTTGAATGCAGAATTATTATGAACGATAAGCAATGATCAAAATAACTTCCGAAATGTAAATCGGATCAGTTTTGACAAAGTTATGGCAGTTTAAAATCTCAGAAGGTAATTTTTGGGAATTTGGAAACTTGTATGGTAACATGACTTTTGACAAGAAAACAAAAGTTTTCAAGTTTTTCGAATTTGAATGCAGAATTATTAGGAACGATAAGCAATGTTCAACATGACTTCCGAAATGTAAATCGGATCAGTTTTGACAAAGTTATGGCAGTTTAAAGTCTCAGAAGTTTATTTTTTGGGAACTTGGAAACTTTTATGTCAACATGACTTATGACAAGAAAACAACAGTTTTGAAGTTTTTCGACTTTGAATGCAGAATTATTAAGAACGATAAGCAATAATCAAAATAACTTCCGAAATGTAAATCGGATCAGTTTCGACAAAGTTATGGCAGTTTAAAGTCTCAGAAGTTTATTTTTTGGGAACTTGGAAACTTTTATGTCAACATGACTTATGACAAGAAAACAACAGTTTTGAAGTTTTTCGACTTTGAATGCAGAATTATTAAGAACGATAAGCAATGTTAAGGCAAAGTTATGGCAGTTTAAAGTCTCAGAAGGTAATTTTTGGGAACTTGCAAACTTTTATGTCAACATGACTTATGACAAGAAAACAACAGTTTTGAAGTTTTTCGACTTTGAATGCAGAATTATTAAGAACGATAAGCAATGATCAAAATAACTTCCAAAATGTAAATCGGATCACTTTCGACAAAGTTATGGCAGTTTAAAGTCTCAGAAGTTTATTTTTTGGGAACTTGGAAACTTTTATGTCAACATGACTTATGACAAGAAAACAACAGTTTTGAAGTTTTTCGACTTTGAATGCAGAATTATTAAGAACGATAAGCAATAATCAAAATAACTTCCGAAATGTAAATCGGATCAGTTTTGACAAAGTTATGGCAGTTTGAAGTCTCAGAATGTACCTTTTGGGAACTTGAAAACTTTTATCTCAACATGACTTTTGACAAGAAAACAAAAGTTTTCAAGTTTTTCGAATTTGAATACAGAATTATTAAGAACGATAAGCAATGTTCAAAATGACTTCAGAAATGTAAATCGGATCTGTTTTGACAAAGTTTTGGCAGTTTAAAGTCTCAGAAGATAATTTTTGGGAACTTGGAAACTTTTATGTCAACACGACTTTTGAAAAGAAAAGAAAAGTTTTCAAGTTTTTCGACTTTGAATTATTAAGAGCGATAAGCAATGATCAAAATGACTTCCGAAATGTAAATCGGATCAGTTTTGACAAAGTTATGGCAGTTTGAAGTCTCAGAAGGTAATTTTTGGGAACTTGGAAACTTTTATGTCAACATGACTTTTGACAAGAAAACAAAAGTTTTCAAGTTTTTCGAATTTGAATGCACAATTATTAAGAACGATAAGCAATGATCAAAATAGCTTCCGAAATGTAATTGGGTCAGTTTTGACAAATTTATGGCAGTTCAAAGTGTCAGAAGGTAGTTTTTGGGAACTTGGAAACTTTTATGTCAACATGACTTTTGACAAGAAAACAGAAGTTTTCAAGTTTTTCGACTTTGAATGCAGAATTATTAAGAACGATAAGCAATGTTCAAAATAACTTCCGAAATGTAAATCGGATCAGTTTTGACAAAGTTATGGCAGTTTAAAGTCTCAGAAGGTAATTTTTGGGAACTTGGAAACTTGTATGTCAACATCACTTTTGTCAAGAAAACAAAAGTTTTCAAGTTTTTCGACTTTGAATGCAGAATTATTAAGAACGATAAGCAATGATCAAAATAGCTTCCGAAATGTAAATGGGTCAGTTTTGACAAATTTATGGCAGTTTAAGAGTCTTAGAAGGTAATTTTTGGGAACTTGGAAACTTTTATGTCAACATGACTTTTGACAAGAAAACAAAAGTTTTCAAGTTTTTCGACTTTGAATACAGAATTATTAAGAACGATAAGCAATGATCAAAATGACTTTCGAAATGTAAATCGGATCAGTTTTGACAAAGTTATGGCAGTTTGAAGTCTCAGAAGGTAATTTTTGGGAACTTGGAAACTTAATTGTCAACATAACTTTTGACAAGAAAACAAAAGTTTTCAAGTTTTTCGAATTTGAATGCAGAATTATTAAGAACGATAAACAATGATCAAAATAGCTTCCGAAATGTAAATGGGTCAGTTTTGACAAATTTATGGCAGTTTAAAGTCTCAGAAGGTAATTTTTGGAAACCTGAAAACTTTTATGTCAACATGACTTTTGACAAGAAAACAAAAGTTTTCAAGTTTTTCGACTTTGAATGCAGAATTATTAAGAACGATAAGCAATGTTCAAAATGACTTCAGAAATGTAAATCGGATCAGTTTTGACAAAGTAATGGCAGTTTAAAGTCTCAGAAGATAATTTTTCGGAACTTGGAAACTTTTATGTCAACATGACTTTTGACAAGAAAACAAAAGTTTTCAAGTTTTTCGACTTTGAATTATTAAGAACGATAAGCAATGATCAAAATGACTTCAGCAATGTAAATCGGATCAGTTTTGACAAAGTTATGGCAGTTTAAAGTCTCAGAAGGTAATTTTTGGGAGCTTGGAAACTTTTATGTCAACATGACTTTTGACAAGAAAACAAAAGTTTTCAAGTTTTTCGACTTTGAATGCAGAATTATTAAGAACGATAAGCAATGTTCGAAATGACTTCAGAAATGTAAATCGGATCAGTTTTGACAAAGTTATGGCAGTTTAAAGTCTCAGTAGATAATTTTTCGGAACTTGGAAACTTTAATGTCAACATGACTTTTGACAAGAAAACAAAAGTTTTCAAGTTTTACGACTTTGAATGCAGAATTATTAAGAACGATAAGCAATGTTCAAAATGACTTCCGAAATGTAAATCGGATCAGCTTTGACAAAGTTATGGCAGTTTGAAGTCTCAGAAGGTAATTTTTGGGAACTTGGAAACTTTTATATCAACATGACTTTTGACAAGAAAACAAAAGTTTTCAAGTTTTTCGAATGTGAATGCAGAATTATTAAGAACGAGAAGCAATGATCAAAATAGCTTCCGAAATGTAAATGGGTCAGTTTTGACAAACTTATGGCAGTTTAAATTCTCAGAAGGTTATTTTTGGAAACTTGGAAACTTGTATGTCAACATGAATTTTGACAACAAAACAAAAGTTTTCAAGTTTTTTGACTTTGAATGCAGAATTATTAAGAACGATAAGCAACTATCAAAATGACTTCCGAAATGTAGATCGGATCAATTTTGACAAAGTTATGGCAGTTTAAAGTCTCAGAAGGTAATTTTTGGGAACTTGGAAACTTGTGTGTCAATATGACTTATGACAAAAAAACAACAGTTTTGAAGTTTTTCGACTTTGAATGCAGAATTATTAAGAACGATGAGCAATGATCAAAATAGCTTCCGAAATGTAAATCGGATCAGTTTCGACAAAGTAATGACAGTTTAACGTCTCAGAAGTTTATTTTTGGGAACTTAGCAAATTTTATGTCCACATGACTTTTGACAAGAAAACAAAAGTTTTCAAGTTTTTCGACTTTGAATGCAGAATTATTAAGAACGATAAGCAATGTTCAAAATAACTTCCGAAATGTAAATCGGATCAGTTTTGACAAAGTTATGGCAGTTTAAAGTCTCAGAAGGTAATTTTTGGGAACTTGGAAACTTGTATGTCAACATGACTTTTGGCAAGAAAACAAAAGTTTTCAAGTTTTTCGACTTTGAATGCAGAATTATTAAGAACGATAAGCAATGTTATGGCAAAGTTATGGCAGTTTAAAGTCTCAGAAGATAATTTTTGGGAACTTGGAAACTTTAATGTCAACATGACTTTTGACAAGAAAACAAAAGTTTTCAAGTTTTTCGACTTTGAATGCAGAATTATTTAGAACGATAAGCAATGTTCAAAATGACTTCAGAAATGTAAATCGGATCAGTTTTGACAAAGTTATGGCAGTTTAAAGTCTCAGAAGATAATTTTTGGGAACTTGGAAACTTTTATGTCAACATGACTTTTGACAAGAAAACAAAAGTTTTCAAGTTTTTCGACTTTGAATGCAGAATTATTAAGAACGATAAGCAATGATCAAAATAGCTTCCGAAATGTAAATGGGTCAGTTTTGACAAATTTATGGCAGTTCAAAGTCTCAGAATGTAATTTTTGGGAACTTGGAAACTTTTATGTTAACATGACTTTTGACAAGAAAACTAAAGTTTTCAAGTTTTTCGACTTTGAATGCAGAATTATTATGAACGATAAGCAATAATCAAAATAACTTCCGAAATGTAAATCGGATCAGTTTTGACAAAGTTATGGCAGTTTAAAGTCTCAGAAGGTAATTTTTGGGAACTTGGAAACTTGTATGTCAACATGACTTTTGACAAGAAAACAAAAGTTTTCAAGTTTTTCGAATTTGAATGCAGAATTATTAGGAACGATAAGCAATGTTCAACATGACTTCCGAAATGTAAATCGGATCAGTTTTGACAAAGTTATGGCAGCGAAAGTCTCAGAAGATAATTTTAAGGAACTTGGAAACTTTTTTGTCAACATAATTTTTGGGAACTTGGAAACTTTTATGTCAATATGACTTTTGGCAAGAAAACAAAAGTTTTCAAGTTTTTCGACTTTGAATGCAGAATTATTAAGAACGATAAGCAATATAAGGTTATGGCAAAGTTATGGCAGTTTAAAGTCTCAGAAGGTAATTTTTGGGAACTTGGAAACTTTAATGTCAACATGACTTTTGACAAGAAAACAAAAGTTTTCAAGTTTTTCGACTTTGAATGCAGAATTATTAAGAACGATAAGCAATGTTCGAAATAGCTTCCGAAATGTAAATGGGTCAGTTTTGACAAATTTATGGCAGTTTAAAGTCTCAGAAGGTAATTTTTGGGAACTTGGAAACTTAATGTCAACATAACTTTTGACAAGAGAACAAAAGTTTTCAAGTTTTTCGACTTTGAATACAGAATTATTAGGAACGATAAGCAATGATCAAAATGACTTTCGAAATGTAAATCGGATCAGTTTTGACAAAGTTATGGCAGTTTGAAGTCGCAGAAGGTAATTTTTGGGAACTTGGAAACTTTTATGCCAACATGACTTTTGACAAGAAAACAAAAGTTTTCAAGTTTTTCGACTTTGAATTATTAAGAACGATAAGCAATGATCAAAATGACTTCCGAAATGTAAATCGGATCAGTTTTCACAAAGTTATGGCAGTTTGAAGTCTCAGAAGGTAATTTTTGGGAAATTGGAAACTTTATGTCAACATGACTTTTGACAAAAAAACAAAAGTTTTCAAGTTTTTCGAATTTGAATGCAGAATTATTAAGAACGATAAGCAATGATCAAAATAACTTCCGAAATGTAATTGGGTCAGTTTTAACAAATTTATGGCAGTTAAAAGTCTCAGAAGCTAATTTTTGGGAACTTGAAAGCTTTTATGTGAATATGACTTTTGACAAGAAAACAAAAGTTTTCAAGTTTTTCGACTTTGAATGCCGAATTATTAAGAACAATAAGCAATGATCAAATTAACTTCCGAAATGTAAATCGGATCAGTTTTGACAAAGTTATGGCAGTTTTAAGTCTCAGAAGGTAAGTTTTGGGAACTTGGAAACTTGTATGTCAACATGACTTTTGGCAAGAAAACAAAAGTTTTCAAGTTTTTCGACTTTGAATGCAGAATTATTAAGAACGATAAGCAATGTTATGGCAAAGTTATGGCAGTTTAAAGTCTCATAAGATAATTTTTGGGAACTTGGAAACTTTAATGTCAACATGACTTTTGACAAGAAAACAAAAGTTTTCAAGTTTTTCGACTTTGAATGCAGAATTATTAGGAACGATAAGCAATGATCAAAATGACTTTCGAAATGTAAATGGGTCAGTTTTGACAAATTTATGGCAGTTTAAAGTCTCAGAAGGTAATTTTTGGGAACTTGGAAACTTGTATGTCAATATGACTTATGACAAGAAAACAACAGTTTTGAAGTTTTTCGACTTTGAATGCAGAATTATTAAGAACGTTGAGCAATGATCAAAATAGCTTCCGAAATGTAAATCGGATCAGTTTCGACAAAGTTATGGCAGTTTAACGTCTCAGAAGTTTATTTTTGGGAACTTAGAAAATTTTATGTCCACATGACTTTTGACAAGAAAACAAAAGTTTTCAAGTTTTTCGACTTTGAATGCAGAATTATTAAGAACAATAAGCAATGATCAAAATAGCTTCCGAAATGTAAGTCGGATCAGTTTTGACAAAGTTATGGCAGTTTAAAGTCTCAGAAGGTAATTTTTGGGAACTTGGAAACTTGTATGTCAACATGACTTTTGGCAAGAAAACAAAAGTTTTCAAGTTTTTCGACTTTGAATGCAGAATTATTAAGAACGATAAGCAATGTTATGGCAAAGTTATGGCAGTTTAAAGTCTCAGAAGATAATTTTTGGGAACTTGGAAACTTTAATGTCAACATGACTTTTGACAAGAAAACAAAAGTTTTCAAGTTTTTCGACTTTGAATGCAGAATTATTAAGAACGATAAGCAATGTTCAAAATGACTTCAGAAATGTAAATCGGATCAGTTTTGACAAAGTTATGGCAGTTTAAAGTCTCAGAAGATAATTTTTGGGAACTTGGAAACTTTTATGTCAACATTACTTTTGACAAGAAAACAAAAGTTTTCAAGTTTTTCGAATTTGAATGCAGAATTATTAATAACGATAAGCAATGTTCAAAATAGCTTCCGAAATGTAAATGGGTCAGTTTTGACAAATTTATGGCAGTTTAAAGTCTCAGAAGGTAATTTTTGGGAACTTGGAAACTTGTATGTCACAATGACTTTTGACAAGAAAACAAAAATTTTCAAGTTTTTCGAATTTGAATGCAGAATTATTAGGAACGATAAGCAATGTTCAACATGACTTCAGAAATGTAAATCGGATCAGTTTTGACAAAGTTATGGCAGCGAAAGTCTCAGAAGATAATTTTAAGGAACTTGGAAACTTTTTTGTCAACATGACTTTTGGGAACTTGGAAACTTTTATGTCAATATGACTTTTGGCAAGAAAACAAAAGTTTTCAAGTTTTTCGACTTTTATTGCAGAATTATTAAGAACGATAAGCAATGTTATGGCAAAGTTATGGCAGTTTAAAGTCTCAGAAGATAATTTTTGGGAACTTGGAAACTTTAATGTCAACATGACTTTTGACAAGAAAACAAAAGTTTTCAAGTTTTTCGACTTTGAATGCAGAATTATTAAGAACGATAAGCAATGTTCAAAATAGCTTCCGAAATGTAAATGGGTCAGTTTTGACAAATTTATGGCAGTTTAAAGTCTCAGAAGGTAATTTTTGGGAACTTGGAAACTTTTATGTCAACATAACTTTTGACAAGAAAACAAAAGTTTTCAAGTTTTTCGACTTTGAATACAGAATTATTAGGAACGATAAGCAATGATCAAAATGACTTTCGAAATGTAAATCGGATCAGTTTTGACAAAGTTATGGCAGTTTGAAGTCGCAAAAGGTAATTTTTGGGAACTTGGGAACTTTTATGCCAACATGACTTTTGACAAGAAAACAAAAGTTTTCAAGTTTTTCGACTTTGAGAATTATTAAGAACGATAAGCAATGATCAAAATGACTTCCGAAATGTATATCGGATCAGTTTTCACAAAGTTATGGCAGTTTGAAGTCTCAGAAGATAATTTTTGGGAAATTGGAAACTTTATGTCAACATGACTTTTGACAAGAAAACAAAAGTTTTCAAGTTTTTCGAATTTGAAAGCAGAATTATTAAGAACGATAAGCAATGATCAAAATAACTTCCGAAATGTAATTGGGTCAGTTTTGACAAATTTATGGCAGTTTAAAGTCTCAGAAATTAATTTTTGGGAACTTGAAAGCTTTTATGTGAATATGACTTTTGACAAGAAAACAAAAGTTTTCAAGTTTTTCGACTTTGAATGCCGAATTATTAAGAACAATAAGTAACTATCAAAATGACTTCCGAAATGTAAATCGGATCAATTTTGACAAAGTTATGGCAGTTTAAAGTCTCAGAAGGTAATTTTTGGGAACTTGGAAACTTTTATGTCAACATGACTTTTGACAAGAAAACAAAAGTTTTCAAGTTTTTCGACATTGAATACAGAATTATTAAGAACGATAAGCAATGTTCAAAATGACTTCCGAAATGTAAATCGGATCAATTTTGACAAAGCTATGGCAGTTTGAAGTCTCAGAAGGTAATTTTTGGGAACTTGGAAACTTTTATGTCAACATGACTTTTGACAAGAAAACAAAAGTTTTCAAGTTTTTCGAATTTGAATGCAGAATTATTAAGAACGATAAGCAATGATCAAAATGACTTCCGAAATGTAAATCGGATCAGTTTTCACAAAGTTATGGCAGTTTGAAGTCTCAGAAGGTAATTTTTGGGAACTTGGAAACTTTATGTTAACATGACTTTTGACAAGAAAACAAAAATTTTCAAGTTTTTCGAATTTGAATGCAGAATTATTAAGAACGATAAGCCATGATCAAAATAGCTTCCGAAATGTAATTGGGTCAGTTTTGACAAATTTATGGCAGCTTAAAGTCTCAGAAGGTAATTTTTGGGAACTTGGAAACTTTTATGTCAACATGACTTTTGACAAAAAAACAAAAGTTTTCAAGTTTTTCGACTTTAGGAATTATTAAGAACGATAAGCAATGATCAAAATGACTTCCGAAATGTAAATCGGATCAGTTTTCACAAAGTTATGGCAGTTTGAAGTCTCAAAAGGTAAATTTTGGGAACTTGGAAACTTTATGTCAACATGAGTTTTGACAAGAAAACAAAAGTTTTCAAGTTTTTCGAATTTGAATGCAGAATTATTAAGAACGATAAGCAATGATCAAAATAGCTTCCGAAATGTAATTGGGTCAGTTTTGACAAAGTTATGGCAGTTTAAAGTCTCAGAAGATAATTTTTGGGAACTTGGAAACTTTTATGTTAACATGACTTTTGACAAGAAAACAAAAGTTTTCAAGTTTTTCGACTTTGAATGCAGAATTATTAAGAACGATAAGCAATGTTCAAAATGACTTCCGAAATGTAAATCGGATCAGTTTTCACAGAGTTATGGCAGTTTGAAGTCTCAGAAGGTAATTTTTGGGAAATTGAAAACTTTATGTCAACATGACTTTTGACAAGAAAACAAAAGTTTTCAAGTTTTTCGACTTTGAATTATTAAGAGCGATAAGCAATGATCAAAATGACTTCCGAAATGTAAATCGGATCAGTTTTCACAAAGTTATGGCAGTTTGAAGTCTCAGAAGGTAATTTTTGGGAAATTGGAAACTTTATGTCAACATGACTTTTGACAAGAAAACAAAAGTTTTCAAGTTTTTCGAATTTGAAAGCAGAATTATTAAGAACGATAATCAATGATCAAAATAACTTCCGAAATGTAATTGGGTCAGTTTTGACAAATTTATGGCAGTTTAAGGTCTCAGAAGTTAATTTTTGGGAACTTGAAAGCTTTTATGTGAATATGACTTTTGACAAGAAAACAAAAGTTTTCAAGTTTTTCGACTTTGAATGCCGAATTATTAAGAACAATAAGTAACTATCAAAATGACTTCCGAAATGTAAATCGGATCAATTTTGACAAAGTTATGGCAGTTTAAAGTCTCAGAAGGTAATTTTTGGGAACTTGGAAACTTTTATGTCAACATGACTTTTGACAAGAAAACAAAAGTTTTCAAGTTTTTCGACATTGAATACAGAATTATTAAGAACGATAAGCAATGTTCAAAATGACTTCCGAAATGTAAATCGGATCAATTTTGACAAAGTTATGGCAGTTTGAAGTCTCAGAAGGTAATTTTTGGGAACTTGGAAACTTTTATGTCAACATGACTTTTGACAAGAAAACAAAAGTTTTCAAGTTTTTCGAATTTGAATGCAGAATTATTAAGAACGATAAGCAATGATCAAAATGACTTCCGAAATGTAAATCGGATCAGTTTTCACAAAGTTATGGCAGTTTGAAGTCTCAAAAGGTAAATTTTGGTTACTTGGAAACTTGATGTCAACATGACTTTTGACAAGAAAACAAAAGTTTTCAAGTTTTTCGAATTTGAATGCAGAATTATTAAGAACGATAAGCAATGATCAAAATAGCTTCCGAAATGTAATTGGGTCAGTTTTGACAAAGTTATGGCAGTTTGAAGTCTCAGAAGGTAATTTTTGGGAACTTGGAAACTTTAATGTCAACATGACTTTTGACAAGAAAACAAAAGTTTTCAAGTTTTTCGACTTTGAATGCAGAATTATTAAGAACGATAAGCAATGTTAAAAATGACTTTAGAAATGTAAATCGGATCAGTTTTCACAGAGTTATGGCAGTTTGAAGTCTCAGAAGGTAATTTTTGGGAAATTGGAAACTTTATGTCAACATGACTTTTGACAAGAAAACAAAAGTTTTCAAGTTTTTCGAATTTGATTGCAGAATTATTAAGAACGATAAGCAATGATCAAAATAGCTTCCGAAATGTAATTGGGTCAGTTTTGACAAATTTATGGCAGTTTAAAGTCTCAGAAGGTAATTTTTGGGAACTTGGAAACTTGTATGTCAACATGACTTTTGACAAGAAAACAAAAGTTTTCAAGTTTTTCGACTTTGAATGCAGAATTATTAAGAACGATAAGCAACTATCAAAATGACTTCCGAAATGTAAATCGGATCAATTTTGACACAGTTATGGCAGTTTAAAGTCTCAGAAGGTAATTTTTGGGAACTTGAAAACTTTTATGTCAACATGACTTTTGACAAGAAAACAAAAGTTTTCAAGTTTTTCGACTTTGAATACAGTATTATTAAGAACGATAAGCAATGTTCAAAATGACTTCCGAAATGTAAATCGGATCAATTTTGACAAAGTTATGGCAGTTTGAAGTCTCAGAAGGTAATTTTTGGGAACTTGGAAACTTTTATGTCAACATGACTTTTGACAAGAAAACAAAAGTTTTCAAGTTTTTCGAATTTGAATGCAGAATTATTAAGAACGATAAGCCATGATCAAAATAGCTTCCGAAATGTAATTGGGTCAGTTTTGACAAATTTATGGCAGTTTAAAGTCTCAGAAGGTAATTTTTGGGAACTTGGAAACTTTTATGTCAACATGTTTTTTGACAAAAAAACAAAAGTTTTCAAGTTTTTCGACTTTGAATTATTAAGAACGATAAGCAATGATCAAAATGACTTCCGAAATGTAAATCGGATCAGTTTTCACAAAGTTATGGCAGTTTGAAGTCTCAAAAGGTAAATTTTGGGAACTTGAAAACTTTTATGTCAACATGACTTTTGACAAGAAAACAAAAGTTTTCAAGTTTTTCGAATTTGAATGCAGAATTATTAAGAACGATAAGCAATGATCAAAATAGCTTCCGAAATGTAATTGGGTCAGTTTTGACAAAGTTATGGCAGTTTAGAGTCTCAGAAGATAATTTTTGGGAACTTGGAAACTTTTATGTTAACATGACTTTTGACAAGAAAACAAAAGTTTTCAAGTTTTTCGACTTTGAATGCAGAATTATTAAGAACGATAAGCAATGTTCAAAATGACTTCCGAAATGTAAATCGGATCAGTTTTCACAGAGTTATGGCAGTTTGAAGTCTCAGAAGGTAATTTTTGGGAAATTGGAAACTTTATGTCAACATGACTTTTGACAAGAAAACAAAAGTTTTCAAGTTTTTCGAATTTGATTGCAGAATTATTAAGAACGATAAGCAATGATCAAAATAGCTTCCGAAATGTAATTGGGTCAGTTTTGACAAATTTATGGCAGTTTAAAGTCTCAGAAGGTAATTTTTGGGAACTTGGAAACTTTTATGTCAACATGTTTTTTGACAAAAAAACAAAAGTTTTCAAGTTTTTCGACTTTGAATTATTAAGAACGATAAGCAATGATCAAAATGACTTCCGAAATGTAAATCGGATCAGTTTTCACAAAGTTATGGCAGTTTGAAGTCTCAAAAGGTAAATTTTGGGAACTTGAAAACTTTATGTCAACATGACTTTTGACAAGAAAACAAAAGTTTTCAAGTTTTTCGAATTTGAATGCAGAATTATTAAGAACGATAAGCAATGATCAAAATAGCTTCCGAAATGTAATTGGGTCAGTTTTGACAAAGTTATGGCAGTTTCGAGTCTCAGAAGATAATTTTCTGGAACTTGGAAACTTTTATGTTAACATGACTTTTGACAAGAAAACAAAAGTTTTCAAGTTTTTCGACTTTGAATGCAGAATTATTAAGAACGATAAGCAATGTTCAAAATGACTTCCGAAATGTAAATCGGATCAGTTTTCACAGAGTTATGGCAGTTTGAAGTCTCAGAAGGTAGTTTTTGGGAAATTGGAAACTTTATGTCAACATGACTTTTAACAAGAAAACAAAAGTTTTCAAGTTTTTCGAATTTGATTGCAGAATTATTAAGAACGATAAGCAATGATCAAAATAGCTTCCGAAATGTAATTGGGTCAGTTTTGACAAATTTATGGCAGTTTGAAGTCTCAGAAGGTAATTTTTGGGAACTTGGAAACTTTTATGTCAACATGACTTTTGACAAAAAAACAAAAGTTTTCAAGTTTTTCGACTTTGAATGCAGAATTATTAAGAACGATAAGCAACTATCAAAATGACTTCCGAAATGTAAATCGGATCAATTTTGACACAGTTATGGCAGTTTAAAGTCTCAGAAGGTAATTTTTGGGAACTTGGAAACTTTTATGTCAACATGACTTTTGACAAGAAAACAAAAAATTTCAAGTTTTTCGACTTTGAATACAGAATTATTAAGAACGATAAGCAATGTTCAAAATGAATTCCGAAATGTAAATCGGATCAATTTTGACAAAGTTATGGCAGTTTGAAGTCTCAGAAGGTAATTTTTGGGAACTTGGAAACTTTTATGTCAACATGACTTTTGACAAGAAAACAAAAGTTTTCCAGTTTTTCGACTTTGAATGCAGAATTATTAAGAACGATAAGCAATGTTCAAAATGACTTTAGAAATGTAAATCGGATCAGTTTTGACAAAGTTATGGCAGTTTAAAGTCTCAGAAGATAATTTTTGGGAACTTGGAAACTTTTATGTTAACATGACTTTTGACAAGAAAACAAAAGTTTTCAAGTTTTTCGACTTTGAATTATTAAGAACGATAAGCAATGATCAAAAAGACTTCCGAAATGTAAATCGGATCAGTTTTCACAGAGTTATGGCAGTTTGAAGTCTCAGAAGGTAATTTTTGGGAAATTGGAAACTTTATGTCAACATGACTTTTGACAAGAAAACAAAAGTTTTCAAGTTTTTCGAATTTGATTGCAGAATTATTAAGAACGATAAGCAATGATCAAAATAGCTTCCGAAATGTAATTGGGTCAGTTTTGACAAATTTATGGCAGTTTAAAGTCTCAGAAGGTAATTTTTGGGAACTTGGAAACTTTTATGTCATTATGACTTTTGACAAGAAAACAAAAGTTTTCAAGTTTTTCGACTTTGAATGCAGAATTATTAAGAACGATAAGCAACTATCAAAATGACTTCCGAAATGTAAATCGGATCAATTTCGACACAGTTGTGGCAGTTTAAAGTCTCAGAAGGTAATTTTTGGGAACTTGAAAACTTTTATGTCAACATGACTTTTGACAAGAAAACAAAAGTTTTCAAGTTTTTCGACTTTGAATACAGAATTATTAAGAACGATAAGCAATGTTCAAAATGACTTCCGAAATGTAAATCGGATCAATTTTGACAAAGTTATGGCAGTTTGAAGTCTCAGAAGGTAATTTTTGGGAACTTGGAAACTTTTATGTCAACATGACTTTTGACAAGAAAACAAAAGTTTTCAAGTTTTTCGACTTTGAATACAGAATTATTAACAACGATATAAGCAATGATCAAAATGACTTTCGAAATGTAAATCGGATCAGTTTTGACAAAGTTATGGCAGTTTGAAGTCTCAGAAGGTAATTTTTGGGAACTTGGAAACTTTTATGTCAACATGACTTTTGACAAGAAAACAAAAGTTTTCAAGTTTTTCTACTTTGAATTATTAAGAACGATAAGCAATGATCAAAATGACTTCCGAAATGTAAATCGGATCAGTTTTCACAAAGTTATGGCAGTTTGAAGTCTCAGAAGGTAATTTTTGGGAACTTGGAAACTTTATGTCAACATGACTTTTGACAAGAAAACAAAAGTTTTCAAGTTTTTCGAATTTGATTGCAGAATTATTTAGAACGATAAGCAATGATCAAAATAGCTTCCGAAATGTAAATGGGTCAGTTTCGACAAATTTATGGCAGTTTAAGAGTCTCAGAAGGTAATTTTTGGGAACTTGGAAACTTGTATGTCAACATGACTTTTGACAAGAAAACAAAAGTTTTCAAGTTTTTCGACTTTGAATGCAGAATTATTAAGAACGATGAGCAATGTTCAAAATGACTTCCGAAATGTAAATCGGATCAGTTTTGACAAAGTTATGGCAGTTTCAAGTCTCAGAAGGTAATTTTTGGGAACTTGGAAACTTTTATGTAAACATGACTTTTGACAAGAAAACAAAAGTTTTCAAGTTTTTCGAATTTGACTGCAGAATTATTAAGAACGATGAGCAATGATCAAAATAGCTTCCGAAATGTAAATCGGATCAGTTTCGACAAAGTTATGGCAGTTTAACGTCTCAGAAGTTTATTTTTGGGAACTTAGCAACTTTTATGTCCACATGACTTTTGACAAGAAAACAAAAGTTTTCAAGTTTTTCGACTTTGAATGCAGAATTATTAAGAACGATAAGCAATGATCAAAATAACTTCCGAAATGTAAATCGGATCCGTTTTGACAAAGGTTTGGCAGTTTTAAGTCTCAGAAGGTAATTTTTGGGAACTTGGAAACTTTTGTGTCAACATAATTTTAGGGAACTTGCAAACTTTTATGTCAATATGACTTTTGGCAAGAAAACAAAAGTTTTCAAGTTTTTCGACTTTGAATGCAGAATTATTAAGAACGATAAGCAATGTTATGGCAAAGTTATGGCAGTTTAAAGTCTCAGAAGATAATTTTTGGGAACTTGGAAACTTTAATGTCAACATGACTTTTGACAAGAAAACGAAAGTTTTCAAGTTTTTCGACTTTGAATGCAGAATTATTAAGAACGATAAGCAATGATCAAAATAGCTTCCGAAATGTAAATGGGTCAGTTTTGACAGATTTATGGCAGTTTAAAGTCTCAGAAGGTAATTTTTGGGAAATTGGAAACTTTTATGTCAACATGACTTTTGACAAGAAAGTAAAAGTTTTCAAGTTTTTCGACTTTGAATGCAGAATTATTATGAACGATAAGCAATGATCAAAATAACTTCCGAAATGTAAATCGGATCAGTTTTGACAAAGTTATGGCAGTTTAAAGTCTCAGAAGGTAATTTTTGGGAACTTGGAAACTTGTATGTCAACATGACTTTTGACAAGAAAACAAAAGTTTTCAAGTTTTTCGACTTTGAATGCAGAATTATTAAGAACGATAAGCAATGATCAAAATAGCTTCCGAAATGTAAATCGGATCAGTTTTGACAAAGTTATGGCAGTTTAAAGTCTCAGAAGGTAATTTTTGGGAACTTGGAAACTTGTATGTCAACATGACTTTTGACAAGAAAACAAAAGTTTTCAAGTTTTTCGAATTTGAATGCAGAATTATTAGGAACGATAAGCAATGTTCAACATGACTTTTGAAATGTAAATCGGATCAGTTTTAACAAAGTTATGGCAGCGAAAGTCTCAGAAGATAATTTTAAGGAACTTGGAAACTTTTTTGTCAACATAATTTTTGGGAACTTGGAAAATTTTATGTCAATATGACTTTTGGC
Organism: Drosophila maculinotata; assembly: GCA_035045305.1. NCBI lineage: Eukaryota > Metazoa > Arthropoda > Insecta > Diptera > Drosophilidae > Drosophila > Drosophila maculinotata. Next base: position 224,983 of record JAWNPD010000236.1, read on the forward strand.
AAGAAAACAAAAGTTTTCAAGTTTTTCGACTTTGAATGCAGAATTATTAAGAACGATAAGCAATGTTATGGCAAAGTTATGGCAGTTTAAAGTCTCAGAAGGTAATTTTTGGGAACTTGGAAACTTTTATGTCAACATGACTTATGACAAGAAAACAAAAGTTTTCAAGTTTTTCGACTTTGAATGCAGAATTATTAAGAACGATAAGCAATAATCAAAATAACTTCCGAAATGTAAATCGGATCAGTTGTGACAAAGTAATGGCAGTTTGAAGTCTCAGAATGTACCTTTTGGGAACTTGAAAACTTTTATCTCAACATGACTTTTGACAAGAAAACAAAAGTTTTCAAGTTTTTTGACTTTGAATGCAGAATTATTAAGAACGATAAGCAATGTTCAAAATGACTTCAGAAATGTAAATCGGATCAGTTTTGACAAAGTTATGGCAGTTTAAAGTCTCAAAAGATAATTTTTGGGAACTTGGAAACTTTTATGTCAACATGACTTTTGACAAGAAAACAAAAGTTTTCAAGTTTTTCGACTTTGAATCTAGAATTATTAAGAACGATAAGCAATGATCAAAATAGCTTCCGAAATGTAAATGGGTCAGTTTTGACAAATTTATGGCAGTTTAAATTCTCAGAAGGTAATTTTTGGGAACTTGGCAACTTTTATGTCAACATGACTTTTGACAAGAAAACAAAAGTTTTCAAGTTTTTCGACTTTGAATGCAGAATTATTATGAACGATAAGCAATGATCAAAATAACTTCCGAAATGTAATTCGGATCAGTTTTGACAAAGTTATGGCAGTTTAAAGTCTCAGAAGGTAATTTTTGGGAACTTGAAAACTTGTATGTCAACATGACTTTTGACAAGAAAACAAAAGTTTTCAAGTTTTTCGAATTTGAATGCAGAATTATTAGGAACGATAAGCAATGTTCAACATGACTTCCGAAATGTAAATCGGATCAGTTTTGACAAAGTTATGGCAGTCGAAAGTCTCAGAAGATCATTTTAAGGAACTTGGAAACTTTTTTGTCAACATAATTTTTGGGAACTTGGAAAATGTTATGTCAATATGACTTTTGGCAAGAAAACAAAAGTTTTCAAGTTTTTCGACTTTGAATGCAGAATTATTAAGAACGATAAGCAATAAAGTTATGGCAAAGTTATGGCAGTTTAAAGTCTCAGAAGGTAATTTTTGGGAACTTGGAAACTTTTATGTCAACATGACTTATGACAAGAAAACAACAGTTTTCAAGTTTTTCGACTTTGAATGCAGAATTATTAAGAACGATAAGCAATGTTCAAAATGACTTCAGAAATGTAAATCGGATCTGTTTTGACAAAGTTAGATCAGTTTAAAGTCTCAGAAGGTAATTTTTGGGAACTTGGAAACTTTTATGTCAACATGACTTTTGAAAAGAAAACAAAAGTTTTCAAGTTTTTCGACTTTGAATTATTAAGAACGATAAGCAATGATCAAAATGACTTCCGAAATGTAATTGGGTCAGTTTTGACAAAGTTATGGCAGTTTGAAGTCTCAGAAGGTAATTTTTGGGAACTTGGAAACTTTTATGTCAACATGACTTTTGACAAGAAAACAAAAGTTTTCAAGTTTTTCGACTTTGAATACAGAATAATTAAGAACGATAAGCAATGATCAAAATGACTTTCGAAATGTAAATCGGATCAGTTTTGACAAAGTTATGGCAGTTTGAAGTCTCAGAAGGTAATTTTTGGGAACTTGGAAACTTTTGTGTCAACATGACTTTTGACAAGAAAACAAAAGTTTTCAAGTTTTTCGAATTTGAATGCAGAATTATTAAGAACGATAAACAATGATCAAAATAGCTTCCGAAATGTAAATGGGTCAGTTTTGACAAATTTATGGCAGTTTAAAGTCTCAGAAGGTAATTTTTGGGAACTTGGAAACTTTTATGTTAACATGACTTTTGACAAGAAAACAACAGTTTTGAAGTTTTTCGACTTTGAATGCAGAATTATTAAGAACGATGAGCAATGATCAAAATAACTTCCGAAATGTAAATCGGATCAGTTTCGACAAAGTTATGGCAGTTTAAAGTCTCAGAAGTTTATTTTTGGGAACTTGGAAACTTTTATGTCAACATGTTTTTTGACAAGAAAACAAAAGTTTTCAAGTTTTTCGACTTTGAATGCAGAATTATTAAGAACGATAAGCAAGGTTCAAAATGACTTCAGAAATGTAAATCGGATCAGTTTTGACAAAGTTATGGCAGTTTAAAGTCTCAGAAGATAATGTTTCGGAACTTGGTACTTTAATGTCAACATGACTTTTGACAAGAAAACAAAAGTTTTCAAGTTCTTCGACTTTGAATTATTAAGAACGATATGCAATGATCAAAATGACTTCCGAAATGTAAATCGGATCAGTTTTGACAAAGTTATGGCAGTTTGAAGTCTCAGAAGGTAATTTTTGGGAACTTGGAAACTTTTATGTCAACATGACTTTTCACAAGAAAACAAAAGTTTTCAAGTTTTTCGAATTTGAATGCAGAATTATTAAGAACGATAAGCAATGATCAAAATAGCTTCCGAAATGTAAATGGGTCAGTTTTGACAAATATATGGCAGTTCAAAGTGTCAGAAGGTAATTTTTGGGAACTTTGAAACTTGTATGTCAACATGACTTTTGACAAGAAAACAAAAGTTTTCAAGTTTTTCGACTTTGAATGCAGAATTATTAAGAACGATAAGCAATGTTCAAAATTACTTCCGAAATGTAAATCGGATCAGTTTTGACAAAGTTATGGCAGTTTGAAGTCTCAGAAGGTAATTTTTGGGAACTTGGAAACTTTTATGTCAACAGGACTTTTGACAAGAAAACAAAAGTTTTCAAGTTTTTCGAATTTGAATGCAGAATTATTAAGAACGAGAAGCAGTGATAAAAATAGCTTCCGAAATGTAAATGGGTCAGTTTTGACAAACTTATGGCAGTTTAAATTCTCAGAAGGTAATTTTTGGAAACTTGGAAACTTGTATGTCAACATGAATTTTGACAACAAAACAAAAGTTTTCAAGTTTTTCGACTTTGAATGCAGAATTATTAAGAACGATAAGCAACTATCAAAATGACTTCCGAAATGTAAATGGGTCAGTTTTGACAAATTTATGGCAGTTTAAAGTCTCAGAAGGTAATTTTTGGGAACTTGGAAACTTTTATGTTAACATGACTTTTGACAAGAAAACAACAGTTTTGAAGTTTTTCGACTTTGAATGCAGAATTATTAAGAACGATGAGCAATGATCAAAATAACTTCCGAAATGTAAATCGGATCAGTTTCGACAAAGTTATGGCAGTTTAAAGTCTCAGAAGTTTATTTTTGGGAACTTGGAAACTTTTATGTCAACATGTTTTTTGACAAGAAAACAAAAGTTTTCAAGTTTTTCGACTTTGAATGCAGAATTATTAAGAACGATAAGCAATGTTCAAAATGACTTCAGAAATGTAAATCGGATCAGTTTTGACAAAGTTATGGCAGTTTAAAGTCTCAGAAGATAATGTTTCGGAACTTGGTACTTTAATGTCAACATGACTTTTGACAAGAAAACAAAAGTTTTCAAGTTCTTCGACTTTGATGGAATTATTAAGAACGATATGCAATGATCAAAATGACTTCCGAAATGTAAATCGGATCAGTTTTGACAAAGTTATGGCAGTTTGAAGTCTCAGAAGGTAATTTTTGGGAACTTGGAAACTTTTATGTCAACATGACTTTTCACAAGAAAACAAAAGTTTTGAAGTTTTTCGACTTTGAATGCAGAATTATTAAGAACGATGAGCAATGATCAAAATAACTTCCGAAATGTAAATCGGATCTGTTTCGACAAAGTTATGGCAGTTTAAAGTCTCAGAAGTTTATTTTTGGGAACTTGGAAACTTTTATGTCAACATGTTTTTTGACAAGAAAACAAAAGTTTTCAAGTTTTTCGACTTTGAATGCAGAATTATTAAGAACGATAAGCAATGTTCAAAATGACTTCCGAAATGTAAATCGGATCAGTTTTGACAAAGTTATGGCAGTTTGAAGTCTCAGAAGGTAATTTTTGGGAACTTGGAAACTTTTATGTCAACATGACTTTTGACAAGAAAACAAAAGTTTTCAAGTTTTTTGAATTTGAATGCAGAATTATTAAGAACGAGAAGCAGTGATAAAAATAACTTCCGAAATGTAAATCGGATCAGTTTTGACAAAGTTATGGCAGTTTAAATTCTCAGAAGGTAATTTTTGGAAACTTGGAAACTTGTATGTCAACATGAATTTTGACAACAAAACAAAAGTTTTCAAGTTTTTCGACTTTGAATGCAGAATTATTAAGAACGATAAGCAGTGATAAAAATAGCTTCCGAAATGTAAATGGGTCAGTTTTGACAAACTTATGGCAGTTTAAATTCTCAGAAGGTAATTTTTGGAAACTTGGAAACTTGTATGTCAACATGAATTTTGACAAGAAAACAAAAGTTTTGAAGTTTTTCGACTTTGAATGCAGAATTATTAAGAACGATAAGCAATGTTCAAAATGACTTCCGAAATGTAAATCGGATCAGTTTTGACAAAGTTATGGCAGTTTAAAGTCTCAGAAGGTAATTTTTGGGAACTTGGAAACTTGTATGTCAACATGACTTTTGACAAGAAAACAAAAGTTTTCAAGTTTTTCGACTTTGAATGCAGAATTATTAAGAACGATAAGCAATGATCAAAATAGCTTCCGAAATGTAAATGGGTCAGTTTTGACAAATTTATGGCAGTTTAAGAGTCTCAGAAGGTAATTTTTGGGAACTTGGAAACTTTTATGTCAACATGACTTTTGACAAGAAAACAAAAGTTTTCAAGTTTTTCGACTTTGAATGCAGAATTATTAAGAACGATAAGCAATGATCAAAATAGCTTCCGAAATGTAAATGGGTCAGTTTTGACAAATTTATGGCAGTTTAAAGTCTCAGAAGGTAATTTTTGGGAACTTGGAAACTTTTATGTTAACATGACTTTTGACAAGAAAATAACAGTTTTGAAGTTTTTCGACTTTGAATGCAGAATTATTAAGAACGATGAGCAATGATCAAAATAACTTCCGAAATGTAAATCGGATCAGTTTCGACAAAGTTATGGCAGTTTAAAGTCTCAGAAGTTTATTTTTGGGAACTTGGAAACTTTTATGTCAACATGACTTTTGACAAGAAAACAAAAGTTTTCAAGTTTTTCGACTTTGAATGCAGAATTATTAAGAACGATAAGCAATGTTCAAAATGACTTCAGAAATGTAAATCGTATCTGTTTTGACAAAGTTATGGCAGTTTAAAGTCTCAGAAGATAATTTTTGGGAACTTGGAAACTTTTATGTCAACATGACTTTTGAAAAGAAAACAAAAGTTTTCAAGTTTTTCGACTTTGAATTATTAAGAACGATAAGCAATGATCAAAATGACTTCCGAAATGTAAATCGGATCAGTTTTGACAAAGTTATGGCAGTTTGAAGTCTCAGAAGGTAATTTTTGGGAACTTGGAAACTTTTATGTCAACATGACTTTTGACAAGAAAACAAAAGTTTTCAAGTTTTTCGAATTTGAATGCACAATTATTAAGAACGATAAGCAATGATCAAAATAGCTTCCGAAATGTAAATCGGATCAGTTTCGACAAAGTTATGGCAGTTTAAAGTCTCAGAAGTTTATTTTTGGGAACTTGGAAACTTTTATGTCAACATGTTTTTTGACAAGAAAACAAAAGTTTTCAAGTTTTTCGACTTTGAATGCAGAATTATTAAGAACGATAAGCAATGTTCAAAATGACTTCAGAAATGTAAATCGGATCAGTTTTGACAAAGTTATGGCAGTTTAAAGTCTCAGAAGATAATGTTTCGGAACTTGGTACTTTAATGTCAACATGACTTTTGACAAGAAAACAAAAGTTTTCAAGTTCTTCGACTTTGAGGAATTATTAAGAACGATAAGCAATGATCAAAATGACTTCCGAAATGTAAATCGGATCAGTTTTGACAAAGTTATGGCAGTTTGAAGTCTCAGAAGGTAATTTTTGGGAACTTGGAAACTTTTATGTCAACATGACTTTTGACAAGAAAACAAAAGTTTTCAAGTTTTTCGAATTTGAATGCAGAATTATTAAGAACGATAAGCAATGATCAAAATAGCTTCCGAAATGTAAATGGGTCAGTTTTGACAAATTTATGGCAGTTCAAAGTGTCAGAAGGTAATTTTTGGGAACTTTGAAACTTGTATGTCAACATGACTTTTGACAAGAAAACAAAAGTTTTCAAGTTTTTCGACTTTGAATGCAGAATTATTAAGAACGATAAGCAATGTTCAAAATGACTTCCGAAATGTAAATCGGATCAGTTTTGACAAAGTTATGGCAGTTTGAAGTCTCAGAAGGTCATTTTTGGGAACTTGGAAACTTTTATGTCAACAGGACTTTTGACAAGAAAACAAAAGTTTTCAAGTTTTTTGAATTTGAATGCAGAATTATTAAGATCGAGAAGCAGTGATAAAAATAGCTTCCGAAATGTAAATGGGTCAGTTTTGACAAACTTATGGCAGTTTAAATTCTCAGAAGGTAATTTTTGGAAACTTGGAAACTTGTATGTCAACATGAATTTTGACAACAAAACAAAAGTTTTCAAGTTTTTCGACTTTGAATGCAGAATTATTAAGAACGATAAGCAACTATCAAAATGACTTCCGAAATGTAAATCGGATCAATTTTGACAAAGTTATGGCAGTTTTAAGTCTCAGAATGTACCTTTTGGAACTTGAAAACTTTTATCTTAACATTACTTTTGACAAGAAAACAAAAGTTTTCAAGTTTTTCGACTTTGAATGCAGAATTATTAAGAACGATAAGCAATGTTCAAAATGACTTCAGAAATGTAAATCGGATCTGTTTTGACAAAGTTATGGCAGTTTAAAGTCTCAGAAGGTAATTTTTGGGAACTTAGAAACTTTAATGTTAACATGACTTTTGAAAAGAAAACAAAAGTTTTCAAGTTTTTCGACTTTGAATTATTAAGAACGATAAGCAATGATCAAAATGACTTCCGAAATGTAAATAGGATCAGTTTTGACAAAGTTATGGCAGTTTGAAGTCTCAGAAGGTAATTTTTGGGAACTTGGAAACTTTTATGTCAACATGACTTTTGACAAGATAACAAAAGTTTTCAAGTTTTTCGAATTTGAATGCACAATTATTAAGAACGATAAGCAATGATCAAAATAGCTTCCGAAATGTAATTGGGTCAGTTTTGAAAAATTTATGGCAGTTCAAAGTGTCAGAAGGTAATTTTTGGGAACTTGGAAACTTTTATGTCAACATGACTTTTGACAAGAAAACAGAAGTTTTCAAGTTTTTCGACTTTGAATGCAGAATTATTAAGAACGATAAGCAATGTTCAAAATAACTTCCGAAATTTAAATCGGATCAGTTTTGACAAAGTTATGGCAGTTTAAAGTCTCAGAAGGTAATTTTTGGGAACTTGGAAACTTGAATGTCAACATGACTTTTGACAAGAAAACAAAAGTTTTCAAGTTTTTCGACTTTGAATGCAGAATTATTAAGAACGATAAGCAATGATCAAAATAGCTTCCGAAATGTAAATGGGTCAGTCTCAGAAGGTAATTTTTGGGAACTTGGAAACTTTTATGTCAATGAGACTATTGACAAGAAAACAAAAGTTTTCAAGTTTTTCGAATTTGAATGCAGAATTATTAAGAACGATAAACAATGATCAAAATAGCTTCCGAAATGTAAATGGGTCAGTTTTGACAAATTTATGGCAGTTTAAAGTCTCAGAAGGTAATTTTTGGGAACTTGGAAACTTTTATGTCAACATGACTTTTGACAAGAAAACAAAAGTTTTCAAGTTTTTCGACTTTGAATACAGAATTATTAAGAACGATAAGCAATGATCAAAATGACTTTCGAAATGTAAATCGGATCAGTTTTGACAAAGTTATGGCAGTTTGAAGTCTCAGAAGGTAATTTTTGGGAACTTGGAAACTTTTATGTCAACATGACTTTTGACAAGAAAACAAAAGTTTTCAAGTTTTTTGAATTTGAATGCAGAATTATTAAGAACGAGAAGCAGTGAAAATAGCTTCCGAAATGTAAATGGGTCAGATTTGACAAACTTATGGCAGTTTAAATTCTCAGAAGGTAATTTTTGGAAACTTGGAAACTTGTATGTCAACATGAATTTTGACAACAAAACAAAAGTTTTCAAGTTTTTCGACTTTGAATGCAGAATTATTAAGAACGATAAGCAACTATCAAAATGACTTCCGAAATGTAAATCGGATCAATTTTGACAAAGTTATGGCAGTTTTAAGTCTCAGAATGTACCTTTTGGAACTTGAAAACTTTTATGTCAACATGACTTTTGACAAGAAAACAAAAGTTTTCAAGTTTTTCGACTTTGAATGCAGAATTATTAAGAACGATAAGCAATGTTCAAAATGACTTCAGAAATGTAAATCGGATCTGTTTTGACAAAGTTATGGCAGTTTAAAGTCTCAGAAGGTAATTTTTGGGAACTTGGAAACTTTTATGTGAACATGACTTTTGAAAAGAAAACAAAAGTTTTCAAGTTTTTCGACTTTGAATTATTAAGAACGATAAGCAATGATCAAAATGACTTCCGAAATGTAAATAGGATCAGTTTTGACAAAGTTATTGCAGTTTGAAGTCTCAGAAGGTAGTTTTTGGGAACTTGGAAACTTTTATGTCAACATGACTTTTGACAAGATAACAAAAGTTTTCAAGTTTTTCGAATTTGAATGCACAATTATTAAGAACGATAAGCAATGATCAAAATAGCTTCCGAAATGTAATTGGGTCAGTTTTGACAAATTTATGGCAGTTCAAAGTGTCAGAAGGTAATTTTTGGGAACTTGGAAACTTTTATGTCAACATGACTTTTGACAAGAAAACAGAAGTTTTCAAGTTTTTCGACTTTGAATGCAGAATTATTAAGAACGATAATCAATGTTCAAAATAACTTCCGATATGTAAATCGGATCAGTTTTGACAAAGTTATGGCAGTTTAAAGTCTCAGAAGGTAATTTTTGGGAACTTGGAAACTTGAATGTCAACATGACTTTTGACAAGAAAACAAAAGTTTTCAAGTTTTTCGACTTTGAATGCAGAATTATTAAGAACGATAAGCAATGATCAAAATAGCTTCCGAAATGTAAATGGGTCAGTTTTGACAAATTTATGGCAGTTTAAGAGTCTCAGAAGGTAATTTTTGGGAACTTGGAAACTTTTATGTCAACATGACTTTTGACAAGAAAACAAAAGTTTTCAAGTTTTTCGAATTTGAATGCAGAATTATTAAGAACGATAAACAATGATCAAAATAGCTTCCGAAATGTAAATGGGTCAGTTTTGACAAATTTATGGCAGTTTAAAGTCTCAGAAGGTAATTTTTGGGAACTTGGAAACTTTTATGTTAACATGACTTTTGACAAGAAAACAACAGTTTTGAAGTTTTTCGACTTTGAATGCAGAATTATTAAGAACGATGAGCAATGATCTACATAGCTTCCGAAATGTAAATCGGATCTGTTTCGACAAAGTTATTGCAGTTTAAAGTCTCAGAAGTTTATTTTTGGGAACTTGGAAACTTTTATGTCAACATGAATTTTGACAAGAAAACAAAAGTTTTCAAGTTTTTCGACTTTGAATACAGAATTATTAAGAACGATAAGCAATGATCAAAATGACTTTCGAAATGTAAATCGGATCAGTTTTCACAAAGTTATGGCAGTTTGAAGTCTCAAAAGGTAATTTTTGGGAACTTGGAAACTTTTATGTCAACATAACTTTTGACAAGAAAACAAAAGTTTTCAAGTTTTTCGAATTTGAATGCAGAATTATTAAGAACGATAAACAATGATCAAAATAGCTTCCGAAATGTAAATGGGTCAGTTTTGACAAATTTATGGCAGTTTAAAGTCTCAGAAGGTAATTTTTGGGAACTTGGAAACTTTTATGTTAACATGACTTTTGACAAGAAAACAACAGTTTTCAAGTTTTTCGACTTTGAATGCAGAATTATTAAGAACGATGAGCAATGATCTAAATAACTTCCGAAATGTAAATCGGATCTGTTTCGACAAAGTTATTGCAGTTTAAAGTCTCAGAAGTTTATTTTTGGGAACTTGGAAACTTTTATGTCAACATGAATTTTGACAAGAAAACAAAAGTTTTTCAGTTTAAAGTCTCAGAAGATAATTTTTCGGAACTTGGTACTTTAATGTCAACATGACTTTTGACAAGAAAACAAAAGTTTTCAAGTTCTTCGACTTTGAATTATTAAGAACGATATGCAATGATCAAAATGACTTCCGAAATGTAAATCGGATCAGTTTTGACAAAGTTATGGCAGTTTGAAGTCTCAGAAGGTAATTTTTGGGAACTTGGAAACTTTTATGTCAACATGACTTTTGACAAGAAAACAAAAGTTTTCAAGTTTTTCGAATTTGAATGCAGAATTATTAAGAACGATAAGCAATGATCAAAATAGCTTCCGAAATGTAAATGGGTCAGTTTTGACAAATATATGGCAGTTCAAAGTGTCAGAAGGTAATTTTTGGAAACTTTGATACTTGTATGTCAACATGACTTTTGACAAGAAAACAAAAGTTTTCAAGTTTTTCGACTTTGAATGCAGAATTATTAAGAACGATAAGCAATGTTCAAAATGACTTCCGAAATGTAAATCGGATCAGTTTTGACAAAGTTATGGCAGTTTGAAGTCTCAGAAGGTAATTTTTGGGAACTTGGAAACTTTTATGTCAACATGACTTTTGACAAGAAAACAAAAGTTTTCAAGTTTTTCGAATTTGAATGCAGAATTATTAAGAACGAGAAGCAATGATCAAAATAGCTTCCGAAATGTAAATGGGTCTGTTTTGACAAACTTATGGCAGTTTAGATTCTCAGAAGGTAATTTTTGGAAACTTGGAAACTTGTATGTCAACATGAATTTTGACAACAAAACAAAAGTTTTCAAGTTTTTTGACTTTGAATGCAGAATTATTAAGAACGATAAGCAACTATCAAAATGACTTCCGAAATGTAAATCGGATCAGTTTTGACAAAGTTATGGCAGTTTAAAGTCTCAGAAGATAATTTTTGGGAACTTGGAAACTTTTATGTCAACAAGACTTTTGACAAGAAAACAAAAGTTTTCAAGTTTTTCGAATTTGAATGCAGAATTATTAAGAACGATAAGCAATGATCAAAATAGCTTCCGCAATGTAAATAGGTCAGTTTTGACAAATTTGTGGCTGTTTAAAGTCTCAGAAGGTAATTTTTGGGAACTTGGAAACTTGTATGTCAACATGGCTTTTGACAAGAAAACAAAAGTTTTCAAGTTTTTCGAATTTGAATGCAGAATTATTAAGAACGAGAAGCAATGTTCAACATGACTTCCGAAATGTAAATCGGATCAGTTTTGACAAAGTTATGGCAGCGAAAGTCTCAGAATATAATTTTAAGGAACTTGGAAACTTTTTTGTCAACATAATTTTTGGGAACTTGGAAACTTTTATGTCAATATGACTTTTGGCAAGAAAACAAAAGTTTTCAAGTTTTTCGACTTTGAATGCAGAATTATTAAGAACGATGAGCAATGTTATGGCAAAGTTATGGCAGTTTAAAGTCTCAGAAGATAATTTTTGGGAACTTGGAAACTTTAATGTCAACATGACTTTTGACAAGAAAACAAAAGCTTTCAAGTTTTTCGACTTTGAATGCAGAATTATTAAGAACGATAAGCAATGTTCAAAATAGCTTCCGAAATGTAAATGGGTCAGTTTTGACAAATTTATGGCAGTTTAAAGTCTCAGAAGGTAATTTTTGGGAACTTGGAAACTTTTATGCCAACATGACTTTTGACAAGAAAACAAAAGTTTTCAAGTTTTTCGACTTTGAATTATTAAGAACGATAAGCAATGATCAAAATGACTTCCGAAATGTAAATAGGATCAGTTTTGACAAAGTTATTGCAGTTTGAAGTCTCAGAAGGTAGTTTTTGGGAACTTGGAAACTTTTATGTCAACATGACTTTTGACAAGATAACAAAAGTTTTCAAGTTTTTCGAATTTGAATGCACAATTATTAAGAACGATAAGCAATGATCAAAATAGCTTCCGAAATGTAATTGGGTCAGTTTTGACAAATTTATGGCAGTTCAAAGTGTCAGAAGGTAATTTTTGGGAACTTGGAAACTTTTATGTCAACATGACTTTTGACAAGAAAACAGAAGTTTTCAAGTTTTTCGACTTTGAATGCAGAATTATTAAGAACGATAATCAATGTTCAAAATAACTTCCGATATGTAAATCGGATCAGTTTTGACAAAGTTATGGCAGTTTAAAGTCTCAGAAGGTAATTTTTGGGAACTTGGAAACTTGAATGTCAACATGACTTTTGACAAGAAAACAAAAGTTTTCAAGTTTTTCGACTTTGAATGCAGAATTATTAAGAACGATAAGCAATGATCAAAATAGCTTCCGAAATGTAAATGGGTCAGTTTTGACAAATTTATGGCAGTTTAAGAGTCTCAGAAGGTAATTTTTGGGAACTTGGAAACTTTTATGTCAACATGACTTTTGACAAGAAAACAAAAGTTTTCAAGTTTTTCGAATTTGAATGCAGAATTATTAAGAACGATAAACAATGATCAAAATAGCTTCCGAAATGTAAATGGGTCAGTTTTGACAAATTTATGGCAGTTTAAAGTCTCAGAAGGTAATTTTTGGGAACTTGGAAACTTTAATGTTAACATGACTTTTGACAAGAAAACAACAGTTTTCAAGTTTTTCGACTTTGAATGCAGAATTATTAAGAACGATGAGCAATGATCTAAATAACTTCCGAAATGTAAATCGGATCTGTTTCGACAAAGTTATTGCAGTTTAAAGTCTCAGAAGTTTATTTTTGGGAACTTGGAAACTTTTATGTCAACATGAATTTTGACAAGAAAACAAAAGTTTTTCAGTTTAAAGTCTCAGAAGATAATTTTTCGGAACTTGGTACTTTAATGTCAACATGACTTTTGACAAGAAAACAAAAGTTTTCAAGTTCTTCGACTTTGAATTATTAAGAACGATATGCAATGATCAAAATGACTTCCGAAATGTAAATCGGATCAGTTTTGACAAAGTTATGGCAGTTTGAAGTCTCAGAAGGTAATTTTTGGGAACTTGGAAACTTTTATGTCAACATGACTTTTGACAAGAAAACAAAAGTTTTCAAGTTTTTCGAATTTGAATGCAGAATTATTAAGAACGATAAGCAATGATCAAAATAGCTTCCGAAATGTAAATGGGTCAGTTTTGACAAATATATGGCAGTTCAAAGTGTCAGAAGGTAATTTTTGGGAACTTTGATACTTGTATGTCAACATGACTTTTGACAAGAAAACAAAAGTTTTCAAGTTTTTCGACTTTGAATGCAGAATTATTAAGAACGATAAGCAATGTTCAAAATGACTTCCGAAATGTAAATCGGATCAGTTTTGACAAAGTTATGGCAGTTTGAAGTCTCAGAAGGTAATTTTTGGGAACTTGGAAACTTTTATGTCAACATGACTTTTGACAAGAAAACAAAAGTTTTCAAGTTTTTCGAATTTGAATGCAGAATTATTAAGAACGAGAAGCAATGATCAAAATAGCTTCCGAAATGTAAATGGGTCTGTTTTGACAAACTTATGGCAGTTTAGATTCTCAGAAGGTAATTTTTGGAAACTTGGAAACTTGTATGTCAACATGAATTTTGACAACAAAACAAAAGTTTTCAAGTTTTTTGACTTTGAATGCAGAATTATTAAGAACGATAAGCAACTATCAAAATGACTTCCGAAATGTAAATCGGATCAGTTTTGACAAAGTTATGGCAGTTTAAAGTCTCAGAAGATAATTTTTGGGAACTTGGAAACTTGTATGTCAACATGACTTTTGACAAGAAAACAAAAGTTTTCAAGTTTTTCGAATTTGAATGCAGAATTATTAAGAACGATAAGCAATGATCAAAATAGCTTCCGCAATGTAAATAGGTCAGTTTTGACAAATTTGTGGCTGTTTAAAGTCTCAGAAGGTAATTTTTGGGAACTTGGAAACTTGTATGTCAACATGACTTTTGACAAGAAAACAAAAGTTTTCAAGTTTTTCGAATTTGAATGCAGAATTATTAAGAACGAGAAGCAATGTTCAACATGACTTCCGAAATGTAAATCGGATCAGTTTTGACAAAGTTATGGCAGCGAAAGTCTCAGAAGATAATTTTAAGGAACTTGGAAACTTTTTTGTCAACATAATTTTTGGGAACTTGGAAACTTTTATGTCAATATGACTTTTGGCAAGAAAACAAAAGTTTTCAAGTTTTTCGACTTTGAATGCAGAATTATTAAGAACGATGAGCAATGTTATGGCAAAGTTATGGCAGTTTAAAGTCTCAGAAGATAATTTTTGGGAACTTGGAAACTTTAATGTCAACATGACTTTTGACAAGAAAACAAAAGCTTTCAAGTTTTTCGACTTTGAATGCAGAATTATTAAGAACGATAAGCAATGTTCAAAATAGCTTCCGAAATGTAAATGGGTCAGTTTTGACAAATTTATGGCAGTTTAAAGTCTCAGAAGGTAATTTTTGGGAACTTGGAAACTTTTATGCCAACATGACTTTTGACAAGAAAACAAAAGTTTTCAAGTTTTTCGACTTTGAATTATTAAGAACGATAAGCAATGATCAAAATGACTTCCGAAATGTAAATCGGATCAGTTTTCACAAAGTTATGGCAGTTTGAAGTCTCAGAAGATAATTTTTGGGAACTTGGAAATTTTAATGTCAACATGACTTTTGACAAGAAAACAAAAGTTTTCAAGTTTTTCGACTTTGAATGCAGAATTATTAAGAACGATAAGCAATGTTCAAAATGACTTCAGAAATGTAAATCGGATCAGTTTTGACAAAGTTATGGCAGTTTAAAGTCTCAGAAGGTAATTTTTGGGAACTTGGAAACTTTTATGTCAACATAACTTTTGACAAGAAAACAAAAGTTTTCAAGTTTTTCGACTTTGAATGCAGAATTATTAAGAACGATAAGCAATGTTATGGCAAAGTTATGGCAGTTTAAAGTCTCAGAAGATAATTTTTGGGAACTTGGAAACTTTTATGTCAACATGTCTTTTGACAAGAAAACAAAAGTTTTTAAGTTTTTCGACTTTGAATGCAGAATTATTAAGAACGATAAGCAATGTTCAAAATAGCTTCCGAAATGTAAATGGGTCAGTTTTGACAAATTTATGGCAGTTTAAAGTCTCAGAAGGTAATTTTTGGGAACTTGGAAACTTTTATGTCAACATAACTTTTGACAAGAAAACAAAAGTTTTCAAGTTTTTCGACTTTGAATACAGAATTATTAGGAACGATAAGCAATGATCAAAATGACTTTCGAAATGTAAATCGGATCAGTTTTGACAAAGTTATGGCAGTTTGAAGTCGCAGAAGGTAATTTTTGGGAACTTGGAAACTTTTATGCCAACATGACTTTTGACAAGAAAACAAAAGTTTTCAAGTTTTTCGACTTTGAATTATTAAGAACGATAAGCAATGATCAAAATGACTTCCGAAATGTACATCGGATCAGTTTTCACAAAGTTATGGCAGTTTGAAGTCTCAGAAGGTAATTTTTGGAAAATTAGAAACTTTATGTCAACATGACTTTTGACAAGAAAACAAAAGTTTTCAAGTTTTTCGAATTTGAAAGCAGAATTATTAAGAACGATAAGCAATGATCAAAATAACTTCCGAAATGTAATTGGGTCAGTTTTGACAAATTTATGGCAGTTTAAGGTCTCAGAAGTTAATTTTTGGGAATTTGAAAGCTTTTATGTGAATATGACTTTTGACAAGAAAACAAAAGTTTTCAAGTTTTTCGACTTTTAATGCCGAATTATTAAGAACAATAAGCAACTATAAAAATGACTTCCGAAATGTAAATCGGATCAATTTTGACAAAGTTATGGCAGTTTAAAGTCTCAGAAGGTAATTTTTGGGAACTTGGAAACTTTAATGTCAACATGACTTTTGACAAGAAAACAAAAGTTTTCAAGTTTTTCGACATTGAATACAGAATTATTAAGAACGATAAGCAATGTTCAAAATGACTTCCGAAATGTAAATCGGATCAGTTTTGACAAAGTTATGGCAGTTTAAAGTCTCAGAAGATAATTTTTGGGAACTTGGAAACTTTTATGTTAACATGACTTTTGACAAGAAAACAAAAGTTTTCAAATTTTTCGATTTTGAATGCAGAATTATTAAGAACGATAAGCAATGATCAAAAAGACTTCCGATATGTAAATCGGATCAGTTTTCACAGAGTTATGGCAGTTTGAAGTCTCAGAAGGTAATTTTTGGGAAATTGGAAACTTTATGTCAACATGACTTTTGACAAGAAGACAAAAGTTTTCAAGTTTTTCGAATTTGAATGCAGAATTATTAGGAACGATAAGCAATGTTCAACATGACTTCCGAAATGTAAATCGGATCAGCTTTGACAAAGTTATGGCAGTTTAAAGTCTCAGAAGGTAATTTTTGGGAACTTAGAAACTTGTATGTCAACATGACTTTTGACAAGAAAACAAAAGTTTTCAAGTTTTTCGAATTTGAATGCAGAATTATTAGGAACGATAAGCAATGTTCAACATGACTTCCGAAATGTAAATCGGATCAGTTTTGACAAAGTTATGGCAGCGAAAGTCTCAGAAGATAAATTTAAGGAACTTGGAAACTTTTTTGTCAACATAATTTTTGGGAACTTGGAAACTTTTATGTCAATATGACTTTTGGCAAGAAAACAAAAGTTTTCAAGTTTTTCGACTTTGAATGCAGAATTATTAAGAACGATGAGCAATGTTATGGCAAAGTTATGGCAGTTTAAAGTCTCAGAAGATAATTTTTGGGAACTTGGAAACTTTAATGTCAACATGACTTTTGACAAGAAAACAAAAGTTTTCAAGTTTTTCGACTTTGAATGCAGAATTATTAAGAACGATAAGCAATGTTCAAAATAGCTTCCGAAATGTAAATCGGATCAGTTTTGACAAAGTTATGGCAATTTGAAGTCGCAGAAGGTAATTTTTGGGAACTTGGAAACTTTTATGCCAACATGACTTTTGACAAGAAAACAAAAGTTTTCAAGTTTTTCGACTTTGAATTATTAAGAACGATAAGCAATGATCAAAATGACTTCCGAAATGTAAATCGGATCAGTTTTCACAAAGTTATGGCAGTTTGAAGTCTCAGAAGGTAATTTTTGGGAAATTGGAAACTTTATGTCAACATGACTTTTGACAAGAAAACAAAAGTTTTCAAGTTTTTCGAATTTGAATGCAGAATTATTAAGAACGATAAGCAATGATCAAAATAACTTCCGAAATGTAATTGGGTCAGTTTTGACAAATTTATGGCAGTTTAAAGTCTCAGAAGTTAATTTTTGGGAACTTGAAAGCTTTTATGTGAATATGACTTTTGACAAGAAAACAAAAGTTTTCAAGTTTTTCGACTTTGAATGCCGAATTATTAAGAACAATAAGCAATGATCAAATTAACTTCCGAAATGTAAATCGGATCAGTTTTGACAAAGTTATGGCAGTTTACACTCTCAGAAGGTAATTTTTGGGAACTTGGAAACTTGTATGTCAACATGACTTTTGGCAAGAAAACAATAGTTTTCAAGTTTTTCGACTTTGAATGCAGAATTATTAAGAACGATAAGCAATGTTATGGCAAAGTTATGGCAGTTTAAAGTCTCAGAAGATAATTTTTGGGAACTTGGAAACTTTAAAGTCAACATGACTTTTGACAAGAAAACAAAAGTTTTCAAGTTTTTCGACTTTGAATGCAGAATTATTAGGAACGATAAGCAATGATCAAAATGACTTTCGAAATGTAAATGGGTCAGTTTTGACAAATTTATGGCAGTTTAAAGTCTCAGATGGTAATTTTTGGGAACTTGGAAACTTGTATGTCAATATGACTTATGACAAGAAAACAACAGTTTTGAAGTTTTTCGACTTTGAATGCAGAATTATTAAGAACGATGAGCAATGATCAAAATAGCTTCCGAAATGTAAATCGGATCAGTTTCGACAAAGTTATGGCAGTTTAAAGTCTCAGAAGGTAATTTTTGGGAACTTGGAAACTTTTATGTCAATATGACTTTTGACAAAAAAACAAAAGTTTTCAAGTTTTTCGACTTTGAATGCAGAATTATTAAGAACGATAAGCCATGATCAAAATAGCTTCCGAAATGTAATTGGGTCAGTTTTGACAAAGTTATGGCAGTTTAAAGTCTCAGAAGGTAATTTTTGGGAACTTGGAAACTTTAATGTCAACATGACTTATGACAAAAAAACAAAAGTTTTCAAGTTTTTCGACTTTGCATTATTAAGAACGATAAGCAATGATCAAAATGACTTCTGAAATGTAAATCGGATCAGTTTTCACAAAGTTATGGCAGTTTGAAGTCTCAAAAGGTAAATTTTGGGAACTTGGAAACTTTATGTCAACATGACTTTTGACAAGAAAACAAAAGTTTTCAAGTTTTTCGAATTTGAATGCAGAATTATTAAGAACGATAAGCAATGATCAAAATAGCTTCCGAAATGTAATTGGGTCAGTTTTGACAAAGTTATGGCAGTTTGAAGTCTCAGAAGGTAATTTTTGGGAACTTGGAAACTTTAATGTCAACATGACTTTTGACAAGAAAACAAAAGTTTTCAAGTTTTTCGACTTTGAATGCAGAATTATTAAGAACGATAAGCAATGTTCAAAATGACTTTCGAAATGTAAATCGGATCAGTTTTGACAAAGTTATGGTAGTTTAAAGTCTCAGAAGATAATTTTTGGGAACTTGGAAACTTTTATGTTAACATGACTTTTGACAAGAAAACAAAAGTTTTCAAGTTTTTCGACTTTGAATGCAGAATTATTAAGAACGATAAGCAATGTTCAAAATGACTTTAGAAATGTAAATCGGATCAGTTTTCACAGAGTTATGGCAGTTTGAAGTCTCAGAAGGTAATTTTTGAGAAATTGGAAACTTAATGTCAACATGACTTTTGACAAGAAAACAAAAGTTTTCAAGTTTTTCGAATTTGATTGCAGAATTATTAAGAACGAAAAGCAATGATCAAAATAGCTTCCGAAATGTAATTGGGTCAGTTTTGACAAATTTATGGCAGTTTAAGGTCTCAGAAGTTAATTTTTGGGAACTTGAAAGCTTTTATGTGAATATGACTTTTGACAAGAAAACAAAAGTTTTCAAGTTTTTCGACTTTGAATGCCGAATTATTAAGAACAATAAGCAACTATCAAAATGACTTCCGAAATGTAAATCGGATCAATTTTGACAAAGTTATGGCAGTTTAAAGTCTCAGAAGGTAATTTTTGGGAACTTGGAAACTTTTATGTCAACATGACTTTTGACAAGAAAACAAAAGTTTTCAAGTTTTTCGACATTGAATACAGAATTATTAAGAACGATAAGCAATGTTCAAAATGACTTCCGAAATGTAAATCGGATCAATTTTGACAAAGTTATGGCAGTTTGAAGTCTCAGAAGGTAATTTTTGGGAACTTGGAAACTTTTATGTCAACATGACTTTTGACAAGAAAAGAAAAGTTTTCAAGTTTTTCGAATTTGAATGCAGAATTATTAAGAACGATAAGCAATGATCAAAATAGCTTCCGAAATGTAATTGGGTCAGTTTTGACAAAGTTATGGCAGTTTGAAGTCTCAAAAGGTAATTTTTGGGAACTTGGAAACTTTATGTCAGTATGACTTTTGACAAGAAAACAAAAGTTTTCAAGTTTTTCGAATTTGAATGCAGAATTATTAAGAACGATAAGCCATGATCAAAATAGCTTCCGAAATGTAATTGGGTCAGTTTTAACAAAGTTATGGCAGTTTGAAGTCTCAGAAGGTAATTTTTGGGAACTTGGAAACTTTTATGTCAACATGACTTTTGACAAAAAAACAAAAGTTTTCAAGTTTTTCGAATTTGAATGCAGAATTATTAAGAACGATAAGCCATGATCAAAATAGCTTCCGAAATGTAATTGGGTCAGTTTTGACAAAGTTATGGCAGTTTGAAGTCTCAAAAGGTAAATTTTGGGAACTTGGAAACTTTATGTCAACATGACTTTTGACAAGAAAACAAAAGTTTTCAAGTTTTTCGAATTTGAATGCAGAATTATTAAGAACGATAAGCAATGATCAAAATAGCTTCCGAAATATAATTGGGTCAGTTTTGACAAAGTTATGGCTGTTTGAAGTCTCAGAAGGTAATTTTTGGGAACTTGGAAACTTTTATGTCAACATGACTTTTGACAAGAAAACAAAAGTTTTCAAGTTTTTCGACTTTGAATGCAGAATTATTAAGAACGATAAGCAATGTTCAAAATGAGTTTAGAAATGTAAATCGGATCAGTTTTGACAAAGTTATGGTAGTTTAAAGTCTCAGAAGATAATTTTTGGGAACTTGGAAACTTTTATGTTAACATGACTTTTGACAAGAAACCAAAAGTTTTCAAGTTTTTCGACTTTGAATTATTAAGAACGATAAGCAATGTTAAAAATGACTTTAGAAATGTAAATCGGATCAGTTTTGACAAAGTTATGGCAGTTTGAAGTCTCAGAAGGTAATTTTTGGGAAATTGGAAACTTTATGTCAACATGACTTTTGACAAGAAAACAAAAGTTTTCAAGTTTTTCGAATTTGAATGCAGAATTATTAAGAACGATAAGCAATGATCAAAATAACTTCCGAAATGTAATTGGGTCAGTTTTGACAAATTTATGGCAGTTTAAAGTCTCAGAAGTTAATTTTTGGGAACTTGAAAGCTTTTATGTGAATATGACTTTTGACAAGAAAACAAAAGTTTTCAAGTTTTTCGACTTTGAATGCCGAATTATTAAGAACAATAAGCAATGATCAAATTAACTTCCGAAATGTAAATCGGATCAGTTTTGACAAAGTTATGGCAGTTTAAACTCTCAGAAGGTAATTTTTGGGAACTTGGAAACTTGTATGTCAACATGACTTTTGGCAAGAAAACAAAAGTTTTCAAGTTTTTCGACTTTGAATGCAGAATTATTAAGAACGATAAGCAATGTTATGGCAAAGTTATGGCAGTTTAAAGTCTCAGAAGATAATTTTTGGGAACTTGGAAACTTTAATGTCAACATGACTTTTGACAAGAAAACAAAAGTTTTCAAGTTTTTCGACTTTGAATGCAGAATTATTAGGAACGATAAGCAATGATCAAAATGACTTTCGAAATGTAAATGGGTCAGTTTTGACAAATTTATGGCAGTTTAAAGTCTCAGAAGGTAATTTTTGGGAACTTGGAAACTTGTATGTCAATATGACTTTTGACAAGAAAACAACAGTTTTGAAGTTTTTCGACTTTGAATGCAGAATTATTAAGAACGATGAGCAATGATCAAAATAGCTTCCGAAATGTAAATCGGATCAGTTTCGACAAAGTTATGGCAGTTTAACGTCTCAGAAGTTTATTTTTGGGAACTTAGCAAATTTTATGTCCACATGACTTTTGACAAGAAAACAAAAGTTTTCAAGTTTTTCGACTTTGAATGCAGAATTATTAAGTCTCAGAAGGTAATTTTTGGGAACTTGGAAACATTTATGTCAACATAACTGACAAGAAAACAAAAGTTTTCAAGTTTTTCGACTTTGAATGCAGAATTATTAAGAACGATAAGCAATGTTCAAAATAGCTTCCGAAATGTAAATGGGTCAGTTTTGACAAATTTACGGCAGTTTAAAGTCTCAGAAGGTAATTTTTGGGAAATTGGAAACTTTTATGTTAACATGACTTTTGACAAGAAAACAAAAGTTTTCAAGTTTTTCGACTTTGAATACAGAATTATTAGGAACGATAAGCAATGATCAAAATGACTTTCGAAATGTAAATCGGATCAGTTTTGACAAAGTTATGGCAGTTTGAAGTCGCAGAAGGTAATTTTTGGGAACTTGGAAACTTTTATGCCAACATGACTTTTGACAAGAAAACAAAAGTTTTCAAGTTTTTCGACTTTGAATTATTAAGAACGATAAGCAATGATCAAAATGACTTCCGAAATGTACATCGGATCAGTTTTCACAAAGTTATGGCAGTTTGAAGTCTCAGAAGGTAATTTTTAGGAAATTGGAAACTTTATGTCAAAATGACTTTTGACAAGAAAACAAAAGTTTTCAAGTTTTTCAAATTTGAAAGCAGAATTATTAAGAACGATAAGCAATGATCAAAATATCTTCCGAAATGTAATTGGGTCAGTTTTGACAAATTTATGGCAGTTTAAGGTCTCAGAAGCTAATTTTTGGGAACTTGGAAGCTTTTATGTGAATATGACTTTTGACAAGAAAACAAAATTTTTCAAGTTTTTCGACTTTAAATGCCGAATTATAAAGAACAATAAGCAAATATAAAATTGACTTCCGAAATGTAAATCGGATCAATTTTGACAAAGTTATGGCAGTTTAAAGTCTCAGAAGGTAATTTTTGGGAACTTGGAAACTTTTATGTCAACATGACTTTTGACAAGAAAACAAAAGTTTTCAAGTTTTTCGACATTGAATGCCGAATTATTAAGAACGATAAGCAATGTTCAAAATGACTTCCGAAATGTAAATCGGATCAATTTTGACAAAGTTATGGCAGTTTGAAGTCTCAGAAGGTAATTTTTGGGAACTTGGAAACTTTTATGTCAACATGACTTTTGACAAGAAAACAAAAGTTTTCAAGTTTTTCGAATTTGAATGCAGAATTATTAAGAACGATAAGCAATGATCAAAATAGCTTCCGAAATGTAATTGGGTCAGTTTTGACAAAGTTATGGCAGTTTGAAGTCTCAGAAGGTAATTTTTGGGAACTTGGAAACTTTATGTCAATATGACTTTTGACAAGAAAACAAAAGTTTTCAAGTTTTTCGAATTTGAATACAGAATTATTAAGAACGATAAGCCATGATCAAAATAGCTTCCGAAATGTAATTGGGTCAGCTTTGACAAATTTATGGCAGTTTTAAGTCTCAGAAGGTAATTTTTGGGAACTTGGAAACTTTTATGTCAACATGACTTTTGACAAAAAAACAAAAGTTTTCAAGTTTTTCGACTTTGAATTATTAAGAACGATAAGCAATGATCAAAATGACTTCCGAAATGTAAATCGGATCAGTT
This sequence comes from Drosophila maculinotata, assembly GCA_035045305.1. NCBI lineage: Eukaryota > Metazoa > Arthropoda > Insecta > Diptera > Drosophilidae > Drosophila > Drosophila maculinotata. The sequence continues at coordinate 248,317 of JAWNPD010000236.1, forward strand.
TTCACAAAGTTATGGCAGTTTGAAGTCTCAAAAGGTAAATTTTGGGAACTTGGAAACTTTATGTCAACATGACTTTTGACAAGAAAACAAAAGTTTTCAAGTTTTTCGAATTTGAATGCAGAATTATTAAGCACGATAAGCAATGATCAAAATAGCTTCCGAAATGTAATTGGGTCAGTTTTGACAAAGTTATGGCAGTTTGAAGTCTCAGAAGGTAATTTTTGGGAACTTGGAAACTTTTATGTCAACATGACTTTTGACAAGAAAACAAAAGTTTTCAAGTTTTTCGACTTTGAATGCAGAATTATTAAGAACGATAAGCAATGTTCAAAATGACTTTAGAAATGTAAATCGGATCAGTTTTGACAAAGTTATGGCAGTTTGAAGTCTCAGAAGGTAATTTTTGGGAACTTGGAAACTTTTATGTCAACATGACTTTTGACAAGAAAACAAAAGTTTTCAAGTTTTTCGAATTTGAATGCAGAATTATTAAGAACGATAAGCAATGATCAAAATAGCTTCCGAAATGTAATTGGGTCAGTTTTGACAAAGTTATGGCAGTTTGAAGTCTCAGAAGGTAATTTTTGGGAACTTGGAAACTTTATGTCAATATGACTTTTGACAAGAAAACAAAAGTTTTCAAGTTTTTCGAATTTGAATACAGAATTATTAAGAACGATAAGCCATGATCAAAATAGCTTCCGAAATGTAATTGGGTCAGCTTTGACAAATTTATGGCAGTTTTAAGTCTCAGAAGGTAATTTTTGGGAACTTGGAAACTTTTATGTCAACATGACTTTTGACAAAAAAACAAAAGTTTTCAAGTTTTTCGACTTTGAATTATTAAGAACGATAAGCAATGATCAAAATGACTTCCGAAATGTAAATCGGATCAGTTTTCACAAAGTTATGGCAGTTTGAAGTCTCAAAAGGTAAATTTTGGGAACTTGGAAACTTTATGTCAACATGACTTTTGACAAGAAAACAAAAGTTTTCAAGTTTTTCGAATTTGAATGCAGAATTATTAAGCACGATAAGCAATGATCAAAATAGCTTCCGAAATGTAATTGGGTCAGTTTTGACAAAGTTATGGCAGTTTGAAGTCTCAGAAGGTAATTTTTGGGAACTTGGAAACTTTTATGTCAACATGACTTTTGACAAGAAAACAAAAGTTTTCAAGTTTTTCGACTTTGAATGCAGAATTATTAAGAACGATAAGCAATGTTCAAAATGACTTTAGAAATGTAAATCGGATCAGTTTTGACAAAGTTATGGCAGTTTAAAGTCTCAGAAGATAATTTTTGGGAACTTGGAAACTTTTATGTTAACATGACTTTTGACAAGAAAACAAAAGTTTTCAAGTTTTTCGACTTTGAATTATTAAGAACGATAAGCAATGATCAAAATGACTTCCGAAATGTAAATCGGATTAGTTTTCACAGAGTTATGGCAGTTTGAAGTCTCAGAAGGTAATTTTTGGGAAATTGGAAACTTTATGTCTACATGACTTTTGACAAGAAAACAAAAGTTTTCAAGTTTTTCGAATTTGATTGCAGAATTATTAAGAACGATAAGCAATGATCAAAATAGCTTCCGAAATGTAATTGGGTCAGTTTTGACAAATTTATGGCAGTTTGAAGTCTCAGAAGGTAATTTTTGGGAACTTGGAAACTTGTATGTCAACATGACTTTTGACAAGAAAACAAAAGTTTTCAAGTTTTTCGACTTTGAATGCAGAATTATTAAGAACGATATGCAACTATCAAAATGACTTCCGAAATGTAAATCGGATCAATTTTGACACAGTTATGGCAGTTTAAAGTCTCAGAAGGTAATTTTTGGGAACTTAAAAACTTTTATGTCAACATGACTTTTGACAAGAAAACAAAAGTTTTCAAGTTTTTCGACTTTGAATACAGAATTATTAAGAACGATAAGCAATGTTCAAAATGACTTCCGAAATGTAAATCGGATCAATTTTGACAAAGTCATGGCAGTTTGAAGTCTCAGAAGGTAATTTTTGGGAACTTGGAAACTTTTATGTCAACATGACTTTTGACAAGAAAACAAAAGTTTTCCAGTTTTTCGACTTTGAATGCAGAATTATTAAGAACGATAAGCAATGTTCAAAATGACTTTAGAAATGTAAATCGGATCAGTTTAGACAAAGTTATGGCAGTTTAAAGTCTCAGAAGATAATTTTTGGGAACTTGGAAACTTTTATGTTAACATGACTTTTGACAAGAAAACAAAAGTTTTCAAGTTTTTCGAATTTGAATGCAGAATTATTAAGAACGAAAAGCAATGTTCAAAATGACTTCCGAAATGTAAATCGGATCAATTTTGACAAAGTTATGGCAGTTTGAAGTCTCAGAAGGTAATTTTTGGGAACTTAAAAACTTTTATGTCAACATGACTTTTGACAAGAAAACAAAAGTTTTCAAGTTTTTCGACTTTGAATGCAGAATTATTAAGAACGAAAAGCAATGTTCAAAATGATTTCCGAAATGTAAATCGGATCAATTTTGACAAAGTTATGGCAGTTTGAAGTCTCAGAAGGTAATTTTTGGGAACTTGGAAACTTTTATGTCAACATGACTTTTGACAAGAAAACAAAATATTTCAAGTTTTTCGACTTTGAATGCAGAATTATTAAGAACGATAAGCAATGTTCAAAATGACTTTAGAAATGTAAATCGGATCAGTTTTGACAAAGTTATGGCAGTTTAAAGTCTCAGAAGGTAATTTTTGGGAACTTGGAAACTTTTATGTTAACATGACTTTTGACAAGAAAACAAAAGTTTTCAAGTTTTTCAACTTTGAATTATTAAGAACGATAAGCAATGATCAAAATGACTTCCGAAATGTAAATCGGATCAGTTTTCACAGAGTTATGGCAGTTTGAAGTCTCAGAAGGTAATTTTTGGGAAATTGGAAACTTTATGTCAACATGACTTTTGACAAGAAAACAAAAGTTTTCAAGTTTTTCGAATTTGATTGCAGAATTATTAAGAACGATAAGCAATGATCAAAATAGCTTCCGAAATGTAATTGGGTCAGTTTTGACAAAGTTATGGCAGTTTGAAGTCTCAGAAGGTAATTTTTGGGAACTTGGAAACTTTTATGTCAACATGACTTTTGACAAGAAAACAAAAGTTTTCAAGTTTTTCGAATTTGAATGCAGAATTATTAAGAACGATAAGCAATGATCAAAATAGCTTCCGAAATGTAATTGGGTCAGTTTTGACAAAGTTATGGCAGTTTAAAGTCTCAGAAGGTAATTTTTGGGAACTTGGAAACTTTTATGTCAACATGACTTTTGACAAAAAAACAAAAGTTTTCAAGTTTTTCGACTTTGAATTATTAAGAACGATAAGCAATGATCAAAATGACTTCCGAAATGTAAATCGGATCAGTTTTCACAAAGTTATGGCAGTTTGAAGTCTCAAAAGGTAAATTTTGGGAACTTGAAAACTTTATGTCAACATGACTTTTGACAAGAAAACAAAAGTTTTCAAGTTTTTCGAATTTGAATGCAGTATTATTAAGAACGATAAGCAATGATCAAAAAGACTTCCGAAATGTAAATCGGATCAGTTTTCACAGAGTTATGGCAGTTTGAAGTCTCAGTAGGTAATTTTTTGGAACTTGGAAACTTTTATGTCAACATGACTTTTGACAAGAAAACAAAAGTTTTCAAGTTTTTTGAATTTGAATGCAGAATTATTAAGAACGATAAGCAATGATCAAAATAGCTTCCGAAATGTAATTGGGTCAGTTTTGACAAAGTTATGGCAGTTTGAAGTCTCAGAAGGTAATTTTTGGGAACTTGGAAACTTTATGTCAATATGACTTTTGACAAGAAAACAAAAGTTTTCAAGTTTTTCGAATTTTAATGCAGAATTATTAAGAACGATAAGCCATGATCAAAATAGCTTCCGAAATGTAATTGGGTCAGTTTTGACAAATTTATGGCAGTTTTAAGTCTCAGAAGGTAATTTTTGGGAACTTAGAAACTTTAATGTCAACATGACTTTTGACAAAAAAACAAAAGTTTTCAAGTTTTTCGAATTTGAATGCAGAATTATTAAGAACGATAAGCAATGATCAAAAAGACTTCCGAAATGTAAATCGGATCAGTTTTCACAGAGTTATGGCAGTTTGAAGTCTCAGAAGGTAATTTTTGGGAACTTGGAAACTTTTATGTCAACATGAATTTTGACAAGAAAACAAAAGTTTTCAAGTTTTTCGACTTTGAATGCAGAATTATTAAGAACGATAAGCAATGTTCAAAATGACTTTAGAAATGTAAATCGGATCAGTTTTGAAAAAGTTATGGCAGTTTAAAGTCTCAGAAGATAATTTTTGGGAACTTGGAAACTTTTATGTAAACATGACTTTTGACAAGAAAACAAAAGTTTTCAAGTTTTTCGACTTTGAATTATTAAGAACGATAAGCAATGATCAAAAAGACTTCCGAAATGTAAATCGGATCAGTTTTCAAATAGTTATGGCAGTTTGAAGACTCAGAAGGTAATTTTTGGGAAATTGGAAACTTTATGTCAACATGACTTTTGACAAGAAAACAAAAGTTTTCAAGTTTTTCAACTTTGAATGCAGAATTATTAAGAACGATAAGCAACTATCAAAATGACTTCCGAAATGTAAATCGGATCAATTTTGACACAGTTATGGCAGTTTAAAGTCTCAGAAGGTAATTTTTGGGAACTTAAAAACTTTTATGTCAACATGACTTTTGACAAGAAAACAAAAGTTTTCATGTTTTTCGACTTTGAATACAGAATTATTAAGAACGATAAGCAATGTTCAAAATGACTTCCGAAATGTAAATCGGATCAATTTTGACAAAGTTATGGCAGTTTGAAGTCTCAGAAGGTAATTTTTGGGAACTTGGAAACTTTTATGTCAACATGACTTTTGACAAGAAAACAAAAGTTTTCCAGTTTTTCGACTTTGAATGCAGAATTATTAAGAACGATAAGCAATGTTCAAAATGACTTTAGAAATGTAAATCGGATCAGTTTTGACAAAGTTATGGCAGTTTAAAGTCTCAGAAGATAATTTTTGGGAACTTGGAAACTTTTATGTTAACATGACTTTTGACAAGAAAACAAAAGTTTTCAAGTTTTTCGACTTTGGAATTATTAAGAACGATAAGCAATGATCAAAAAGACTTCCGAAATGTAAATCGGATCAGTTTTCACAGAGTTATGGCAGTTTGTAGTCTCAGAAGGTAATTTTTGGGAAATTGGAAACTTTATGTCAACATGACTTTTGACAAGAAAACAAAAGTTTTCAAGTTTTTCGAATTTGATTGCAGAATTATTAAGAACGATAAGCAATGATCAAAATAGCTTCCGAAATGTAATTGGGTCAGTTTTGACAAATTTATGGCAGTTTAAAGTCTCAGAAGGTAATTTTTGGGAACTTGGAAACTTGAATGTCAACATGACTTTTGACAAGAAAACAAAAGTTTTCAAGTTTTTCGACTTTGAATGCAGAATTATTAAGAACGATAAGCAACTATCAAAATGACTTCCGAAATGTAAATCGGATCAATTTTGACACAGTTATGGCAGTTTGAAGTCTCAGAAGGTAATTTTTGGGAACTTGGAAACTTTTATGTTAACATGACTTTTGACAAGAAAACAAAAGTTTTCAAGTTTTTCGACTTTGAATACAGAATTATTAAGAACGATAAGCAATGTTCAAAATGACTTCCGAAATGTAAATCGGATCAATTTTGACAAAGCTATGGCAGTTTGAAGTCTCAGAAGGTAATTTTTGGGAACTTGGAAACTTTTATGTCAACATGACTTTTGACAAGAAAACAAAAGTTTTCAAGTTTTTCGAATTTGAATGCAGAATTATTACGAACGATAAGCAATGTTCAAAATGACTTCCGAAATGTAAATCGGATCAGTTTTGACAAAGTTATGGCAGTTTGAAGTCTCAGAAGGTAATTTTTGGGAACTTGGAAACTTTTATGTCAACATGACTTTTGACAAGAAAACAAAAGTTTTCAAGTTTTTCGACTTTGAATGCAGAATTATTAAGAACGATAAGCAATGTTCAAAATGACTTTAGAAATGTAAATCGGATCAGTTTTGACAAAGTTATGGCAGTTTGAAGTCTCAGAAGATAATTTTTGGGAACTTGGAAACTTTTATGTTAACATGACTTTTGACAAGAAAACAAAAGTTTTCAAGTTTTTCGACTTTGAATTTATTAAGAACGATAAGCAATGATCAAAAAGACTTCCGAAATGTAAATCGGATCAGTTTTGACAAAGTTAGGCAGTTTGAAGTCTCAGAAGGTAATTTTTGGGAAATTGGAAACTTTATGTCAACATGACTTTTGACAAGAAAACAAAAGTTTTCAAGTTTTTCGAATTTGATTGCAGAATTATTAAGAACGATAAGCAATGATCAAAATAGCTTCCGAAATGTAATTGGGTCAGTTTTGACAAATTTATGGCAGTTTAAAGTCTCAGAAGGTAATTTTTGGGAACTTGGAAACTTGTATGTCAACATGACTTTTGACAAGAAAACAAAAGTTTTCAAGTTTTTCGACTTTGAATACAGAATTATTAAGAACGATAAGCAATGTTCAAAATGACTTCCGAAATGTAAATCGGATCAGTTTTGACAAAGTTATGGCAGTTTGAAGTCTCAGAAGGTAATTTTTGGGAACTTGGAAACTTTTATGTCAACATGACTTTTGACAAGAAAACAAAAGTTTTCAAGTTTTTCGAATTTGGATGCAGAATTATTAAGAACGATAAGCAATGTTCAAAATGACTTCCGAAATGTAAATCGGATCAGTTTTGACAAAGTTATGGCAGTTTGAAGTCTCAGAAGGTAATTTTTGGGAACTTGGAAACTTTTATGTCAACATGACTTTTGACAAGAAAACAAAAGTTTTCAAGTTTTTCGACTTTGAATGCAGAATTATTAAGAACGATAAGCAATGTTCAAAATGACTTTAGAAATGTAAATCGGATCAGTTTTGACAAAGTTATGGCAGTTTGAAGTCTCAGAAGGTAATTTTTGGGAACTTGGAAACTTTTATGTTAACATGACTTTTGACAAGAAAACAAAAGTTTTCAAGTTTTTCGACTTTGAATGCAGAATTATTAAGAACGATAAGCAATGATCAAAAAGACTTCCGAAATGTAAATCGGATCAGTTTTGACAAAGTTATGGCAGTTTGAAGTCTCAGAAGGTAATTTTTGGGAACTTGGAAACTTTTATGTTAACATGACTTTTGACAAGAAAACAAAAGTTTTCAAGTTTTTCGACTTTGAATGCAGAATTATTAAGAACGATAAGCAATGATCAAAATAACTTCCGAAATGTAATTGGGTCAGTTTTGACAAATTTATGGCAGTTTAAAGTCTCAGAAGGTAATTTTTGGGAACTTGGAAACTTGTATGTCAACATGACTTTTGACAAGAAAACAAAAGTTTTCAAGTTTTTCGACTTTGAATGCAGAATTATTAAGAACGATAAGCAACTATCAAAATGACTTCCGAAATGTAAATCGGATCAATTTTGACAAAGTTATGGCAGTTTGAAGTCTCAGAAGGTAATTTTTGGGAACTTGGAAACTTTTATGTCAACATGACTTTTGACAAGAAAACAAAAGTTTTCAAGTTTTTCGACTTTGAATACAGAATTATTAAGAACGATAAGCAACTATCAAAATGACTTCCGAAATGTAAATCGGATCAATTTTGACAAAGTTATGGCAGTTTGAAGTCTCAGAAGGTAATTTTTGGGAACTTGGAAACTTTTATGTCAACATGACTTTTGACAAGAAAACAAAAGTTTTCAAGTTTTTCGACTTTGAATACAGAATTATTAAGAACGATAAGCAATGTTCAAAATGACTTCCGAAATGTAAATCGGATCAATTTTGACAAAGTTATGGCAGTTTGAAGTCTCAGAAGGTAATTTTTGGGAACTTGGAAACTTTTATGTCAACATGACTTTTGACAAGAAAACAAAAGTTTTCAAGTTTTTCGACTTTGAATGCAGAATTATTAAGAACGATAAGCAATGTTCAAAATGACTTCCGAAATGTAAATCGGATCAGTTTTGACAAAGTTATGGCAGTTTAAAGTCTCAGAAGGTAATTTTTGGGAACTTGGAAACTTTTATGTCAACATGACTTTTGACAAGAAAACAAAAGTTTTCAAGTTTTTCGACTTTGATTGCAGAATTATTAAGAACGATAAGCAATGATCAAAATAGACTTCCGAAATGTAAATTGGGTCAGTTTTGACAAAGTTATGGCAGTTTAAAGTCTCAGAAGGTAATTTTTGGGAAATTGGAAACTTGTATGTCAACATGACTTTTGACAAGAAAACAAAAGTTTTCAAGTTTTTCGACTTTGAATGCAGAATTATTAAGAACGATAAGCAACTATCAAAATAACTTCCGAAATGTAATTGGATCAGTTTTGACAAAGTTATGGCAGTTTAAAGTCTCAGAAGGTAATTTTTGGGAACTTGGAAACTTTTATGTCAACATGACTTTTGACAAGAAAACAAAAGTTTTCAAGTTTTTCGACTTTGAATGCAGAATTATTAAGAACGATAAGCAATTTTCAAAATGACTTCCGAAATGTAAATCGGATCAATTTTGACAAAGTTATGGCAGTTTGAAGTCTCAGAAGGTAATTTTTGGGAACTTGGAAACTTTTATGTCAACATGACTTTTGACAAGAAAACAAAAGTTTTCAAGTTTTTCGACTTTGAATGCAGAATTATTAAGAACGATAAGCAATGTTCAAAATGACTTTAGAAATGTAAATCGGATCAGTTTTGACAAAGTTATGGCAGTTTAAAGTCTCAGAAGATAATTTTTGGGAACTTGGAAACTTTTATGTTAACATGACTTTTGACAAGAAAACAAAAGTTTTCAAGTTTTTCGACTTTGAATTATTAAGAACGATAAGCAATGATCAAAAAGACTTCCGAAATGTAAATCGGATCAGTTTTCACAAAGTTATGGCAGTTTGAAGACTCAGAAGGTAATTTTTGGGAAATTGAAAACTTTATGTCAACATGACTTTTGACAAGAAAACAAAAGTTTTCAAGTTTTTCGAATTTGATTGCAGAATTATTAAGAACGATAAGCAATGATCAAAATAGCTTCCGAAATGTAATTGGGTCAGTTTTCACAAATTTATGGCAGTTTAAAGTCTCAGAAGGTAATTTTTGGGAACTTGGAAACTTGTATGTCAACATGACTTTTGACAAGAAAACAAAAGTTTTCAAGTTTTTCGACTTTGAATGCAGAATTATTAAGAACGATAAGCAACTATCAAAATGACTTCCGAAATGTAAATGGGTCAGTTTCGACAAATTTATGGCAGTTTAAAGTCTCAGAAGGTAATTTTTGGGAACTTGGAAACATGTATGTTAACATGACTTTTGACAAGAAAACAAAAGTTTTCAAGTTTTTCGACTTTGAATGCAGAATTATTAAGAACGATAAGCAATGTGCAAAATGACTTCAGAAATGTAAATCGGATCAGTTTTGACAAAGTTATGGCAGTTTAAAGTCTCAGAAGATAATTTTTGGGAACTTGGAAACTTTTATGTCAACATGACTTTTGACAAGAAAACAAAAGTTTTCAAGTTTTTCGACTTTGAATGCAGAATTATTATGAACGATAAGCAATGATCAAAATAACTTCCGAAATGTAAATCGGATCAGTTTTGACAAAGTTATGGCAGTTTAAAGTCTCAGAAGGTAATTTTTGGGAACTTGGAAACTTGTATGTCAACATGACTTTTGACAAGAAAACAAAAGTTTTCAAGTTTTTCGAATTTGAATGCAGAATTATTAAGAACGATAAGCAATGTTCAACATGACTTCCGAAATGTAAATCGGATCAGTTTTGACAAAGTTATGGCAGCGAAAGTCTCAGAAGATAATTTTAAGGAACTTGGAAACTTTTTTGTCAACATTTTTTTTGGGAGCTTGGAAACTTTTATGTCAATATGACTTTTGGCAAGAAAACAAAAGTTTTCAAGTTTTTCGACTTTGAATGCAGAATTATTAAGAACGATAAGCAATGTTATGGCAAAAATATGGCAGTTTAAATTCTCAGAAGATAATTTTTGGGAACTTGGAAACTTTTATGTCAACATGACTTTTGACAAGAACACAAAAGTTTTCAAGTTTTTCGACTTTGAATGCAGAATTATTAAGAACGATAAGCAATGATCAAAATAGCTTCCGAAATGTAAATGGTTCAGTTTTGACAGATTTATGGCCGTTTAAAGTCTCAGAAGGTAATTTTTGGGAACTTGGAAACTTTTATGTCAACATGACTTTTGACAAGAAAACAAAAGTTTTCAAGTTTTTCGACTTTGAATGCAGAATTATTATGAACGATAAGCAATGATCAAAATAACTTCCGAAATGTAAATCGGATCAGTTTTGACAAAGTTATGGCAGTTTAAAGTCTCAGAAGGTAATTTTTGGGAACTTGGAAACTTGTATGTCAACATGACTTTTGACAAGAAAACAAAAGTTTTCAAGTTTTTCGAATTTGAATGCAGAATTATTTGGAACGATAAGCAATGATCAACATGACTTCCGAAATGTAAATCGGATCAGTTTTGACAAAGTTATGGCAGCGAAAGTCTCAGAAGATAATTTTAAGGAACTTGGAAACTTTTTTGTCAACATAATTTTTGGGAGCTTGGAAACTTTTATGTCAATATGACTTTTGGCAAGAAAACAAAAGTTTTCAAGTTTTTCGACTTTGAATGCAGAATTATTAAGAACGATAAGCAATGTTATGGCAAATATATGGCAGTTTAAAGTCTCAGAAGATAATTTTTGGGAACTTGGAAACTTTTATGTCAACATGACTTTTGACAAGAAAACAAAAGTTTTCAAGTTTTTCGACTTTGAATGCAGAATTATTAAGAACGATAAGCAATGATCAAAATAGCTTCCGAAATGTAAATGGGTCAGTTTTGACAAATTTATGGCAGTTTAAAGTCTCAGAAGGTAATTTTTGGGAACTTGGAAACTTTTATGTCAACATGACTTTTGACAAGACAACAAAAGTTTTCAAGTTTTTCGACTTTGAATGCAAAATTATTATGAACGATAAGCAATGATCAAAATAACTTCCGAAATGTAAATCGGATCAGTTTTGACAAAGTTATGGCAGTTTAAAGTCTCAGAAGGTAATTTTTGGGAACTTGGAATCTTGTATGTCAACATGACTTTTGACAAGAAAACAAAAGTTTTCAAGTTTTTCGACTTTGAATACAGAATTATTAAGAACGATAAGCAATGATCAAAATGACTTTCGAAATGTAAATCGGATCAGTTTTGACAAAGTTATGGCAGTTTGAAGTCTCAGAAGGTAATTTTTGGGAACTTGGAAACTTTTATGTCAACATGACTTTTGACAAGAATACAAAAGTTTTCAAGTTTTTCGAATTTGAATGCAGAATTATTAGGAACGATAAGCAATGTTCAACATGACTTCCGAAATGTAAATCGGATCAGTCTTGACAAAGTTATGGCAGCGAAAGTCTCAGAAGATAATTTTAAGGAACTTGGAAACTTTTTTGTCAACATAATTTTTGGGAGCTTGGAAACTTTTATGTCAATATGACTTTTGGCAAGAAAACAAAAGTTTTCAAGTTTTTCGACTTTGAATGCAGAATTATTAAGAACGATAAGCAATGTTATGGCAAAAATATGGCAGTTTAAAGTCACAGAAGATAATTTTTGGGAACTTGGAAACTTTTATGTCAACATGACTTTTGACAAAAAACAAAAGTTTTCAAGTTTTTCGACTTTGAATTATTAAGAACGATAAGCAATGATCAAAATGACTTCCGAAATGTAAATCGGATCAGTTTTCACAAAGTTATGGCAGTTTGAAGTCTCAGAAGGTAATTTTTGGGAACTTGGAAACTTTTATGTCAACATGACTTTTGACAAAAAACAAAAGTTTTCAAGTTTTTCGACTTTGAATTATTAAGAACGATAAGCAATGATCAAAATGACTTCCGAAATGTAAATCGGATCAGTTTTCACAAAGTTATGGCAGTTTGAAGTCTCAGAAGGTAATTTTTGGGAACTTGGAAACTTTATGTCAACATGACTTTTGACAAGAAAACAAAAGTTATCAAGTTTTTCGAATTTGAATGCAGAATTATTAAGAACGATAAGCAATGATCAAAATAGCTTCCGAAATGTAATTGGGTCAGTTTTGACAAATTTATGGCAGTTTAAAGTCTCAGAAGGTAATTTTTGGGAACTTGGAAACTTTATGTCAACATGACTTTTGACAAGAAAACAAAAGTTTTCAAGTTTTTTGACTTTGAATACAGAATTATTAAGAACGATATAAGCAATGATCAAAATGACTTTTGAAATGTAAATCGGATCAGTTTTGACAAAGTTATGGCAGTTTGAAGTCTCAGAAGGTAATTTTTGGGAACTTGGAAACTTTTATGTCAACATGACTTTTGACAAAAAACAAAAGTTTTCAAGTTTTTCGACTTTGAATTATTAAGAACGATAAGCAATGATCAAAATGACTTCCGAAATGTAAATCGGATCAGTTTTCACAAAGTTATGGCAGTTTGAAGTCTCAGAAGGTAATTTTTGGGAACTTGGAAACTTTTATGTCAACATGACTTTTGACAAGAAAACAAAAGTTTTCAAGTTTTTCGAATTTGAATGCAGAATTATTAAGAACGATAAGCAATGATCAAAATAGCTTCCGAAATGTAATTGGGTCAGTTTTGACAAATTTATGGCAGTTTAAAGTCTCAGAAGGTAATTTTTGGGAACTTGGAAACTTGTATGTCAACATGACTTTTGACAAGAAAACAACAGTTTTGAAGTTTTTCGACTTTGAATGCCGAATTATTAAGAACGATAAGCAACTATCAAAATGACTTCCGAAATGTAAATCGGATCAATTTTGACAAAGTTATGGCAGTTTAAAGTCTCAGAAGGTAATTTTTGGGAAATTGGAAACTTTAATGTCAACATAACTTTTGACAAGAAAACAAAAGTTTTCAAGTTTTTCGACTTTGAATACAGAATTATTAGGAACGATAAGCAATGATCAAAATGACTTTCGAAATGTAAATCGGATCAGTTTTGAAAAAGTTATGGCAGTTTGAAGTCTCAGAAGATAATTTTTGGGAACTTGGAAACTTTAATGTCAACATGACTTTTGACAAGAAAACAAAAGTTTTCAAGTTTTTCGACTTTGAATACAGAATTATTAAGAACGATAAGCAATGATCAAAATGACTTTCGAAATGTAAATCGGATCAGTTTTGACAAAGTTATGGCAGTTTGAAGTCTCAGAAGGTAATTTTTGGGAACTTGGAAACTTGTATGTTAACATGACTTTTGACAAGAAAACAAAAGTTTTCAAGTTTTTCGACTTTGAATTATTAACGATAAGCAATGATCAAAATGACTTCCGAAATGTAAATCGGATCAGTTTTCACAAAGTTATGGCAGTTTGAAGTCTCAGAAGGTAATTTTTGGGAACTTGGAAACTTTTATGTCAACATGGCTTTTGACAAGAAAACAAAAGTTTTCAAGTTTTTCGAATTTGAATGCAGAATTATTAAGAACGATAAGCAATGATCAAAATAGCTTCCGAAATGTAATTGGGTCAGTTTTGACAAAGTTATGGCAGTTTGAAGTCTCAGAAGGTAATTTTTGGGAACTTGGAAACTTTTATGTCAACATGACTTTTGACAAGAAAACAAAAGTTTTCAAGTTTTTCGACTTTGAATGCAGAATTATTAAGAACGATAAGCAATGATCAAAATGACTTTCGAAATGTAAATCGGATCAGTTTTGACAAAGTTATGGCAGTTTGAAGTCTCAGAAGATAATTTTTGGGAACTTGGAAACTTTAATGTCAACATGACTTTTGACAAGAAAACAAAAGTTTTCAAGTTTTTCGACTTTGAATTATTAAGAACGATAAGCAATGATCAAAATGATTCCGAAATGTAAATCGGATCAGTTTTCACAAAGTTATGCCAGTTTGAAGTCTCAGAAGGTAATTTTTGGGAAATTGCAAAACTTTATGTCAACATGACTTTTGACAAGAAAACAAAAGTTTTCAAGTTTTTCGACTTTGAATACAGAATTATTAAGAACGATAAGCAATGATCAAAATGACTTTCGAAATGTAAATCGGATCAGTTTTGACAAAGTTATGGCAGTTTGAAGTCTCAGAAGGTAATTTTTGGGAACTTGGAAACTTTTATGTCAACATGACTTTTGACAAGAAAACAAAAGTTTTGAAGTTTTTCGACTTTGAATGCAGAATTATTAAGAACGATAAGCAATGTTCAAAATGACTTCAGATATGTAAATCGGATCAGTTTTGACAGTTTAAAGTCTCAGAAGATAATTTTTGGGAACTTGGAAACTTTTATGTCAACATGACTTTTGACAAGAAAACAAAAGTTTTCAAGTTTTTCGACTTTGAATTATTAAGAACGATAAGCAATGATCAAAATGACTTCCGAAATGTAAATCGGATCAGTTTTCACAAAGTTATGGCAGTTTGAAGTCTCAAAAGGTAATTTTTGGGTAATTGGAAACTTTATGTCAACATGACTTTTGACAAGAAAACAAAAGTTTTCAAGTTTTTCGACTTTGAATTATTAAGAACGATAAGCAATGATCAAAATGACTTCCGAAATGTAAATCGGATCAGTTTTCACAAAGTTATGGCAGTTTGAAGTCTCAAAAGGTAATTTTTGGGAACTTGGAAACTTTTATGTCAACATGACTTTTGACAAGAAAACAAAAGTTTTCAAGTTTTTCGACTTTGAATGCAGAATTATTAAGAACGATAAGCAATGTTCAAAATGACTTCAGAAATGTAAATCGGATCAGTTTTGACAAAGTTATGGCAGTTTAAAGTCTCAGAAGATAATTTTTGGGAACTTGGAAACTTTTATGTCATCATGACTTTTGACAAGAAAACAAAAGTTTTCAAGTTTTTGGACTTTGAATTATTAAGAACGATAAGCAATGATCAAAATGACTTCCGAAATGTAAATCGGATCAGTTTTCACAAAGTTATGGCAGTTTGAAGTCTCAAAAGGTAATTTTTGGGAAATTGGAAACTTTATGTCAACATGACTTTTGACAAGAAAACAAAAGTTTTCAAGTTTTTCGAATTTGAATGCAGAATTATTAAGAACGATAAGCAATGATCAAAATAGCTTCCGAAATGTAATTGGGTCAGTTTTGACAAATTTATGGCAGTTTAAAGTCTCAGAAGGTAATTTTTGGGAACTTGGAAACTTGTATGTCAACATGACTTTTGACAAGAAAACAAAAGTTTTCAAGTTTTTCGACTTTGAATACAGAATTATTAAGAACGATAAGCAATGTTCAAAATGAATTCCGAAATGAAAATCGGATCAATTTTGACAAAGTTATGGCAGTTTTAAGTCTCAGAAGGTAATTTTTGGGAACTTGGAAACTTTTATGTCAACATGACTTTTGACAAGAAAACAAAAGTTTTCAAGTTTTTCGACTTTGAATACAGAATTATTAAGAACGATTAGCAATGATCAAAATGACTTCCGAAATGTAAATCGGATCAGTTTTGACAAAGTTATGGCAGTTTGAAGTCTCAGAAGGTAATTTTTGGGAACTTGGAAACTTTTATGTCAACATGACTTTTGACAAAAAAACAAAAGTTTTCAAGTTTTTCGACTTTGAATGCAGAATTATTAAGAACGATAAGCAATGATCAAAATGACTTCCGAAATGTAAATCGGATCAGTTTTCACAAAGTTATGGCAGTTTCAGAAGGTAAATTTTGGGAACTTGGAAACTTTATGTCAACATGACTTTTGACAAGAAAACAAAAGTTTTCAAGTTTTTCGAATTTGAATGCAGAATTATAAAGAACGATAAGCAATGATCAAAATAGCTTCCGAAATATAATTGGGTCAGTTTTGACAAAGTTATGGCAGTTTGAAGTCTCAGAAGGTAATTTTTGGGAACTTGGAAACTTTTATGTCAACATGGCTTTTGACAAAAAAACAAAAGTTTTCAAGTTTTTCGACTTTGAATGCAGAATTATTAAGAACGATAAGCAATGTTCAAAATGACTTCAGAAATGTAAATCGGATCAGTTTTGACAAAGTTATGGCAGTTTTAAGTCTCAGAAGATAATTTTTGGGAACTTGGAAACTTTTATGTTAACATGACTTTTGACAAGAAAACAAAAGTTTTCAAGTTTTTCGACTTTGAATTATTAAGAACGATAAGCAATGATCAAAATGACTTCAGAAATGTAAATCGGATCAGTTTTGACAAAGTTATGGCAGTTTAAAGTCTCAGAAGATAATTTTTGGGAACTTGGAAACTTTTATGTTAACATCACTTTTGACGAGAAAACAAAAGTTTTCAAGTTTTTCGAATTTGAATGCAGAATTATTAAGAACGATAAGCAATGATCAAAATAGCTTCCGAAATGTAATTGGGTCAGTTTTGACAAAGTTATGGCAGTTTGAAGTCTCAGAAGGTAATTTTTGGGAACTTGGAAACTTGTATGTCAACATGACTTTTGACAAGAAAACAAAAGTTTTCAAGTTTTTCGACTTTGAATGCCGATTTATTAAGAACGATAAGCAATGTTCCAAATGACTTCCGAAATGAAAATCGGATCAATTTTGACAAAGTTATGGCAGTTTTAAGTCTCAGAAGATAATTTTTGGGAAATTGGAAACTTTATGTCAACATGACTTTTGACAAGAAAACAAAAGTTTTCAAGTTTTTCGAATTTGAATGCAGAATTATTAAGAACGATAAGCAATGATCAAAATAGCTTCCGAAATGTAATTGGGTCAGTTTTGACCAATTTATGGCAGTTTAAAGTCTCAGAAGGTAATTTTTGGGAACTTGGAAACTTGTATGTCAATATGACTTTTGACAAGAAAACAAAAGTTTTCAAGTTTTTTGACTTTGAATACAGAATTATTAAGAACGATAAGCAATGTTCAAAATGACTTCAGAAATGTAAATCGGATCAGTTTTGCCAAAGTTATGGCAGTTTAAAGTCTCAGAAGATAATTTTTGGGAACTTGGAAACTTTTATGTTAACATCACTTTTGACAAGAAAACAAAAGTTTTCAAGTTTTTCGACTTTGAATTATTAAGAACGCTAAGCAATGATCAAAATGACTTCCGAAATGTAAATCGGATCAGTTTTCACAAAGTTATGGCAGTTTGAAGTCTCAGAAGGTAATTTTTGGGAACTTGGAAACTTTATGTCAACATGACTTTTGACAAGAAAACAAAAGTTTTCAAGTTTTTCGAATTTGAATGCAGAATTATTAAGAACGATAAGCAATGATCTAAATAGCTTCCGAAATGTAATTGGGTCAGTTTTGACAAAGTTATGGCAGTTTGAAGTCTCAGAAGGTAATTTTTGGGAACTTGGAAACTTGTATGTCAACATGACTTTTGACAAGAAAACAAAAGTTTTCAAGTTTTTCGACTTTGAATGCCGATTTATTCAGAACGATAAGCAACTATCAAAATGACTTCCGAAATGAAAATCGGATCAATTTTGACAAAGTTATGGCAGTTTAAAGTCTCAGAAGGTAATTTTTGGGAACTTGGAAACTTTTATGTCAACATGACTTTTGACAAGAAAACAAAAATTTTCAAGTTTTTCGACTTTGAATACAGAATTATTAAGAACGATAAGCAATGATCAAAATGACTTTCGAAATGTAAATCGGATCAGTTTTGACAAAGTTATGGCAGTTTGAAGTCTCAGAAGGTAATTTTTGGGAACTTGGAAACTTTTATGTCAACATGACTTTTGACAAAAAAACAAAAGTTTTCAGGTTTTTCGACTTTGAATTATTAAGAACGATAAGCAACTATCAAAATGACTTCCGAAATGTAAATCGGATCAATTTTGACAAAGTTATGGCAGTTTGAAGTCTCAGAAGGTAATTTTTGGGAACTTGGAAACTTTTATGTCAACATGACTTTTGACAAGAAAACAAAAGTTTTCAAGTTTTTTGACTTTGAATACAGAATTATTAAGAACGATAAGCAATGTTCAAAATAACTTCCGAAATGAAAATCGGATCAATTTTGACAAAGTTATGGCAGTTTAAAGTCTCAGAAGGTAATTTTTGGGAACTTGGAAACTTTTATGTCAACATGACTTTTGACAAGAAAACAAAAGTTTTCAAGTTTTTCGACTTGATGCAGAATTATTAAGAACGATAAGCAATGATCAAAATGACTTCCGAAATGTAAATCGGATCAGTTTTGACAAAGTTATGGCAGTTTGAAGTCTCAGAAGGTAATTTTTGGGAACTTGGAAACTTTTATGTCAACATGACTTTTGACAAGAAAACAAAAGTTTTCAAGTTTTTCGAATTTGAATGCAGAATTATTAAGAACGATAAGCAATGATCAAAATAGCTTCCGAAATGTAATTGGGTCAGTTTTGACAAAGTTATGGCAGTTTGAAGTCTCAGAAGGTAATTTTTGGGAACTTGGAAACTTGTATGTCAACATGACTTTTGACAAGAAAACAAAAGTTTTCAAGTTTTTCGACTTTGAATGCAGAATTATTAAGAACGATAAGCAACTATCAAAATGACTTCCGAAATGTAAATCGGATCAATTTTGACAAAGTTATGGCAGTTTGAAGTCTCAGAAGGTAATTTTTGGGAACTTGGAAACTTTTATGTCAACATGACTTTTGACAAGAAAACAAAAGTTTTCAAGTTTTTCGACTTTGAATACAGAATTATTAAGAACGATAAGCAATGATCAAAATAACTTCCGAAATGTAAATCGGATCAATTTTGACAAAGTTATGGCAGTTTGAAGTCTCAGAAGGTAATTTTTGGGAACTTGGAAACTTTTATGTCAACATGACTTTTGACAAGAAAACAAAAGTTTTCAAGTTTTTCGACTTTGAATACAGAATTATTAAGAACGATAAGCAATGATCAAAATGACTTTCGAAATGTAAATCGGATCAGTTTTGACAAAGTTATGGCAGTTTGAAGTCTCAGAAGGTAATTTTTGGGAACTTGGAAACTTTTATGTCAACATGACTTTTGACAAGAAAACAAAAGTTTTCAAGTTTTTCGACTTTGAATGCCGATTTATTAAGAACGATAAGCAACTATCAAAATGACTTCCGAAATGTAAATCGGATCAGTTTTGACAAAGTTATGGCAGTTTGAAGTCTCAGAAGGTAATTTTTGGGAACTTGGAAACTTGTATGTCAACATGACTTTTGACAAGAAAACAAAAGTTTTCAAGTTTTTCGACTTTGAATGCAGAATTATTAAGAACGATAAGCAATGTTCAAAATAACTTCCGAAATGAAAATCGGATCAGTTTTGACAAAGTTATGGCAGTTTAAAGTCTCAGAAGGTAATTTTTGGGAACTTGGAAACTTTTATGTCAACATGACTTTTGACAAGAAAACAAAAGTTTTCAAGTTTTTCGACTTTGAATGCAGAATTATTAAGAACGATAAGCAATGATCAAAATGGCTTTCAAAATGTAAATCGGATCAGTTTTGACAAATTTATGGCAAATTAAAGTCTCAGAAGGTAATTTTTGGGAACTTGGAAACTTGTATGTCAACATGACTTTTGACAAGAAAACAAAAGTTTTCAAGTTTTTCGACTTTGAATGCAGAATTATTAAGAACGATAAGCAATGTTCAAAATGACTTCCGAAATGTAAATCGGATCAGTTTTGACAAATTTATGGCAAATTAAAGTCTCAGAAGGTAATTTTTGGGAACTTGGAAACTTGTATGTCAACATGACTTTTGACAAGAAAACAAAAGTTTTCAAGTTTTTCGACTTTGAATTATTAAGAACGATAAGCAACTATCAAAATAACTTCCGAAATGTAAATCGGATCAGTTTTGACAAAGTTATGGCAGTTTAAAGTCTCAGAATGTAATTTTTGGGAACTTGGAAACTTTTATGTCAACATGACTTTTGACAAGAAAACAAAAGTTTTCAAGTTTTTCGACTTTGAATGCAGAATTATTAAGAACGATAAGCAATGTTCAAAATGACTTCCGAAATGTAAATCGGATCAGTTTTGACAAAGTTATGGCAGTTTGAAGTCTCAGAAGGTAATTTTTGGGAACTTGGAAACTTTTATGTCAACATGACTTTTGACAAGAAAACAAAAGTTTTCAAGTTTTTCGACTTTGAATGCAGAATTATTAAGAACGATAAGCAATGTTCAAAATGACTTCAGAAATGTAAATCGGATCAGTTTTGACAAAGTTATGGCAGTTTAAAGTCTCAGAAGGTAATTTTTGGGAACTTGGAAACTTTTATGTCAACATGACTTTTGACAAGAAAACAAAAGTTTTCAAGTTTTTCGACTTTGGGAATTATTAAGAACGATAAGCAATGATCAAAATGACTTCCGAAATGTAAATCGGATCAGTTTTGACAAAGTTATGGCAGTTTGAAGTCTCAGAAGGTAATTTTTGGGAAATTGGAAACTTTTATGTCAACATGACTTTTGACAAGAAAACAAAAGTTTTCAAGTTTTTCGAATTTGAATGCAGAATTATTAAGAACGATAAGCAATGATCAAAATGACTTTCGAAATGTAAATCGGATCAGTTTTGACAAAGTTATGGCAGTTTGAAGTCTCAGAAGGTAATTTTTGGGAACTTGGAAACTTTTATGTCAACATGACTTTTGACAAGAAAACAAAAGTTTTCAAGATTTTCGACTTTGAATGCAGAATTATTAAGAACGATAAGCAATGTTCAAAATGACTTCCGAAATGTAAATCGGATCAGTTTTGACAAAGTTATGGCAGTTTAAAGTCTCAGAATGTAATTTTTGGGAACTTGGAAACTTTTATGTCAACATGACTTTTGACAAGAAAACAAAAGTTTTCAAGTTTTTCGACTTTGAATGCAGAATTATTAAGAACGATAAGCAATGATCAAAATGACTTCCGAAATGTAAATCGGATCAGTTTTGACAAAGTTATGGCAGTTTGAAGTCTCAGAAGGTAATTTTTGGGAACTTGGAAACTTTATGTCAACATGACTTTTGACAAGAAAACAAAAGTTTTCAAGTTTTTCGACTTTGAATGCAGAATTATTAAGAACGATAAGCAATGATCAAAATAGCTTCCGAAATGTAATTGGATCAGTTTTGACAAATTTATGGCAGTTTAAAGTCTCAGAAGGTAATTTTTGGGAACTTGGAAACTTGTATGTCAACATGACTTTTGACAAGAAAACAAAAGTTTTCAAGTTTTTCGACTTTGAATGCAGAATTATTAAGAACGATAAGCAATGTTCAAAATGACTTCAGAAATGTAAATCGGATCAGTTTTGACAAAGTTATGGCAGTTTAAAGTCTCAGAAGGTAAATTTTGGGAACTTGGAAACTTTATGTCAACATGACTTTTGACAAGAAAACAAAAGTTTTCAAGTTTTTCGACTTTGAATGCAGAATTATTAAGAACGATAAGCAATGATCAAAATAACTTCCGAAATGTAATTGGGTCAGTTTTGACAAAGTTATGGCAGTTTGAAGTCTCAGAAGGTAATTTTTGGGAACTTGGAAACTTTTATGTCAACATGACTTTTGACAAGAAAACAAAAGTTTTCAAGTTTTTCGACTTTGAATGCAGAATTATTAAGAACGATAAGCAATGATCAAAATGACTTCCGAAATGTAAATCGGATCAGTTTTCACAAAGTTATGGCAGTTTGAAGTCTCAGAAGGTAATTTTTGGGAACTTGGAAACTTGTATGTCAACATGACTTTTGACAAGAAAACAAAAGTTTTCAAGTTTTTCGACTTTGAATACAGAATTATTAAGAACGATAAGCAATGTTCAAAATGACTTCAGAAATGTAAATCGGATCAGTTTTGACAAAGTTATGGCAGTTTAAAGTCTCAGAAGGTAATTTTTGGGAACTTGGAAACTTTTATGTCAACATGACTTTTGACAAGAAAACAAAAGTTTTCAAGTTTTTCGACTTTGAGGAATTATTAAGAACGATAAGCAATGATCAAAATGACTTCCGAAATGTAAATCGGATCAGTTTTCACAAAGTTATGGCAGTTTGAAGTCTCAGAAGGTAATTTTTGGGAACTTGGAAACTTTATGTCAACATGACTTTTGACAAGAAAACAAAAGTTTTCAAGTTTTTCGAATTTGAATGCAGAATTATTAAGAACGATAAGCAATGATCAAAATAACTTCCGAAATGTAATTGGGTCAGTTTTGACAAAGTTATGGCAGTTTGAAGTCTCAGAAGGTAATTTTTGGGAACTTGGAAACTTGTATGTCAACATGACTTTTGACAAGAAAACAAAAGTTTTCAAGTTTTTCGACTTTGAATGCAGATTTATTAAGAACGATAAGCAACTATCAAAATGACTTCCGAAATGTAAATCGGATCAGTTTTGACAAAGTTATGGCAGTTTAAAGTCTCAGAAGGTAATTTTTGGGAACTTGGAAACTTTTATGTCAACATGACTTTTGACAAGAAAACAAAAGTTTTCAAGTTTTTTGACTTTGAATACAGAATTATTAAGAACGATAAGCAATGTTCAAAATAACTTCCGAAATGAAAATCTGATCAGTTTTGACAAAGTTATGGCAGTTTAAAGTCTCAGAAGGTAATTTTTGGGAACTTGGAAACTTTTATGTCAACATGACTTTTGACAAGAAAACAAAAATTTTCAAGTTTTTCGACTTTGAATACAGAATTATTAAGAACGATAAGCAATGATCAAAATGACTTTCGAAATGTAAATCGGATCAGTTTTGACAAAGTTATGGCAGTTTGAAGTCTCAGAAGGTAATTTTTGGGAACTTGGAAACTTTTATGTCAACATGACTTTTGACAAGAAAACAAAAGTTTTCAAGTTTTTTGACTTTGAATACAGAATTATTAAGAACGATAAGCAATGTTCAAAATAGCTTCCGAAATGTAATTGGGTCAGTTTTGACCAATTTATGGCAGTTTAAAGTCTCAGAAGGTAATTTTTGGGAACTTGGAAACTTTTATGTCAACATGACTTTTGACAAGAAAACAAAAGTTTTCAAGTTTTTCGACTTTGAATGCCGAATTATTAAGAACGATAAGCAACTATCAAAATGACTTCCGAAATGTAAATCGGATCAATTTTGACAAAGTTATGGCAGTTTAAAGTCTCAGAAGGTAATTTTTGGGAACTTGGAAACTTTTATGTCAACATGACTTTTGACAAGAAAACAAAAGTTTTCAAGTTTTTCGACTTTGAATACAGAATTATTAAGAACGATAAGCAATGATCAAAATGACTTTCGAAATGTAAATCGGATCAGTTTTGACAAAGTTATGGCAGTTTGAAGTCTCAGAAGGTAATTTTTGGGAACTTGGAAACTTTTATGTCAACATGACTTTTGACAAGAAAACAAAAGTTTTGAAGTTTTTCGACTTTGAATGCAGAATTATTAAGAACGATAAGCAATGTTCAAAATGACTTCAGAAATGTAAATCGGATCAGTTTTGACAAAGTTATGGCAGTTTAAAGTCTCAGAAGATAATTTTTGGGAACTTTGAAACTTTTATGTCAACATGACTTTTGACAAGAAAACAAAAGTTTTCAAGTTTTTCGACTTTGAATTATTAAGAACGATAAGCAATGATCAAAATGACTTCCGAAATGTAAATCGGATCAGTTTTCACAAAGTTATGGCAGTTTGAAGTCTCAAAAGGTAATTTTTGGGTAATTGGAAACTTTATGTCAACATGACTTTTGACAAGAAAACAAAAGTTTTCAAGTTTTTCGAATTTGAATGCAGAATTATTAAGAACGATAAGCAATGATCAAAATGACTTTCGAAATGTAAATCGGATCAGTTTTGACAAAGTTATGGCAGTTTGAAGTCTCAGAAGGTAATTTTTGGGAACTTGGAAACTTTTATGTCAACATGACTTTTGACAAGAAAACAAAAGTTTTCAAGTTTTTCGACTTTGAATGCAGAATTATTAAGAACGATAAGCAATGTTCAAAATGACTTCAGAAATGTAAATCGGATCAGTTTTGACAAAGTTATGGCAGTTTAAAGTCTCAGAAGATAATTTTTGGGAACTTGGAAACTTTTATGTCATCATGACTTTTGACAAGAAAACAAAAGTTTTCAAGTTTTTCGACTTTGAATTATTAAGAACGATAAGCAATGATCAAAATGACTTCCGAAATGTAAATCGGATCAGTTTTCACAAAGTTATGGCAGTTTGAAGTCTCAGAAGGTAATTTTTGGGAAATTGGAAACTTTATGTCAACATGACTTTTGACAAGAAAACAAAAGTTTTCAAGTTTTTCGAATTTGAATGCAGAATTATTAAGAACGATAAGCAATGATCAAAATAGCTTCCGAAATGTAATTGGATCAGTTTTGACAAATTTATGGCAGTTTAAAGTCTCAGAAGGTAATTTTTGGGAACTTGGAAACTTGTATGTCAACATGACTTTTGACAAGAAAACAAAAGTTTTCAAGTTTTTCGACTTTGAATACAGAATTATTAAGAAAGATAAGCAATGTTCAAAATGACTTCAGAAATGTAAATCGGATCAGTTTTCACAAAGTTATGGCAGTTTCAGAAGGTAAATTTTGGGAACTTGGAAACTTTATGTCAACATGACTTTTGACAAGAAAACAAAAGTTTTCAAGTTTTTCGAATTTGAATGCAGAATTATAAAGAACGATAAGCAATGATCAAAATAGCTTCCGAAATGTAATTGGGTCAGTTTTGACAAAGTTATGGCAGTTTGAAGTCTCAGAAGGTAATTTTTGGGAACTTGGAAACTTTTATGTCAACATGGCTCTTGACAAAAAAACAAAAGTTTTCAAGTTTTTCGACTTTGAATGCAGAATTATTAAGAACGATAAGCAATGATCAAAATGACTTCCGAAATGTAAATCGGATCAGTTTTGACAAAGTTATGGCAGTTTGAAGTCTCAGAAGGTAATTTTTGGGAACTTGGAAACTTGTATGTCAACATGACTTTTGACAAGAAAACAAAAGTTTTCAAGTTTTTTGACTTTGAATACAGAATTATTAAGAACGATAAGCAATGTTCAAAATGACTTCAGAAATGTAAATCGGATCAGTTTTGACAAAGTTATGGCAGTTTAAAGTCTCAGAAGGTAATTTTTGGGAACTTGGAAACTTTTATGTTAACATGACTTTTGACAAGAAAACAAAAGTTTTCAAGTTTTTCGACTTTGAATGCAGAATTATTAAGAACGATAAGCAATTATCAAAATGACTTCCGAAATGTAAATCGGATCAGTTTTGACAAAGTTATGGCAGTTTAAAGTCTCAGAAGGTAATTTTTGGGAACTTGGAAACTTTTATGTCAACATGACTTTTCACAAGAAAACAAAAGTTTTCAAGTTTTTCGACTTTGAATACAGAATTATTAAGAACGATAAGCAATGATCAAAATGACTTTCGAAATGTAAATCGGATCAGTTTTGACAAAGTTATGGCAGTTTGAAGTCTCAGAAGGTAATTTTTGGGAACTTGGAAACTTTTATGTCAACATGACTTTTGACAAGAAAACAAAAGTTTTGAAGTTTTTCGACTTTGAATGCAGAATTATTAAGAACGATAAGCAATGTTCAAAATGACTTCAGAAATGTAAATCGGATCAGTTTTGAAAACAGTTTAAAGTCTCAGAAGTTAATTTTTGGGAACTTTGAAACTTTTATGTCAACATGACTTTTGACAAGAAAACAAAAGTTTTCAAGTTTTTCGACTTTGATGGAATTATTAAGAACGATAAGCAATGATCAAAATGACTTCCGAAATGTAAATCGGATCAGTTTTCACAAAGTTATGGCAGTTTGAAGTCTCAGAAGGTAATTTTTGGGAAATTGGAAACTTTTATGTCAACATGACTTTTGACAAGAAAACAAAAGTTTTCAAGTTTTTCGAATTTGAATGCAGAATTATTAAGAACGATAAGCAATGATCAAAATGACTTTCGAAATGTAAATCGGATCAGTTTTGACAAAGTTATGGCAGTTTGAAGTCTCAGAAGGTAATTTTTGGGAACTTGGAAACTTTTATGTCAACATGACTTTTGACAAGAAAACAAAAGTTTTCAAGATTTTCGACTTTGAATGCAGAATTATTAAGAACGATAAGCAATGTTCAAAATGACTTCAGAAATGTAAATCGGATCAGTTTTGACAAAGTTATGGCAGTTTAAAGTCTCAGAAGATAATTTTTGGGAACTTGGAAACTTTTATGTCAACATGACTTTTGACAAGAAAACAAAAGTTTTCAAGTTTTTCGACTTTGAATTATTAAGAACGATAAGCAATGATCAAAATGACTTCCGAAATGTAAATCGGATCAGTTTTCACAAAGTTATGGCAGTTTGAAGTCTCAGAAGGTAATTTTTGGGAACTTGGAAACTTTATGTCAACATGACTTTTGACAAGAAAACAAAAGTTTTCAAGTTTTTCGAATTTGAATGCAGAATTATTAAGAACGATAAGCAATGATCAAAATAGCTTCCGAAATGTAATTGGATCAGTTTTGACAAATTTATGGCAGTTTAAAGTCTCAGAAGGTAATTTTTGGGAACTTGGAAACTTGTATGTCAACATGACTTTTGACAAGAAAACAAAAGTTTTCAAGTTTTTCGACTTTGAATGCAGAATTATTAAGAAAGATAAGCAATGTTCAAAATGACTTCAGAAATGTAAATCGGATCAGTTTTCACAAAGTTATGGCAGTTTGTCAGAAGGTAAATTTTGGAACTTGGAAACTTTATGTCAACATGACTTTTGACAAGAAAACAAAAGTTTTCAAGTTTTTCGAATTTGAATGCAGAATTATTAAGAACGATAAGCAATGATCAAAATAGCTTCCGAAATGTAATTGGGTCAGTTTTGACAAAGTTATGGCAGTTTGAAGTCTCAGAAGGTAATTTTTGGGAACTTGGAAACTTTTATGTCAACATGACTTTTGACAAAAAAACAAAAGTTTTCAAGTTTTTCGACTTTGAATGCAGAATTATTAAGAACGATAAGCAATGATCAAAATGACTTCCGAAATGTAAATCGGATCAGTTTTCACAAAGTTATGTCAGTTTGAAGTCTCAGAAGGTAATTTTTGGGAACTTGGAAACTTGTATGTCAATATGACTTTTGACAAGAAAACAAAAGTTATCAAGTTTTTTGACTTTGAATACAGAATTATTAAGAACGATAAGCAATGTTCAAAATGACTTCAGAAATGTAAATCGGATCAGTTTTGACAAAGCTATGGCAGTTTAAAGTCTCAGAAGATAATTTTTGGGAACTTGGAAACTTTTATGTTAACATCACTTTTGACAAGAAAACAAAAGTTTTCAAGTTTTTCGACTTTGAATTATTAAGAACGATAAGCAATGATCAAAATGACTTCCGAAATGTAAATCGGATCAGTTTTCACAAAGTTATGGCAGTTTGAAGTCTCAGAAGGTAATTTTTGGGAACTTGGAAACTTTATGTCAACATGACTTTTGACAAGAAAACAAAAGTTTTCAAGTTTTTCGAATTTGATTGCAGAATTATTAAGAACGATAAGCAATGATCAAAATAGCTTCCGAAATGTAATTGGGTCAGTTTTGACAAAGTTATGGCAGTTTGAAGTCTCAGAAGGTAATTTTTGGGAACTTGGAAACTTGTATGTCAACATGACTTTTGACAAGAAAACAAAAGTTTTCAAGTTTTTCGACTTTGAATGCCGATTTATTAAGAACGATAAGCAACTATCAAAATGACTTCCGAAATGTAAATCGGATCAATTTTGACAAAGTTATGGCAGTTTAAAGTCTCAGAAGGTAATTTTTGGGAACTTGGAAACTTTTATGTCAACATGACTTTTGACAAGAAAACAAAAGTTTTCAAGTTTTTTGACTTTGAATACAGAATTATTAAGAACGATAAGCAATGTTCAAAATAACTTCCGAAATGAAAATCTGATCAATTTTGACAAAGTTATGGCAGTTTAAAGTCTCAGAAGGTAATTTTTGGGAACTTGGAAACTTTTATGTCAACATGACTTTTGACAAGAAAACAAAAATTTTCAAGTTTTTCGACTTTGAATACAGAATTATTAAGAACGATAAGCAATGATCAAAATGACTTCCGAAATGTAAATCGGATCAGTTTTCACAAAGTTATGGCAGTTTGAAGTCTCAGAAGATAATTTTTGGGAAATTGGAAACTTTATGTCAACATGACTTTTGACAAGAAAACAAAAGTTTTCAAGTTATTCGAATTTGAATGCAGAATTATTAAGAACGATAAGCAATGATCAAAATGACTTCCGAAATGTAAATCGGATCAGTTTTCACAAAGTTATGGCAGTTTGAAGTCTCAGAAGATAATTTTTGGGAAATTGGAAACTTTATGTCAACATGACTTTTGACAAGAAAACAAAAGTTTTCAAGTTATTCGAATTTGAATGCAGAATTATTAAGAATGATAAGCAATGATCAAAATAGCTTCCGAAATGTAATTGGGTCAGTTTTGACCAATTTATGGCAGTTTAAAGTCTCAGACGGTAATTTTTGGGAACTTGAAAACTTGTATGTCAACATGACTTTTGACAAGTAAACAAAAGTTTTCAAGTTTTTCGACTTTGAATGCCGAATTATTAAGAACGATAAGCAACTATCAAAATGACTTCCGAAATGTAAATCGGATCAATTTTGACAAAGTTATGGCAGTTTAAAGTCTCAGAAGGTAATTTTTGGGAACTTGGAAACTTTAATGTCAACATGACTTTTGACAAGAAAACAAAAGTTTTCAAGTTTTTCGACTTTGAATACAGAATTATTAAGAACGATAAGCAATGATCAAAATGACTTTCGAAATGTAAATCGGATCAGTTTTGACAAAGTTATGGCAGTTTGAAGTCTCAGAAGGTAATTTTTGGGAACTTGGAAACTTTTATGTCAACATGACTTTTGACAAAAAAAACAAAAGTTTTCAGGTTTTTTGACTTTGGAGAATTATTAAGAACGATAAGCAATGATCAAAATGACTTCCGAAATGTAAATCGGATCAGTTTTCACAAAGTTATGGCAGTTTGAAGTCTCAGAAGGTAAATTTTGGGAACTTGGAAACTTTTATGTCAACATGACTTTTGACAAGAAAACAAAAGTTTTCAAGTTTTTCGACTTTGGGAATTATTAAGAACGATAAGCAATGATCAAAATGACTTCCGAAATGTAATTGGGTCAGTTTTGACAAAGTTATGGCAGTTTGAAGTCTCAGAAGGTAATTTTTGGGAACTTGGAAACTTTTATGTCAACATGACTTTTGACAAGAAAACAAAAGTTTTCAAGTTATTCGAATTTGAATGCAGAATTATTAAGAACGATAAGCAATGATCAAAATAGCTTCCGAAATGTAATTGGGTCAGTTTTGACCAATTTATGGCAGTTTAAAGTCTCAGACGGTAATTTTTGGGAACTTGGAAACTTTAATGTCAACATGACTTTTGACAAGAAAACAAAAGTTTTCAAGTTTTTCGACTTTGAATACAGAATTATTAAGAACGATAAGCAATGATCAAAATGACTTTCGAAATGTAAATCGGATCAGTTTTGACAAAGTTATGGCAGTTTGAAGTCTCAGAAGGTAATTTTTGGGAACTTGGAAACTTTTATGTCAACATGACTTTTGACAAAAAAAACAAAAGTTTTCAGGTTTTTTGACTTTGAATTATTAAGAACGATAAGCAATGATCAAAATGACTTCCGAAATGTAAATCGGATCAGTTTTCACAAAGTTATGGCAGTTTGAAGTCTCAGAAGGTAAATTTTGGGAACTTGGAAACTTTTATGTCAACATGACTTTTGACAAGAAAACAAAAGTTTTCAAGTTTTTCGACTTTGAATTATTAAGAACGATAAGCAATGATCAAAATGACTTCCGAAATGTAATTGGGTCAGTTTTGACAAAGTTATGGCAGTTTGAAGTCTCAGAAGATAATTTTTGGGAAATTGGAAACTTTATGTCAACATGACTTTTGACAAGAAAACAAAAGTTTTCAAGTTATTCGAATTTGAATGCAGAATTATTAAGAACGATAAGCAATGATCAAAATAGCTTCCGAAATGTAATTGGGTCAGTTTTGACCAATTTATGGCAGTTTAAAGTCTCAGACGGTAATTTTTGGGAACTTGGAAACTTTAATGTCAACATGACTTTTGACAAGAAAACAAAAGTTTTCAAGTTTTTCGACTTTGAATACAGAATTATTAAGAACGATAAGCAATGATCAAAATGACTTTCGAAATGTAAATCGGATCAGTTTTGACAAAGTTATGGCAGTTTTAAGTCTCAGAAGGTAATTTTTGGGAACTTGGAAACTTTTATGTCAACATGACTTTTGACAAAAAAAAACAAAAGTTTTCAGGTTTTTTGACTTTGGAATTATTAAGAACGATAAGCAATGATCAAAATGACTTCCGAAATGTAAATCGGATCAGTTTTCACAAAGTTATGGCAGTTTGAAGTCTCAGAAGGTAAATTTTGGGAACTTGGAAACTTTAATGTCAACATGACTTTTGACAAGAAAACAAAAGTTTTCAAGTTTTTCGAATTTAAATGCAGAATTATTAAGAACGATAAGCAATGATCAAAATGACTTCCGAAATGTAATTGGGTCAGTTTTGACAAAGTTATGGCAGTTTAAAGTCTCAGAAGGTAATTTTTTGGAACTTAGAAACTTTTATGTCAACATGACTTTTGACAAGAAAACAAAAGTTTTCAAGTTTTTCGACTTTGAATGCAGAATTATTAGAACGATAAGCAATGTTCAAAATGACTTCAGAAATGTAAATCGGATCAGTTTTGACAAAGTTATGGCAGTTTAAAGTCTCAGAAGATAATTTTTGGGAACTTGGAAACTTTTATGTCAACATGACTTTTGACAAGAAAACAAAAGTTTTCAAGTTTTTCGACTTTGAATGCAGAATTATTAAGAACGATAAGCAATGTTCAAAATGACGTCAGAAATGTAAATCGGATCAGTTTTGACAAAGTTATGGCAGTTTAAAGTCTCAGAAGATAATTTTTGGGAACCTGGAAACTTTTATGTTAACATGACTTTTGACAAGAAAACAAAAGTTTTCAAGTTTTTCGACTTTGAATGCAGAATTATTAAGAACGATAAGCAACTATCAAAATGACTTCTGAAATGTAAATCGGATCAATTTTGACAAAGTTATGGCAGTTTAATGTCTCAGAAGGTAATTTTTGGGAACTTGGAAACTTTATGTCAACATGACTTTTGACAAGAAAACAAAAGTTTTCAAGTTTTTCGAATTTGAATGCAGAATTATTAAGAACGATAAGCAATGATCAAAATAGCTTCCGAAATGTAATTGGGTCAGTTTTGACAAATTTATGGCAGTTTAAAGTCTCAGAAGGTAATTTTTGGGAACTTGGAAACTTGTATGTCAATATGACTTTTGACAAGAAAACAAAAGTTTTCAAGTTTTTCGACTTTGAATGCAGAATTATTAAGAACGATAAGCAATGATCAAAATGACTTTCGAAATGTAAATCGGATCAGTTTTGACAAAGTTATGGCAGTTTGAAGTCTCAGAAGGTAATTTTTGGGAACTTGGAAACTTTTATGTCAACATGACTTTTGACAAAAAAAACAAAAGTTTTCAGGTTTTTTGACTTTGAATTATTAAGAACGATAAGCAATGATCAAAATGACTTCCGAAATGTAAATCGGATCAGTTTTCACAAAGTTATGGCAGTTTGAAGTCTCAGAAGGTAATTTTTGGGAACTTGGAAACTTTAATGTCAACATGACTTTTGACAAGAAAACAAAAGTTTTCAAGTTTTTCGACTTTGAATACAGAATTATTAAGAACGATAAGCAATGATCAAAATGACTTCCGAAATGTAAATCGGATCAATTTTGACCAATTTATGGCAGTTTAAAGTCTCAGACGGTAATTTTTGGGAACTTGAAAACTTGTATGTCAACATGACTTTTGACAAGTAAACAAAAGTTTTCAAGTTTTTCGACTTTGAATGCCGAATTATTAAGAACGATAAGCAACTATCAAAATGACTTCCGAAATGTAAATCGGATCAATTTTGACAAAGTTATGGCAGTTTAAAGTCTCAGAAGGTAATTTTTGGGAACTTGGAAACTTTAATGTCAACATGACTTTTGACAAGAAAACAAAAGTTTTCAAGTTTTTCGACTTTGAATACAGAATTATTAAGAACGATAAGCAATGATCAAAATGACTTTCGAAATGTAAATCGGATCAGTTTTGACAAAGTTATGGCAGTTTGAAGTCTCAGAAGGTAATTTTTGGGAACTTGGAAACTTTTATGTCAACATGACTTTTGACAAAAAAAACAAAAGTTTTCAGGTTTTTTGACTTTGAATTATTAAGAACGATAAGCAATGATCAAAATGACTTCCGAAATGTAAATCGGATCAGTTTTCACAAAGTTATGGCAGTTTGAAGTCTCAGAAGGTAAATTTTGGGAACTTCGAAACTTTTATGTCAACATGACTTTTGACAAGAAAACAAAAGTTTTCAAGTTTTTCGACTTTGAATTATTAAGAACGATAAGCAATGATCAAAATGACTTCCGAAATGTAATTGGGTCAGTTTTGACAAAGTTATGGCAGTTTGAAGTCTCAGAAGATAATTTTTGGGAAATTGGAAACTTTATGTCAACATGACTTTTGACAAGAAAACAAAAGTTTTCAAGTTATTCGAATTTGAATGCAGAATTATTAAGAACGATAAGCAATGATCAAAATAGCTTCCGAAATGTAATTGGGTCAGTTTTGACCAATTTATGGCAGTTTAAAGTCTCAGACGGTAATTTTTGGGAACTTGGAAACTTTAATGTCAACATGACTTTTGACAAGAAAACAAAAGTTTTCAAGTTTTTCGACTTTGAATACAGAATTATTAAGAACGATAAGCAATGATCAAAATGACTTTCGAAATGTAAATCGGATCAGTTTTGACAAAGTTATGGCAGTTTTAAGTCTCAGAAGGTAATTTTTGGGAACTTGGAAACTTTTATGTCAACATGACTTTTGACAAAAAAAACAAAAGTTTTCAGGTTTTTTGACTTTGAATTATTAAGAACGATAAGCAATGATCAAAATGACTTCCGAAATGTAAATCGGATCAGTTTTCACAAAGTTATGGCAGTTTGAAGTCTCAGAAGGTAAATTTTGGGAACTTGGAAACTTAAATGTCAACATGACTTTTGACAAGAAAACAAAAGTTTTCAAGTTTTTCGAATTTAAATGCAGAATTATTAAGAACGATAAGCAATGATCAAAATGACTTCCGAAATGTAATTGGGTCAGTTTTGACAAAGTTATGGCAGTTTAAAGTCTCAGAAGGTAATTTTTTGGAACTTGGAAACTTTTATGTCAACATGACTTTTGACAAGAAAACAAAAGTTTTCAAGTTTTTCGACTTTGAATGCAGAATTATTAGAACGATAAGCAATGTTCAAAATGACTTCAGAAATGTAAATCGGATCAGTTTTGACAAAGTTATGGCAGTTTAAAGTCTCAGAAGATAATTTTTGGGAACTTGGAAACTTTTATGTCAACATGACTTTTGACAAGAAAACAAAAGTTTTCAAGTTTTTCGACTTTGAATGCAGAATTATTAAGAACGATAAGCAATGTTCAAAATGACGTCAGAAATGTAAATCGGATCAGTTTTGACAAAGTTATGGCAGTTTAAAGTCTCAGAAGATAATTTTTGGGAACCTGGAAACTTTTATGTTAACATGACTTTTGACAAGAAAACAAAAGTTTTCAAGTTTTTCGACTTTGAATGCAGAATTATTAAGAACGATAAGCAACTATCAAAATGACTTCTGAAATGTAAATCGGATCAATTTTGACAAAGTTATGGCAGTTTAATGTCTCAGAAGGTAATTTTTGGGAACTTGGAAACTTTATGTCAACATGACTTTTGACAAGAAAACAAAAGTTTTCAAGTTTTTCGAATTTGAATGCAGAATTATTAAGAACGATAAGCAATGATCAAAATAGCTTCCGAAATGTAATTGGGTCAGTTTTGACAAATTTATGGCAGTTTAAAGTCTCAGAAGGTAATTTTTGGGAACTTGGAAACTTGTATGTCAATATGACTTTTGACAAGAAAACAAAAGTTTTCAAGTTTTTCGACTTTGAATGCCGAATTATTAAGAACGATAAGCAACTATCAAAATGACTTCCGAAATGTAAATCGGATCAATTTCGACAAAGTTATGGCAGTTTAAAGTCTCAGAAGGTAATTTTTGGGAACTTGGAAACTTTTATGTCAACATGACTTTTGACAAGAAAACAAAAGTTTTCAAGTTTTTCGACTTTGAATACAGAATTATTAAGAACGATAAGCAATGATCAAAATGACTTCCGAAATGTAAATCGGATCAGTTTTCACAAAGTTATGGCAGTTTGAAGTGTCAGAAGGTAATTTTTGGGAAATTGGAAACTTTTATGTCAACATGACTTTTGACAAGAAAACAAAAGTTTTCAAGTTATTCGAATTTGAATGCAGAATTATTAAGAACGATAAGCAATGATATACATAGCTTCCGAAATGTAATTGGGTCAGTTTTGACCAATTTATGGCAGTTTAAAGTCTCAGAAGGTAATTTTTGGGAACTTGGAAACTTGTATGTCAACATGACTTTTGATAAGAAAACAAAAGTTTTCAAGTTTTTCGACTTTGAATGCCGAATTATTAAGAACGATAAGCAACTATCAAAATGACTTCCGAAATGTAAATCGGATCAATTTTGACAAAGTTATGGCAGTTTAAAGTCTCAGAAGGTAATTTTAGGGAACTTGAAAACTTTTATGTCAACATGACTTTTGACAAGAAAACAAAAGCTTTCAAGTTTTTCGACTTTGAATACAGAATTATTAAGAACGATAAGCAATGTTCAAAATGACTTCCGAAATGTAAATCGGATCAATTTTGACAAAGTTATGGCAGTTTAAAGTCTCAGAAGGTAATTTTTGGGAACTTGGAAACTTTTATGTCAACATGACTTTTGACAAGAAAACAAAAGTTTTCAAGTTTTTCGACTTTGAATACAGAATTATTAAGAACGATAAGCAATGATCCAAATGACTTTCGAAATGTAAATCGGATCAGTTTTGACAAAGTTATGGCAGTTTGAAGTCTCAGAAGGTAATTTTTGGGAACTTGGAAACTTTTATGTCAACATGACTTTTGACAAGAAAACAAAAGTTTTCAAGTTTTTCGAATTTGAGTGCAGAATTATTCAGAACGATAAGCAATGATCAAAATAGCTTCCGAAATGTAATTGGGTCAGTTTTGACAAATTTATGGCAGTTTAAAGTCTCAGAAGGTAATTTTTGGGAACTTGGAAACTTTTATGTCAACATGACTTTTGACAAGAAAACAAAAGTTTTTCAAGTTTTTCGACTTTGAATGCCAAATTATTAAGAACGATAAGCAACTATCAAAATGACTTCCGAAATGTAAATCGGATCAATTTCGACAAAGTTATGGCAGTTTAAAGTCTCAGAAGGTAATTTTTGGGAACTTGGAAACTTTTATGTCAACATGACTTTTGACAAGAAAACAAAAGTTTTCAAGTTTTTTGACTTTGAATACAGAATTATTAAGAACGAAAAGCAATGTTCAAAATGACTTCCGAAATGTAAATCGGTTAAATTTTGACAAAGTTATGGCAGTTTAAAGTCTCAGAAGGTAATTTTTGGGAACTTGGAAACTTTAATGTCAACATGACTTTTGACAAGAAAACAAAAGTTTTCAAGTTTTTCGACTTTGAATACAGAATTATTAAGATCGATAAGAAATGATCAAAATGACTTTCGAAATGTAAATCGGATCAGTTTTGACAAAGTTATGGCAGTTTGAAGTCTCAGAAGGTAATTTTTGGGAACTTGGAAACTTTGATGTTAACATGACTTTTGACAAGAAAACAAAAGTTTTCAAGTTTTTCGACTTTGAATTATTAAGAACGATAAGCAATTATCAAAATGACTTCAGAAATGTAAATCGGATCAGTTTTGACAAAGTTATGGCAGTTTAAAGTCTCAGAAGATAATTTTTGGGAACTTGGAAACTTTTATGTTAACATGACTTTTGACAAGAAAACAAAAGTTTTCAAGTTTTTCGACTTTGATGCAGATTATTAAGAACGATAAGCAATGATCAAAATGACTTCCGAAATGTAA
Source organism: Drosophila maculinotata (assembly GCA_035045305.1). Classification (NCBI taxonomy): domain Eukaryota; kingdom Metazoa; phylum Arthropoda; class Insecta; order Diptera; family Drosophilidae; genus Drosophila; species Drosophila maculinotata. The sequence goes on from JAWNPD010000236.1 coordinate 284,704, forward strand.
ATCGGATCAGTTTTCACAAAGTTATGGCAGTTTGAAGTCTCAGCAGATAATTTTTCGGAATTTGGAAACTTTTATGTCGACATGACTTTTGACAAGAAAACAAAAGTTTTCAAGTTTTTCAAATTTGAATGCAGAATTATTAAGAACGATAAGCAATAATCAAAATATTTTCCGAAATGTAAATCGGATCAGTTTTGACAAAGTTATGGCAGTTTGAAGTCTCAGAATGTAACTTTTGGGAACTTGAAAACTTGTATGTCAACATGACTTTTGACAAGAAAACAAAAGTTTTCAAGTTTTTCGACTTTGAATGCAGAATTATTAAGAACGATAAGCAATGTTCAAAATGACTTCAGAAATGTAAATCGGATCAGTTTTGACAAAGTTATGGCAGTTTAAAGTCTCAGCAGATAATTTTTCGGAATTTGGAAACTTTTATGTCGACATGACTTTTGACAAGAAAACAAAAGTTTTCAAGTTTTTCGACTATGATTTATTAAGAACGATAAGCAATGATCAAAATAACTTCCGAAATGTAAATCGGATCAGTTTTCACAAAGTTATGGCAGTTTGAAGTCTCAGAAGGTAATTTTTGGGAAATTGGAAACTTTATGTCAACATGACTTTTGACAAGAAAACAAAAGTTTTCAAGTTTTTCGAATTTGAATGCAGAATTATTCAGAACGATAAGCAATGATCAAAATAGCTTCCGAAATGTAATTTGGTCAGTTTTGACAAATTTATGGCAGTTTAAAGTCTCAGAAGGTAATTTTTGGGAACTTGAAAACTTGTATGTCAACATGACTTTTGACAAGAAAACAAAAGTTTTCAAGTTTTTCGACTTTGAATGCCAAATTATTAAGAACGATAAGCAACTATCAAAATGACTTCCGAAATGTAAATCGGATCAATTTTGACAAAGTTATGGCAGTTTAAGGTCTAAGAAGATAATTTTTCGGAATGTGAAAACTTTTATGTCAACATGACTTTTGACAAGAAAGCAAAAGTTTTCAAGTTTTTCGACTTTGAATGCAGAATTATTAAGAACGATAAGCAATAATCAAAATAACTTCACAAATGTAAATCGGATCAGTTTTGACAAAGTTATGGCAGTTTAAAGTCTCAGCAGATAATTTTTCGGAATTTGGAAACTTTTATGTCGACATGACTTTTGACAAGAAAGCAAAAGTTTTCAAGTTTTTCGACTTTGAATTATTAAGAACGATAAGCAATGATCAAAATGACTTTCGAAATGTAAATCGGATCAGTTTTGATAAAGTTATGGCAGTTTGAAGTCTCAGAAGGTAATTTTTGGGAACTTGGAAACTTTTATGTCAACATGACTTTTGACAAGAAAACAAAAGTTTTCAAGTTTTTCGACATTGAATACAGAATTATTAAGAACGATAAGCAATGTTCAAAATGACTTCCGAAATGTAAATCGGATCAATTTTGACAAAGTTATGGCAGTTTGAAGTCTCAGAAGGTAATTTTTGGGAACTTGGAAACTTGTATGTCAACATGACTTTTGACAAGAAAACAAAAGTTTTCAAGTTTTTCGAATTTGAATGCAGAATTATTAAGAACGATAAGCAATGATCAAAATAGCTTCCGAAATGTAATTGGGTCAGTTTTGACAAAGTTATGGCAGTTTGAAGTCTCAGAAGGTAATTTTTGGTAGCTTGGAAACTTTATGTCAATATGACTTTTGACAAGAAAACAAAAGTTTTCAAGTTTTTCGAATTTGAATACAGAATTATTAAGAACGATAAGCCATGATCAAAATAGCTTCCGAAATGTAATTGGGTCAGTTTTGACAAATTTATGGCAGTTTAAAGTCTCAGAAGGTAATTTTTGGGAACTTGGAAACTTTTATGTCAACATGACTTTTGACAAAAAAACAAAAGTTTTCAAGTTTTTCGACTTTGAATTATTAAGAACGATAAGCAATGATCAAAATGACTTCCGAAATGTAAATCGGATCAGTTTTCACAAAGTTATGGCAGTTTGAAGTCTCAAAAGGTGAATTTTGGGAACTTGGAAACTTTATGTCAACATGACTTTTGACAAGAAAACAAAAGTTTTCAAGTTTTTCAAATTTGAATGCAGAATTATTAAGAACGATAAGCAATGATCAAAATAGCTTCCGAAATGTAATTGGGTCAGTTTTGACAAAGTTATGGCAGTTTGAAGTCTCAGAAGGTAATTTTTGGGAACTTGGAAACTTTTATGTCAACATGACTTTTGACAAGAAAACTAAAGTTTTCAAGTTTATCGACTTTGAATGCCGAATTATTAAGAACGATAAGCAACTATCAAAATGACTTCCGAAATGTAAATCGGATCAATTTCGACAAAGTTATGGCAGTTTTAAGTCTCAGAAGGTAATTTTTGGGAACTTGGAAACTTTTATGTCAACATGACTTTTGACAAGAAAACAAAAGTTTTCAAGTTTTTTGACTTTGAATACAGAATTATTAAGAACGAAAAGCAATGTTCAAAATGACTTCCGAAATGTAAATCGGATAAATTTTGACAAAGTTATGGCAGTTTAAAGTCTCAGAAGGTAATTTTTGGGAACTTGGAAACTTTTATGTCAACATGACTTTTGACAAGAAAACAAAAGTTTTCAAGTTTTTCGACTTTGAATTATTAAGAACGATAAGCAATTATCAAAATGACTTCAGAAATGTAAATCGGATCAGTTTTGACAAAGTTATGGCAGTTTAAAGTCTCAGAAGATAATTTTTGGGAACTTGGAAACTTTTATGTTAACATGACTTTTGACAAGAAAACAAAAGTTTTCAAGTTTTTCGACTTTGATTTATTAAGAACGATAAGCAATGATCAAAATGACTTCCGAAATGTAAATCGGATCAGTTTTCACAAAGTTATGGCAGTTTGAAGTCTCAGAAGGTAATTTTTGGGAAATTGGAAACTTTATGTCAACATGACTTTTGACAAGAAAACAAAAGTTTTCAAGTTTTTCGAATTTGAATGCAGAATTATTCAGAACGATAAGCAATGATCAAAATAGCTTCCGAAATGTAAATGGGTCAGTTTTGACAAATTTATGGCAGTTTAAAGTCTCAGAAGGTAATTTTTGGGAACTTGAAAACTTGTATGTCAACATGACTTTTGACAAGAAAACAAAAGTTTTCAAGTTTTTCGACTTTGAATGCCAAATTATTAAGAACGATAAGCAACTATCAAAATGACTTACGAAATGTAAATCGGATCAATTTTGACAAAGTTATGGCAGTTTAAGGTCTAAGAAGATAATTTTTCGGAATGTGGAAACTTTTATGTCAACATGACTTTTGACAAGAAAGCAAAAGTTTTCAAGTTTTTCAAATTTGAATGCAGAATTATTAAGAACGATAAGCAATAATCAAAATAACTTCCGAAATGTAAATCGGATCAGTTTTGACAAAGTTATGGCAGTTTGAAGTCTCAGAATGTAACTTTTGGGAACTTGAAAACTTGTATGTCAACATGACTTTTGACAAGAAAACAAAAGTTTTCAAGTTTTTCGACTTTGAATGCAGAATTATTAAGAACGATAAGCAATGTTCAAAATGACTTCAGAAATGTAAATCGGATCAATTTTGACAAAGTTATGGCAGTTTAAAGTCTCAGCAGATAATTTTTCGGAATTTGGAAACTTTTATGTCGACATGACTTTTGACAAGAAAACAAAAGTTTTCAAGTTTTTCGACTTTGATTTATTAAGAACGATAAGCAATGATCAAAATGACTTCCGAAATGTAAATCGGATCAGTTTTCACAAAGTTATGGCAGTTTGAAGTCTCAGAAGGTAATTTTTGGGAAATTGGAAACTTTATGTCAACATGACTTTTGACAAGAAAACAAAAGTTTTCAAGTTTTTCGAATTTGAATGCAGAATTATTCAGAACGATAAGCAATGATCAAAATAGCTTCCGAAATGTAATTTGGTCAGTTTTGACAAATTTATGGCAGTTTAAAGTCTCAGAAGGTAATTTTTGGGAACTTGAAAACTTGTATGTCAACATGACTTTTGACAAGAAAACAAAAGTTTTCAAGTTTTTCGACTTTGAATGCAGAATTATTAAGAACGATAAGCAACTATCAAAATGACTTCCGAAATGTAAATCGGATCAATTTTGACAAAGCTATGGCAGTTTAAGGTCTAAGAAGATAATTTTTCGGAATGTGGAAACTTTTATGTCAACATGACTTTTGACAAGAAAGCAAAAGTTTTCAAGTTTTTCGACTTTGAATGCAGAATTATTAAGAACGATAAGCAACAATCAAAATAACTTCCGAAATGTAAATCGGATCAGTTTTGACAAAGTTATGGCAGTTTGAAGTCTCAGAATGTAACTTTTGGGAACTTGAAAACTTGTATGTCAACATGACTTTTGACAAGAAAACAAAAGTTTTCAAGTTTTTCGACATTGAATACAGAATTATTAAGAACGATAAGCAATGTTCAAAATGACTTCCGAAATGTAAATCGGATCAATTTTGACAAAGTTATGGCAGTTTGAAGTCTCAGAAGGTAATTTTTCGGAATTTGGAAACTTTTATGTCGACATGACTTTTGACAAGAAAGCAAAAGTTTTCAAGTTTTTCGACTTTGAATTATTAAGAACGATAAGCAATGATCAAAATGACTTTTGAAATGTAAATCGGATCAGTTTTGATAAAGTTATGGCAGTTTGAAGTCTCAGAAGGTAATTTTTGGGAACTTGGAAACTTTTATGTCAACATGACTTTTGACAAGAAAACAAAAGTTTTCAAGTTTTTCGACATTGAATACAGAATTATTAAGAACGATAAGCAATGTTCAAAATGACTTCCGAAATGTAAATCGGATCAATTTTGACAAAGTTATGGCAGTTTGAAGTCTCAGAAGGTAATTTTTGGGAACTTGGAAACTTTTATGTCAACATGACTTTTGACAAGAAAACAAAAGTTTTCAAGTTTTTCGAATTTGAATGCAGAATTATTAAGAACGATAAGCAATGATCAAAATAGCTTCCGAAATGTAATTGGGTCAGTTTTGACAAAGTTATGGCAGTTTGAAGTCTCAGAAGGTAATTTTTGGTAACTTGGAAACTTTATGTCAATATGACTTTTGACAAGAAAACAAAAGTTTTCAAGTTTTTCGAATTTGAATACAGAATTATTAAGAACGATAAGCCATGATCAAAATAGCTTCCGAAATGTAATTGGGTCAGTTTTGACAAAGTTATGGCAGTTTAAAGTCTCAGAAGGTAATTTTTGGGAACTTGGAAACTTTTATGTCAACATGACTTTTGACAAGAAAACAAAAGTTTTCAAGTTTTTCGACTTTGAATACAGAATTATTAAGAACGATAAGCAATGTTCAAAATGACTTCCGAAATGTAAATCGGATCCATTTTGACAAAGTTATGGCAGTTTGAAGTCGCAAAAGGTAATTTTTGGGAACTTGGAAACTTTTATGTCAACATGACTTTTGACAAGAAAACAAAAGTTTTCAAGTTTTTCGACTTTGAATACAGAATTATTAAGAACGATATAAGCAATGATCAAAATGACTCTCGAAATGTAAATCGGATCAGTTTTGACAAAGTTATGGCAGTTTGAAGTCTCAGAAGGTAATTTTCGGGAACTTGGAAACTTTAATGTCAACATGACTTTTGACAAAAAACAAAAGTTTTCAAGTTTTTCGACTTTGAATTATTAAGAACGATAAGCAATGATCAAAATGACTTCCGAAATGTAAATCGGATCAGTTTTCACAAAGTTATGGCAGTTTGAAGTCTCAGAAGGTAATTTTTGGGAACTTGGAAACTTTATGTCAACATGACTTTTGACAAGAAAACAAAAGTTTTCAAGTTTTTCGAATTTGAATGCAGAATTATGTAGAACGATAAGCAATGATCAAAATAGATTCCGAAATGTAAATGGGTCAGTTTCGACAAATTTATGGCAGTTTAAAGTCTCAGAAGGTAATTTTAAGGAACTTGGAAACTTGTATGTCAACATGACTTTTGACAAGAAAACAAAAGTTTTCAAGTTTTTCGACTTTGAATGCAGAATTATTAAGAACGATAAGCAATGTGCAAAATGACTTCAGAAATGTAAATCGGATCAGTTTTGACAAAGTTATGGCAGTTTAAAGTCTCAGAAGATAATTTTTGGGAACTTGGAAACTTTTATGTCAACATGACTTTTGACAAGAAAACAAAAGTTTTCAAGTTTTTCGACTTTGAATGCAGAATTATTAAGAACGATAAGCAATGATCAAAATAGATTCCGAAATGTAAATGGGTCAGTTTTGACAGATTTATGGCAGTTTAAAGTCTCAGAAGGTAATTTTTGGGAACTTGGAAACTTTTATGTCAACATGACTTTTGACAAGAAAACAAAAGTTTTCAAGTTTTTCGACTTTGAATGCAGAATTATTATGAACGATAAGCAATGATCAAAATAACTTCCGAAATGTAAATCGGATCAGTTTTGACAAAGTTATGGCAGTTTAAAGTCTCAGAAGGTAATTTTTGGGAACTTGGAAACTTGTATGTCAACATGATTTTTGACAAGAAAACAAAAGTTTTCAAGTTTTTCGAATTTGAATGCAGAATTATTAGGAACGATACGCAATGTTCAACATGACTTCCGAAATGTAAATCGGATCAGTTTTGACAAAGTTATGGCAGCGAAAGTCTCAGAATATAATTTTAAGGAACTTGGAAACTTTTTTGTCAACATAATTTTTGGGAGCTTGGAAACTTTTATGTCAATATGACTTTTGGCAAGAAAACAAAAGTTTTCAAGTTTTTCGACTTTGAATGCAGAATTATTAAGAACGATAAGCAATGTTATGGCAAATATATGGCAGTTTAAAGTCTCAGAAGATAATTTTTGGGAACTTGGAAACTTTTATGTCAACATGACTTTTGACAAAAAACAAAAGTTTTCAAGTTTTTCGACTTTGAATTATTAAGAACGATAAGCAATGATCAAAATGACTTCCGAAATGTAAATCGGATCAGTTTTCACAAAGTTATGGCAGTTTGAAGTCTCAGAAGGTAATTTTTGGGAACTTGGAAACTTTTATGTCAACATGACTTTTGACAAAAAAACAAAAGTTTTCAAGTTTTTCGACTTTGGAATTATTAAGAACGATAAGCAATGATCAAAATGACTTCCGAAATGTAAATCGGGTCAGTTTTCACAATGTTATGGCAGTTTGAAGTCTCAGAAGGTAATTTTTGGGAACTTGGAAACTTTATGTCAACATGACTTTTGACAAGAAAACAAAAGTTTTTAAGTTTTTCGAATTTGAATGCAGAATTATTAAGAACGATAAGCAATGATCAAAATAGCTTCCGAAATGTAATTGGGTCAGTTTTGACAAATTTATGGCAGTTTAAAGTCTCAGAAGGTAATTTTTTGGGAACTTGGAAACTTTATGTCAACATGACTTTTGACAAGAAAACAAAAGTTTTCAAGTTTTTCGACTTTGAATACAGAATTATTAAGAACGATATAAGCAATGATCAAAATGACTTTCGAAATGTAAATCGGATCAGTTTTGACAAAGTTATGGCATTTTAAAGTCTCAGAAGGTAATTTTTGGGAACTTGGAAACTTTTATGTCAACATGACTTTTGACAAAAAAACAAAAGTTATGGCAGTTTAAAGTCTCAGAAGGTAATTTTTGGGAACTTGGAAACTTTTATGTCAACATGACTTTTGACAAGAAAACAAAAGTTTTCAAGTTTTTCGACTTTGAATTATTAAGAACGATAAGCAATGATCAAAATGACTTCCGAAATGTAAATCGGATCAGTTTTCACAAAGTTATGGCAGTTTGAAGTCTCAGAAGGTAATTTTTGGGAACTTGGAAACTTTATGTCAACATGACTTTTGACAAGAAAACAAAAGTTTTCAAGTTTTTCGAATTTGAATGCAGAATTATTAAGAACGATAAGCAATGATCAAAATAGCTTCCGAAATGTAATTGGGTCAGTTTTGACAAATTTATGGCAGTTTAAAGTCTCAGAAGGTAATTTTTGGGAACTTGGAAACTTTTATGTCAACATGACTTTTGACACGAAAACAACAGTTTTGAAGTTTTTCGACTTTGAATGCCGAATTATTAAGAACGATAAGCAACTATCAAAATGACTTCCGAAATGTAAATCGGATCAATTTTGACAAAGTTATGGCAGTTTAAAGTCTCAGAAGGTAATTTTTGGGAAATTGGAAACTTTAATGTCAACATAACTTTTGACAAGAAAACAAAAGTTTTCAAGTTTTTCGACTTTGAATACAGAATTATTAGGAACGATAAGCAATGATCAAAATGACTTTCGAAATGTAAATCGGATCAGTTTTGACAAAGTTATGGCAGTTTGAAGTCTCAGAAGGTAATTTTTGGGAACTTGGAAACTTTAATGTCAACATGACTTTTGACAAGAAAACAAAAGTTTTCAAGTTTTTCGACTTTGAATACAGAATTATTAAGAACGATAAGCAATGATCAAAATGACTTTCGAAATGTAAATCGGATCAGTTTTGACAAAGTTATGGCAGTTTGAAGTCTCAGAAGGTAATTTTTGGGAACTTGGAAACTTTAATGTTAACATGACTTTTGACAAGAAATCAAAAGTTTTCAAGTTTTTCGACTTTGAATGCCGAATTATTAAGAACGATAAGCAATGTGCAAAATGACTTCAGAAATGTAAATCGGATCAGTTTTGACAAAGTTATGGCAGTTTAAAGTCTCAGAAGATAATTTTTGGGAACTTGGAAACTTTTATGTTAACATGACTTTTGACAAGAAAACAAAAGTTTTCAAGTTTTTCGACTTTGAATTATTAAGAACGATAAGCAATGATCAAAATGACTTCCGAAATGTAAATCGGATCAGTTTTCACAAAGTTATGGCAGTTTGAAGTCTCAGAAGGTAATTTTTGGGAAATTGGAAACTTTATGTCAATATGACTTTTGACAAGAAAACAAAAGTTTTCAAGTTTTTCGAATTTGAATGCAGAATTATGAAGAACGATTAGCAATGATCAAATTAGCTTCCGAAATGTAATTGGGTCAGTTTTGACAAATTTATGGCAGTTTAAAGTCTCAGAAGGTAACTTTTGGGAACTTGGAAACTTGTATGTCAACATGACTTTTGACAAGAAAACAAAAGTTTTCAAGTTTTTCGACTTTGAATTATTAAGAACGATAAGCAATGATCAAAATGACTTCCGAAATGTAAATCGGATCAGTTTTCACAAAGTTATGGCAGTTTAAAGTCTCAGAAGGTAATTTTTGGGAACTTGGAAACTTTTATGTCAACATGACTTTTGACAAAAAACAAAAGTTATGGCAGTTTAAAGTCTCAGAAGGTAATTTTTGGGAACTTGGAAACTTTTATGTCAACATAACTTTTGACAAGAAAACAAAAGTTTTCAAGTTTTTCGACTTTGAATTATTAAGAACGATAAGCAATGATCAAAATGACTTCCGAAATGTAAATCGGATCAGTTTTCACAAAGTTATGGCAGTTTAAATTCTCAGAAGGTAATTTTTGGGAACTTGGAAACTTTATGTCAACATGACTTTTGACAAGAAAACAAAAGTTTTCAAGTTTTTCGACTTTGAATACAGAATTATTAAGAACGATATAAGCAATGATCAAAATGACTTTCGAAATGTAAATCGGATCAGTTTTGACAAAGTTATGGCAGTTTAAAGTCTCAGAAGGTAATTTTTGGGAACTTGGAAACTTTTATGTCAACATGACTTTTGACAAAAAACAAAAGTTATGGCAGTTTAAAGTCTCAGAAGGTAATTTTTGGGAACTTGGAAACTTTTATGTCAACATAACTTTTGACAAGAAAACAAAAGTTTTCAAGTTTTTCGACTTTGAATTATTAAGAACGATAATCAATGATCAAAATGACTTCCGAAATGTAAATCGGATCAGTTTTCACAAAGTTATGGCAGTTTGAAGTCTCAGAAGGTAATTTTTGGGAACTTGGAAACTTTATGTCAACATGACTTTTGACAAGAAAACAAAAGTTTTCAAGTTTTTCGAATTTGAATGCAGAATTATTAAGAACGATAAGCAATGATCAAAATAGCTTCCGAAATGTAAATGGGTCAGTTTTGACAAATTTATGGCAGTTTAAAGTCTCAGAAGGTAATTTTTGGGAACTTGGAAATTTGTATGTCAACATGACTTTTGACACGAAAACAACAGTTTTGAAGTTTTTCGACTTTGAATGCCGAATTATTAAGAACGATAAGCAACTATCAAAATGACTTCCGAAATGTAAATCGGATCAATTTTGACAAAGTTATGGCAGTTTAAAGTCTCAGAAGGTAATTTTTGGGAAATTGGAAACTTTAATGTCAACATAACTTTTGACAAGAAAACAAAAGTTTTCAAGTTTTTCGACTTTGAATACAGAATTATTAGGAACGATAAGCAATGATCAAAATGACTTTCGAAATGTAAATCGGATCAGTTTTGACAAAGTTATGGCAGTTTGAAGTCTCAGAAGGTAATTTTTGGGAACTTGGAAACTTTTATGTCAACATGACTTTTGACAAGAAAACAAAAGTTTTCAAGTTTTTCGACTTTGAATACAGAATTATTAAGAACGATAAGCAATGATCAAAATGACTTTCGAAATGTAAATCGGATCAGTTTTGACAAAGTTATGGCAGTTTGAAGTCTCAGAAGGTAATTTTTGGGAACTTGGAAACTTTAATGTTAACATGACTTTTGACAAGAAAACAAAAGTTTTCAAGTTTTTCGACTTTGAATTATTAAGAACGATAAGCAATGATCAAAATGACTTCCGAAATGTAAATCGGATCAGTTTTCACAAAGTTATGGCAGTTTGAAGTCTCAGAAGCTAATTTTTGGGAACTTGGAAACTTTTATGTCAACATGACTTTTGACAAGAAAACAAAAGTTTTCAAGTTTTTCGAATTTGAATGCAGAATTAATAAGAACGATAAGCAATGATCAAAATAGCTTCCGAAATGTAACTGGGTCAGTTTTAACAAAGTTATGGCAGTTTGAAGTCTCAGAAGGTAATTTTTGAGAACTTGGAAACTTTATGTCAACATGACTTTTGACAAGAAATCAAAAGTTTTCAAGTTTTTCGACTTTGAATGCCGAATTATTAAGAACGATAAGCAATGTGCAAAATGACTTCAGAAATGTAAATCGGATCAGTTTTGACAAAGTTATGGCAGTTTAAAGTCTCAGAAGATAATTTTTGGGAACTTGGAAACTTTTATGTTAACATGACTTTTGACAAGAAAACAAAAGTTTTCAAGTTTTTCGACTTTGAATTATTAAGAACGATAAGCAATGATCAAAATGACTTCCGAAATGTAAATCGGATCAGTTTTCACAAAGTTATGGCAGTTTGAAGTCTCAGAAGGTAATTTTTGGGAAATTGGAAACTTTATGTCAATATGACTTTTGACAAGAAAACAAAAGTTTTCAAGTTTTTCGAATTTGAATGCAGAATTATGAAGAACGATTAGCAATGATCAAATTAGCTTCCGAAATGTAATTGGGTCAGTTTTGACAAATTTATGGCAGTTTAAAGTCTCAGAAGGTAACTTTTGGGAACTTGGAAACTTGTATGTCAACATGACTTTTGACAAGAAAACAAAAGTTTTCAAGTTTTTCGACTTTGAATACAGAATTATTAAGAACGATAAGCAATGTTCAAAATGACTTCCGAAATGAAAATCTGATCAATTTTGACAAAGTTATGGCAGATTAAAGTCTCAAAAGGTAATTTTCGGGAACTTGAAAACTTTTATGTTAACATGACTTTTGACAAGAAAACAAAAGTTTTCAAGTTTTTCGACTTTGAATTATTAAGAACGATAAGCAATGATCAAAATGACTTCCGAAATGTAAATCGGATCAGTTTTCACAAAGTTATGGCAGTTTGAAGTCTCAGAAGTTAATTTTTGGGAACTTGGAAACTTTTATGTCAACCTGACTTTTGACAAGAAAACAAAAGTTTTCAAGTTTTTCGAATTTGAATGCAGAATTATTAAGAACGATAAGCAATGATCAAAATAGCTTCCGAAATGTAATTGGGTCAGTTTTGACAAAGTTATGGCAGTTTGAAGTCTCAGAAGGTAATTTTTGGGAACTTGGAAACTTTTATGTCAACATGACTTTTGACAAGAAAACAAAAGTTTTCAAGTTTTTCGACTTTGAATGCAGAATTATTAAGAACGATAAGCAATGTTATGGCAAATATATGGCAGTTTAAAGTCTCAGAAGATAATTTTTGGGAACTTGGAAACTTTTATGTCAACATGACTTTTGACAAGAAAACAAAAGTTTTCAAGTTTTTCGACTTTGAATGCAGAATTATTAAGAACGATAAGCAATGATCAAAATAGCTTCCGAAATGTAAATGGGTCAGTTTTGACAGATTTATGGCAGTTTAAAGTCTCAGAAGGTAATTTTTGGGAACTTGGAAACTTTTATGTCAACATGACTTTTGACAAGAAAACAAAAGTTTTCAAGTTTTTCGACTTTGAATGCAAAATTATTATGAACGATAAGCAATGATCAAAATAACTTCCGAAATGTAAATCGGATCAGTTTTGACAAAGTTATGGCAGTTTAAAGTCTCAGAAGGTAATTTTTGGGAACTTGGAAACTTTTATGTCAACATGACTTTTGACAAGAAAACAAAAGTTTTCAAGTTTTTCGACTTTGAATGCAGAATTATTAAGAACGATAAGCACTGATCAAAATAGCTTCCGAAATGTAAATGGGTCAGTTTTGACAGATTTATGGCAGTTTAAAGTCTCAGAAGGTAATTTTTGGGAACTTGGAAACTTTTATGTCAACATGACTTTTGACAAGAAAACAAAAGTTTTCAAGTTTATCGACTTTGAATGCAAAATTATTATGAACGATAAGCAATGATCAAAATAACTTCCGAAATGTAAATCGGATCAGTTTTGACAAAGTTATGGCAGCGAAAGTCTCAGAATATAATTTTAAGGAACTTGGAAACTTTTTTGTCAACATAATTTTTGGGAGCTTGGAAACTTTTATGTCAATATGACTTTTGGCAAGAAAACAAAAGTTTTCAAGTTTTTCGACTTTGAATGCAGAATTATTAAGAACGATAAGCAATGTTATGGCAAATATATGGCAGTTTAAAGTCTCAGAAGATAATTTTTGGGAACTTGGAAACTTTTATGTCAACATGACTTTTGACAAGAAAACAAAAGTTTTCAAGTTTTTCGACTTTGAATGCAGAATTATTAAGAACGATAAGCAATGATCAAAATAGCTTCCGAAATGTAAATGGGTCAGTTTTGACAGATTTATGGCAGTTTAAAGTCTCAGAAGGTAATTTTTGGGAACTTGGAAACTTTTATGTCAACATGACTTTTGACAAGAAAACAAAAGTTTTCAAGTTTTTCGACTTTGAATGCAAAATTATTATGAACGATAAGCAATGATCAAAATAACTTCCGAAATGTAAATCGGATCAGTTTTGACAAAGTTATGGCAGTTTAAAGTCTCAGAAGGTAATTTTTGGGAACTTGGAATCTTGTATGTCAACATGAATTTTGACAAGAAAACAAAAGTTTTCAAGTTTTTCGAATTTGAATGCAGAATTATTAGGAACGATAAGCAATGTTCAACATGACTTCCGAAATGTAAATCGGATCAGTTTTGACAAAGTTATGGCAGCGAAAGTCTCAGAAGATAATTTTAAGGAACTTGGAAACTTTTTTGTCAACATAATTTTTGGGAGCTTGGAAACTTTTATGTCAATATGACTTTTGGCAAGAAAACAAAAGTTTTCAAGTTTTTCGACTTTGAATGCAGAATTATTAAGAACGATAAGCAATGTTATGGCAAAAATATGGCAGTTTAAAGTCTCAGAAGATAATTTTTGGGAACTTGGAAACTTTTATGTCAACATGACTTTTGACAAAAAACAAAAGTTTTCAAGTTTTTCGACTTTGAATTATTAAGAACGATAAGCAATGATCAAAATGACTTCCGAAATGTAAATCGGATCAGTTTTCACAAAGTTATGGCAGTTTGAAGTCTCAGAAGGTAATTTTTGGGAACTTGGAAACTTTTATGTCAACATGACTTTTGACAAAAAACAAAAGTTTTCAAGTTTTTCGACTTTGAATTATTAAGAACGATAAGCAATGATCAAAATGACTTCCGAAATGTAAATCGGATCAGTTTTCACAAAGTTATGGCAGTTTGAAGTCTCAGAAGGTAATTTTTGGGAACTTGGAAACTTTATGTCAACATGACTTTTGACAAGAAAACAAAAGTTTTCAAGTTTTTCGAATTTGAATGCAGAATTATTAAGAACGATAAGCAATGATCAAAATAGCTTCCGAAATGTAATTGGGTCAGTTTTGACAAATTTATGGCAGTTTAAAGTCTCAGAAGGTAATTTTTGGGAACTTGGAAACTTTATGTCAACATGACTTTTGACAAGAAAACAAAAGTTTTCAAGTTTTTCGACTTTGAATACAGAATTATTAAGAACGATATAAGCAATGATCAAAATGACTTTCGAAATCTAAATCGGATCAGTTTTGACAAAGTTATGGCAGTTTAAAGTCTCAGAAGGTAATTTTTGGGAACTTGGAAACTTTTATGTCAACATGGCTTTTGACAAAAAACAAAAGTTATGGCAGTTTAAAGTCTCAGAAGGTAATTTTTGGGAACTTGGAAACTTTTATGTCAACATGACTTTTGACAAGAAAACAAAAGTTTTCAAGTTTTTCGACTTTGAATTATTAAGAACGATAAGCAATGATCAAAATGACTTCCGAAATGTAAATCGGATCAGTTTTGACAAAGTTATGGCAGTTTGAAGTCTCAGAAGGTAATTTTTGGGAACTTGGAAACTTTATGTCAACATGACTTTTGACAAGAAAACAAAAGTTTTCAAGTTTTTCGAATTTGAATGCAGAATTATTAAGAACGATAAGCAATGATCAAAATAACTTCCGAAATGTAATTGGGTCAGTTTTGACAAATTTATGGCAGTTTAAAGTCTCAGAAGGTAATTTTTGGGAACTTGGAAACTTTAATGTTAACATGACTTTTGACACGAAAACAACAGTTTTGAAGTTTTTCGACTTTGAATGCCGAATTATTAAGAACGATAAGCAACTATCAAAATGACTTCCGAAATGTAAATCGGATCAATTTTGACAAAGTTATGGCAGTTTAAAGTCTCAGAAGGTAATTTTTGGGAAATTGGAAACTTTTATGTCAACATAACTTTTGACAAGAAAACAAAAGTTTTCAAGTTTTTCGACTTTGAATACAGAATTATTAGGAACGATAAGCAATGATCAAAATGACTTTCGAAATGTAAATCGGATCAGTTTTGACAAAGTTATGGCAGTTTGAAGTCTCAGAAGGTAATTTTTGGGAACTTGGAAACTTTAATGTCAACATGACTTTTGACAAGAAAACAAAAGTTTTCAAGTTTTTCGACTTTGAATACAGAATTATTAAGAACGATAAGCAATGATCAAAATGACTTTCGAAATGTAAATCGGATCAGTTTTGACAAAGTTATGGCAGTTTGAAGTCTCAGAAGGTAATTTTTGGGAACTTGGAAACTTTAATGTTAACATGACTTTTGACAAGAAAACAAAAGTTTTCAAGTTTTTCGACTTTGAATTATTAAGAACGATAAGCAATGATCAAAATGACTTCCGAAATGTAAATCGGATCAGTTTTCACAAAGTTATGGCAGTTTGAAGTCTCAGAAGGTAACTTTTGGGAACTTGGAAACTTTTATGTCAACATGACTTTTGACAAGAAAATAAAAGTTTTCAAGTTTTTCGAATTTGAATGCAGAATTATTAAGAACGATAAGCAATGATCAAAATAGCTTCCGAAATGTAATTGGGTCAGTTTTGACAAAGTTATGGCAGTTTGAAGTCTCAGAAGGTAATTTTTGGGAACTTGGAAACTTTATGTCAACATGACTTTTGACAAGAAAACAAAAGTTTTCAAGTTTTTCGACTTTGAATGCCGAATTATTAAGAACGATAAGCAATGTGCAAAATGACTTCAGAAATGTAAATTGGATCAGTTTTGACAAAGTTATGGCAGTTTAAAGTCTCAGAAGTTAATTTTTGGGAACTTGGAAACTTTTATGTTAACATGACTTTTGACAAGAAAACAAAAGTTTTCAAGTTTTTCGACTTTGAATTATTAAGAACGATAAGCAATGATCAAAATGACTTCCGAAATGTAAATCGGATCAGTTTTCACAAAGTTATGGCAGTTTGAAGTCTCAGAAGGTAATTTTTGGGAAATTGGAAACTTTATGTCAATATGACTTTTGACAAGAAAACAAAAGTTTTCAAGTTTTTCGAATTTGAATGCAGAATTATGAAGAACGATTAGCAATGATCAAAATAGCTTCCGAAATGTAATTGGGTCAGTTTTGACAAATTTATGGCAGTTTAAAGTCTCAGAAGGTAACTTTTGGGAACTTGGAAACTTGTATGTCAACATGACTTTTGACAAGAAAACAAAAGTTTTCAAGTTTTTCGACTTTGAATACAGAATTATTAAGAACGATAAGCAATGTTCAAAATGACTTCCGAAATGAAAATCTGATCAATTTTGACAAAGTTATGGCAGTTTAAAGTCTCAGAAGTTAATTTTTGGGAACTTGGAAACTTTTATGTTAACATGACTTTTGACAAGAAAACAAAAGTTTTCAAGTTTTTCGACTTTGAATTATTAAGAACGATAAGCAATGATCAAAATGACTTCCGAAATGTAAATCGGATCAGTTTTCACAAAGTTATGGCAGTTTGAAGTCTCAGAAGGTAATTTTTGGGAAATTGGAAACTTTATGTCAATATGACTTTTGACAAGAAAACAAAAGTTTTCAAGTTTTTCGAATTTGAATGCAGAATTATGAAGAACGATTAGCAATGATCAAAATAGCTTCCGAAATGTAATTGGGTCAGTTTTGACAAATTTATGGCAGTTTAAAGTCTCAGAAGGTAATTTTTGGGAACTTGGAAACTTGTATGTCAACATGACTTTTGACACGAAAACAACAGTTTTGAAGTTTTTCGACTTTGAATGCCGAATTATTAAGAACGATAAGCAACTATCAAAATGACTTCCGAAATGTAAATCGGATCAATTTTGACAAAGTTATGGCAGTTTAAAGTCTCAGAAGGTAATTTTTGGGAACTTGGAAACTTTTATGTCAACATAACTTTTGACAAGAAAACAAAAGTTTTCAAGTTTTTCGACTTTGAATACAGAATTATTAAGAACGATAAGCAATGATCAAAATGACTTTCGAAATGTAAATCGGATCAGTTTTGACAAAGTTATGGCAGTTTGAAGTCTCAGAAGGTAATTTTTGGGAACTTGGAAACTTTAATGTCAACATGACTTTTGACAAGAAAACAAAAGTTTTCAAGTTTTTCGACTTTGAATACAGAATTATTAAGAACGATAAGCAATGATCAAAATGACTTTCGAAATGTAAATCGGATCAGTTTTGACAAAGTTATGGCAGTTTGAAGTCTCAGAAGGTAATTTTTGGGAACTTGGAAACTTTAATGTTAACATGACTTTTGACAAGAAAACAAAAGTTTTCAAGTTTTTCGACTTTGAATTATTAAGAACGATAAGCAATGATCAAAATGACTTCCGAAATGTAAATCGGATCAGTTTTCACAAAGTTATGGCAGTTTGAAGTCTCAGAAGGTAATTTTTGGGAACTTGGAAACTATTATGTCAACATGACTTTTGACAAGAAAATAAAAGTTTTCAAGTTTTTCGAATTTGAATGCAGAATTATTAAGAACGATAAGCAATGATCAAAATAGCTTCCGAAATGTAATTGGGTCAGTTTTGACAAAGTTATGGCAGTTTGAAGTCTCAGAAGGTAATTTTTGGGAACTTGGAAACTTTATGTCAACATGACTTTTGACAAGAAAACAAAAGTTTTCAAGTTTTTCGACTTTGAATGCCGAATTATTAAGAACGATAAGCAATGTGCAAAATGACTTCAGAAATGTAAATTGGATCAGTTTTGACAAAGTTATGGCAGTTTAAAGTCTCAGAAGTTAATTTTTGGGAACTTGGAAACTTTTATGTTAACATGACTTTTGACAAGAAAACAAAAGTTTTCAAGTTTTTCGACTTTGAATTATTAAGAACGATAAGCAATGATCAAAATGACTTCCGAAATGTAAATCGGATCAGTTTTCACAAAGTTATGGCAGTTTGAAGTCTCAGAAGGTAATTTTTGGGAACTTGGAAACTATTATGTCAACATGACTTTTGACAAGAAAATAAAAGTTTTCAAGTTTTTCGAATTTGAATGCAGAATTATTAAGAACGATAAGCAATGATCAAAATAGCTTCCGAAATGTAATTGGGTCAGTTTTGACAAAGTTATGGCAGTTTGAAGTCTCAGAAGGTAATTTTTGGGAACTTGGAAACTTTATGTCAACATGACTTTTGACAAGAAAACAAAAGTTTTCAAGTTTTTCGACTTTGAATGCCGAATTATTAAGAACGATAAGCAATGTGCAAAATGACTTCAGAAATGTAAATTGGATCAGTTTTGACAAAGTTATGGCAGTTTAAAGTCTCAGAAGTTAATTTTTGGGAACTTGGAAACTTTTATGTTAACATGACTTTTGACAAGAAAACAAAAGTTTTCAAGTTTTTCGACTTTGAATTATTAAGAACGATAAGCAATGATCAAAATGACTTCCGAAATGTAAATCGGATCAGTTTTCACAAAGTTATGGCAGTTTGAAGTCTCAGAAGGTAATTTTTGGGAAATTGGAAACTTTATGTCAATATGACTTTTGACAAGAAAACAAAAGTTTTCAAGTTTTTCGAATTTGAATGCAGAATTATGAAGAACGATTAGCAATGATCAAAATAGCTTCCGAAATGTAATTGGGTCAGTTTTGACAAATTTATGGCAGTTTAAAGTCTCAGAAGGTAACTTTTGGGAACTTGGAAACTTGTATGTCAACATGACTTTTGACAAGAAAACAAAAGTTTTCAAGTTTTTCGACTTTGAATACAGAATTATTAAGAACGATAAGCAATGTTCAAAATGACTTCCGAAATGAAAATCTGATCAATTTTGACAAAGTTATGGCAGTTTAAAGTCTCAGAAGTTAATTTTTGGGAACTTGGAAACTTTTATGTTAACATGACTTTTGACAAGAAAACAAAAGTTTTCAAGTTTTTCGACTTTGAATTATTAAGAACGATAAGCAATGATCAAAATGACTTCCGAAATGTAAATCGGATCAGTTTTCACAAAGTTATGGCAGTTTGAAGTCTCAGAAGGTAATTTTTGGGAAATTGGAAACTTTATGTCAATATGACTTTTGACAAGAAAACAAAAGTTTTCAAGTTTTTCGACTTTGAATGCAGAATTATGAAGAACGATTAGCAATGATCAAAATAGCTTCCGAAATGTAATTGGGTCAGTTTTGACAAATTTATGGCAGTTTAAAGTCTCAGAAGGTAATTTTTGGGAACTTGGAAACTTGTATGTCAACATGACTTTTGACACGAAAACAACAGTTTTGAAGTTTTTCGACTTTGAATGCCGAATTATTAAGAACGATAAGCAACTATCAAAATGACTTCCGAAATGTAAATCGGATCAATTTTGACAAAGTTATGGCAGTTTAAAGTCTCAGAAGGTAATTTTTGGGAACTTGGAAACTTTTATGTCAACATAACTTTTGACAAGAAAACAAAAGTTTTCAAGTTTTTCGACTTTGAATACAGAATTATTAAGAACGATAAGCAATGATCAAAATGACTTTCGAAATGTAAATCGGATCAGTTTTGACAAAGTTATGGCAGTTTGAAGTCTCAGAAGGTAATTTTTGGGAACTTGGAAACTTTAATGTCAACATGACTTTTGACAAGAAAACAAAAGTTTTCAAGTTTTTCGACTTTGAATACAGAATTATTAAGAACGATAAGCAATGATCAAAATGACTTTCGAAATGTAAATCGGATCAGTTTTGACAAAGTTATGGCAGTTTGAAGTCTCAGAAGGTAATTTTTGGGAACTTGGAAACTTTAATGTCAACATGACTTTTGACAAGAAAATAAAAGTTTTCAAGTTTTTCGACTTTGAGGAATTATTAAGAACGATAAGCAATGATCAAAATGACTTCCGAAATGTAAATCGGATCAGTTTTCACAAAGTTATGGCAGTTTGAAGTCTCAGAAGGTAATTTTTGGGAACTTGGAAACTTTTATGTCAACATGACTTTTGACAAGAAAATAAAAGTTTTCAAGTTTTTCGAATTTGAATGCAGAATTATTAAGAACGATAAGCAATGATCAAAATAGCTTCCGAAATGTAATTGGGTCAGTTTTGACAAAGTTATGGCAGTTTGAAGTCTCAGAAGGTAATTTTTGGGAACTTGGAAACTTTATGTCAACATGACTTTTGACAAGAAAACAAAAGTTTTCAAGTTTTTCGACTTTGAATGCCGAATTATTAAGAACGATAAGCAATGTGCAAAATGACTTCAGAAATGTAAATTGGATCAGTTTTGACAAAGTTATGGCAGTTTAAAGTCTCAGAAGTTAATTTTTGGGAACTTGGAAACTTTTATGTTAACATGACTTTTGACAAGAAAACAAAAGTTTTCAAGTTTTTCGACTTTGAGAGAATTATTAAGAACGATAAGCAATGATCAAAATGACTTCCGAAATGTAAATCGGATCAGTTTTCACAAAGTTATGGCAGTTTGAAGTCTCAGAAGGTAATTTTTGGGAAATTGGAAACTTTATGTCAATATGACTTTTGACAAGAAAACAAAAGTTTTCAAGTTTTTCGAATTTGAATGCAGAATTATGAAGAACGATTAGCAATGATCAAAATAGCTTCCGAAATGTAATTGGGTCAGTTTTGACAAATTTATGGCAGTTTAAAGTCTCAGAAGGTAACTTTTGGGAACTTGGAAACTTGTATGTCAACATGACTTTTGACAAGAAAACAAAAGTTTTCAAGTTTTTCGACTTTGAATACAGAATTATTAAGAACGATAAGCAATGTTCAAAATGACTTCCGAAATGAAAATCTGATCAATTTTGACAAAGTTATGGCAGTTTAAAGTCTCAAAAGGTAATTTTCGGGAACTTGAAAACTTTTATGTTAACATGACTTTTGACAAGAAAACAAAAGTTTTCAAGTTTTTCGACTTTGAATTATTAAGAACGATAAGCAATGATCAAAATGACTTCCGAAATGTAAATCGGATCAGTTTTCACAAAGTTATGGCAGTTTGAAGTCTCAGAAGGTAATTTTTGGGAACTTGGAAACTTTTATGTCAACCTGACTTTTGACAAGAAGACAAAAGTTTTCAAGTTTTTCGAATTTGAATGCAGAATTATTCAGAACGATAAGCAATGATCAAAATAGCTTCCGAAATGTAATTGGGTCAGTTTTGACAAAGTTATGGCAGTTTGAAGTCTCAGAAGGTAATTTTTGGGAACTTGGAAACTTGTATGTCAACATGACTTTTGACAAGAAAACAACAGTTTTGAAGTTTTTCGACTTTGAATGCCGAATTATTAAGAACGATAAGCAACTATCAAAATGACTGCCGAAATGTAAATCGGATCAATTTTGACAAAGTTATGGCAGTTTAAAGTCTCAGAAGGTAATTTTTGGGAAATTGGAAACTTTAATGTCAACATAACTTTTGACAAGAAAACAAAAGTTTTCAAGTTTTTCGACTTTGAATGCAGAATTATTAAGAACGATAAGCAATGATCAAAATGACTTCCGAAATGTAAATCGGATCAGTTTTCACAAAGTTATGGCAGTTTGAAGTCTCAGAAGGTAATTTTTGGGAAATTGGAAACTTTATGTCAACATGACTTTTGACAAGAAAACAAAAGTTTTCAAGTTTTTCGAATTTGAATGCAGAATTATGAAGAACGATTAGCAATGATCAAAATAGCTTCCGAAATGTAATTGGGTCAGTTTTGACAAATTTATGGCAGTTTAAAGTCTCAGAAGGTAATTTTTGGGAACTTGGAAACTTGTATGTCAACATGACTTTTGACAAGAAAACAACAGTTTTGAAGTTTTTCGACTTTGAATGCCGAATTATTAAGAACGATAAGCAACTATCAAAATGACTTCCGAAATGTAAATCGGATCAATTTTGACAAAGTTATGGCAGTTTAAAGTCTCAGAAGGTAATTTTTGGGAACTTGGAAACTTTTATGTCAACATAACTTTTGACAAGAAAACAAAAGTTTTCAAGTTTTTCGACTTTGAATACAGAATTATTAAGAACGATAAGCAATGATCAAAATGACTTTCGAAATGTAAATCGGATCAGTTTTGACAAAGTTATGGCAGTTTGAAGTCTCAGAAGGTAATTTTTGGGAACTTGGAAACTTTAATGTCAACATGACTTTTGACAAGAAAACAAAAGTTTTCAAGTTTTTCGACTTTGAATACAGAATTATTAAGAACGATAAGCAATGATCAAAATGACTTTCGAAATGTAAATCGGATCAGTTTTGACAAAGTTATGGCAGTTTGAAGTCTCAGAAGGTAATTTTTGGGAACTTGGAAACTTTAATGTTAACATGACTTTTGACAAGAAAACAAAAGTTTTCAAGTTTTTCGACTTTGAATTATTAAGAACGATAAGCAATGATCAAAATGACTTCCGAAATGTAAATCGGATCAGTTTTCACAAAGTTATGGCAGTTTGAAGTCTCAGAAGGTAATTTTTGGGAACTTGGAAACTTTTATGTCAACATGACTTTTGACAAGAAAATAAAAGTTTTCAAGTTTTTCGAATTTGAATGCAGAATTATTAAGAACGATAAGCAATGATCAAAATAGCTTCCGAAATGTAATTGGGTCAGTTTTGACAAAGTTATGGCAGTTTGAAGTCTCAGAAGGTAATTTTTGGGAACTTGGAAACTTTATGTCAACATGACTTTTGACAAGAAAACAAAAGTTTTCAAGTTTTTCGACTTTGAATGCCGAATTATTAAGAACGATAAGCAATGTGCAAAATGACTTCAGAAATGTAAATTGGATCAGTTTTGACAAAGTTATGGCAGTTTAAAGTCTCAGAAGTTAATTTTTGGGAACTTGGAAACTTTTATGTTAACATGACTTTTGACAAGAAAACAAAAGTTTTCAAGTTTTTCGACTTTGAATTATTAAGAACGATAAGCAATGATCAAAATGACTTCCGAAATGTAAATCGGATCAGTTTTCACAAAGTTATGGCAGTTTGAAGTCTCAGAAGGTAATTTTTGGGAAATTGGAAACTTTATGTCAATATGACTTTTGACAAGAAAACAAAAGTTTTCAAGTTTTTCGAATTTGAATGCAGAATTATGAAGAACGATTAGCAATGATCAAAATAGCTTCCGAAATGTAATTGGGTCAGTTTTGACAAATTTATGGCAGTTTAAAGTCTCAGAAGGTAACTTTTGGGAACTTGGAAACTTGTATGTCAACATGACTTTTGACAAGAAAACAAAAGTTTTCAAGTTTTTCGACTTTGAATACAGAATTATTAAGAACGATAAGCAATGTTCAAAATGACTTCCGAAATGAAAATCTGATCAATTTTGACAAAGTTATGGCAGTTTAAAGTCTCAAAAGGTAATTTTCGGGAACTTGAAAACTTTTATGTTAACATGACTTTTGACAAGAAAACAAAAGTTTTCAAGTTTTTCGACTTTGAATTATTAAGAACGATAAGCAATGATCAAAATGACTTCCGAAATGTAAATCGGATCAGTTTTCACAAAGTTATGGCAGTTTGAAGTCTCAGAAGGTAATTTTTGGGAACTTGGAAACTTTTATGTCAACCTGACTTTTGACAAGAAGACAAAAGTTTTCAAGTTTTTCGAATTTGAATGCAGAATTATTCAGAACGATAAGCAATGATCAAAATAGCTTCCGAAATGTAATTGGGTCAGTTTTGACAAAGTTATGGCAGTTTGAAGTCTCAGAAGGTAATTTTTGGGAACTTGGAAACTTGTATGTCAACATGACTTTTGACACGAAAACAACAGTTTTGAAGTTTTTCGACTTTGAATGCCGAATTATTAAGAACGATAAGCAATGTTCAAAATGACTGCCGAAATGTAAATCGGATCAATTTTGACAAAGTTATGGCAGTTTAAAGTCTCAGAAGGTAATTTTTGGGAAATTGGAAACTTTAATGTCAACATAACTTTTGACAAGAAAACAAAAGTTTTCAAGTTTTTCGACTTTGAATACAGAATTATTAAGAACGATAAGCAATGATCAAAATGACTTCCGAAATGTAATTGGGTCAGTTTTGACAAAGTTATGGCAGTTTGAAGTCTCAGAAGTTAATTTTTGGGAACTTGGAAACTTTTATGTCAACATGACTTTTGACAAGAAAACAAAAGTTTTCAAGTTTTTCGACTTTGAATGCCGAATTATTAAGAACGATAAGCAATGTGCAAAATGACTTCAGAAATGTAAATCGGATCAGTTTTGACAAAGTTATGGCAGTTTAAAGTCTCAGAAGATAATTTTTGGGAACTTGGAAACTTTTATGTTAACATGACTTTTGACAAGAAAACAAAAGTTTTCAAGTTTTTCGACTTTGAATTATTAAGACCGATAAGCAATGATCAAAATGACTTCCGAAATGTAAATCGGATCAGTTTTCACAAAGTTATGGCAGTTTGAAGTCTCAGAAGGTAATTTTTGGGAACTTGGAAACTTTATGTCAACATGACTTTTGACAAGAAAACAAAAGTTTTCAAGTTTTTCGAATTTGAATGCAGAATTATTAAGAACGATAAGCAATGATCAAAATAGCTTCCGAAATGTAATTGGGTCAGTTTTGACAAATTTATGGCAGTTTAAAGTCTCAGAAGGTAATTTTTGGGAACTTGGAAACTTTATGTCAACATAACTTTTGACAAGAAAACAAAAGTTTTCAAGTTTTTCGACTTTGAATACAGAATTATTAAGAACGATATAAGCAATGATCAAAATGACTTTCGAAATGTAAATCGGATCAGTTTTGACAAAGTTATGGCAGTTTAAAGTCTCAGAAGGTAATTTTTGGGAACTTGGAAACTTTTATGTCAACATGACTTTTGACAAAAAACAAAAGTTATGGCAGTTTAAAGTCTCAGAAGGCAATTTTTGGGAACTTGGAAACTTTTATGTCAACATGACTTTTGACAAGAAAACAAAAGTTTTCAAGTTTTTCGACTTTGAATTATTAAGAACGATAAGCAATGATCAAAATGACTTCCGAAATGTAAATCGGATCAGTTTTCACAAAGTTATGGCAGTTTGAAGTCTCAGAAGGTAATTTTTGGGAACTTGGAAACTTTATGTCAACATGACTTTTGACAAGAAAACAAAAGTTTTCAAGTTTTTCGAATTTGAATGCAGAATTATGAAGAACGATAAGCAATGATCAAAATAGCTTCCGAAATGTAATTGGGTCAGTTTTGACAAATTTATGGCAGTTTAAAGTCTCAGAAGGTAATTTTTAGGAACTTGGAAACTTGTATGTCAACATGACTTTTGACACGAAAACAACAGTTTTGAAGTTTTTCGACTTTGAATGCCGAATTATTAAGAACGATAAGCAACTATCAAAATGACTTCCGAAATGTAAATCGGATCAATTTTGACAAAGTTATGGCAGTTTAAAGTCTCAGAAGGTAATTTTTGGGAAATTGGAAACTTTAATGTCAACATAACTTTTGACAAGAAAACAAAAGTTTTCAAGTTTTTCGACTTTGAATACAGAATTATTAGGAACGATAAGCAATGATCAAAATGACATTCGAAATGTAAATCGGATCAGTTTTGACAAAGTTATGGCAGTTTGAAGTCTCAGAAGGTAATTTTTGGGAACTTGGAAACTTTAATGTCAACATGACTTTTGACAAGAAAACAAAAGTTTTCAAGTTTTTCGACTTTGAATACAGAATTATTAAGAACGATAAGCAATGATCAAAATGACTTTCGAAGTGTAAATCGGATCAGTTTTGACAAAGTTATGGCAGTTTGAAGTCTCAGAAGGTAATTTTTGGGAACTTGGAAACTTTAATGTTAACATGACTTTTGACAAGAAAACAAAAGTTTTCAAGTTTTTCGACTTTGAATTATTAAGAACGATAAGCAATGATCAAAATGACTTCCGAAATGTAAATCGGATCAGTTTTCACAAAGTTATGGCAGTTTGAAGTCTCAGAAGGTAATTTTTGGGAACTTGAAAACTTTTATGTCAACATGACTTTTGACAAGAAAACAAAAGTTTTCAAGTTTTTCGAATTTGAATGCAGAATTATTAAGAACGATAAGCAATGATCAAAATAGTTTCCGAAATGTAATTGGGTCAGTTTTGACAAAGTTATGGCAGTTTGAAGTCTCAGAAGGTAATTTTTGAGAACTTGGAAACTTTATGTCAACATGACTTTTGACAAGAAAACAAAAGTTTTCAAGTTTTTCGACTTTGAATGCCGAATTATTAAGAACGATAAGCAATGTGCAAAATGACTTCAGAAATGTAAATCGGATCAGTTTTGACAAAGTTATGGCAGTTTAAAGTCTCAGAAGATAATTTTTGGGAACTTGGAAACTTTTATGTTAACATGACTTTTGACAAGAAAACAAAAGTTTTCAAGTTTTTCGACTTTGAATTATTAAGAACGATAAGCAATGATCAAAATGACTTCCGAAATGTAAATCGGATCAGTTTTCACAAAGTTATGGCAGTTTGAAGTCTCAGAAGGTAATTTTTGGGAAATTGGAAACTTTATGTCAATATGACTTTTGACAAGAAAACAAAAGTTTTCAAGTTTTTCGAATTTGAATGCAGAATTATGAAGAACGATTAGCAATGATCAAAATAGCTTCCGAAATGTAATTGGGTCAGTTTTGACAAATTTATGGCAGTTTAAAGTCTCAGAAGGTAACTTTTGGGAACTTGGAAACTTGTATGTCAACATGACTTTTGACAAGAAAACAAAAGTTTTCAAGTTTTTCGACTTTGAATACAGAATTATTAAGAACGATAAGCAATGTTCAAAATGACTTCCGAAATGAAAATCTGATCAATTTTGACAAAGTTATGGCAGTTTAAAGTCTCAAAAGGTAATTTTCGGGAACTTGAAAACTTTTATGTTAACATGACTTTTGACAAGAAAACAAAAGTTTTCAAGTTTTTCGACTTTGAATACAGAATTATTAAGAACGACAAGCAATGATCAAAATGACTTTCGAAATGTAAATCGGATCAGTTTTGACAAAGTTATGGCAGTTTAAAGTCTCAGAAGGTAATTTTTGGGAACTTGGAAACTTTTATGTCAACATGACTTTTGACAAAAAACAAAAGTTATGGCAGTTTAAAGTCTCAGAAGGTAATTTTTGGGAACTTGGAAACTTTTATGTCAACATGACTTTTGACAAGAAAACAAAAGTTTTCAAGTTTTTCGACTTTGAATTATTAAGAACGATAAGCAATGATCAAAATGACTTCCGAAATGTAAATCGGATCAGTTTTCACAAAGTTATGGCAGTTTGAAGTCTCAGAAGGTAATTTTTGGGAACTTGGAAACTTTATGTCAACATGACTTTTGACAAGAAAACAAAAGTTTTCAAGTTTTTCGAATTTGAATGCAGAATTATTAAGAACGATAAGCAATGATCAAAATAGCTTCCGAAATGTAATTGGGTCAGTTTTGACAAATTTATGGCAGTTTAAAGTCTCAGAAGGTAATTTTTGGGAACTTGGAAACTTGTATGTCAACATGACTTTTGACACGAAAACAACAGTTTTGAAGTTTTTCGACTTTGAATGCCGAATTATTAAGAACGATAAGCAACTATCAAAATGACTTCCGAAATGTAAATCGGATCAATTTTGACAAAGTTATGGCAGTTTAAAGTCTCAGAAGGTAATTTTTGGGAAATTGGAAACTTTAATGTCAACATAACTTTTGACAAGAAAACAAAAGTTTTCAAGTTTTTCGACTTTGAATACAGAATTATTAAGAACGATAAGCAATGATCAAAATGACTTTCGAAATGTAAATCGGATCAGTTTTGACAAAGTTATGGCAGTTTGAAGTCTCAGAAGGTAATTTTTGGGAACTTGGAAACTTTTATGTCAACATGACTTTTGACAAGAAAACAAAAGTTTTCAAGTTTTTTGACTTTGAATTATTAAGAACGATAAGCAATGATCAAAATGACTTTCGAAATGTAAATCGGATCAGTTTTGACAAAGTTATGGCAGTTTGAAGTCTCAGAAGGTAATTTTTGGGAACTTGGAAACTTTTATGTCAACATGACTTTTGACAAGAAAACAAAAGTTTTCAAGTTTTTCGAATTTGAATGCAGAATTATTAAGAACGATAAGCAATGATCAAAATAGTTTCCGAAATGTAAATTGGGTCAGTTTTGACAAAGTTATGGCAGTTTGAAGTCTCAGAAGGTAATTTTTGAGAACTTGGAAACTTTATGTCAACATGACTTTTGACAAGAAAACAAAAGTTTTGAAGTTTTTCGACTTTGAATGCAGAATTATTAAGAACGATAAGCAATGTTCAAAATGACTTCAGATATGTAAATCGGATCAGTTTTGACAGTTTAAAGTCTCAGAAGATAATTTTTGGGAACTTGGAAACTTTTATGTCAACATGACTTTTGACAAGAAAACAAAAGTTTTCAAGTTTTTCGACTTTGAATTATTAAGAACGATAAGCAATGATCAAAATGACTTCCGAAATGTAAATCGGATCAGTTTTCACAAAGTTATGGCAGTTTGAAGTCTCAGAAGGTAATTTTTGGGAACTTGAAAACTTTTATGTCAACATGACTTTTGACAAGAAAACAAAAGTTTTCAAGTTTTTCGAATTTGAATGCAGAATTATTAAGAACGATAAGCAATGATCAAAATAGTTTCCGAAATGTAATTGGGTCAGTTTTGACAAAGTTATGGCAGTTTGAAGTCTCAGAAGGTAATTTTTGAGAACTTGGAAACTTTATGTCAACATGACTTTTGACAAGAAAACAAAAGTTTTCAAGTTTTTCGACTTTGAATGCCGAATTATTAAGAACGATAAGCAATGTGCAAAATGACTTCAGAAATGTAAATCGGATCAGTTTTGACAAAGTTATGGCAGTTTAAAGTCTCAGAAGATAATTTTTGGGAACTTGGAAACTTTTATGTTAACATGACTTTTGACAAGAAAACAAAAGTTTTCCAGTTTTTCGACTTTGAATTATTAAGAACGATAAGCAATGATCAAAATAGCTTCCGAAATGTAAATCGGATCAGTTTTCACAAAGTTATGGCAGTTTGAAGTCTCAGAAGGTAATTTTTGGGAAATTGGAAACTTTATGTCAATATGACTTTTGACAAGAAAACAAAAGTTTTCAAGTTTTTCGAATTTGAATGCAGAATTATGAAGAACGATTAGCAATGATCAAAATAGCTTCCGAAATGTAATTGGGTCAGTTTTGACAAATTTATGGCAGTTTAAAGTCTCAGAAGGTAACTTTTGGGAACTTGGGAACTTGGAAACTTGTATGTCAACATGACTTTTGACAAGAAAACAAAAGTTTTCAAGTTTTTCGACTTTGAATACAGAATTATTAAGAACGATAAGCAATGTTCAAAATGACTTCCGAAATGAAAATCTGATCAATTTTGACAAAGTTATGGCAGTTTAAAGTCTCAAAAGGTAATTTTCGGGAACTTGAAAACTTTTATGTTAACATGACTTTTGACAAGAAAACAAAAGTTTTCAAGTTTTTCGACTTTGAATACAGAATTATTAAGAACGACAAGCAATGATCAAAATGACTTTCGAAATGTAAATCGGATCAGTTTTGACAAAGTTATGGCAGTTTAAAGTCTCAGAAGGTAATTTTTGGGAACTTGGAAACTTTTATGTCAACATGACTTTTGACAAAAAACAAAAGTTATGGCAGTTTAAAGTCTCAGAAGGTAATTTTTGGGAACTTGGAAACTTTTATGTCAACATGACTTTTGACAAGAAAACAAAAGTTTTCAAGTTTTTCGACTTTGAATTATTAAGAACGATAAGCAATGATCAAAATGACTTCCGAAATGTAAATCGGATCAGTTTTCACAAAGTTATGGCAGTTTGAAGTCTCAGAAGGTAATTTTTGGGAACTTGGAAACTTTATGTCAACATGACTTTTGACAAGAAAACAAAAGTTTTCAAGTTTTTCGAATTTGAATGCAGAATTATTAAGAACGATAAGCAATGATCAAAATAGCTTCCGAAATGTAATTGGGTCAGTTTTGACAAATTTATGGCAGTTTAAAGTCTCAGAAGGTAATTTTTGGGAACTTGGAAACTTGTATGTCAACATGACTTTTGACACGAAAACAACAGTTTTGAAGTTTTTCGACTTTGAATGCCGAATTATTAAGAACGATAAGCAACTATCAAAATGACTTCCGAAATGTAAATCGGATCAATTTTGACAAAGTTATGGCAGTTTAAAGTCTCAGAAGGTAATTTTTGGGAAATTGGAAACTTTAATGTCAACATAACTTTTGACAAGAAAACAAAAGTTTTCAAGTTTTTCGACTTTGAATACAGAATTATTAGGAACGATAAGCAATGATCAAAATGACTTTCGAAATGTAAATCGGATCAGTTTTGACAAAGTTATGGCAGTTTGAAGTCTCAGAAGGTAATTTTTGGGAACTTGGAAACTTTAATGTCAACATGACTTTTGACAAGAAAACAAAAGTTTTCAAGTTTTTTGACTTTGAATACAGAATTATTAAGAACGATAAGCAATGATCAAAATGACTTTCGAAATGTAAATCGGATCAGTTTTGACAAAGTTATGGCAGTTTGAAGTCTCAGAAGGTAATTTTTGGGAACTTGAAAACTTTAATGTTAACATGACTTTTGACAAGAAAACAAAAGTTTTCAAGTTTTTCGACTTTGAATTATTAAGAACGATAAGCAATGATCAAAATGACTTCCGAAATGTAAATCGGATCAGTTTTCACAAAGTTATGGCAGTTTGAAGTCTCAGAAGGTAATTTTTGGGAACTTGGAAACTTTTATGTCAACATGACTTTTGACAAGAAAATAAAAGTTTTCAAGTTTTTCGAATTTGAATGCAGAATTATTAAGAACGATAAGCAATGATCAAAATAGCTTCCGAAATGTAATTGGGTCAGTTTTGACAAAGTTATGGCAGTTTGAAGTCTCAGAAGGTAATTTTTGGGAACTTGGAAACTTTATGTCAACATGACTTTTGACAAGAAAACAAAAGTTTTCAAGTTTTTCGACTTTGAATGCCGAATTATTAAGAACGATAAGCAATGTGCAAAATGACTTCAGAAATGTAAATCGGATCAGTTTTGACAAAGTTATGGCAGTTTAAAGTCTCAGAAGATAATTTTTGGGAACTTGGAAACTTTTATGTTAACATGACTTTTGACAAGAAAACAAAAGTTTTCAAGTTTTTCGACTTTGAATTATTAAGAACGATAAGCAATGATCAAAATGACTTCCGAAATGTAAATCGGATCAGTTTTCACAAAGTTATGGCAGTTTGAAGTCTCAGAAGGTAAATTTTGGGAAATTGGAAACTTTATGTCAATATGACTTTTGACAAGAAAACAAAAGTTTTCAAGTTTTTCGAATTTGAATGCAGAATTATGAAGAACGATTAGCAATGATCAAAATAGCTTCCGAAATGTAATTGGGTCAGTTTTGACAAATTTATGGCAGTTTAAAGTCTCAGAAGGTAACTTTTGGGAACTTGGAAACTTGTATGTCAACATGACTTTTGACAAGAAAACAAAAGTTTTCAAGTTTTTCGACTTTGAATACAGAATTATTAAGAACGATAAGCAATGTTCAAAATGACTTCCGAAATGAAAATCTGATCAATTTTGACAAAGTTATGGCAGTTTAAAGTCTCAAAAGGTAATTTTCGGGAACTTGAAAACTTTTATGTTAACATGACTTTTGACAAGAAAACAAAAGTTTTCAAGTTTTTCGACTTTGAATTATTAAGAACGATAAGCAATGATCAAAATGACTTCCGAAATGTAAATCGGATCAGTTTTCACAAAGTTATGGCAGTTTGAAGTCTCAGAAGGTAATTTTTGGGAACTTGGAAACTTTTATGTCAACCTGACTTTTGACAAGAAAACAAAAGTTTTCAAGTTTTTCGAATTTGAATGCAGAATTATTAAGAACGATAAGCAATGATCAAAATAGCTTCCGAAATGTAATTGGGTCAGTTTTGACAAAGTTATGGCAGTTTGAAGTCTCAGAAGGTAATTTTTGGGAACTTGGAAACTTGTATGTCAACATGACTTTTGACACGAAAACAACAGTTTTGAAGTTTTTCGACTTTGAATGCCGAATTATTAAGAACGATAAGCAACTATCAAAATGACTTCCGAAATGTAAATCGGATCAATTTTGACAAAGTTATGGCAGTTTAAAGTCTCAGAAGGTAATTTTTGGGAAATTGGAAACTTTAATGTCAACATAACTTTTGACAAGAAAACAAAAGTTTTCAAGTTTTTCGACTTTGAATACAGAATTATTAAGAACGATAAGCAATGATCAAAATGACTTCCGAAATGTAATTGGGTCAGTTTTGACAAAGTTATGGCAGTTTGAAGTCTCAGAAGGTAATTTTTGGGAACTTGGAAACTTTTATGTTAACATCACTTTTGACAAGAAAACAAAAGTTTTCAAGTTTTTCGACTTTGAATGCCGAATTATTAGGAACGATAAGCAATGTGCAAAATGACTTCAGAAATGTAAATCGGATCAGTTTTGACAAAGTTATGGCAGTTTAAAGTCTCAGAAGATAATTTTTGGGAACTTGAAAACTTTTATGTTAACATGACTTTTGACAAGAAAACAAAAGTTTTCAAGTTTTTCGACTTTGAATTATTAAGACCGATAAGCAATGATCAAAATGACTTCCGAAATGTAAATCGGATCAGTTTTCACAAAGTTATGGCAGTTTGAAGTCTCAGAAGGTAATTTTTGGGCACTTGGAAACTTTATGTCAACATGACTTTTGACAAGAAAACAAAAGTTTTCAAGTTTTTCGAATTTGAATGCAGAATTATTAAGAACGATAAGCAATGATCAAAATAGCTTCCGAAATGTAATTGGGTCAGTTTTGACAAATTTATGGCAGTTTAAAGTCTCAGAAGGTAATTTTTGGGAACTTGGAAACTTTATGTCAACATGACTTTTGACAAGAAAACAAAAGTTTTCAAGTTTTTCGACTTTGAATACAGAATTATTAAGAACGATATAAGCAATGATCAAAATGACTTTCGAAATGTAAATCGGATCAGTTTTGACAAAGTTATTGCAGTTTATAGTCTCAGAAGGTAATTTTTGGGAACTTGGAAACTTTTATGTCAACATAACTTTTGACAAAAAACAAAAGTTATGGCAGTTTAAAGTCTCAGAAGGTAATTTTTGGGAACTTGGAAACTTTTATGTCAACATGACTTTTGACAAGAAAACAAAAGTTTTCAAGTTTTTCGACTTTGAATTATTAAGAACGATAAGCAATGATCAAAATGACTTCCGAAATGTAAATCGGATCAGTTTTCACAAAGTTATGGCAGTTTGAAGTCTCAGAAGGTAATTTTTGGGAACTTGGAAACTTTATGTCAACATGACTTTTGACAAGAAAACAAAAGTTTTCAAGTTTTTCGAATTTCAATGCAGAATTATTAAGAACGATAAGCAATGATCAAAATAGCTTCCGAAATGTAAATCGGATCAGTTTTCACAAAGTTATGGCAGTTTAAAGTCTCAGAAGGTAATTTTTGGGAAATTGGAAACTTTTATGTCAACATGACTTTTGACAAGAAAACAAAAGTTTTCAAGTTTTTCGAATTTGAATGCAGAATTATTAAGAACGATAAGCAATGATCAAAATAGCTTCCGAAATGTAATTGGGTCAGTTTTGACAAAGTTATGGCAGTTTGAAGTCTCAGAGTGTAATTTTTGGGAACTTGGAAACTTTAATGTTAACATGACTTTTGACAAGAAAACAAAAGTTTTCAAGTTTTTCGACTTTGAATTATTAAGAACGATAAGCAATGATCAAAATGACTTCCGAAATGTAAATCGGATCAGTTTTCACAAAGTTATGGCAGTTTGAAGTCTCAGAAGGTAATTTTTGGAAACTTGGAAACTTTTATGTCAACATGACTTTTGACAAGAAAACAAAAGTTTTCAAGTTTTTCGAATTTGAATGCAGAATTATTAAGAACGATAAGCAATGATCAAAATAGCTTCCGAAATGTAATTGGGTCAGTTTTGACAAAGTTATGGCAGTTTGAAGTCTCAGAAGGTAATTTTTGAGAACTTGGAAACTTTATGTCAACATGACTTTTGACAAGAAAACAAAAGTTTTCAAGTTTTTCGACTTTGAATGCCGAATTATTAAGAACGATAAGCAATGTGCAAAATGACTTCAGAAATGTAAATCGGATCAGTTTTGACAAAGTTATGGCAGTTTAAAGTCTCAGAAGATAATTTTTGGGAACTTGGAAACTTTTATGTCAACATGACTTTTGACAAGAAAACAAAAGTTTTCAAGTTTTTCGACTTTGAATTATTAAGAACGATAAGCAATGATCAAAATGACTTCCGAAATGTAAATCGGATCAGTTTTCACAAAGTTATGGCAGTTTGAAGTCTCAGAAGGTAATTTTTGGGAAATTGGAAACTTTATGTCAATATGACTTTTGACAAGAAAACAAAAGTTTTCAAGTTTTTCGAATTTGAATGCAGAATTATGAAGAACGATTAGCAATGATCAAAATAGCTTCCGAAATGTAATTGGGTCAGTTTTGACAAATTTATGGCAGTTTAAAGTCTCAGAAGGTAACTTTTGGGAACTTGGAAACTTGTATGTCAACATGACTTTTGACAAGAAAACAAAAGTTTTCAAGTTTTTCGACTTTGAATACAGAATTATTAAGAACGATAAGCAATGTTCAAAATGACTTCCGAAATGAAAATCTGATCAATTTTGACAAAGTTATGGCAGTTTAAAGTCTCAAAAGGTAATTTTCGGGAACTTGAAAACTTTTATGTTAACATGACTTTTGACAAGAAAACAAAAGTTTTCAAGTTTTTCGACTTTGAATACAGAATTATTAAGAACGATAAGCAATGTTCAAAATGACTTCCGAAATGAAAATCTGATCAATTTTGACAAAGTTATGGCAGTTTAAAGTCTCAAAAGGTAATTTTTGGGAACTTGGAAACTTTTATGTCAACATGACTTTTGACAAGAAAACAAAAGTTTTCAAGTTTTTCGACTTTGAATGCAGAATTATTAAGAACGATAAGCAATGTTATGGCAAATATATGGCAGTTTAAAGTCTCAGAAGATAATTTTTGGGAACTTGGAAACTTTTATGTCAACATGACTTTTGACAAGAAAACAAAAGTTTTCAAGTTTTTCGACTTTGAATGCAGAATTATTAAGAACGATAAGCAATGATCAAAATAGCTTCCGAAATGTAAATGGGTCAGTTTTGACAGATTTATGGCAGTTTAAAGTCTCAGAAGGTAATTTTTGGGAACTTGGAAACTTTTATGTCAACATGACTTTTGACAAGAAAACAAAAGTTTTCAAGTTTTTCGACTTTGAATGCAAAATTATTATGAACGATAAGCAATGATCAAAATAACTTCCGAAATGTAAATCGGATCAGTTTTGACAAAGTTATGGCAGTTTAAAGTCTCAAAAGGTAATTTTTGGGAACTTGGAAACTTTTATGTCAACATGACTTTTGACAAGAAAACAAAAGTTTTCAAGTTTTTCGACTTTGAATGCAGAATTATTAAGAACGATAAACAATGATCAAAATAGCTTCCGAAATGTAAATGGGTCAGTTTTGACAGATTTATGGCAGTTTAAAGTCTCAGAAGATAATTTTTGGGAACTTGGAAACTTTTATGTCAACATGACTTTTGACAAGAAAACAAAAGTTTTCAAGTTTTTCGACTTTGAATGCAGAATTATTAAGAACGATAAGCAATGATCAAAATAGCTTCCGAAATGTAAATGGGTCAGTTTTGACAAATTTATGGCAGTTTAAAGTCTCAGAAGGTAATTTTTGGGAACTTGGAAACTTTTATGTCAACATGACTTTTGACAAGAAAACAAAAGTTTTCAAGTTTTTCGACTTTGAATGCAAAATTATTATGAACGATAAGCAATGATCAAAATAACTTCCGAAATGTAAATCGGATCAGTTTTGACAAAGTTATGGCAGCGAAAGTCTCAGAATATAATTTTAAGGAACTTGGAAACTTTTTTGTCAACATAATTTTTGGGAGCTTGGAAACTTTTATGTCAATATGACTTTTGGCAAGAAAACAAAAGTTTTCAAGTTTTTCGACTTTGAATGCAGAATTATTAAGAACGATAAGCAATGTTATGGCAAATATATGGCAGTTTAAAGTCTCAGAAGATAATTTTTGGGAACTTGGAATCTTTTATGTCAACATGACTTTTGACAAGAAAACAAAAGTTTTCAAGTTTTTCGACTTTGAATGCAGAATTATTAAGAACGATAAGCAATGATCAAAATAGCTTCCGAAATGTAAATGGGTCAGTTTTGACAGATTTATGGCAGTTTAAAGTCTCAGAAGGTAATTTTTGGGAACTTGGAAACTTTTATGTCAACATGACTTTTGACAAGAAAACAAAAGTTTTCAAGTTTTTCGACTTTGAATGCAAAATTATTATGAACGATAAGCAATGATCAAAATAACTTCCGAAATGTAAATCGGATCAGTTTTGACAAAGTTATGGCAGTTTAAAGTCTCAGAAGGTAATTTTTGGGAACTTGGAATCTTGTATGTCAACATGAATTTTGACAAGAAAACAAAAGTTTTCAAGTTTTTCGAATTTGAATGCAGAATTATTAGGAACGATAAGCAATGTTCAACATGACTTTCGAAATGTAAATCGGATCAGTTTTGACAAAGTTATGGCAGCGAAAGTCTCAGAAGATAATTTTAAGGAACTTGGAAACTTTTTTGTCAACATAATTTTTGGGAGCTTGGAAACTTTTATGTCAATATGACTTTTGGCAAGAAAACAAAAGTTTTCAAGTTTTTCGACTTTGAATGCAGAATTATTTAGAACGATAAGCAATGTTATGGCAAAAATATGGCAGTTTAAAGTCTCAGAAGATAATTTTTGGGAACTTGGAAACTTTTATGTCAACATGACTTTTGACAAAAAACAAAAGTTTTCAAGTTTTTCGACTTTGAATTATTAAGAACGATAAGCAATGATCAAAATGACTTCCGAAATGTAAATCGGATCAGTTTTCACAAAGTTATGGCAGTTTGAAGTCTCAGAAGGTAATTTTTGGGAACTTGGAAACTTTTATGTCAACATGACTTTTGACAAAAAACAAAAGTTTTCAAGTTTTTCGACTTTGAATTATTAAGAACGATAAGCAATGATCAAAATGACTTCCGAAATGTAAATCGGATCAGTTTTCACAAAGTTATGGCAGTTTGAAGTCTCAGAAGGTAATTTTTGGGAACTTGGAAACTTTATGTCAACATGACTTTTGACAAGAAAACAAAAGTTTTCAAGTTTTTCGAATTTGAATGCAGAATTATTAAGAACGATAAGCAATGATCAAAATAGCTTCCGAAATGTAATTGGGTCAGTTTTGACAAATTTATGGCAGTTTAAAGTCTCAGAAGGTAATTTGTGGGAACTTGGAAACTTTATGTCAACATGACTTTTGACAAGAAAACAAAAGTTTTCAAGTTTTTCGACTTTGAATACAGAATTATTAAGAACGATATAAGCAATGATCAAAATGACTTTCGAAATGTAAATCGGATCAGTTTTGACAAAGTTATGGCAGTTTAAAGTCTCAGAAGGTAATTTTTGGGAACTTGGAAACTTTTATGTCAACATGACTTTTGACAAAAAACAAAAGTTATGGCAGTTTAAAGTCTCAGAAGGTAATTTTTGGGAACTTGGAAACTTTTATGTCAACATGACTTTTGACAAGAAAACAAAAGTTTTCAAGTTTTTCGACTTTGAATTATTAAGAACGATAAGCAATGATCAAAATGACTTCCGAAATGTAAATCGGATCAGTTTTCACAAAGTTATGGCAGTTTGAAGTCTCAGAAGGTAATTTTTGGGAACTTGGAAACTTTATGTCAACATGACTTTTGACAAGAAAACAAAAGTTTTCAAGTTTTTCGAATTTGAATGCAGAATTATTAAGAACGATAAGCAATGATCAAAATAGCTTCCGAAATGTAATTGGGTCAGTTTTGACAAATTTATGGCAGTTTAAAGTCTCAGAAGGTAATTTTTGGGAACTTGGAAATTTGTATGTCAACATGACTTTTGACACGAAAACAACAGTTTTGAAGTTTTTCGACTTTGAATGCCGAATTATTAAGAACGATAAGCAACTATCAAAATGACTTCCGAAATGTAAATCGGATCAATTTTGACAAAGTTATGGCAGTTTAAAGTCTCAGAAGGTAATTTTTGGGAAATTGGAAACTTTAATGTCAACATAACTTTTGACAAGAAAACAAAAGTTTTCAAGTTTTTCGACTTTGAATACAGAATTATTAGGAACGATAAGCAATGATCAAAATGACTTTCGAAATGTAAATCGGATCAGTTTTGACAAAGTTATGGCAGTTTGAAGTCTCAGAAGGTAATTTTTGGGAACTTGGAAACTTTAATGTCAACATGACTTTTGACAAGAAAACAAAAGTTTTCAAGTTTTTCGACTTTGAATACAGAATTATTAAGAACGATAAGCAATGATCAAAATGACTTTCGAAATGTAAATCGGATCAGTTTTGACAAAGTTATGGCAGTTTGAAGTCTCAGAAGGTAATTTTTGGGAACTTGGAAACTTTAATGTTAACATGACTTTTGACAAGAAAACAAAAGTTTTCAAGTTTTTCGACTTTGAATTATTAAGAACGATAAGCAATGATCAAAATGACTTCCGAAATGTAAATCGGATCAGTTTTCACAAAGTTATGGCAGTTTGAAGTCTCAGAAGGTAATTTTTGGGAACTTGGAAACTTTTATGTCAACATGACTTTTGACAAGAAAACAAAAGTTTTCAAGTTTTTCGAATTTGAATGCAGAATTATTAAGAACGATAAGCAATGATCAAAATAGCTTCCGAAATGTAATTGGGTCAGTTTTGACAAATTTATGGCAGTTTAAAGTCTCAGAAGGTAATTTGTGGGAACTTGGAAACTTTATGTCAACATGACTTTTGACAAGAAAACAAAAGTTTTCAAGTTTTTCGACTTTGAATACAGAATTATTAAGAACGATATAAGCAATGATCAAAATGACTTTCGAAATGTAAATCGGATCAGTTTTGACAAAGTTATGGCAGTTTAAAGTCTCAGAAGGTAATTTTTGGGAACTTGGAAACTTTTATGTCAACATGACTTTTGACAAAAAACAAAAGTTATGGCAGTTTAAAGTCTCAGAAGGTAATTTTTGGGAACTTGGAAACTTTTATGTCAACATGACTTTTGACAAGAAAACAAAAGTTTTCAAGTTTTTCGACTTTGAATTATTAAGAACGATAAGCAATGATCAAAATGACTTCCGAAATGTAAATCGGATCAGTTTTCACAAAGTTATGGCAGTTTGAAGTCTCAGAAGGTAATTTTTGGGAACTTGGAAACTTTATGTCAACATGACTTTTGACAAGAAAACAAAAGTTTTCAAGTTTTTCGAATTTGAATGCAGAATTATTAAGAACGATAAGCAATGATCAAAATAGCTTCCGAAATGTAATTGGGTCAGTTTTGACAAATTTATGGCAGTTTAAAGTCTCAGAAGGTAATTTTTGGGAACTTGGAAATTTGTATGTCAACATGACTTTTGACACGAAAACAACAGTTTTGAAGTTTTTCGACTTTGAATGCCGAATTATTAAGAACGATAAGCAACTATCAAAATGACTTCCGAAATGTAAATCGGATCAATTTTGACAAAGTTATGGCAGTTTAAAGTCTCAGAAGGTAATTTTGGGAAATTGGAAACTTTTATGTCAACATGACTTTTGACAAGAAAA
Source organism: Drosophila maculinotata (assembly GCA_035045305.1). Taxonomy (NCBI): domain Eukaryota; kingdom Metazoa; phylum Arthropoda; class Insecta; order Diptera; family Drosophilidae; genus Drosophila; species Drosophila maculinotata. Next base: position 324,952 of record JAWNPD010000236.1, read on the forward strand.
CAAAAGTTTTCAAGTTTTTCGACTTTGAATACAGAATTATTAGGAACGATAAGCAATGATCAAAATGACTTTCGAAATGTAAATCGGATCAGTTTTGACAAAGTTATGGCAGTTTGAAGTCTCAGAAGGTAATTTTTGGGAACTTGGAAACTTTAATGTCAACATGACTTTTGACAAGAAAACAAAAGTTTTCAAGTTTTTCGACTTTGAATACAGAATTATTAAGAACGATAAGCAATGATCAAAATGACTTTCGAAATGTAAATCGGATCAGTTTTGACAAAGTTATGGCAGTTTGAAGTCTCAGAAGGTAATTTTTGGGAACTTGGAAACTTTAATGTTAACATGACTTTTGACAAGAAAACAAAAGTTTTCAAGTTTTTCGACTTTGAATTATTAAGAACGATAAGCAATGATCAAAATGACTTCCGAAATGTAAATCGGATCAGTTTTGACAAAGTTATGGCAGTTTGAAGTCTCAGAAGGTAATTTTTGGGAACTTGGAAACTTTTATGTCAACATGACTTTTGACAAGAAAACAAAAGTTTTCAAGTTTTTCGAATTTGAATGCAGAATTATTAAGAACGATAAGCAATGATCAAAATAGCTTCCGAAATGTAATTGGGTCAGTTTTGACAAATTTATGGCAGTTTAAAGTCTCAGAAGGTAATTTGTGGGAACTTGGAAACTTTATGTCAACATGACTTTTGACAAGAAAACAAAAGTTTTCAAGTTTTTCGACTTTGAATACAGAATTATTAAGAACGATATAAGCAATGATCAAAATGACTTTCGAAATGTAAATCGGATCAGTTTTGACAAAGTTATGGCAGTTTAAAGTCTCAGAAGGTAATTTTTGGGAACTTGGAAACTTTTATGTCAACATGACTTTTGACAAAAAACAAAAGTTATGGCAGTTTAAAGTCTCAGAAGGTAATTTTTGGGAACTTGGAAACTTTTATGTCAACATGACTTTTGACAAGAAAACAAAAGTTTTCAAGTTTTTCGACTTTGAATTATTAAGAACGATAAGCAATGATCAAAATGACTTCCGAAATGTAAATCGGATCAGTTTTCACAAAGTTATGGCAGTTTGAAGTCTCAGAAGGTAATTTTTGGGAACTTGGAAACTTTATGTCAACATGACTTTTGACAAGAAAACAAAAGTTTTCAAGTTTTTCGAATTTGAATGCAGAATTATTAAGAACGATAAGCAATGATCAAAATAGCTTCCGAAATGTAATTGGGTCAGTTTTGACAAATTTATGGCAGTTTAAAGTCTCAGAAGGTAATTTTTGGGAACTTGGAAATTTGTATGTCAACATGACTTTTGACACGAAAACAACAGTTTTGAAGTTTTTCGACTTTGAATGCCGAATTATTAAGAACGATAAGCAACTATCAAAATGACTTCCGAAATGTAAATCGGATCAATTTTGACAAAGTTATGGCAGTTTAAAGTCTCAGAAGGTAATTTTTGGGAAATTGGAAACTTTAATGTCAACATAACTTTTGACAAGAAAACAAAAGTTTTCAAGTTTTTCGACTTTGAATACAGAATTATTAGGAACGATAAGCAATGATCAAAATGACTTTCGAAATGTAAATCGGATCAGTTTTGACAAAGTTATGGCAGTTTGAAGTCTCAGAAGGTAATTTTTGGGAACTTGGAAACTTTAATGTCAACATGACTTTTGACAAGAAAACAAAAGTTTTCAAGTTTTTCGACTTTGAATACAGAATTATTAAGAACGATAAGCAATGATCAAAATGACTTTCGAAATGTAAATCGGATCAGTTTTGACAAAGTTATGGCAGTTTGAAGTCTCAGAAGGTAATTTTTGGGAACTTGGAAACTTTAATGTTAACATGACTTTTGACAAGAAAACAAAAGTTTTCAAGTTTTTCGACTTTGAATTATTAAGAACGATAAGCAATGATCAAAATGACTTCCGAAATGTAAATCGGATCAGTTTTCACAAAGTTATGGCAGTTTGAAGTCTCAGAAGGTAATTTTTGGGAACTTGGAAACTTTTATGTCAACATGACTTTTGACAAGAAAACAAAAGTTTTCAAGTTTTTCGAATTTGAATGCAGAATTATTAAGAACGATAAGCAATGATCAAAATAGCTTCCGAAATGTAATTGGGTCAGTTTTGACAAAGTTATGGCAGTTTGAAGTCTCAGAAGGTAATTTTTGGGAACTTGGAAACTTTATGTCAACATGACTTTTGACAAGAAAACAAAAGTTTTCAAGTTTTTCGACTTTGAATGCCGAATTATTAAGAACGATAAGCAACTATCAAAATGACTTCCGAAATGTAAATCGGATCAATTTTGACAAAGTTATGGCAGTTTGAAGTCTCAGAAGGTAATTTTTGGGAACTTGGAAACTTTATGTCAACATGACTTTTGACAAGAAAACAAAAGTTTTCAAGTTTTTCGACTTTGAATGCCGAATTATTAAGAACGATAAGCAATGTGCAAAATGACTTCAGAAATGTAAATCGGATCAGTTTTGACAAAGTTATGGCAGTTTAAAGTCTCAGAAGATAATTTTTGGGAACTTGGAAACTTTTATGTTAACATGACTTTTGACAAGAAAACAAAAGTTTTCAAGTTTTTCGACTTTGAATACAGAATTATTAAGAACGATAAGCAATGATCAAAATGACTTTCGAAATGTAAATCGGATCAGTTTTCACAAAGTTATGGCAGTTTGAAGTCTCAGAAGGTAATTTTTGGGAAATTGGAAACTTTATGTCAATATGACTTTTGACAAGAAAACAAAAGTTTTCAAGTTTTTCGAATTTGAATGCAGAATTATGAAGAACGATTAGCAATGATCAAAATAGCTTCCGAAATGTAATTGGGTCAGTTTTGACAAATTTATGGCAGTTTAAAGTCTCAGAAGGTAACTTTTGGGAACTTGGAAACTTGTATGTCAACATGACTTTTGACAAGAAAACAAAAGTTTTCAAGTTTTTCGACTTTGAATACAGAATTATTAAGAACGATAAGCAATGTTCAAAATGACTTCCGAAATGAAAATCTGATCAATTTTGACAAAGTTATGGCAGTTTAAAGTCTCAAAAGGTAATTTTCGGGAACTTGAAAACTTTTATGTTAACATGACTTTTGACAAGAAAACAAAAGTTTTCAAGTTTTTCGACTTTGAATTATTAAGAACGATAAGCAATGATCAAAATGACTTCCGAAATGTAAATCGGATCAGTTTTCACAAAGTTATGGCAGTTTGAAGTCTCAGAAGGTAATTTTTGGGAACTTGGAAACTTTTATGTCAACCTGACTTTTGACAAGAAAACAAAAGTTTTCAAGTTTTTCGAATTTGAATGCAGAATTATTAAGAACGATAAGCAATGATCAAAATAGCTTCCGAAATGTAATTGGGTCAGTTTTGACAAAGTTATGGCAGTTTGAAGTCTCAGAAGGTAATTTTTGGGAACTTGGAAACTTGTATGTCAACATGACTTTTGACACGAAAACAACAGTTTTGAAGTTTTTCGATTTTGAATGCCGAATTATTAAGAACGATAAGCAACTATCAAAATGACTTCCGAAATGTAAATCGGATCAATTTTGACAAAGTTATGGCAGTTTAAAGTCTCAGAAGGTAATTTTTGGGAACTTGGAAACTTTTATGTCAACATAACTTTTGACAAGAAAACAAAAGTTTTCAAGTTTTTCGACTTTGAATACAGAATTATTAAGAACGATAAGCAATGATCAAAATGACTTCCGAAATGTAATTGGGTCAGTTTTGACAAAGTTATGGCAGTTTGAAGTCTCAGAAGGTAATTTTTGGGAACTTGGAAACTTTTATGTCAACATGACTTTTGACAAGAAAACAAAAGTTTTCAAGTTTTTCGACTTTGAATGCCGAATTATTAAGAACGATAAGCAATGTGCAAAATGACTTCAGAAATGTAAATCGGATCAGTTTTGACAAAGTTATGGCAGTTTAAAGTCTCAGAAGATAATTTTTGGGAACTTGGAAACTTTTATGTTAACATGACTTTTGACAAGAAAACAAAAGTTTTCAAGTTTTTCGACTTTGAATTATTAAGAACGATAAGCAATGATCAAATGACTTCCGAAATGTAAATCGGATCAGTTTTGACAAAGTTATGGCAGTTTGAAGTCTCAGAAGGTAATTTTTTGGAAATTGGAAACTTTATGTCAACATGACTTTTGACAAGAAAACAAAAGTTTTCAAGTTTTTCGAATTTGAATGCAGAATTATGAAGAACGATAAGCAATGATCAAAATAGCTTCCGAAATGTAATTGGGTCAGTTTTGACAAATTTATGGCAGTTTAAAGTCTCAGAAGGTAACTTTTGGGAACTTGGAAACTTGTATGTCAACATGACTTTTGACAAGAAAACAAAAGTTTTCAAGTTTTTCGACTTTGAATACAGAATTATTAAGAACGATAAGCAATGATCAAAATGACTTTCGAAATGTAAATCGGATCAGTTTTGACAAAGTTATGGCAGTTTGAAGTCTCAGAAGGTAATTTTTGGGAACTTGGAAACTTTATGTCAACATGACTTTTGACAAGAAAACAAAAGTTTTCAAGTTTTTCGACTTTGAATGCCGAATTATTGAGAACGATAAGCAATGTGCAAAATGACTTCAGAAATGTAAATCGGATCAGTTTTGACAAAGTTATGGCAGTTTAAAGTCTCAGAAGATAATTTTTGGGAACTTGGAAACTTTTATGTTAACATGACTTTTGACAAGAAAACAAAAGTTTTCAAGTTTTTCGACTTTGAATTATTAAGAACGATAAGCAATGATCAAAATGACTTCCGAAATGTAAATCGGATCAGTTTTCACAAAGTTATGGCAGTTTGAAGTCTCAGAAGGTAATTTTTGGGAAATTGGAAACTTTATGTCAATATGACTTTTGACAAGAAAACAAAAGTTTTCAAGTTTTTCGAATTTGAATGCAGAATTATGAAGAACGATTAGCAATGATCAAAATAGCTTCCGAAATGTAATTGGGTCAGTTTTGACAAATTTATGGCAGTTTAAAGTCTCAGAAGGTAACTTTTGGGAACTTGGAAACTTGTATGTCAACATGACTTTTGACAAGAAAACAAAAGTTTTCAAGTTTTTCGACTTTGAATACAGAATTATTAAGAACGATAAGCAATGTTCAAAATGACTTCCGAAATGAAAATCTGATCAATTTTGACAAAGTTATGGCAGTTTAAAGTCTCAAAAGGTAATTTTCGGGAACTTGAAAACTTTTATGTTAACATGACTTTTGACAAGAAAACAAAAGTTTTCAAGTTTTTCGACTTTGAATTATTAAGAACGATAAGCAATGATCAAAATGACTTCCGAAATGTAAATCGGATCAGTTTTCACAAAGTTATGGCAGTTTGAAGTCTCAGAAGGTAATTTTTGGGAAATTGGAAACTTTATGTCAATATGACTTTTGACAAGAAAACAAAAGTTTTCAAGTTTTTCGAATTTGAATGCAGAATTATGAAGAACGATTAGCAATGATCAAAATAGCTTCCGAAATGTAATTGGGTCAGTTTTGACAAATTTATGGCAGTTTAAAGTCTCAGAAGGTAACTTTTGGGAACTTGGAAACTTGTATGTCAACATGACTTTTGACAAGAAAACAAAAGTTTTCAAGTTTTTCGAATTTGAATGCAGAATTATGAAGAACGATTAGCAATGATCAAAATAGCTTCCGAAATGTAATTGGGTCAGTTTTGACAAATTTATGGCAGTTTAAAGTCTCAGAAGGTAACTTTTGGGAACTTGGAAACTTGTATGTCAACATGACTTTTGACAAGAAAACAAAAGTTTTCAAGTTTTTCGACTTTGAATACAGAATTATTAAGAACGATAAGCAATGATCAAAATAGCTTCCGAAATGTAATTGGGTCAGTTTTGACAAAGTTATGGCAGTTTGAAGTCTCAGAAGGTAATTTTTGGGAACTTGGAAACTTGTATGTCAACATGACTTTTGACACGAAAACAACAGTTTTGAAGTTTTTCGACTTTGAATGCCGAATTATTAAGAACGATAAGCAACTATCAAAATGACTTCCGAAATGTAAATCGGATCAATTTTGACAAAGTTATGGCAGTTTAAAGTCTCAGAAGGTAATTTTTGGGAACTTGGAAACTTTTATGTCAACATAACTTTTGACAAGAAAACAAAAGTTTTCAAGTTTTTCGACTTTGAATACAGAATTATTAAGAACGATAAGCAATGATCAAAATGACTTCCGAAATGTAATTGGGTCAGTTTTGACAAAGTTATGGCAGTTTGAAGTCTCAGAAGGTAATTTTTGGGAACTTGGAAACTTTTATGTCAACATGACTTTTGACAAGAAAACAAAAGTTTTCAAGTTTTTCGACTTTGAATGCCGAATTATTAAGAACGATAAGCAATGTGCAAAATGACTTCAGAAATGTAAATCGGATCAGTTTTGACAAAGTTATGGCAGTTTAAAGTCTCAGAAGATAATTTTTGGGAACTTGGAAACTTTTATGTTAACATGACTTTTGACAAGAAAACAAAAGTTTTCAAGTTTTTCGACTTTGAATTATTAAGAACGATAAGCAATGATCAAATGACTTCCGAAATGTAAATCGGATCAGTTTTCACAAAGTTATGGCAGTTTGAAGTCTCAGAAGGTAATTTTTTGGAAATTGGAAACTTTATGTCAACATGACTTTTGACAAGAAAACAAAAGTTTTCAAGTTTTTCGAATTTGAATGCAGAATTATGAAGAACGATAAGCAATGATCAAAATAGCTTCCGAAATGTAATTGGGTCAGTTTTGACAAATTTATGGCAGTTTAAAGTCTCAGAAGGTAACTTTTGGGAACTTGGAAACTTGTATGTCAACATGACTTTTGACAAGAAAACAAAAGTTTTCAAGTTTTTCGAATTTGAATACAGAATTATTAAGAACGATAAGCAATGATCAAAATGACTTTCGAAATGTAAATCGGATCAGTTTTGACAAAGTTATGGCAGTTTGAAGTCTCAGAAGGTAATTTTTGGGAACTTGGAAACTTTTATGTCAACATGACTTTTGACAAGAAAACAAAAGTTTTCAAGTTTTTCGACTTTGAATGCAGAATTATTAAGAACGATAAGCAATGTTCAAAATGACTTCAGAAATGTAAATCGGATCAGTTTTGACAAAGTTATGGCAGTTTAAAGTCTCAGAAGATAATTTTTGGGAACTTGGAAACTTTAATGTTAACATGACTTTTGACAAGAAAACAAAAGTTTTAAAGTTTTTCGACTTTGAATTATTAAGAACGATAAGCAATGATCAAAATGACTTCCGAAATGTAAATCGGATCAGTTTTCACAAAGTTATGCCAGTTTGAAGTCTCAGAAGGTAATTTTTGGGAAATTGGAAACTTTATGTCAACATGACTTTTGACAAGAAAACAAAAATTTTCAAGTTTTTCGACTTTGAATACAGAATTATTAAGAACGATAAGCAATGATCAAAATGACTTTCGAAATGTAAATCGGATCAGTTTTGACAAAGTTATGGCAGTTTGAAGTCTCAGAAGGTAATTTTTGGGAACTTGGAAACTTTTATGTCAACATGACTTTTGACAAGAAAACAAAAGTTTTGAAGTTTTTCGACTTTGAATGCAGAATTATTAAGAACGATAAGCAATGTTCAAAATGACTTCAGAAATGTAAATCGGATCAGTTTTGACAGTTTAAAGTCTCAGAAGATAATTTTTGGGAACTTTGAAACTTTTATGTCAACATGACTTTTGACAAGAAAACAAAAGTTTTCAAGGTTTTCGACTTTGAATTATTGAGAACGATAAGCAATGATCAAAATGACTTCCGAAATGTAAATCGGATCAGTTTTCACAAAGTTATGGCAGTTTGAAGTCTCGGAAGGTAATTTTTGGGAACTTGGAAACTTTATGTCAACATGACTTTTGACAAGAAAACAAAAGTTTTCAAGTTTTTCGAATTTGAATGCAGAATTATTAAGAACGATAAGCAATGATCAAAATAGCTTCCGAAATGTAATTGGGTCAGTTTTGACAAATTTATGGCAGTTTGAAGTCTCAGAAGGTAATTTTTGGGAACTTGGAAACTTTTATGTCAACATGACTTTTGACAAGAAAACAAAAGTTTTGAAGTTTTTCGACTTTGAATGCAGAATTATTAAGAACGATAAGCAATGTGCAAAATGACTTCAGAAATGTAAATCGGATCAGTTTTGACAAAGTTATGGCAGTTTAAAGTCTCAGAAGATAATTTTTGGGAACTTGGAAACTTTTATGTTAACATGACTTTTGACAAGAAAACAAAAGTTTTCAAGTTTTTCGACTTTGAATTATTAAGAACGATAAGCAATGATCAAATGACTTCCGAAATGTAAATCGGATCAGTTTTCACAAAGTTATGGCAGTTTGAAGTCTCAGAAGGTAATTTTTTGGAAATTGGAAACTTTATGTCAACATGACTTTTGACAAGAAAACAAAAGTTTTCAAGTTTTTCGAATTTGAATGCAGAATTATGAAGAACGATAAGCAATGATCAAAATAGCTTCCGAAATGTAATTGGGTCAGTTTTGACAAATTTATGGCAGTTTAAAGTCTCAGAAGGTAACTTTTGGGAACTTGGAAACTTGTATGTCAACATGACTTTTGACAAGAAAACAAAAGTTTTCAAGTTTTTCGACTTTGAATACAGAATTATTAAGAACGATAAGCAATGATCAAAATGACTTTCGAAATGTAAATCGGATCAGTTTTGACAAAGTTATGGCAGTTTGAAGTCTCAGAATGTAATTTTTGGGAACTTGGAAACTTTTATGTCAACATGACTTTTGACAAGAAAACAAAAGTTTTCAAGTTTTTCGACTTTGAATGCAGAATTATTAAGAACGATAAGCAATGTTCAAAATGACTTCAGAAATGTAAATCGGATCAGTTTTGACAAAGTTATGGCAGTTTAAAGTCTCAGAAGATAATTTTTGGGAACTTGGAAACTTTAATGTTAACATGACTTTTGACAAGAAAACAAAAGTTTTTCGACTTTATGGAATTATTAAGAACGATAAGCAATGATCAAAATGACTTCCGAAATGTAAATCGGATCAGTTTTGACAAAGTTATGGCAGTTTGAAGTCTCAGAAGGTAATTTTTGGGAACTTGGAAACTTTATGTCAACATGACTTTTGACAAGAAAACAAAAGTTTTCAAGTTTTTCGACTTTGAATACAGAATTATTAAGAACGATAAGCAATGATCAAAATGACTTTCGAAATGTAAATCGGATCAGTTTTGACAAAGTTATGGCAGTTTGAAGTCTCAGAAGGTAATTTTTGGGAACTTGGAAACTTTTATGTCAACATGACTTTTGACAAGAAAACAAAAGTTTTGAAGTTTTTCGACTTTGAATGCAGAATTATTAAGAACGATAAGCAATGTTCAAAATGACTTCAGAAATGTAAATCGGATCAGTTTTGACAGTTTAAAGTCTCAGAAGGTAATTTTTTGGAAATTGGAAACTTTATGTCAACATGACTTTTGACAAGAAAACAACAGTTTTCAAGTTTTTCGAATTTGAATGCAGAATTATGAAGAACGATAAGCAATGATCAAAATAGCTTCCGAAATGTAATTGGGTCAGTTTTGACAAATTTATGGCAGTTTAAAGTCTCAGAAGGTAACTTTTGGGAACTTGGAAACTTGTATGTCAACATGACTTTTGACAAGAAAACAAAAGTTTTCAAGTTTTTCGACTTTGAATACAGAATTATTAAGAACGATAAGCAATGATAAAAATGACTTTCGAAATGTAAATCGGATCAGTTTTGACAAAGTTATGGCAGTTTGAAGTCTCAGAAGGTAATTTTTGGGAACTTGGAAACTTTTATGTCAACATGACTTTTGACAAGAAAACAAAAGTTTTCAAGTTTTTCGACTTTGAATGCAGAATTATTAAGAAGGATAAGCAATGTTCAAAATGACTTCAGAAATGTAAATCGGATCAGTTTTGACAAAGTTATGGCAGTTTAAAGTCTCAGAAGATAATTTTTGGGAACTTGGAAACTTTAATGTTAACATGACTTTTGACAAGAAAACAAAAGTTTTAAAGTTTTTCGACTTTGAATTATTAAGAACGATAAGCAATGATCAAAATGACTTCCGAAAAGTAAATCGGATCAGTTTTCACAAAGTTATGCCAGTTTGAAGTCTCAGAAGGTAATTTTTGGGAAATTGGAAACTTTATGTCAACATGACTTTTGACAAGAAAACAAAAGTTTTCAAGTTTTTCGACTTTGAATACAGAATTATTAAGAACGATAAGCAATGATCAAAATGACTTTCGAAATGTAAATCGGATCAGTTTTGACAAAGTTATGGCAGTTTGAAGTCTCAGAAGGTAATTTTTGGGAACTTGGAAACTTTTATGTCAACATGACTTTTGAAAAGAAAACAAAAGTTTTGAAGTTTTTCGACTTTGAATGCAGAATTATTAAGAACGATAAGCAATGTTCAAAATGACTTCAGAAATGTAAATCGGATCAGTTTTGACAGTTTAAAGTCTCAGAAGGTAATTTTTTGGAAATTGGAAACTTTATGTCAACATGATTTTTGACAAGAAAACAAAAGTTTTCAAGTTTTTCGAATATGAATGCAGAATTATGAAGAACGATAAGCAATGATCAAAATAGCTTCCGAAAGGTAATTGGGTCAGTTTTGACAAATTTATGGCAGTTTAAAGTCTCAGAAGGTAACTTTTGGGAACTTGGAAACTTGTATGTCAACATGACTTTTGACAAGAAAACAAAAGTTTTCAAGTTTTTCGACTTTGAATACAGAATTATTAAGAACGATAAGCAATGATCAAAATGACTTTCGAAATGTAAATCGGATCAGTTTTGACAAAGTTATGGCAGTTTGAAGTCTCAGAAGGTAATTTTTGGGAACTTGGAAACTTTTATGTCAACATGACTTTTGACAAGAAAACAAAAGTTTTCAAGTTTTTCGACTTTGAATGCAGAATTATTAAGAACGATAAGCAATGTTCAAAATGACTTCAGAAATGTAAATCGGATCAGTTTTGACAAAGTTATGGCAGTTTAAAGTCTCAGAAGATAATTTTTGGGAACTTGGAAACTTTAATGTTAACATGACTTTTGACAAGAAAACAAAAGTTTTAAAGTTTTTCGACTTTGAATTATTAAGAACGATAAGCAATGATCAAAATGACTTCAGAAATGTAAATCGGATCAGTTTTGACAAAGTTATGCCAGTTTGAAGTCTCAGAAGGTAATTTTTGGGAACTTGGAAACTTTATGTCAACATGACTTTTGACAAGAAAACAAAAGTTTTCAAGTTTTTCGACTTTGAATGCAGAATTATTAAGAACGATAAGCAATGTTCAAAATGACTTCAGAAATGTAAATCGGATCAGTTTTGACAGTTTAAAGTCTCAAAAGATAATTTTTGGGAACTTTGAAACTTTTATGTCAACATGACTTTTGACAAGAAAACAAAAGTTTTCAAGGTTTTCGACTTTGAATTATTAAGAACGATAAGCAATGATCAAAATGACTTCCGAAATGTAAATCGGATCAGTTTTGACAAAGTTATGGCAGTTTGAAGTCTCAGAAGGTAATTTTTGGAAAATTGGAAACTTTATGTCAACATGACTTTTGACAAGAAAACAAAAGTTTTCAAGTTTTTCGACTTTGAATACAGAATTATTAAGAACGATAAGCAATGATCAAAATAGCTTCCGAAATGTAATTGGGTCAGTTTTGACCAATTTATGGCAGTTTAAAGTCTCAGAAGGTAATTTTTGGGAACTTGGAAACTTGTATGTCAACATGACTTTTGACAAGAAAACAAAAGTTTTCAAGTTTTTCGACTTTGAATGCCGAATTATTAAGAACGATAAGCAACTATCAAAATGACTTCCCAAATGTAAATCGGATCAGTTTTGACAAAGTTATGGCAGTTTGAAGTCTCAGAAGGTAATTTTTGGAAAATTGGAAACTTTATGTCAACATGACTTTTGACAAGAAAACAAAAGTTTTCAAGTTTTTCGACTTTGAATACAGAATTATTAAGAACGATAAGCAATGATCAAAATGACTTTCGAAATGTAAATCGGATCAGTTTTGACAAAGTTATGGCAGTTTGAAGTCTCAGAAGGTAATTTTTGGGAACTTGGAAACTTTTATGTCAACATGAATTTTGACAAGAAAACAAAAGTTTTCAAGTTTTTCGACTTTGAATGCAGAATTATTAAGAACGATAAGCAATGTTCAAAATGACTTCAGAAATGTAAATCGGATCAGTTTTGACAAAGTTATGGCAGTTTAAAGTCTCAGAAGATAATTTTTGGGAACTTGGAAACTTTTATGTCATCATGACTTTTGACAAGAAAACAAAAGTTTTCAAGTTTTTCGACTTTGAATTATTAAAAACGATAAGCAATGATCAAAATGACTTCCGAAATGTAAATCGGATCAGTTTTCACAAAGTTATGGCAGTTTGAAGTCTCAGAAGGTAATTTTTGGGAACTTGGAAACTTTTATGTCAACATGAATTTTGACAAGAAAACAAAAGTTTTCAAGTTTTTCGAATTTGAATGCAGAATTATTAAGAACGATAAGCAATGATCAAAATAGCTTCCGAAATGTAATTGGGTCAGTTTTGACAAATTTATGGCAGTTTAAAGTCTCAGAAGGTAATTTTTGGGAACTTGGAAACTTGAATGTCAACATGACTTTTGACAAGAAAACAAAAGTTTTCAAGTTTTTCGACTTTGAATTATTAAGAACGATAAGCAATGATCAAAATGACTTCCGAAATGTAAATCGGATCAGTTTTCACAAAGTTATGGCAGTTTCAGAAGGTAAATTTTGGGAACTTGGAAACTTTATGTCAACATGACTTTTGACAAAAAAACAAAAGTTTTCAAGTTTTTCGACTTTGAATGCAGAATTATTAAGAACGATAAGCAATGTTCAAAATGACTTCAGAAATGTAAATCGGATCAGTTTTGACAAAGTTATGGCAGTTTTAAGTCTCAGAAGATAATTTTTGGGAACTTGGAAACTTTAATGTTAACATGACTTTTGACAAGAAAACAAAAGTTTTCAAGTTTTTCGACTTTGAATTATTAAGAACGATAAGCAATGATCAAAATGACTTCCGAAATGTAAATCGGATCAGTTTTCACAAAGTTATGGCAGTTTGAAGTCTCAGAAGGTAATTTTTGGGAAATTGGAAACTTTATGTCAACATGACTTTTGACAAGAAAACAAAAGTTTTCAAGTTATTCGACTTTGAATTATTAAGAACGATAAGCAATGATCAAAATGACTTCCGAAATGTAAATCGGATCAGTTTTCACAAAGTTATGGCAGTTTCAGAAGGTAAATTTTGGGAACTTGGAAACTTTTTGTCAACATGACTTTTGACAAGAAAACAAAAGTTTTCAAGTTTTTCGAATTTGAATGCAGAATTATTAAGAACGATAAGCAATGATCAAAATAGCTTCCGAAATGTAATTGGGTCAGTTTTGACAAAGTTATGGCAGTTTTAAGTCTCAGAAGATAATTTTTGGGAACTTGGAAACTTTAATGTTAACATGACTTTTGACAAGAAAACAAAAGTTTTCAAGTTTTTCGACTTTGAATTATTAAGAACGATAAGCAATGATCAAAATGACTTCCGAAATGTAAATCGGATCAGTTTTCACAAAGTTATGGCAGTTTCAGAAGGTAAATTTTGGGAACTTGGAAACTTTATGTCAACATGACTTTTGACAAAAAAACAAAAGTTTTCAAGTTTTTCGACTTTGAATGCAGAATTATTAAGAACGATAAGCAATGTTCAAAATGACTTCAGAAATGTAAATCGGATCAGTTTTGACAAAGTTATGGCAGTTTTAAGTCTCAGAAGATAATTTTTGGGAACTTGGAAACTTTAATGTTAACATGACTTTTGACAAGAAAACAAAAGTTTTCAAGTTTTTCGACTTTGAATTATTAAGAACGATAAGCAATGATCAAAATGACTTCCGAAATGTAAATCGGATCAGTTTTCACAAAGTTATGGCAGTTTGAAGTCTCAGAAGGTAATTTTTGGGAAATTGGAAACTTTATGTCAACATGACTTTTGACAAGAAAACAAAAGTTTTCAAGTTATTCGAATTTGAATGCAGAATTATTAAGAACGATAAGCAATGATCAAAATAGCTTCCGAAATGTAATTGGGTCAGTTTTGACCAATTTATGGCAGTTTAAAGTCTCAGAAGGTAATTTTTGGGAACTTGGAAACTTGTATGTCAATATGACTTTTGACAAGAAAACAAAAGTTTTCAAGTTTTTTGACTTTGAATACAGAATTATTAAGAACGATAAGCAATGTTCAAAATGACTTCAGAAATGTAAATCGGATCAGTTTTGACAAAGTTATGGCAGTTTAAATTCTCAGAAGATAATTTTTGGGAACTTGGAAACTTTTATGTTAACATCACTTTTGACAAGAAAACAAAATTTTTCAAGTTTTTCGACTTTGAATTATTAAGAACGATAAGCAATGATCAAAATGACTTCCGAAATGTAAATCGGATCAGTTTTCACAAAGTTATGGCAGTTTGAAGTCTCAGAAGGTAATTTTTGGGAACTTGGAAACTTTATGTCAACATGACTTTTGACAAGAAAACAAAAGTTTTCAAGTTTTTCGAATTTGAATGCAGAATTATTAAGAACGATAAGCAATGATCAAAATAGCTTCCGAAATGTAATTGGGTCAGTTTTGACAAAGTTATGGCAGTTTGAAGTCTCAGAAGGTAATTTTTGGGAACTTGGAAACTTGTATGTCAACATGACTTTTGACAAGAAAACAAAAGTTTTCAAGTTTTTCGACTTTGAATGCCGATTTATTAAGAACGATTAGCAACTATCAAAATGACTTCCGAAATGTAAATCGGATCAATTTTGACAAAGTTATGGCAGTTTAAAGTCTCAGAAGGTAATTTTTGGGAACTTGGAAACTTTTATGTCAACATGACTTTTGACAAGAAAACAAAAGTTTTCAAGTTTTTCGACTTTGAATACAGAATTATTAAGAACGATAAGCAATGTTCAAAATAACTTCCGAAATGAAAATCGGATCAATTTTGACAAAGTTATGGCAGTTTAAAGTCTCAGAAGGTAATTTTTGGGAAATTGGAAACTTTTATGTCAACATGACTTTTGACAAGAAAACAAAAATTTTCAAGTTTTTCGACTTTGAATACAGAAGTATTAAGAACGATAAGCAATGATCAAAATGACTTTCGAAATGTAAATCGGATCAGTTTTGACAAAGTTATGGCAGTTTAAAGTCTCAGAAGGTAATTTTTGAGAACTTGGAAACTTTTATGTTAACATGACTTTTGACAAAAAAACAAAAGTTTTCAAGTTTTTCGACTTTGAATTATTAAGAACGATAAGCAATGATCAAAATGACTTCCGAAATGTAAATCGGATCAGTTTTCACAAAGTTATGGCAGTTTGAAGTCTCAGAAGGTAATTTTTGGGAACTTGGAAACTTTTATGTCAACATGGCTTTTGACAAGAAAACAAAAGTATTCAAGTTTTTCGACTTTGAATTATTAAGAACGATAAGCAATGATCAAAATGACTTCCGAAATGTAAATCGGATCAGTTTTCACAAAGTTATGGCAGTTTGAAGTCTCAGAAGGTAAATTTTGGGAACTTCGAAACTTTATGTCAACATGACTTTTGACAAGAAAACAAAAGTTTTCAAGTTTTTCGAATTTGAATGCAGAATTATTAAGAACGATAAGCAATGATCAAAATGACTTCCGAAATGTAATTGGGTCAGTTTTGACAAAGTTATGGCAGTTTGAAGTCTCAGAAGGTAATTTTTTGGAACTTGGAAACTTTTATGTCAACATGACTTTTGACAAGAAAACAAAAGTTTTCAAGTTTTTCGACTTTGAATGCCGAATTATTAAGAACGATAAGCAACTATCAAAATGACTTCCGAAATGTAAATCGGATCAATTTTGACAAAGTTATGGCAGTTTGAAGTCTCAGAAGGTAATTTTTGGGAAATTGGAAACTTTATGTCAACATGACTTTTGACAAGAAAACAAAAGTTTTCATGTTATTCGAATTTGAATGCAGAATTATTAAGAACGATAAGCAATGATCAAAATAGCTTCCGAAATGTAATTGGGTCAGTTTTGACCAATTTATGGCAGTTTAAAGTCTCAGAAGGTAAATTTTGGGAACTTGGAAACTTGTATGTCAACATGACTTTTGACAAGAAAACAAAAGTTTTCAAGTTTTTCGACTTTGAATGCCGAATTATTAAGAACGATGAGCAACTATCAAAATGACTTCCGAAATGTAAATCGGATCAGTTTTGACAAAGTTATGGCAGTTTAAAGTCTCAGAAGGTAATTTTAGGGAACTTGGAAACTTTTATGTCAACATGACTTTTGACAAGAAAACAAAAGTTTTCAAGTTTTTCGACTTTGATTACAGAATTATTAAGAACGATAAGCAATGTTCAAAATGACTTCCAAAATGTAAATCGGATCAATTTTGACAAAGTTATGGCAGTTTAAAGTCTCAGAAGGTAATTTTTGGGAACTTGGAAACTTTTATGTCAACATGACTTTTGACAAGAAAACAAAAGTTTTCAAGTTTTTCGACTTTGAATACAGAATTATTAAGAACGATAAGCAATGATCCAAATGACTTTCGAAATGTAAATCGGATCAGTTTTGACAAAGTTATGGCAGTTTGAAGTCTCAGAAGGTAATTTTTGGGAACTTGGAAACTTTTATGTCAATATGACTTTTGACAAAAAAACAAAAGTTTTCAAGTTTTTCGACTTTGAATTATTAAGAACGATAAGCAATGATCAAAATGACTTCCGAAATGTAAATCGGATCAGTTTTCACAAAGTTATGGCAGTTTGAAGTCTCAAAAGGTAATTTTTGGGAAATTGGAAACTTTATGTCAACATGACTTTTGACAAGAAAACAAAAGTTTTCAAGTTTTTCGAATTTGAGTGCAGAATTATTAAGAACGATAAGCAATGATCAAAATAGCTTCCGAAATGTAAATGGGTCAGTTTTGACAAATTTATGGCAGTTTAAAGTCTCAGAAGGTAATTTTTGGGAACTTGGAAACTTGAATGTCAACATGACTTTTGACAAGAAAACAAAAATTTTCAAGTTTTTCGACTTTGAATACAGAATTATTAAGATCGAAAAGAAATGATCAAAATGACTTTCGAAATGTAAATCGGATCAGTTTTGACAAAGTTATGGCAGTTTGAAGTCTCAGAAGGTAATTTTTGGGAACTTGGAAACTTTAATGTCAACATGACTTTTGACAAAATAAACAAAAGTTTTCAAGTTTTTCGACTTTGAATTATTAAGAACGATAAGCAATGATCAAAATGACTTCCGAAATGTAAATCGGATCAGTTTTCACAAAGTTATGGCAGTTTGAAGTCTCAGAAGGTAATTTTTGGGAAATTGGAAACTTTATGTCAACATGACTTTTGACAAGAAAACAAAAGTTTTCAAGTTTTTCGAATTTGAATGCAGAATTATTAAGAACGATAAGCAATGATCAAAATAGCTTCCGAAATGTAATTGGGTCAGTTTTGACAAATTTATGGCAGTTTAAAGTCTCAGAAGGTAATTTTTGGGAACTTGGAAACTTGTATGACAACATGACTTTCGACAAGAAAACAACAGTTTTGAAGTTTTTCGACTTTGAATGCCGAATTATTAAGAACGATAAGCAACTATCAAAATGACTTCCAAAATGTAAATCGGATCAATTTTGACAAAGTTATGGCAGTTTAAAGTCTCAGAAGGTCATTTTTGGGAACTTGGAAACTTTTATGTCAACATGACTTTTGACAAGAAAACAACAGTTTTGAAGTTTTTCGACTTTGAATGCAGAATTATTAAGAACGATAAGCAATAATCAAAATAACTTCCGAAATGTAAATCGGATCAGTTTTGACAAAGTTATGGCAGTTTGAAGTCTCAGAATGTAACTTTTGGGAATTTGGAAACTTGTATGTCAACATGACTTTTGACAAGAAAACAAAAGTTTTCAAGTTTTACTACTTTGAATGCAGAATTATTAAGAACGATAAGCAATGATCAAAATAGCTTCCGAAATGTAATTGGGTCAGTTTTGACAAATTTATGGCAGTTTAAAGTCTCAGAAGGTAATTTTTGGGAACTTGGAAACTTGTATGTCAACATGACTTTTGACAAGAAAACAAAAGTTTTCAAGTTTTTCGACTTTGAATACAGAATTATTAAGAACGATAAGCAATGTTCAAAATGACTTCCGAAATGAAAATCGGATCAATTTTGACAAAGTTATGGCAGTTTTAAGTCTCAGAAGGTAATTTTTGGGAACTTGGAAACTTTAATGTCAACATGACTTTTGACAAGAAAACAAAAGTTTTCAAGTTTTTCGACTTTGAATACAGAATTATTAAGAACGATAAGCAATGATCAAAATGACTTTCGAAATGTAAATCGGATCAGTTTTGACAAAGTTATGGCAGTTTGAAGTCTCAGAAGGTAATTTTTGGGAACTTGGAAACTTTTATGTCAACATGACTTTTGACAAAAAAACAAAAGTTTTCAAGTTTTTCGACTTTGAATGCAGAATTATTAAGAACGATAAGCAATGATCAAAATGACTTCCGAAATGTAAATCGGATCAGTTTTCACAAAGTTATGGCAGTTTCAGAAGGTAAATTTTGGGAACTTGGAAACTTTATGTCAACATGACTTTTGACAAGAAAACAAAAGTTTTCAAGTTTTTCGAATTTGAATGCAGAATTATAAAGAACGATAAGCAATGATCAAAATAGCTTCCGAAATGTAATTGGGTCAGTTTTGACAAAGTTATGGCAGTTTGAAGTCTCAGAAGGTAATTTTTGGGAACTTGGAAACTTTTATGTCAACATGGCTTTTGACAAAAAAACAAAAGTTTTCAAGTTTTTCGACTTTGAATGCAGAATTATTAAGAACGATAAGCAATGTTCAAAATGACTTCAGAAATGTAAATCGGATCAGTTTTGACAAAGTTATGGCAGTTTTAAGTCTCAGAAGATAATTTTTGGGAACTTGGAAACTTTAATGTTAACATGACTTTTGACAAGAAAACAAAAGTTTTCAAGTTTTTCGACTTTGAATACAGAATTATTAAGAACGATAAGCAATGATCAAAATGACTTCCGAAATGTAAATCGGATCAGTTTTCACAAAGTTATGGCAGTTTGTAGTCTCAGAAGGTAATTTTTGGGAAATTGGAAACTTTATGTCAACATGACTTTTGACAAGAAATTAAAAGTTTTCAAGTTATTCGAATTTGAATGCAGAATTATTAAGAACGATAAGCAATGATCAAAATAGCTTCCGAAATGTAATTGGGTCAGTTTTGACCAATTTATGGCAGTTTAAAGTCTCAGAAGGTAATTTTTGGGAACTTGGAAACTTGTATGTCAATATGACTTTTGACAAGAAAACAAAAGTTTTCAAGTTTTTTGACTTTGAATACAGAATTATTAAGAACGATAAGCAATGTTCAAAATGACTTCAGAAATGTAAATCGGATCAGTTTTGACAAAGTTATGGCAGTTTAAAGTCTCAGAAGATAATTTTTGGGAACTTGGAAACTTTTATGTTAACATCACTTTTGACAAGAAAACAAAAGTTTTCAAGTTTTTCGACTTTGAATTATTAAGAACGATAAGCAATGATCAAAATGACTTCCGAAATGTAAATCGGATCAGTTTTCACAAAGTTATGGCAGTTTGAAGTCTCAGAAGGTAATTTTTGGGAACTTGGAAACTTTATGTCAACATGACTTTTGACAAGAAAACAAAAGTTTTCAAGTTTTTCGAATTTGAATGCAGAATTATTAAGAACGATAAGCAATGATCAAAATAGCTTCCGAAATGTAATTGGGTCAGTTTTGACAAAGTTATGGCAGTTTGAAGTCTCAGAAGGTAATTTTTGGGAACTTGGAAACTTGTATGTCAACATGACTTTTGACAAGAAAACAAAAGTTTTCAAGTTTTTCGACTTTGAATGCCGATTTATTAAGAACGATTAGCAACTATCAAAATGACTTCCGAAATGTAAATCGGATCAATTTTGACAAAGTTATGGCAGTTTAAAGTCTCAGAAGGTAATTTTTGGGAACTTGGAAACTTTTATGTCAACATGACTTTTGACAAGAAAACAAAAGTTTTCAAGTTTTTCGACTTTGAATACAGAATTATTAAGAACGATAAGCAATGTTCAAAATAACTTCCGAAATGAAAATCGGATCAATTTTGACAAAGTTATGGCAGTTTAAAGTCTCAGAAGGTAATTTTTGGGAACTTGGAAACTTTTATGTCAACATGACTTTTGACAAGAAAACAAAAATTTTCAAGTTTTTCGACTTTGAATACAGAATTATTAAGAACGATAAGCAATGATCAAAATGACTTTCGAAATGTAAATCGGATCAGTTTTGACAAAGTTATGGCAGTTTAAAGTCTCAGAAGGTAATTTTTGAGAACTTGGAAACTTTTATGTTAACATGACTTTTGACAAAAAAACAAAAGTTTTCAAGTTTTTCGACTTTGAATTATTAAGAACGATAAGCAATGATCAAAATGACTTCCGAAATGTAAATCGGATCAGTTTTCACAAAGTTATGGCAGTTTGAAGTCTCAGAAGGTAATTTTTGGGAACTTGGAAACTTTTATGTCAACATGGCTTTTGACAAGAAAACAAAAGTATTCAAGTTTTTCGACTTTGAATTATTAAGAACGATAAGCAATGATCAAAATGACTTCCGAAATGTAAATCGGATCAGTTTTCACAAAGTTATGGCAGTTTGAAGTTTCAGAAGGTAATTTTTTGGAACTTGGAAACTTTTATGTCAACATGACTTTTGACAAGAAAACAAAAGTTTTCAAGTTTTTCGACTTTGAATGCCGAATTATTAAGAACGATAAGCAACTATCAAAATGACTTCCGAAATGTAAATCGGATCAATTTTGACAAAGTTATGGCAGTTTAAAGTCTCAGAAGGTAATTTTTGGGAAATTGGAAACTTTATGTCAACATGACTTTCGACAAGAAAACAAAAGTTTTCAAGTTATTCGAATTTGAATGCAGAATTATTAAGAACGATAAGCAATGATCAAAATAGCTTCCGAAATGTAATTGGGTCAGTTTTGACCAATTTATGGCAGTTTAAAGTCTCAGAAGGTAAATTTTGGGAACTTGGAAACTTGTATGTCAACATGACTTTTGACAAGAAAACAAAAGTTTTCAAGTTTTTCGACTTTGAATGCCGAATTATTCAGAACGATAAGCAACTATCAAAATGACTTCCGAAATGTAAATCGGATCAATTTTGACAAAGTTATGGCAGTTTGAAGTCTCAGAAGGTAATTTTTGGGAAATTGGAAACTTTATGTCAACATGACTTTTGACAAGAAAACAAAAGTTTTCATGTTATTCGAATTTGAATGCAGAATTATTAAGAACGATAAGCAATGATATACATAGCTTCCGAAATGTAATTGGATCAGTTTTGACCAATTTATGGCAGTTTAAAGTCTCAGAAGGTAATTTTTGGGAACTTGGAAACTTGTATGTCAACATGACTTTTGACAAGAAAACAAAAGTTTTCAAGTTTTTCGACTTTGAATGCCGAATTATTAAGAACGATGAGCAACTATCAAAGTGACTTCCGAAATGTAAATCGGATCAGTTTTGACAAAGTTATGGCAGTTTAAAGTCTCAGAAGGTAATTTTAGGGAACTTGGAAACTTTTATGTCAACATGACTTTTGACAAGAAAACAAAAGTTTTCAAGTTTTTCGACTTTGATTACAGAATTATTAAGAACGATAAGCAATGTTCAAAATGACTTCCAAAATGTAAATCGGATCAGTTTTGACAAAGTTATGGCAGTTTAAAGTCTCAGAAGGTAATTTTAGGGAACTTGGAAACTTTTATGTCAACATGACTTTTGACAAGAAAACAAAAGTTTTCAAGTTTTTCGACTTTGATTACAGAATTATTAAGAACGATAAGCAATGTTCAAAATGACTTCCAAAATGTAAATCGGATCAATTTTGACAAAGTTATGGCAGTTTGAAGTCTCAGAAGGTAATTTTTGGGAAATTGGAAACTTTATGTCAACATGACTTTTGACAAGAAAACAAAAGTTTTCATGTTATTCGAATTTGAATGCAGAATTATTAAGAACGATAAGCAATGATATACATAGCTTCCGAAATGTAATTGGGTCAGTTTTGACCAATTTATGGCAGTTTAAAGTCTCAGAAGGTAATTTTTGGGAACTTGGAAACTTGTATGTCAACATGACTTTTGACAAGAAAACAAAAGTTTTCAAGTTTTTCGACTTTGAATGCCGAATTATTAAGAACGATGGGCAACTATCAAAGTGACTTCCGAAATGTAAATCGGATCAGTTTTGACAAAGTTATGGCAGTTTAAAGTCTCAGAAGGTAATTTTAGGGAACTTGGAAACTTTTATGTCAACATGACTTTTGACAAGAAAACAAAAGTTTTCAAGTTTTTCGACTTTGATTACAGAATTATTAAGAACGATAAGCAATGTTCAAAATGACTTCCAAAATGTAAATCGGATCAATTTTGACAAAGTTATGGCAGTTTAAAGTCTCAGAAGGTAATTTTTGGGAACTTGGAAACTTTTATGTCAACATGACTTTTGACAAGAAAACAAAAGTTTTCAAGATTTTCGACTTTGAATACAGAATTATTAAGAACGATAAGCAATGATCCAAATGACTTTCGAAATGTAAATCGGATCAGTTTTGACAAAGTTATGGCAGTTTGAAGTCTCAGAAGGTAATTTTTGGGAACTTGGAAACTTTTATGTCAATATGACTTTTGACAAAAAAACAAAAGTTTTCAAGTTTTTCGACTTTGAATGCAGAATTATTAAGAACGATAAGCAATGATCAAAATGACTTCCGAAATGTAAATCGGATCAGTTTTCACAAAGTTATGGCAGTTTGAAGTCTCAAAAGGTAATTTTTGGGAAATTGGAAACTTTATGTCAACATGACTTTTGACAAGAAAACAAAAGTTTTCAAGTTTTTCGAATTTGAGTGCAGAATTATTAAGAACGATAAGCAATGATCAAAATAGCTTCCGAAATGTAAATGGGTCAGTTTTGACAAATTTATGGCAGTTTAAAGTCTCAGAAGGTAATTTTTGGGAACTTGGAAACTTGTATGTCAACATGACTTTTGACAAGAAAACAAAAGTTTTCAAGTTTTTCGACTTTGAATGCCGAATTATTAAGAACGATAAGCAACTATCAAAATGACTTCCGAAATGTAAATCGGATCAATTTCGACAAAGTTATGGCAGTTTAAAGTCTCAGAAGGTAATTTTTGGGAACTTGGAAACTTTAATGTCAACATGGCTTTTGACAAGAAAACAAAAGTTTTCAAGTTTTTCGACTTTGAATACAGAATTATTAAGATCGAAAAGAAATGATCAAAATGACTTTCGAAATGTAAATCGGATCAGTTTTGACAAAGTTATGGCAGTTTGAAGTCTCAGAAGGTAATTTTTGGGAACTTGGAAACTTTTATGTCAACAGGACTTTTGACAAAAAAACAAAAGTTTTCAAGTTTTTCGACTTTGAATTATTAAGAACGATAAGCAATGATCAAAATGACTTCCGAAATGTAAATCGGATCAGTTTTCACAAAGTTATGGCAGTTTGAAGTCTCAGAAGGTAATTTTTGGGAAATTGGAAACTTTATGTCAACATGACTTTTGACAAGAAAACAAAAGTTTTCAAGTTTTTCGAATTTGAATGCAGAATTATTAAGAACGATAAGCAATGATCAAAATAGCTTCCGAAATGTAATTGGGTCAGTTTTGACAAATTTATGGCAGTTTAAAGTCTCAGAAGGTAATTTTTGGGAACTTGGAAACTTGTATGTCAACATGACTTTTGACAAGAAAACAACAGTTTTGAAGTTTTTCGACTTTGAATGCCGAATTATTAAGAACGATAAGCAACTATCAAAATGACTTCCAAAATGTAAATCGGATCAATTTTGACAAAGTTATGGCAGTTTAAAGTCTCAGAAGGTCATTTTTGGGAACTTGGAAACTTTTATGTCAACATGACTTGACATGACAAGAAAACAACAGTTTTGAAGTTTTTCGACTTTGAATGCAGAATTATTAAGAACGATAAGCAATAATCAAAATAACTTTCGAAATGTAAATCGGATCAGTTTTGACAAAGTTATGGCAGTTTGAAGTCTCAGAATGTAACTTTTGGGAATTTGGAAACTTGTATGTCAACATGACTTTTGACAAGAAAACAAAAGTTTTCAAGTTTTACTACTTTGAATGCAGAATTATTAAGAACGATAAGCAATGATCAAAATAGCTTCCGAAATGTAATTGGGTCAGTTTTGACAAAGTTATGGCAGTTTGAAGTCTCAGAAGGTAATTTTTGGGAACTTGGAAACTTTTATGTCAACATAACTTTTGACAAAAAAACAAAAGTTTTCAAGTTTTTCGACTTTGAATTATTAAGAACGATAAGCAATGATCAAAATACTTCCGAAATGTAAATCGGATCAGTTTTCACAAAGTTATGGCAGTTTGAAGTCTCAGAAGGTAATTTTTGGGAAATTGGAAACTTAATGTCAACATGACTTTTGACAAGAAAACAAAAGTTTTCAAGTTTTTCGACTTTGAATACAGAATTATTAAGAACGATAAGCAATGATCAAAATAGCTTCCGAAATGTAATTGGGTCAGTTTTGACAAAGTTATGGCAGTTTGAAGTCTCAGAAGGTAATTTTTGGGAACTTGGAAACTTTTATGTTAACATGACTTTTGACAAGAAAACAAAAGTTTTCAAGTTTTTCGACTTTGAATTATTAGGAACGATAAGCAATGATCAAAATGACTTCCGAAATGTAAATCGGATCAGTTTTCACAAAGTTATGGCAGATTGAAGTCACAGAAGGTAATTTTTGGGAAATTGGAAACTTAATGTCAACATGACTTTTGACAAGAAAACAAAAGTTTTCAAGTTTTTCGACTTTGAATACAGAATTATTAAGAACGATAAGCAATGTTCAAAATGACTTCAGAAATGTAAATCGGATCAGTTTTGACAAAGTTATGGCAGTTTAAAGTCTCAGAAGATAATTTTTGGGAACTTGGAAACTTTTATGTTAACATGACTTTTGACAAGAAAACAAAAGTTTTCAAGTTTTTCGACTTTGAATTATTAGGAACGATAAGCAATGATCAAAATGACTTCCGAAATGTAAATCGGATCAGTTTTCACAAAGTTATGGCAGATTGAAGTCACACAAGGTAATTTTTGGGAAATTGGAAACTTTATGTCAACATGACTTTTGACAAGAAAACAAAAGTTTTCAAGTTTTTCGACTTTGAATACAGAATTATTAAGAACGATAAGCAATGATCAAAATGACTTCCGAAATGTAAATCGGATCAGTTTTCACAAAGTTATGGCAGTTTGAAGTCTCAGAAGGTAATTTTTGGGAACTTGGAAACTTTTATGTCAACATGACTTTTGACAAGAAAACAAAAGTTTTCAAGTTTTTCGAATTTGAATGCAGAATTATTAAGAACGATAATCAATGATCAAAATAGCTTCCGAAATGTAATTGGGTCAGTTTTGACAAATTTATGGCAGTTTAAAGTCTCAGAAGGTAATTTTTGGGAACTTGGAAACTTGTATGTCAACATGACTTTTGACAAGAAAACAACAGTTTTGAAGTTTTTCGACTTTGAATGCCGAATTATTAAGAACGATAAGCAACTATCAAAATGACTTCCAAAATGTAAATCGGATCAATTTTGACAAAGTTATGGCAGTTTAAAGTCTCAGAAGGTCATTTTTGGGAACTTGGAAACTTTTATGTCAACATGACTTTTGACAAGAAAACAACAGTTTTGAAGTTTTTCGACTTTGAATGCAGAATTATTAAGAACGATAAGCAATAATCAAAATAACTTCCGAAATGTAAATCGGATCAGTTTTGACAAAGTTATGGCAGTTTGAAGTCTCAGAATGTAACTTTTGTGAACTTGGAAACTTGTATGTCAACATGACTTTTGACAAGAAAACAAAAGTTTTCAAGTTTTACTACTTTGAATGCAGAATTATTAAGAACGATAAGCAATGATCAAAATAGCTTCCGAAATGTAATTGGGTCAGTTTTGACAAAGTTATGGCAGTTTGAAGTCTCAGAAGGTAATTTTTGGGAACTTGGAAACTTTTATGTCAACATAACTTTTGACAAAAAAACAAAAGTTTTCAAGTTTTTCGACTTTGGAATTATTAAGAACGATAAGCAATGATCAAAATGACTTCCGAAATGTAAATCGGATCAGTTTTCACAAAGTTATGGCAGTTTGAAGTCTCAGAAGGTAATTTTTGGGAAATTGGAAACTTTTATGTCAACATGACTTTTGACAAGAAAACAAAAGTTTTCAAGTTTTTCGACTTTGAATGCAGAATTATTAAGAACGATAAGCAATGTTCAAAATGACTTCAGAAATGTAAATCGGATCAGTTTTGACAAAGTTATGAAAGTTTTAAGTCTCAGAAGATAATTTTTGGGAACTTGGAAACTTTTATGTTAACATGACTTTTGACAAGAAAACAAAAGTTTTCAAGTTTTTCGACTTTGAATTATTAGGAACGATAAGCAATGATCAAAATGACTTCCGAAATGTAAATCGGATCAGTTTTCACAAAGTTATGGCAGATTGAAGTCACAGAAGGTAATTTTTGGGAAATTGGAAACTTTATGTCAACATGACTTTTGACAAGAAAACAAAAGTTTTCAAGTTTTTCGACTTTGAATACAGAATTATTAAGAACGATAAGCAATGTTCAAAATGACTTCCGAAATGTAAATCGGATCAATTTTGACAAAGTTATGGCAGTTTAAAGTCTCAGAAGGTAATTTTTGGGAACTTGGAAACTTTTATGTCAACATGACTTTTGACAAGAAAACAAAAGTTTTCAAGTTTTTCGACTTTGAGTGCAGAATTATTAAGAACGATAAGCAATGTTCAAAATGACTTCAGAAATGTAAATCGGATCAGTTTTGACAAAGTTATGGCAGTTTAAAGTCTCAGAAGATAATTTTTGGGAACTTGGAAACTTTTATGTTAACATGACTTTTGACAAGAAAACAAAAGTTTTCAAGTTTTTCGACTTTGAATTATTAGGAACGATAAGCAATGATCAAAATGACTTCCAAAATGTAAATCGGATCAGTTTTCACAAAGTTATGGCAGATTGAAGTCACAGAAGGTAATTTTTGGGAAATTGGAAACTTTATGTCAACATGACTTTTGACAAGAAAACAAAAGTTTTCAAGTTTTTCGACTTTGAATACAGAATTATTAAGAACGATAAGCAATGTTCAAAATGACTTCCGAAATGTAAATCGGATCAATTTTGACAAAGTTATGGCAGTTTAAAGTCTCAGAAGGTAATTTTTGGGAACTTGGAAACTTTTATGTCAACATGACTTTTGACAAGAAAACAAAAGTTTTCAAGTTTTTCGACTTTGAGTGCAGAATTATTAAGAACGATAAGCAATGTTCAAAATGACTTCAGAAATGTAAATCGGATCAGTTTTGACAAAGTTATGGCAGTTTAAAGTCTCAGAAGATAATTTTTGGGAACTTGGAAACTTTTATGTTAACATGACTTTTGACAAGAAAACAAAAGTTTTCAAGTTTTTCGACTTTGAATTATTAGGAACGATAAGCAATGATCAAAATGACTTCCGAAATGTAAATCGGATCAGTTTTCACAAAGTTATGGCAGTTTAAAGTCTCAGAAGGTAATTTTTGGGAACTTGGAAAATTTTATGTCAACATGACTTTTGACAAGAAAACAAAAGTTTTCAAGTTTTTCGACTTTGAATACAGAATTATTAAGAACGATAAGCAATGATCCAAATGACTTTCGAAATGTAAATCGGATCAGTTTTGACAAAGTTATGGCAGTTTAAAGTCTCAGAAGATAATTTTTGGGAACTTGGAAACTTTTATGTTAACATGACTTTTGACAAGAAAACAAAAGTTTTCAAGTTTTTCGACTTTGAATTATTAGGAACGATAAGCAATGATCAAAATGACTTCCGAAATGTAAATCGGATCAGTTTTCACAAAGTTATGGCAGATTGAAGTCACAGAAGGTAATTTTTGGGAAATTGGAAACTTTTATGTTAACATGACTTTTGACAAGAAAACAAAAGTTTTCAAGTTTTTCGACTTTGAATTATTAGGAACGATAAGCAATGATCAAAATGACTTCCAAAATGTAAATCGGATCAGTTTTCACAAAGTTATGGCAGATTGAAGTCACAGAAGGTAATTTTTGGGAAATTGGAAACTTTATGTCAACATGACTTTTGACAAGAAAACAAAAGTTTTCAAGTTTTTCGACTTTGAATACAGAATTATTAAGAACGATAAGCAATGTTCAAAATGACTTCCGAAATGTAAATCGGATCAATTTTGACAAAGTTATGGCAGTTTAAAGTCTCAGAAGGTAATTTTTGGGAACTTGGAAACTTTTATGTCAACATGACTTTTGACAAGAAAACAAAAGTTTTCAAGTTTTTCGACTTTGAGTGCAGAATTATTAAGAACGATAAGCAATGTTCAAAATGACTTCAGAAATGTAAATCGGATCAGTTTTGACAAAGTTATGGCAGTTTAAAGTCTCAGAAGATAATTTTTGGGAACTTGGAAACTTTTATGTTAACATGACTTTTGACAAGAAAACAAAAGTTTTCAAGTTTTTCGACTTTGAATTATTAGGAACGATAAGCAATGATCAAAATGACTTCCGAAATGTAAATCGGATCAGTTTTCACAAAGTTATGGCAGATTGAAGTCACAGAAGGTAATTTTTGGGAAATTGGAAACTTTATGTCAACATGACTTTTGACAAGAAAACAAAAGTTTTCAAGTTTTTCGACTTTGAATTCAGAATTATTAAGAACGATAAGCAATGTTCAAAATGACTTCCGAAATGTAAATCGGATCAATTTTGACAAAGTTATGGCAGTTTAAAGTCTCAGAAGGTAATTTTTGGGAACTTGGAAAATTTTATGTCAACATGACTTTTGACAAGAAAACAAAAGTTTTCAAGTTTTTCGACTTTGAATACAGAATTATTAAGAACGATAAGCAATGATCCAAATGACTTTCGAAATGTAAATCGGATCAGTTTTGACAAAGTTATGGCAGTTTGAAGTCTCAGAAGGTAATTTTTGGGAACTTGGAAACTTTTATGTCAATATGACTTTTGACAAAAAAACAAAAGTTTTCAAGTTTTTCGACTTTGAATTATTAAAAACGATAAGCAATGATCAAAATGACTTCCGAAATGTAAATCGGATCAGTTTTCACAAAGTTATGGCAGTTTGAAGTCTCAAAAGGTAATTTTTGGGAAATTGGAAACTTTATGTCAACATGACTTTTGACAAGAAAACAAAAGTTTTCAAGTTTTTCGAATTTGAGTGCAGAATTATTAAGAACGATAAGCAATGATCAAAATAGCTTCCGAAATGTAATTGGGTCAGTTTTGACAAATTTTTGGCAGTTTAAAGTCTCAGAAGGTAATTTTTGGGAACTTGGAAACTTGTATGTCATCATGATTTTTGACAAGAAAACAAAAGTTTTCAAGTTTTTCGACTTTGAGTGCAGAATTATTAAGAACGATAAGCAATGTTCAAAATGACTTCAGAAATGTAAATCGGATCAGTTTTGACAAAGTTATGGCAGTTTAAAGTCTCAGAAGATAATTTTTGGGAACTTGGAAACTTTTATGTTAACATGACTTTTGACAAGAAAACAAAAGTTTTCAAGTTTTTCGACTTTGAATTATTAGGAACGATAAGCAATGATCAAAATGACTTCCGAAATGTAAATCGGATCAGTTTTCACAAAGTTATGGCAGTTTAAAGTCTCAGAAGGTAATTTTTGGGAACTTGGAAAATTTTATGTCAACATGACTTTTGACAAGAAAACAAAAGTTTTCAAGTTTTTCGACTTTGAATACAGAATTATTAAGAACGATAAGCAATGATCCAAATGACTTTCGAAATGTAAATCGGATCAGTTTTGACAAAGTTATGGCAGTTTAAAGTCTCAGAAGATAATTTTTGGGAACTTGGAAACTTTTATGTTAACATGACTTTTGACAAGAAAACAAAAGTTTTCAAGTTTTTCGACTTTGAATTATTAGGAACGATAAGCAATGATCAAAATGACTTCCGAAATGTAAATCGGATCAGTTTTCACAAAGTTATGGCAGATTGAAGTCACAGAAGGTAATTTTTGGGAAATTGGAAACTTTTATGTTAACATGACTTTTGACAAGAAAACAAAAGTTTTCAAGTTTTTCGACTTTGGAATTATTAGGAACGATAAGCAATGATCAAAATGACTTCCAAAATGTAAATCGGATCAGTTTTCACAAAGTTATGGCAGATTGAAGTCACAGAAGGTAATTTTTGGGAAATTGGAAACTTTATGTCAACATGACTTTTGACAAGAAAACAAAAGTTTTCAAGTTTTTCGACTTTGAATACAGAATTATTAAGAACGATAAGCAATGTTCAAAATGACTTCCGAAATGTAAATCGGATCAATTTTGACAAAGTTATGGCAGTTTAAAGTCTCAGAAGGTAATTTTTGGGAACTTGGAAACTTTTATGTCAACATGACTTTTGACAAGAAAACAAAAGTTTTCAAGTTTTTCGACTTTGAGTGCAGAATTATTAAGAACGATAAGCAATGTTCAAAATGACTTCAGAAATGTAAATCGGATCAGTTTTGACAAAGTTATGGCAGTTTAAAGTCTCAGAAGATAATTTTTGGGAACTTGGAAACTTTTATGTTAACATGACTTTTGACAAGAAAACAAAAGTTTTCAAGTTTTTCGACTTTGAATTATTAGGAACGATAAGCAATGATCAAAATGACTTCCGAAATGTAAATCGGATCAGTTTTCACAAAGTTATGGCAGATTGAAGTCACAGAAGGTAATTTTTGGGAAATTGGAAACTTTATGTCAACATGACTTTTGACAAGAAAACAAAAGTTTTCAAGTTTTTCGACTTTGAATTCAGAATT
Source organism: Drosophila maculinotata (assembly GCA_035045305.1). NCBI lineage: Eukaryota > Metazoa > Arthropoda > Insecta > Diptera > Drosophilidae > Drosophila > Drosophila maculinotata. Next base: position 356,266 of record JAWNPD010000236.1, read on the forward strand.
ATTAAGAACGATAAGCAATGTTCAAAATGACTTCCGAAATGTAAATCGGATCAATTTTGACAAAGTTATGGCAGTTTAAAGTCTCAGAAGGTAATTTTTGGGAACTTGGAAAATTTTATGTCAACATGACTTTTGACAAGAAAACAAAAGTTTTCAAGTTTTTCGACTTTGAATACAGAATTATTAAGAACGATAAGCAATGATCCAAATGACTTTCGAAATGTAAATCGGATCAGTTTTGACAAAGTTATGGCAGTTTGAAGTCTCAGAAGGTAATTTTTGGGAACTTGGAAACTTTTATGTCAATATGACTTTTGACAAAAAAACAAAAGTTTTCAAGTTTTTCGACTTTGAATTATTAAAAACGATAAGCAATGATCAAAATGACTTCCGAAATGTAAATCGGATCAGTTTTCACAAAGTTATGGCAGTTTGAAGTCTCAAAAGGTAATTTTTGGGAAATTGGAAACTTTATGTCAACATGACTTTTGACAAGAAAACAAAAGTTTTCAAGTTTTTCGAATTTGAGTGCAGAATTATTAAGAACGATAAGCAATGATCAAAATAGCTTCCGAAATGTAATTGGGTCAGTTTTGACAAATTTTTGGCAGTTTAAAGTCTCAGAAGGTAATTTTTGGGAACTTGGAAACTTGTATGTCATCATGATTTTTGACAAGAAAACAAAAGTTTTCAAGTTTTTCGAATTTGAATGCCGAATTATTAAGAACGATAAGCAACTATCAAAATGAGTTCCGAAATGTAAATCGGATCAATTTCGACAAAGTTATGGCAGTTTAAAGTCTCAGAAGGTAATTTTTGGGAACTTGGAAACTTTTATGTCAACATGGCGTTTGACAAGAAAACAAAAGTTTTCAAGTTTTTCGACTTTGAATACAGAATTATTAAGAACGAAAAGCAATGTTCAAAATGACTTCCGAAATGTAAATCGGATAAATTTTGACAAAGTTATGGCAGTTTAAAGTCTCAGAAGGTAATTTTTGGGAACTTGGAAACTTTTATGTCAACATGACTTTTGACAAGAAAACAAAAGTTTTCAAGTTTTTCGACTTTGAATACAGAATTATTAAGATCGATAAGAAATGATCAAAATGACTTTCGAAATGTAAATCGGATCAGTTTTGACAAAGTTATGGCAGTTTGAAGTCTCAGAAGGTAATTTTTGGGAACTTGGAAACTTTTATGTCAACATGACTTTTGACAAAAAAACAAAAGTTTTCAAGTTTTTCGACTTTGGAATTATTAAGAACGATAAGCAATGATCAAAATGACTTCCGAAATGTAAATCGGATCAGTTTTCACAAAGTTATGGCAGTTTAAAGTCTCAGCAGGTCATTTTTGGGAACTTGGAAACTTTTATGTCAACATGACTTTTGACAAGAAAACAACAGTTTTCAAGTTTTTCGACTTTGAATGCAGAATTATTAAGAACGATAAGCAACTATCAAAATGACTTCCAAAATGTAAATCGGATCAATTTTGACAAAGTTATGGCAGTTTAAAGTCTCAGCAGGTCATTTTTGGGAACTTGGAAACTTTTATGTCAACATGACTTTTGACAAGAAAACAACAGTTTTGAAGTTTTTCGACTTTGAATGCAGAATTATTAAGAACGATAAGCAATAATTAAAATAACTTCCGAAATGTAAATCGGATCAATTTTGACAAAGTTATGGCAGTTTAAAGTCTCAGAAGGTAATTTTTGGGAACTTGGAAACTTTTATGTCAACATGACTTTTGACAAGAAAACAAAAGTTTTCAAGTTTTTCGACTTTGAATACAGAATTATTAAGAACGATAAGCAATGATCCAAATGACTTTCGAAATGTAAATCGGATCAGTTTTGACAAAGTTATGGCAGTTTGAAGTCTCAGAAGGTAATTTTTGGGAACTTGGAAACTTTTATGTCAATATGACTTTTGACAAAAAAACAAAAGTTTTCAAGTTTTTCGACTTTGAGGAATTATTAAGAACGATAAGCAATGATCAAAATGACTTCCGAAATGTAAATCGGATCAGTTTTCACAAAGTTATGGCAGTTTGAAGTCTCAGAAGGTAATTTTTGGGAAATTGGAAACTTTATGTCAACATGACTTTTGACAAGAAAACAAAAGTTTTCAAGTTTTTCGAATTTGAGTGCAGAATTATTAAGAACGATAAGCAATGATCAAAATAGCTTCCGAAATGTAATTGGGTCAGTTTTGACAAATTTATGGCAGTTTAAAGTCTCAGAAGGTAATTTTTGGGAACTTGGAAACTTTTATGTCAACATGGCTTTTGACAAGAAAACAAAAGTTTTCAAGTTTTTCGACTTTGAATACAGAATTATTAAGAACGAAAAGCAATGTTCAAAATGACTTCCGAAATGTAAATCGGATAAATTTTGACAAAGTTATGGCAGTTTAAAGTCTCAGAAGGTAATTTTTGGGAACTTGGAAACTTTTATGTCAACATGACTTTTGACAAGAAAACAAAAGTTTTCAAGTTTTTCGACTTTGAATACAGAATTATTAAGAACGATAAGCAATGATCAAAATGACTTTCGAAATGTAAATCGGATCAGTTTTGACAAAGTTATGGCAGTTTGAAGTCTCAGAAGGTAATTTTTGGGAACTTGGAAACTTTTATGTCAACATGACTTTTGACAAAAAAACAAAAGTTTTCAAGTTTTTCGACTTTGAATTATTAAGAACGATAAGCAATGATCAAAATGACTTCCGAACTGTAAATCGGATCAGTTTTCACAAAGTTATGGCAGTCTCAGAAGGTAATTTTTGGGAACTTGGAAACTTTATGTCAACATGACTTTTGAGAAGAAAACAAAAGTTTTCAAGTTTTTCGAATTTGAATGCAGAATTATTAAGAACGATAAGCAATGATCAAAATGGCTTCCGAAATGTAATTGGGTCAGTTTTGACAAATTTATGGCAGTTTAAAGTCTCAGAAGGTAATTTTTGGGAACTTGGAAACTTGTATGTCAACATGACTTTTGACAAGAAAACAACAGTTTTGAAGTTTTTCGACTTTGAATGCAGAATTATTAAGAACGATAAGCAACTATCAAAATGACTTCCAAAATGTAAATCGGATCAATTTGACAAAGTTATGGCAGTTTAAAGTCTCAGAAGGTCATTTTTGGGAACTTGGAAACTTTTATGTCAACATGACTTTTGACAAGAAAACAACAGTTTTGAAGTTTTTCGACTTTGAATGCAGAATTATTAAGAACGATAAGCAATAATCAAAATAACTTCCGAAATGTAAATCGGATCAGTTTTGACAAAGTTATGGCAGTTTGAAGTCTCAGAATGTAACTTTTGGGAACTTGGAAACTTGTATGTCAACATGACTTTTGACAAGAAAACAAAAGTTTTCAAGTTTTACTACTTTGAATGCAGAATTATTAAGAACGATAAGCAATGATCAAAATAGCTTCCGAAATGTAATTGGGTCAGTTTTGACAAAGTTATGGCAGTTTGAAGTCTCAGAAGGTAATTTTTGGGAACTTGGAAACTTTTATGTCAACATAACTTTTGACAAAAAAACAAAAGTTTTCAAGTTTTTCGACTTTGAATTATTAAGAACGATAAGCAATGATCAAAATAGCTTCCGAAATGTAATTGGGTCAGTTTTGACAAATTTATGGCAGTTTGAAGTCTCAGAAGGTAATTTTTGGGAACTTGGAAACTTTTATGTCAACATGACTTTTGACAAGAAAACAAAAGTTTTCAAGTTTTTCGACTTTGAATGCAGAATTATTAAGAACGATAAGCAATGTTCAAAATGACTTCAGAAATGTAAATCGGATCAGTTTTGACAAAGTTATGGCAGTTTAAAGTCTCAGAAGATAATTTTTGGGAACTTGGAAACTTTTATGTTAACATGACTTTTGACAAGAAAACAAAAGTTTTCAAGTTTTTCGACTTTGGAATTATTAGGAACGATAAGCAATGATCAAAATGACTTCCGAAATGTAAATCGGATCAGTTTTCACAAAGTTATGGCAGATTGAAGTCACAGAAGGTAATTTTTGGGAAATTGGAAACTTTATGTCAACATGACTTTTGACAAGAAAACAAAAGTTTTCAAGTTTTTCGACTTTGAATACAGAATTATTAAGAACGATGGGCAATGTTCAAAATGACTTCCGAAATGTAAATCGGATCAATTTTGACAAAGTTATGGCAGTTTAAAGTCTCAGAAGGTAATTTTTGGGAACTTGGAAACTTTTATGTCAACATGACTTTTGACAAGAAAACAAAAGTTTTCAAGTTTTTCGAATTTGAATGCAGAATTATTAAGAACGATAAGCAATGATCAAAATGACTTCAGAAATGTAAATCGGATCAGTTTTGACAAAGTTATGGCAGTTTGAAGTCTCAGAAGATAATTTTTGGGAACTTGGAAACTTTTATGTCAACATGACTTTTGACAAGAAAACAAAAGTTTTCAAGTTTTTCGACTTTGAATTATTAAGAACGATAAGCAATTATCAAAATGACTTCAGAAATGTAAATCGGATCAGTTTTGACAAAGTTATGGCAGTTTAAAGTCTCAGAAGATAATTTTTGGGAACTTGGAAACTTTTATGTTAACATGACTTTTGACAAGAAAACAAAAGTTTTCAAGTTTTTCGACTTTGATTTATTAAGAACGATAAGCAATGATCAAAATGACTTCCGAAATGTAAATCGGATCAGTTTTCACAAAGTTATGGCAGTTTGAAGTCTCAGAAGGTAATTTTTGGGAAATTGGAAACTTTATGTCAACATGACTTTTGAAAAGAAAACAAAAGTTTTCAAGTTTTTCTAATTTGAATGCAGAATTATTCAGAACGATAAGCAATGATCAAAATAGCTTCCGAAATGTAATTTGGTCAGTTTTGACAAATTTATGGCAGTTTAAAGTCTCAGAAGGTAATTTTTGGGAACTTGAAAACTTGTATGTCAACATGACTTTTGACAAGAAAACAAAAGTTTTCAAGTTTTTTGACTTTGAATGCCAAATTATTAAGAACGATAAGCAACTATCAAAATGACTTCCGAAATGTAAATCGGATCAATTTTGACAAAGTTATGGCAGTTTCAGGTCTAAGAAGATAATTTTTCGGAATGTGGAAACTTTTATGTCAACATGACTTTTGACAAGAAAACAAAAGTTTTCAAGTTTTTCGACTTTGAATGCAGAATTATTAAGAACGATAAGCAATAATCAAAATAACTTCCGAAATGTAAATCGGATCAGTTTTGACAAAGTTATGGCAGTTTGAAGTCTCAGAATGTAACTTTTGGGAACTTGAAAACTTGTATGTCAACATGACTTTTGACAAGAAAACAAAAGTTTTCAAGTTTTTCGACTTTGAATGCAGAATTATTAAGAACGATAAGCAATGTTCAAAATGACTTCAGAAATGTAAATCGGATCAGTTTTGACAAAGTTATGGCAGTTTAAAGTCTCAGCAGATAATTTTTCGGAATTTGGAAACATTTATGTCGACATGACTTTTGACAAGAAAGCAAAAGTTTTCAAGTTTTTCGACTTTGGAATTATTAAGAACGATAAGCAATGATCAAAATGACTTCCGAAATGTAAATCGGATCAGTTTTGACAAAGTTATGGCAGTTTGAAGTCTCAGAAGGTAATTTTTGGGAACTTGGAAACTTTTATGTCAACATGACTTTCGACAAGAAAACAAAAGTTTTCAAGTTTTTCGAATTTGAATGCAGAATTATTAAGAACGATAAGCAATGATCAAAATGACTTTCGAAATGTAAATCGGATCAGTTTTGATAAAGTTATGGCAGTTTGAAGTCTCAGAATGTAACTTTTGGGAACTTGGAAACTTTTATGTCAACATAACTTTTGACAAAAAAACAAAAGTTTTCAAGTTTTTCGACTTTGAATTATTAAGAACGATAAGCAATGATCAAAATGACTTCCGAAATGTAAATCGGATCAGTTTTCACAAAGTTATGGCAGTTTGAAGTCTCAGAAGGTAATTTTTGGGAACTTGGAAACTTTATGTCAACATGACTTTTGACAAGAAAACAAAAGTTTTCAAGTTTTTCGAATTTGAATGCAGAATTATTAAGAACGATAAGCACTGATCAAAATAGCTTCCGAAATGTAATTGGGTCAGTTTTGACAAAGTTATGGCAGTTTGAAGTCTCAGAAGGTAATTTTTGGGAACTTGGGAACTTTTATGTCAACATGACTTTCGACAAGAAAACAAAAGTTTTTAAGTTTTTCGACTTTGAATGCAGAATTATTAAGAACGATAAGCAATGTTCAAAATGACTTCAGAAATGTAAATCGGATCAGTTTTGACAAAGTTATGACAGTTTAAAGTCTCAGAAGATAATTTTTCGGAACTTGGAAACTTTAATGTTAACATGAATTTTGACAAGAAAATAAAAGTTTTCAAGTTTTTCGACTTTGAATTATTAAGAACGATAAGCAATGATCAAAATGACTTCCGAAATGTAAATCGGATCAGTTTTCACAAAGTTATGGCAGTTTGAAGTCTCAGAAGGTAATTTTTGGGAAATTGGAAACTTTATGTCAACATGACTTTTGACAAGAAAACAAAAGTTTTCAAGTTTTTCGACTTTGAATACAGAATTATTAAGAACGATAAGCAATGTTCAAAATGACTTCCGAAATGTAAATCGGATCAATTTTGACAAAGTTATGGAAACTTTTATGTCAACATGACTTTTGACAAGAAAACAAAAGTTTTCAAGTTTTTCGACTTTGAATACAGAATTATTAAGACCGATAAGCAATGTTCAAAATGACTTCAGAAATGTAAATCGGATCAGTTTTCACAAAGTTATGGCAGTTTGAAGTCTCAGAAGTAATTTTTGGGAACTTGGAAACTTTTATGTCAACATGACTTTTGACAAAAAAACAAAAAATTTCAAGTTTTTCGACTTTGAATTATTAAGAACGATAAGCAATGATCAAAATGACTTCCGAAATGTAAATCGGATCAGTTTTCACAAAGTTATGGCAGTTTGAAGTCTCAGAAGGTAATTTTTGGGAAATTGGAAACTTTATGTCAACATGACTTTTGACAAGAAAACAAAAGTTTTCAAGTTTTTCGAATTTGAATGCAGAATTATTAAGAACGATAAGCAATGATCAAAATAGCTTCCGAAATGTAATTGGGTCAGTTTTGACAAATTTATGGCAGTTTAAAGTCTCAGAAGGTAATTTTTGGGAACTTGGAAACTTTTATGTCAACATGACTTTTGACAAGAAAACAACAGTTTTGAAGTTTTTCGACTTTGAATGCCGAATTATTAAGAACGATAAGCAACTATCAAAATGACTTCCAAAATGTAAATCGGATCAATTTTGACAAAGTTATGGCAGTTTAAAGTCTCAGAAGGTCATTTTTGGGAACTTGGAAACTTTTATGTCAACATGACTTTTGACAAGAAAACAACAGTTTTGAAGTTTTTCAACTTTGAATGCAGAATTATTAAGAACGATAAGCAATAATCAAAATAACTTCCGAAATGTAAATCGGATCAGTTTTGACAAAGTTATGGCAGTTTGAAGTCTCAGAATGTAACTTTTGGGAACTTGGAAACTTGTATGTCAACATGACTTTTGACAAGAAAACAAAAGTTTTCAAGTTTTACTACTTTGAATGCAGAATTATTAAGAACGATAAGCAATGATCAAAATAGCTTCCGAAATGTAATTGGGTCAGTTTTGACAAAGTTATGGCAGTTTGAAGTCTCAGAAGGTAATTTTTGGGAACTTGGAAACTTTTATGTCAACATAACTTTTGACAAAAAAACAAAAGTTTTCAAGTTTTTCGACTTTGAATTATTAAGAACGATAAGCAATGATCAAAATGACTTTCGAAATGTAAATCGGATCAGTTTTCACAAAGTTATGGCAGTTTGAAGTCTCAGAAGGTAATTTTTGGGAAATTGGAAACTTTTATGTCAACATGACTTTTGACAAGAAAACAAAAGTTTTCAAGTTTTTCGACTTTGAATGCAGAATTATTAAGAACGATAAGCAATGTTCAAAATGACTTCAGAAATGTAAATCGGATCAGTTTTGACAAAGTTATGGCAGTTTAAAGTCTCAGAAGATAATATTTGGGAACTTGGAAACTTTTATGTTAACATGACTTTTGACAAGAAAACAAAAGTTTTCAAGTTTTTCGACTTTGAATTATTAGGAACGATAAGCAATGATCAAAATGACTTCCGAAATGTAAATCGGATCAGTTTTCACAAAGTTATGGCAGATTGAAGTCACAGAAGGTAATTTTTGGGAAATTGGAAACTTTATGTCAACATGAGTTTTGACAAGAAAACAAAAGTTTTCAAGTTTTTCGACTTTGAATACAGAATTATTAAGAACGATAAGCAATGTTCAAAATGACTTCCGAAATGTAAATCGGATCAATTTTGACAAAGTTATGGCAGTTTAAAGTCTCAGAAGGTAATTTTTGGGAACTTGGAAACTTTTATGTCAACATGACTTTTGACAAGAAAACAAAAGTTTTCAAGTTTTTCGACTTTGAGTGCAGAATTATTAAGAACGATAAGCAATGTTCAAAATGACTTCAGAAATGTAAATCGGATCAGTTTTGACAAAGTTATGGCAGTTTAAAGTCTCAGAAGATAATTTTTGGGAACTTGGAAACTTTTATGTTAACATGACTTTTGACAAGAAAACAAAAGTTTTCAAGTTTTTCGACTTTGAATTATTAGGAACGATAAGCAATGATCAAAATGACTTCCGAAATGTAAATCGGATCAGTTTTCACAAAGTTATGGCAGATTGAAGTCACAGAAGGTAATTTTTGGGAAATTGGAAACTTTATGTCAACATGACTTTTGACAAGAAAACAAAAGTTTTCAAGTTTTTCGACTTTGAATACAGAATTATTAAGAACGATAAGCAATGATCAAAATGACTTCCGAAATGTAAATCGGATCAGTTTTCACAAAGTTATGGCAGTTTGAAGTCTCAGAAGGTAATTTTTGGGAACTTGGAAACTTTATGTCAACATGACTTTTGACAAGAAAACAAAAGTTTTCAAGTTTTTCGAATTTGAATGCAGAATTATTAAGAACGATAATCAATGATCAAAATAGCTTCCGAAATGTAATTGGGTCAGTTTTGACAAATTTATGGCAGTTTAAAGTCTCAGAAGGTAATTTTTGGGAACTTGGAAACTTGTATGTCAACATGATTTTTGACAAGAAAACAACAGTTTTGAAGTTTTTCGACTTTGAATGCCGAATTATTAAGAAGGATAAGCAACTATCAAAATGACTTCCAAAATGTAAATCGGATCAATTTTGACAAAGTTATGGCAGTTTAAAGTCTCAGAAGGTCATTTTTGGGAACTTGGAAACTTTAAGGTCAACATGACTTTTGACAAGAAAACAACAGTTTTGAAGTTTTTCGACTTTGAATGCAGAATTATTAAGAACGATAAGCAATAATCAAAATAACTTCCGAAATGTAAATCGGATCAGTTTTGACAAAGTTATGGCAGTTTGAAGTCTCAGAAGGTAATTTTTGGGAACTTGGAAACTTTTATGTCAACATAACTTTTGACAAAAAAACAAAAGTTTTCAAGTTTTTCGACTTTGAATTATTAAGAACGATAAGCAATGATCAAAATGACTTCCGAAATGTAAATCGGATCAGTTTTCACAAAGTTATGGCAGTTTGAAGTCTCAGAAGGTAATTTTTTGGAACTTGGAAACTTTTATGTCAACATGAATTTTGACAAGAAAACAAAAGTTTTCAAGTTTTTCGACTTTGAATGCAGAATTATTAAGAACGATAAGCAATGTTCAAAATGACTTCAGAAATGTAAATCGGATCAGTTTTGACAAAGTTATGGCAGTTTAAAGTTTTAGAAGATAATTTTTGGGAACTTGGAAACTTTTATGTTAACATGACTTTTGACAAGAAAACAAAAGTTTTCAAGTTTTTCGACTTTGGAATTATTAGGAACGATAAGCAATGATCAAAATGACTTCCGAAATGTAAATCGGATCAGTTTTCACAAAGTTATGGCAGTTTGAAGTCTCAGAAGGTAATTTTTTGGAACTTGGAAACTTTTATGTCAACATGAATTTTGACAAGAAAACAAAAGTTTTCAAGTTTTTCGACTTTGAATGCAGAATTATTAAGAACGATAAGCAATGTTCAAAATGACTTCCGAAATGTAAATCGGATCAATTTTGACAAAGTTATGGCAGTTTAAAGTCTCAGAAGGTAATTTTTGGGAACTTAGAAACTTGTTTGTCAACATGACTTTTGACAAGAAAACAAAAGTTTTCAAGTTTTTCGACTTTGAATGCCGAATTATTAAGAACGATAAGCAACTATCAAAATGACTTCCGAAATGTAAATCGGATCAATTTCGACAAAGTTATGGCAGTTTAAAGTCTCAGAAGGTAATTTTAGGGAACTTGGAAACTTTTATGTCAACATGACTTTTGACAAGAAAACAAAAGTTTTCAAGTTTTTCGACTTTGAATTATTAAGAACGATAAGCAATGATCAAAATGACTTCCGAAATGTAAATCGGATCAGTTTTCACAAAGTTATGGCAGTTTGAAGTCTCAGAAGGTAATTTTTGGGAAATTGGAAACTTTATGTCAACAATACTTTTGACAAGAAAACAAAAGTTTTCAAGTTTTTCGACTTTGAATGCCGAATTATTAAGAACGATAAGCAACTATCAAAATGACTTCCGAAATGTAAATCGGATCAATTTTGACAAAGTTATGGCAGTTTAAAGTCTCAGAAGGTAATTTTAGGGAACTTGGAAACTTTTATGTCAACATGACTTTTGACAAGAAAACAAAAGTTTTCAAAATTTTCGACTTTGAATACAGAATTATTAAGAACGATAAGCAATGTTCAAAATGACTTCCGAAATGTAAATCGGATCAATTTTGACAAAGTTATGGCAGTTTAAAGTCTCAGAAGGTAATTTTTGGGAACTTGGAAACTTTTATGTCAACATGACTTTTGACAAGAAAACAAAAGTTTTCAAAATTTTCGACTTTGAATACAGAATTATTAAGAACGATAAGCAATGTTCAAAATGACTTCCGAAATGTAAATCGGATCAATTTTGACAAAGTTATGGCAGTTTAAAGTCTCAGAAGGTAATTTTTGGGAACTTGGAAACTTGTTTGTCAACATGACTTTTGACAAGAAAACAAAAGTTTTCAAGTTTTTCGACTTTGAATGCAGAATTATTAAGAACGATAAGCAACTATCAAAATGACTTCCGAAATGTAAATCGGATCAATTTCGACAAAGTTATGGCAGTTTAAAGTCTCAGAAGGTAATTTTAGGGAACTTGGAAACTTTTATGTCAACATGACTTTTGACAAGAAAACAAAAGTTTTCAAGTTTTTCGACTTTGAATTATTAAGAACGATAAGCAATGATCAAAATGACTTCCGAAATGTAAATCGGATCAGTTTTCACAAAGTTATGGCAGTTTAAAGTCTCAGAAGGTAATTTTAGGGAACTTGGAAACTTTTATGTCAACATGACTTTTGACAAGAAAACAAAAGTTTTCAAGTTTTTCGACTTTGAATTATTAAGAACGATAAGCAATGATCAAAATGACTTCCGAAATGTAAATCGGATCAGTTTTCACAAAGTTATGGCAGATTGAAGTCTCAGAAGGTAATTTTTTGGAACTTGGAAACTTTTATGTCAACATGAATTTTGACAAGAAAACAAAAGTTTTCAAGTTTTTCGACTTTGAATGCAGAATTATTAAGAACGATAAGCAATGTTCAAAATGACTTCCGAAATGTAAATCGGATCAATTTTGACAAAGTTATGGCAGTTTAAAGTCTCAGAAGGTAATTTTTGGGAACTTAGAAACTTGTTTGTCAACATGACTTTTGACAAGAAAACAAAAGTTTTCAAGTTTTTCGACTTTGAATGCCGAATTATTAAGAACGATAAGCAACTATCAAAATGACTTCCGAAATGTAAATCGGATCAATTTCGACAAAGTTATGGCAGTTTAAAGTCTCAGAAGGTAATTTTAGGGAACTTGGAAACTTTTATGTCAACATGACTTTTGACAAGAAAACAAAAGTTTTCAAGTTTTTCGACTTTGAATTATTAAGAACGATAAGCAATGATCAAAATGACTTCCGAAATGTAAATCGGATCAGTTTTCACAAAGTTATGGCAGTTTGAAGTCTCAGAAGGTAATTTTTGGGAAATTGGAAACTTTATGTCAACAATACTTTTGACAAGAAAACAAAAGTTTTCAAGTTATTCGAATTTGAATGCAGAATTATTAAGAACGATAAGCAATGATATACATAGCTTCCGAAATGTAATTGGGTCAGTTTTGACCAATTTATGGCAGTTTAAAGTCTCAGAAGGTAATTTTTGGGAACTTGGAAACTTGTATGTCAACATGACTTTTGACAAGAAAACAAAAGTTTTCAAGTTTTTCGACTTTGAATGCCGAATTATTAAGAACGATAAGCAACTATCAAAATGACTTCCGAAATGTAAATCGGATCAATTTTGACAAAGTTATGGCAGTTTAAAGTCTCAGAAGGTAATTTTAGGGAACTTGGAAACTTTTATGTCAACATGACTTTTGACAAGAAAACAAAAGTTTTCAAAATTTTCGACTTTGAATACAGAATTATTAAGAACGATAAGCAATGTTCAAAATGACTTCCGAAATGTAAATCGGATCAATTTTGACAAAGTTATGGCAGTTTAAAGTCTCAGAAGGTAATTTTTGGGAACTTGGAAACTTTTATGTCAACATGACTTTTGACAAGAAAACAAAAGTTTTCAAAATTTTCGACTTTGAATACAGAATTATTAAGAACGATAAGCAATGTTCAAAATGACTTCCGAAATGTAAATCGGATCAATTTTGACAAAGTTATGGCAGTTTAAAGTCTCAGAAGGTAATTTTTGGGAACTTAGAAACTTGTTTGTCAACATGACTTTTGACAAGAAAACAAAAGTTTTCAAGTTTTTCGACTTTGAATGCCGAATTATTAAGAACGATAAGCAACTATCAAAATGACTTCCGAAATGTAAATCGGATCAATTTCGACAAAGTTATGGCAGTTTAAAGTCTCAGAAGGTAATTTTAGGGAACTTGGAAACTTTTATGTCAACATGACTTTTGACAAGAAAACAAAAGTTTTCAAGTTTTTCGACTTTGAATTATTAAGAACGATAAGCAATGATCAAAATGACTTCCGAAATGTAAATCGGATCAGTTTTCACAAAGTTATGGCAGTTTGAAGTCTCAGAAGGTAATTTTTGGGAAATTGGAAACTTTATGTCAACAATACTTTTGACAAGAAAACAAAAGTTTTCAAGTTATTCGAATTTGAATGCAGAATTATTAAGAACGATAAGCAATGATATACATAGCTTCCGAAATGTAATTGGGTCAGTTTTGACCAATTTATGGCAGTTTAAAGTCTCAGAAGGTAATTTTTGGGAACTTGGAAACTTGTATGTCAACATGACTTTTGACAAGAAAACAAAAGTTTTCAAGTTTTTCGACTTTGAATGCCGAATTATTAAGAACGATAAGCAACTATCAAAATGACTTCCGAAATGTAAATCGGATCAATTTTGACAAAGTTATGGCAGTTTAAAGTCTCAGAAGGTAATTTTAGGGAACTTGGAAACTTTTATGTCAACATGACTTTTGACAAGAAAACAAAAGTTTTCAAAATTTTCGACTTTGAATACAGAATTATTAAGAACGATAAGCAATGTTCAAAATGACTTCCGAAATGTAAATCGGATCAATTTTGACAAAGTTATGGCAGTTTAAAGTCTCAGAAGGTAATTTTTGGGAACTTGGAAACTTTTATGTCAACATGACTTTTGACAAGAAAACAAAAGTTTTCAAGTTTTTCGACTTTGAATACAGAATTATTAAGAACGATAAGCAATGATCCAAATGACTTTCGAAATGTAAATCGGATCAGTTTTGACAAAGTTATGGCAGTTTGAAGTCTCAGAAGGTAATTTTTGGGAACTTGGAAACATTTATGTCAATATGACTTTTGACAAAAAAACAAAAGTTTTCAAGTTTTTCGACTTTGAATACAGAATTATTAAGAACGATAAGCAATGATCAAAATGACTTCCGAAATGTAAATCGGATCAGTTTTCACAAAGTTATGGCAGTTTGAAGTCTCAAAAGGTATTTTTTGGGAAATTGGAAACTTTATGTCAACATGACTTTTGACAAGAAAACAAAAGTTTTCAAGTTTTTCGAATTTGAGTGCAGAATTATTAAGAACGATAAGCAATGATCAAAATAGCTTCCGAAATGTAATTGGGTCAGTTTTGACAAATTTATGGCAGTTTAAAGTCTCAGAAGGTAATTTTTGGGAACTTAGAAACTTGTATGTCAACATGACTTTTGACAAGAAAACAAAAGTTTTCAAGTTTTTCGACTTTGAATGCCGAATTATTAAGAACGATAAGCAACTATCAAAATGACTTCCGAAATGTAAATCGGATCAATTTCGACAAAGTTATGGCAGTTTAAAGTCTCAGAAGGTAATTTTTGGGAACTTGAAAACTTTTATGTCAACATGGCTTTTGACAAGAAAACAAAAGTTTTCAAGTTTTTCGGCTTTGAATACAGAATTATTAAGAACGAAAAGCAATGTTCAAAATGACTTCCGAAATGTAAATCGGATAAATTTTGACAAAGTTATGGCAGTTTAAAGTCTCAGAAGGTAATTTTTGGGAACTTGGAAACTTTTATGTCAACATGACTTTTGACAAGAAAACAAAAGTTTTCAAGTTTTTCGACTTTGAATACAGAATTATTAAGATCGATAAGAAATGATCAAAATGACTTTCGAAATGTAAATCGGATCAGTTTTGACAAAGTTATGGCAGTTTGAAGTCTCAGAAGGTAATTTTTGGGAACTTGGAAACTTTTATGTCAACATGACTTTTGACAAAAAAACAAAAGTTTTCAAGTTTTTCGACTTTGAATTATTAAGAACGATAAGCAATGATCAAAATGACTTCCGAAATGTAAATCGGATCAGTTTTCACAAAGTTATGGCAGTTTGAAGTCTCAGAAGCTAATTTTTGGGAACTTGGAAACTTGTATGTCAACATGACTTTTGACAAGAAAACAAAAGTTTTCAAGTTTTACTACTTTGAATGCAGAATTATTAAGAACGATAAGCAATGATCAAAATAGCTTCCGAAATGTAATTGGGTCAGTTTTGACAAAGTTATGGCAGTTTGAAGTCTCAGAAGGTAATTTTTGGGAACTTGGAAACTTTTATGTCAACATAACTTTTGACAAAAAAACAAAAGTTTTCAAGTTTTTCGACTTTGAATTATTAAGAACGATAAGCAATGATCAAAATGACTTCCGAAATGTAAATCGGATCAGTTTTCACAAAGTTATGGCAGTTTGAAGTCTCAGAAGGTGATTTTTGGGAACTTGAAAAATTTATGTCAACATGATTTTTGACAAGAAAACAAAAGTTTTCAAGTTTTTCGAATTTGAATGCAGAATTATTAAGAACGATAAGCAATGATCAAAATAGCTTCCGAAATGTAATTGGGTCAGTTTTGACAAAGTTATGGCAGTTTGAAGTCTCAGAAGGTAATTTTTGGGAACTTGGAAACTTTTATGTCAACATGACATTTGACAAGAAAACAAAAGTTTTCAAGTTTTTCGACTTTGAATGCAGAATTATTAAGAACGATAAGCAATGTTCAAAATGACTTCAGAAATGTAAATCGGATCAGTTTTGACAAAGTTATGGCAGTTTAAAGTCTCAGAAGATAATTTTTGGGAACTTGGAAACTTTTATGTTAACATGACTTTTGACAAGAAAACAAAAGTTTTCAAGTTTTTCGACTTTGAATTATTAGGAACGATAAGCAATGATCAAAATGACTTCCGAAATGTAAATAGGATCAGTTTTCACAAAGTTATGGCAGATTGAAGTCACAGAAGGTAATTTTTGGGAAATTGGAAACTTTATGTCAACATGACTTTTGACAAGAAAACAAAAGTTTTCAAGTTTTTCGACTTTGAATACAGAATTATTAAGAACGATAAGCAATGTTCAAAATGACTTCCGAAATGTAAATCGGATCAATTTTGACAAAGTTATGGCAGTTTAAAGTCTCAGAAGGTAATTTTTGGGAACTTGGAAACTTTTATGTCAACATGACTTTTGACAAGAAAACAAAAGTTTTCAAGTTTTTCGAATTTGAATGCAGAATTATTAAGAACGATAAGCAATGATCAAAATGACTTCAGAAATGTAAATCGGATCAGTTTTGACAAAGTTATGGCAGTTTAAAGTCTCAGAAGATAATTTTTGGGAACTTGGAAACTTTTATGTTAACATGACTTTTGACAAGAAAACAAAAGTTTTCAAGTTTTTCGACTTTGGAATTATTAAGAACGATAAGCAATTATCAAAATGACTTCAGAAATGTAAATCGGATCAGTTATGACAAAGTTATGGCAGTTTAAAGTCTCAGAAGATAATTTTTGGGAACTTGGAAACTTTAATGTTAACATGACTTTTGACAAGAAAACAAAAGTTTTCAAGTTTTTCGACTTTGATTTTTTAAGAACGATAAGCAATGATCAAAATGACTTCCGAAATGTAAATCGGATCAGTTTTCACAAAGTTATGGCAGTTTGAAGTCTCAGAAGGTAATTTTTGGGAAATTGGAAACTTTATGTCAACATGACTTTTGACAAGAAAACAAAAGTTTTCAAGTTTTTCGAATTTGAATGCAGAATTATTCAGAACGATAAGCAATGATCAAAATAGCTTCCGAAATGTAATTTGGTCAGTTTTGACAAATTTATGGCAGTTTAAAGTCTCAGAAGGTAATTTTTGGGAACTTGAAAACTTGTATGTCAACATGACTTTTGACAAGAAAACAAAAGTTTTCAAGTTTTTCGACTTTGAATGCCAAATTATTAAGAACGATAAGCAACTATCAAAATGACTTCCGAAATGTAAATCGGATCAATTTTGACAAAGTTATGGCAGTTTAAGGTCTAAGAAGATAATTTTTCGGAATGTGGAAACTTTTATGTCAACATGACTTTTGACAAGAAAACAAAAGTTTTCAAGTTTTTCGACTTTGAGTGCAGAATTATTAAGAACGATAAGCAATGTTCAAAATGACTTCAGAAATGTAAATCGGATCAGTTTTGACAAAGCTATGGCAGTTTGAAGTCTCAGAATGTAACTTTTGGGAACTTGAAAACTTGTATGTCAACATGACTTTTGACAAGAAAACAAAAGTTTTCAAGTTTTTCGACTTTGAATGCAGAATTATTAAGAACGATAAGCAATGTTCAAAATGACTTCAGAAATGTAAATCGGATCAGTTTTGACAAAGTTATGGCAGTTTAAAGTCTCAGCAGATAATTTTTCGGAATTTGGAAACTTTTATGTCGACATGACTTTTGACAAGAAAGCAAAAGTTTTCATGTTTTTCGACTTTGAATTATTAAGAACGATAAGCAATTATCAAAATGACTTCCGAAATGTAAATCGGATCAGTTTTGACAAAGTTATGGCAGTTTGAAGTCTTAGAAGGTAGTTTTTGGGAACTTGGAAACTTTTATGTCAACATGACTTTTGACAAAAAAACAAAAAATTTCAAGTTTTTCGACTTTGAAATATTAAGAACGATAAGCAATGATCAAAATGACTTCAGAAATGTAAATCGGATCAGTTTTGACAAAGTTATGGCAGTTTAAAGTCTCAGCAGATAATTTTTCGGAATTTGGAAACTTTTATGTCGACATGACTTTTGACAAGAAAGCAAAAGTTTTCATGTTTTTCGACTTTGAATTATTAAGAACGATAAGCAATTATCAAAATGACTTCCGAAATGTAAATCGGATCAGTTTTGACAAAGTTATGGCAGTTTGAAGTCTCAGAAGGTAATTTTTGGGAAATTGGAAACTTTATGTCAACATGACTTTTGACAAGAAAACAAAAGTTTTCAAGTTTTTCGAATTTGAATGCAGAATTATTCAGAACGATAAGCAATGATCAAAATAGCTTCCGAAATGTAATTTGGTCAGTTTTGACAAATTTATGGCAGTTTAAAGTCTCAGAAGATAATTTTTAGGAACTTGGAAACTTTTATGTCAATATAACTTTTGGCAAGAAAACAAAAGTTTTCAAGTTTTTCGACTTTGAATGCAGAATTATTAAGAACGATAAGCAATGTTATGGCAAAGTTATGGCAGTTTAAAATCTCAGAAGATAATTTTTGGGAACTTGGAAACTTTAATATCAACATGACTTTTGACAAGAAAAAAAAAGTTTTCAAGTTTTTCGACTTTGAATGCAGAATTATTAAGAACGATAAGCAACTATCAAAATGACTTCCGAAATGTAAATCGGATCAATTTCCACAAAGTTATGGCAGTTTAAAGTCTAAGAAGATAATTTTTCGGAATTTGGAAACTTGTATGTCAACATGACTTTTGACAAGAAAGCAAAAGTTTTCAAGTTTTTCGACTTTGAATTATTAAGAACGATAAGCAATGATCAAAATGACTTCCGAAATGTAAATCGGATCAATTTTGACAAAGTTATGGCAGTTTAAAGTCTAAGAAGATAATTTTTCGGAATTTGGAAACTTGTATGTCAACATGACTTTTGACAAGAAAGCAAAAGTTTTCAAGTTTTTCGACTTTGAATTATTAAGAACGATAAGCAATGATCAAAATGACTTCCGAAATGTAAATCGGATCAGTTTTGACAAAGTTATGGCAGTTTGAAGTCTCAGAAGGTAATTTTTGGGAACTTGGAAACTTTTATGTCAACATGACTTTTGACAAGAAAACAAAAGTTTTCAAGTTTTTCGACCTTGAATGCAGAATTATTAAGAACGATAAGCAATGTTATGGCAAAGTTATGGCAGTTTAAAATCTCAGAAGATAATTTTTGGGAACTTGGAAACTTTAATGTCAACATGATTTTTGACAAGAAAACAAAAGTTTTCAAGTTTTTCGACTTTGAATGCAGAATTATTAAGAACGATAAGCAATGTTCAAAATGACTTCAGAAATGTAAATCGGATCAGTTTTGACAAAGTTATGGCAGTTTAAAGTCTCAGAAGATAATTTTTGGGAACTTGGAAACTTTTATGTCAACATGACTTTTGACAAGAAAACAAAAGTTTTCAAGTTTTTCGACTTTGAATGCAGAATTATTAAGAACGATAAGCAATGATCAAAATAGCTTCCGAAATGTAAATGGGTCAGTTTTGACAAATTTATGGCAGCTTAAAGTCTCAGAAGATAATTTTTGGGAACTTGGAAACTTTTATGTCAACATGACTTTTGACAAGAAAACAAAAGTTTTCAAGTTTTTCGACTTTGAATGCAGAATTATTATGAACGATAAGCAATGATCAAAATAACTTCCGAAATGTAAATCGGATCAGTTTTGACAAAGTTATGGCAGTTTAAAGTCTCAGAAGGTAAATTTTGGGAACTTGGAAACTTGTATGTCAACATGACTTTTGACAAGAAAACAAAAGTTTTCAAGTTTTTCGACTTTGAATGCAGAATTATTAAGAACGATAAGCAATGTTATGGCAAAGTTATGGCAGTTTAAAGTCTAAGAAGATAATTTTTGGGAACTTGGAAACTTTAATGTCAACATGACTTTTGACAAGAAAACAAAAGTTTTCAAGTTTTTCGACTTTGAATGCAGAATTATTAAGAACGATAAGCAATGATCAAAATAGCTTCCGAAATGTAATTGGGTCAGTTTTGACAAAGTTATGGCAGTTTAAAGTCTCAAAAGGTAATTTTTGGGAACTTGGAAACTTGTATGTCAACATACAGAATTATTAAGATCGATAAGCAGTGTTCAAAATGACTTCTGAAATGTAAATCAGTTTTCACAAAGTTATGGCAGTTTGAAGTCTCAGAAGGTAATTTTTGTGAACTTGGAAACTTTTATGTCAACATGACTTTTGACAAGAAAACAAAAGTTTTCAAGTTTTTCGACTTTGAATGCAGAATTATTAAGAACGATAAGCAATGTTCAAAATGACTTCAGAAATGTAAATCGGATCAGTTTTGACAAAGTTATGGCAGTTTGAAGTCTCAGAAGATAATTTATGGGAACTTGGAAACTTTTATGTTAACATGAATTTTGACAAGAAAACAAAAGTTTTCAAGTTTTTCGACTTTGAATTATTAAGAACCATAAGCAATGATCAAAATGACTTCCGAAATGTAAATCGGATCAGTTTTCACAAAGTTATGGCAGTTTGAAGTCTCAGAAGGTAATTTTTGGGAAATTGGAAACTTTATGTCAACATGACTTTTGACAAGAAAACAAAAGTTTTCAAGTTTTTCGAATTTGAATGCAGAATTATTCAGAACGATAAGCAATGATCAAAATAGCTTCCGAAATGTAATTTGGTCAGTTTTGACAAATTTATGGCAGTTTAAAGTCTCAGAAGGTAATTTTTGGGAACTTGGAAACTTGTATGTCAACATGACTTTTGACAAGAAAACAAAAGTTTTCAAGTTTTTCGACTTTGAATGCCGAATTATTAAGAACGATAAGCAACTATCAAAATGACTTCCGAAATGTAAATCGGATCAATTTCGACAAAGTTATGGCAGTTTAAAGTCTAAGAAGATAATTTTTCGGAATTTGGAAACTTTTATGTCAACATGACTTTTGACAAGAAAGCAAAAGTTTTCAAGTTTTTCGACTTTGAATTATTAAGAACGATAAGCAATGATCAAAATGACTTCCGAAATGTAAATCGGATCAGTTTTGACAAAGTTATGGCAGTTTAAAGTCTCAGAAGGTAATTTTTGGGAACTTGGAAACTTTTATGTCAACATGACTTTTGACAAGAAAACAAAAGTTTTCAAGTTTTTCGAATTTGAATGCAGAATTATTAAGATCGATAAGCAATGACAAAATAGCTTCCGAAATGTAAATGGGTCAGTTTTGACAAAGTTATGGCAGTTTAAAGTCTCAGAAGGTAATTTTTGGGAACTTGGAAACTTTTATGTCAACATGACTTATGACAAAAAAACAACAGTTTTGAAGTTTTTCGACTTCGAATGCAGAATTATTAAGAACGATGAGCAATGATCAAAATAACTTCCGAAATGTAAATCGGATCAGTTTCGACAAAGTTATGGCAGTTTAAAGTCTCAGAAGTTTATTTTCTGAACTAAGCAACTTTTATGTCCACATTTTCAAGTTTTTCGAATTTGAATGCCGAACTATTAGGAACGATAAGCAATGTTCAACATGACTTCAGAAATGTAAATCGGATCAGTTTTAACAAAGTTATGGCAGCTAAAGTCTCAGAAGATAATTTTTTGGAACTTGGAAACTTTTATGTCAATATGACTTTTGGCAAGAAAACAAAAGTTTTCAAGTTTTTCGACTTTGAATGCAGAATTATTAAGAACGATAAGCTATGTTATGGCAAAGTTATGGCAGTTTAAAGTTTTAGAAGATAATTTTTGGGAACTTTGAAACTTTAATGTCAACATGACTTTTGACAAGAAAACAAAAGTTTTCAAGTTTTTCGACTTTGAATGCAGAATTATTAAGAACGATAAGCAATGATCAAAATAGCTTCCGAAATGTAAATGGGTCAGTTTTGACAAATTTATGGCAGCTTAAAGTCTCAGAAGGTAATTTTTGGGAACTTGGAAACTTTTATGTCAACATGACTTTTGACAAGAAAACAAAAGTTTTCAAGTTTTTCGACTTTGAATGCAGAATTATTATGAACGATAAGCAATGATCAACATGACTTCCGAAATATAAATCGGATCAGTTTTGACAAAGTTATGGCAGCGAAAGTCTCAGAAGATAATTTTAAGGAACTTGGAAACTTTTATGTCAACATGACTTTTGACAAGAAAACAAAAGTTTTCAAGTTTTTCGATTTTGAATTATTAAGAACGATAAGCAATGATCAAAATGAATTCCGAAATGTAAATCGGATCAGTTTTAACAAAGTTATGGCAGCTTAAGTCTCAGAAGATAATTTTTAGGAACTTGGAAACTTTTTTGTCAACATAATTTTTGGGAACTTGGAAACTTTTATGTCAAAATGACTTTTGGCAAGAAAACAAAAGTTTTCAAGTTTTTCGACTTTGAATGCAGAATTATTAAGAACGATAAGCAATGTTCAAAATGACTTCAGAAATATAAATCGGATCAGTTTTGACAAAGTTATGGCAGTTTTAAGTCTCAGAAGATAATTTTTGGGAACTTGAAAACTTTTATGTCAACATGACTTTTGACAAGAAAACAAAAGTTTTCAAGTTTTTCGACTTTGAATGCAGAATTATTAAGAAAGCAATGATCAAAATGACTTCAGAAATGTAAATCGGATCAGTTTTGACAAAGTTATGGCAGCGAAAGTCTCAGAAGCTAATTTTAAGGAACTTGGAAACTTTTTTGTCAACATAATTTTTGGGAACTTGGAAACTTTTATGTCAATATGACTTTTGGCAAGAAAACAAAAGTTTTCAAGTTTTTCGACTTTGAATGCAGAATTATTAAGAACGATAAGCAATGTTATGGCAGTTTTAAGTCTAAGAAGATAATTTTTGGGAACTTGGAAACTTTAATGTCAACATGACTTTTGACAAGAAAACAAAAGTTTTCAAGTTTTTCGACTTTGAATGCAGAATTATTCAGAACGATAAGCAATGTTCAAAATAGCTTCCGAAATGTAAATGGGTCAGTTTTGACAAATTTATGGCAGTTTGAAGTTTCAGAATGTATTTTTTGGGAACTTGGAAACTTGTATGTCAACATGACTTTTGACAAGAAAACAAAAGTTTTCAAGTTTTTCGACTTTGAATACAGAATTATTAAGAACGATAAGCAATCAAAATGACTTCAGAAATGTAAATCGGATCAGTTTTGATAAAGTTATGGCAGTTTAAAGTCTCAAAAGGTAATTTTTGGGAACTTGGAAACTTTTATGTCAAAATGACTTATGACAAGAAAACAACAGTTTTGAAGTTTTTCCACTTTGAATGCAGAATTATTAAGAACGATAAGCAATGATCAAAATAGCTTCCGAAATGTAATTGGGTCAGTTTTGACAAATTTTTGGCAGTTTAAAGTCTCAGAATGTAATTTTTGGGAACTTTGAAACTTGTATGTCAATATGACTTTTGACAAGAAAACAAAAGTTTTCAAGTTTTTCGACTTTGAAAGCAGAATTATTAAGAACGATAAGCAATGTTCAAAATGACTTCAGAAATGTAAATCGGATCAGTTTTGACAAAGTTATGGCAGTTTAAAGTCTCAAAAGGTAAATTTTTGGAACTTGGAAACTTTTTTGTCAACATGATTTTTGGGAACTTGGAAACTTTTATGTCAACATGTCTTTTGACAAGAAAACAAAAGTTTTCAAGTTTTTCGACTTTGAATTATTAAGAACGATAAGCAATGATCAAAATGACTTCCGAAATGTAAATCGGATCTGTTTTCACAAAGTTATGGCAGTTTGAAGGTAATTTTTGGGAACTTGAAAACTTGTATGTCAACATGACTTTTGACAAGAAAACAAAAGTTTTCAAGTTTTTGGAATTTGAATGCAGAATTATTAAGAACGATAAGCAATGATCAAAATAGCTTCCGAAATGAAATTGGGTCAGTTTTGACAAATTTATGGCAGTTTAAAGTCTCAGAAGGTAATTTTTGGGGAATTTGGAAACTTGTATGTCAACATACAGAATTATTAAGATCGATAAGCAATGTTCAAAATGACTTCAAATATGTAATTCGGATCAGTTTTGACAAAGTTATGGCAGTTTAAAGTCTCAGAAGATAATTTTTGGGAACTTGGAAACTTGTATGTCAACATGACTTTTGACAAGAAAGCAACAGTTTTGAAGTTTTTCGACTTTGAATGCAGAATTATTAAGAACGATAAGCAATGATCAAAATGACTTCCGAAATGTAAATCGGAGCAGTTTTGACAAAGTTATGGCAGTTTGAAGTCTCAGAAGGTAATTTTTGGGAACTTGGAAACTTTTAAGTTAACATGACTTTTGACAAGAAAACAAAAGTTTTCAAGTTTTTCGAATTTGAATGCAGAATTATTAAGAACGATAAGCAATGATCAAAATGACTTCAGAAATGTAAATCGGATCAGTTTTGACAAAGTTATGTCAGTTTAAAGTCACAGAAGATAATTTTTCGGAACTTGGAAACTTTTATTTCACATGACTTTTGACAAGAAAACAAAAGTTTTCAAGTTTTTCGACTTTGCATTATTAAGAACGATAGCAATGATCAAAATGACTTCCGAAATGTAAATCGGATCAGTTTTGACAAAGTTATGGCAGTTTGAAGCTTCAGAAGGTAATTTTTGGGAACTTGGAAACTTTTATGTCAACATGACTTTTGACAAGAAAACAAAAGTTTTCAAGTTTCGGACTTTGAATGCAGAATTATTAAGAACGATAAGCAATGATCAAAATAGCTTCCGAAATGTAAATGGGTCAGTTTTGACAAATTTATGGCAGTTTAAAGTCTCAGAATGTAATTTTTGGGAACTTGGAAACTTTTATGTCAACATGACTTTTGACAAGAAAACAAAAGTTTTCAAGTTTTTCGACTTTGAATGCAGAATTATTAAGAACGATAATCAATGATCAAAATAGCTTCCGAAATGTAAATCAGATCAATTTTGACAAAGTTATGGCAGTTTGAAGTCTCAGAATGTAACTTTTGGGCACTTGGAAACTTTTATGTCAACATGACTTTTTACAAGAAAACAAAAGTTTTCAAGTTTTTCGACTTTGAATGCAGAATTATTAAGAACGATAAGCAATGTTCATAATGACTTCAGAAATGTAAATCGGATCAGTTTTGACAAAGTTATGGCAGTTTAAAGTCTCAGAAGGTAATTTTTGGGAACTTGGAAACTTTTATGTCAACATGACTTTTGACAAGAAAACAAAAGTTTTCAAGTTTTTCGACTTTGAATTATTAAGAACGATAAGCAATGATCAAAATGACTTCCGAAATGTAAATCGTATCAGATTTGACAAAGTTATGGCAGTTTGAAGTCTCAGAAGATAATTTTTGGGAACTTGGAAACTTTTATGTCAACATGACTTTTGACAAGAAAACAAAAGTTTTCAAGTTTTTCGACTTTGAATGCAGAATTATTATGAACGATAAGCAATGATCAAAATAACTTCCGAAATGTAAATCGGATCAGATTTGACAAAGTTATGGCAGTTTAAAGTCTCAGAAGATAATTTTTGGGAACTTGGAAACTTTTATGTCAACATGACTTTTGACAAAAAACAAAAGTTTTCAAGTTTTTCGACTTTGAATGCAGAATTATTAAGAACGATAAGCAATGATCCAAATAGCTTCCGAAATGTAAATGGGTCAGTTTTGACAAATTTATGGCAGCTTAAAGTCTCAGAAGGTAAATTTTGGGAACTTGGAAACTTGTATGTCAACATGACTTTTGACAAGAAAACAAAAGTTTTCAAGTTTTTCGAATTTGAATGCAGAATTATTAGGAACGATAAGCAATGTTCAACATGACTTCCGAAATGTAAATCGGATCAGTTTTGACAAAGTTATGGCAGCGAAAGTCTCAGAAGATAATTTTAAGGAACTTGGAAACTTTATGTCAACATGACTTTTGACAAGAAAACAAAAGTTTTCAAGTTTTTCGACTTTGACTGCAGAATTATTAAGAACGATAAGCAATGATCAAAATGACTTCCGAAATGTAAATCGGATCAGTTTTAACAAAGTTATGGCAGCTAAACTCTCAGAAGATAATTTTTAGGAACTTGGAAACTTTTTTGTCAACATAATTTTTGGGAACTTGGAAACTTTTATGTCAATATGACTTTTGGCAAGAAAACAAAAGTTTTCAAGTTTTTCGAATTTGAATGCAGAATTATTAGGAACGGTAAGCAATGTTCAACATGACTTCCGAAATGTAAATCGGATCAGTTTTGACAAAGTTATGGCAGCGAAAGTCTCAGAAGATAATTTTAAGGAACTTGGAAACTTTTTTGTCAACAAAATTTTTGGGAACTTGGAAACTTTTATGTCAATATGACTTTTGACAAGAAAACAAAAGTTTTCAAGTTTTTCGACTTTGAATGCAGAATTATTAAGAACGATAAGCAATGTTATGGCAAAGTTATGGCAGTTTAAAGTCTCAAAAGATAATTTTTGGGAACTTGGAAACTTTAATGTCAACATGACTTTTTACAAGAAAACAAAAGTTTTCAAGTTTTTCGACTTTGAATGCAGAATTATTAAGAACGATAAGCAATGTTCATAATGACTTCAGAAATGTAAATCGGATCAGTTTTGACAAAGTTATGGCAGTTTAAAGTCTCAGAAGGTAATTTTTGGGAACTTGAAAACTTTTATGTCAACATGACTTTTGACAAGAAAACAAAAGTTTTCAAGTTTTTCGACTTTGAATTATTAAGAACGATAAGCAATGATCAAAATGACTTCCGAAATGTAAATCGTATCAGATTTGACAAAGTTATGGCAGTTTGAAGTCTCAGAAGATAATTTTTGGGAACTTGGAAACTTTTATGTCAACATGACTTTTGACAAGAAAACAAAAGTTTTCAAGTTTTTCGACTTTGAATGCAGAATTATTATGAACGATAAGCAATGATCAAAATAACTTCCGAAATGTAAATCGGATCAGATTTGACAAAGTTATGGCAGTTTAAAGTCTCAGAAGATAATTTTTGGGAACTTGGAAACTTTTATGTCAACATGACTTTTGACAAAAAACAAAAGTTTTCAAGTTTTTCGACTTTGAATGCAGAATTATTAAGAACGATAAGCAATGATCCAAATAGCTTCCGAAATGTAAATGGGTCAGTTTTGACAAATTTATGGCAGCTTAAAGTCTCAGAAGGTAAATTTTGGGAACTTGGAAACTTGTATGTCAACATGACTTTTGACAAGAAAACAAAAGTTTTCAAGTTTTTCGAATTTGAATGCAGAATTATTAGGAACGATAAGCAATGTTCAACATGACTTCCGAAATGTAAATCGGATCAGTTTTGACAAAGTTATGGCAGCGAAAGTCTCAGAAGATAATTTTAAGGAACTTGGAAACTTTATGTCAACATGACTTTTGACAAGAAAACAAAAGTTTTCAAGTTTTTCGACTTTGACTGCAGAATTATTAAGAACGATAAGCAATGATCAAAATGACTTCCGAAATGTAAATCGGATCAGTTTTAACAAAGTTATGGCAGTCTAAACTCTCAGAAGATAATTTTTAGGAACTTGGAAACTTTTTTGTCAACATAATTTTTGGGAACTTGGAAACTTTTATGTCAATATGACTTTTGGCAAGAAAACAAAAGTTTTCAAGTTTTTCGAATTTGAATGCAGAATTATTAGGAACGGTAAGCAATGTTCAACATGACTTCCGAAATGTAAATCGGATCAGTTTTGACAAAGTTATGGCAGCGAAAGTCTCAGAAGATAATTTTAAGGAACTTGGAAACTTTATGTCAATATGACTTTTGACAAGAAAACAAAAGTTTTCAAGTTTTTCGACTTTGAATGCAGAATTATTAAGAACGATAAGCAATGTTATGGCAAAGTTATGGCAGTTTAAAGTCTCAAAAGATAATTTTTGGGAACTTGGAAACTTTAATGTCAACATGACTTTTGACAAGAAAACAAAAGTTTTCAAGTTTTTCGACTTTGAATGCAGAATTATTAAGAACGATAAGCAATGTTCAAAATGACTTCAGATATGTAAATCGGATCAGTTTTGACAAAGTTATGGCAGTTTAAAGTCACAGAAGATAATTTTTCGGAACTTGGAAACTTTTATTTCACATGACTTTTGACAAGAAAACAAAAGTTTTCAAGTTTTTCGACTTTGAATTATTAAGAACGATAGCAATGATCAAAATGACTTCCGAAATGTAAATCGGATCAGTTTTGACAAAGTTATGGCAGTTTGAAGCCTCAGAAGGTAATTTTTGGGAACTTGGAAACTTTTATGTCAACATGACTTTTGACAAGAAAACAAAAGTTTTCAAGTTTCCGACTTTGAATGCAGAATTATTAAGAACGATAAGCAATGATCAAAATAGCTTCCGAAATGTAAATGGGTCAGTTTTGACAAATTTATGGCAGTTTAAAGTCTCAGAATGTAATTTTTGGGAACTTGGAAACTTTTATGTCAACATGACTTTTGACAAGAAAACAAAAGTTTTCAAGTTTTTCGACTTTGAATGCAGAATTATTAAGAACGATAATCAATGATCAAAATAGCTTCCGAAATGTAAATCGGATCAGTTTTGACAAAGTTATGGCAGTTTGAAGTCTCAGAATGTAACTTTTGGGAACTTGGAAACTTTTATGTCAACATGACTTTTGACAAGAAAACAAAAGTTTTCAAGTTTTTCGACTTTGAATGCAGAATTATTAAGAACGATAAGCAATGTTCATAATGACTTCAGAAATGTAAATCGGATCAGTTTTGACAAAGTTATGGCAGTTTAAAGTCTCAGAAGATAATTTTTGGGAACTTGGAAACTTTTATGTCAACATGACTTTTGACAAGAAAACAAAAGTTTTCAAGTTTTTCGACTTTGAATTATTAAGAACGATAAGCAATGATCAAAATAACTTCCGAAATGTAAATCGTATCAGTTTTGACAAAGTTATGGCAGTTTGAAGTCTCAGAAGATAATTTTTGGGAACTTGGAAACTTTTATGTCAACATGATTTTTGACAAGAAAACAAAAGTTTTCAAGTTTTTCGACTTTGAATGCAGAATTATTATGAACGATAAGCAATGATAAAAATAACTTCCGAAATGTAAATCGGATCAGATTTGACAAAGTTATGGCAGTTTTTATGTCAACATGACTTTTGACGAAAAACAAAAGTTTTCAAGTTTTTCGACATTGAATGCAGAATTATTAAGAACGATAAGCAATGATCAAAATAGCTTCCGAAATGTAAATGGGTCAGTTTTGACAAATTTATGGCAGTTTAAAGTCTCAGAAGGTAAATTTTGGGAACTTGGAAACTTGTATGTCAACATGACTTTTGACAAAAAAACAAAAGTTTTCAAGTTTTTCGAATTTGAATGCAGAATTATTAGGAACGATAAGCAATGATCAAAATGACTTCCGAAATGTAAATCGGATCAGTTTTGACAAAGTTATGGCAGTTGAAAGTCTCAGAAGATAATTTTTAGGAACTTGGAAACTTTATGTCAACATGACTTTTGACAAGAAAACAAAAGTTTTCAAGTTTTTCGACTTTGAATGCAGAATTATTAAGAACGATAAGCAATGATCAAAATAACTTCCGAAATGTAAATCGGATCAGTTTTGACAAAGTTATGGCAGCTAAACACTCAGAAGATAATTTTTAGGAACTTGGAAACTTTTTTGTCAACATAATTTTTGGGAATTTGGAAACTTTTATGTCAATATGACTTTTGGCAAGAAAACAAAAGTTTTCAAGTTTTTCGAATTTGAATGCAGAATTATTAGGAACGGTAAGCAATGTTCAACATGACTTCCGAAATGTAAATCGGATCAGTTTTGACAAAGTTATGGCAGCGAAAGTCTCAGAAGATAATTTTTGGGAACTTGGAAACTTTTATGTCAACATGACTTTTGACAAGAAAATAAAAGTTTTCAAGTTTTTCGACTTTGAATGCAGAATTATTAAGAACGATAAGCAATGTTAATGGCAAAGTTATGGCAGTTTAAAGTTCTCAAAAGATAATTTTTGGGAACTTGGAAACTTTAATGTCAACATGACTTTTGACAAGAAAACAAAAGTTTTCAAGTTTTTCGACTTTGAATGCAAAATTATTAAGATCGATAAGCAATGTTCAAAATGACTTCAGATATGTAAATCGGATCAGTTTTGACAAAGTTATGGCAGTTTAAAGTCTCAGAAGATAATTTTTGGGAACTTGGAAACTTTTATGTGAACATGACTTTTGACGAAAAACAAAAGTTTTCAAGTTTTTCGACTTTGAATGCAGAATTATTCAGAACGATAAGCAATGATCAAAATAGCTTCCGAAATGTAAATGGGTCAGTTTTGACAAATTTATGGCAGTTTAAAGTCTCATAATGTAATTTTTGGGAACTTGGAAACTTTTATGTCAACATGACTTTTGACAAGAAAACAAAAGTTTTCAAGTTTTTCGACTTTGAATGCAGAATTATTAAGAACGATAAGCAATGTTCAAAATGACTTCAGAAATGTAAATCGGATCAGTTTTGACAAAGTTATGGCAGTTTAAAGTCTCAGAAGATCATTTTTGGGAACTTGGAAACTTTTATGTCAACATGACTTTTGACAAGAAAACAAAAGTTTTCAAGTTTTTCGACTTTAATGCAGAATTATTAAGAACGATAAGCAATGATCAAAATGACTTCCGAAATGTAAATCGTATCAGTTTTGACAAAGTTATGGCAGTTTGAAGTCTCAGAATGTAACTTTTGGGAACTTGGAAACTTTTATGTCAACATGACTTTTGACAAGAAACCAAAAGTTTTCAAGTTTTTCGACTTTGAATGCAGAATTATTAAGAACGATAAGCAATGTTCAAAATGACTTCAGAAATGTAAATCGGATCAGTTTTGACAAAGTTATGGCAGCCAAAGTCTCAGAAGATAATTTTAAGGAACTTGGAAACTTTTTTGTCAACATGACTTTTGACAAGAAAACAAAAGTTTTCAAGTTTTTCGACTTTGAATTATTAAGAACGATAAGCAATGATCAAAATGACTTCCGAAATGTAAATCGTATCAGTTTTGACAAAGTTATGGCAGTTTGAAGTCTCAGAAGATAATTTTTGGGAACTTGGAAACTTTTATGTCAACATGATTTTTGACAAGAAAACAAAAGTTTTCAAGTTTTTCGACTTTGAATGCAGAATTATTATGAACGATAAGCAATGATCAAAATAACTTCCGAAATGTAAATCGGATCAGATTTGACAAAGTTATGGCAGTTTAAAGTCTCAGAATGTAATTTTTGGGAACTTGGAAACTTTAATGTCAACATGACTTTTGACAAGAAAACAAAAGTTTTCAAGTTTTTCGACTTTGAATGCAGAATTATTAAGAACGATAAGCAATGATCAAAATAGCTTCCGAAATGTAAATGGGTCAGTTTTGACAAATTTATGGCAGCTTAAAGTCTCAGAAGGTAATTTTTGGGAACTTGGAAACTTTTATGTCAACATGACTTTTGACAAGAAAACAAAAGTTTTCAAGTTTTTCGATTTTGAATGCAGAATTATTATGAACGATAAGCAATGATCAAAATAACTTCAGAAATGTAAATCGGATCAGTTTTGACAAAGTTATGGCAGTTTAAAGTCTCAGAAGGTAAATTTTGGGAACTTGGAAACTTGTATGTCAACATGACTTTTGACAAGAAAACAACAGTTTTCAAGTTTTTCAACTTTGAATGCAGAATTATTAGGAACAATAAGCAATGTTCATCATGACTTCCGAAATGTAAATCGGATCAGTTTTGACAAAGTTATGGCAGCGAAAGTCTCAGAAGATAATTTTAAGGAACTTGGAAACTTTATGTCAACATGACTTTTGACAAGAAAACAAAAGTTTTCAAGTTTTTCGAATTTGAATGCAGAATTATTAAGAACGATAAGCAATGATCAAAATGACTTCCGAAATGTAAATCGGATCAGTTTTAACAAAGTTATGGCAGCTAAACTCTCAGAAGATAATTTTTAGGAACTTGGAATTTTTTTTGTCAACATAATTTTTGGGAACTTGGAAACTTTTATGTCAATATGACTTTTGGCAAGAAAACAAAAGTTTTCAAGTTTTTCGAATTTGAATGCAGCATTATTAGGAACGGTAAGCAATGTTCAACATGACTTCCGAAATGTAAATCGGATCAGTTTTGACAAAGTTATGGCAGCGAAAGTCTCAGAAGATAATTTTAAGGAACTTGGAAACTTTTTTGTCAACAAAATTTTTGGGAACTTGGAAACTTTTATGTCAATATGACTTTTGGCAAGAAAACAAAAGTTTTCAAGTTTTTCGACTTTGAATGCAGAATTATTAAGAACGATAAGCAATGTTATGGCAAAGTTATGGCAGTTTAAAGTCTCAAAAGATAATTTTTGGGAACTAGGAAACTTTAATGTCAACATGACTTTTGACAAGAAAACAAAAGTTTTCAGGTTTTTCGACTTTGAATGCAAAATTATTAATATCGACAAGCAATGTTCAAAATGACTTCAGATATGTAAATCGGATCAGTTTTGACAAAGTTATGGCAGTTTAAAGTCTCAGAAGATAATTTTTGGGAACTTGGAAACTTGTATGTCAACATGACTTTTGACAAGAAAACAAAAGGTTTCAAGTTTTTCGACTTTGAATACAGAATTATTAAGAACGATAAGCAATGATCAAAATGACTTTCGAAATGTAAATCGGATCAGTTTTGACAAAGTTATGGCAGTTTAAAGTCTCAGAAGGTAATTTTTGGGAACTTGGAAACTTTTATGTCAACATGACTTTTGACAAGAAAACAAAAGTTTTCAAGTTTTTCGAATTTGAATGCAGAATTATTAAGATCGATAAGCAATGATCAAAATAGCTTCCGAAATGTAAATGGGTCAGTTTTGACAAATTTATGGCAGTTTAAAGTCTCAGAAGGTAATTTTTGGGAACTTGGAAACTTGTATGTCAACATGACTTTTGACAAGAAAACAACAGTTTTGAAGTTATTCGACTTTGAATACAGAATTATTAAGAACGATAAGCAATGATCAAAATGACTTTCGAAATGTAAATCGGATCAGTTTTGACAAAGTTATGGCAGTTTGAAGTCTCAGAAGGTAATTTTTGGGAACTTGGAAACTTTTATGTCGACATGACTTTTGACAAGAAAACAAAAGTTTTCAAGTTTTTCGAATTTGAATGCAGAATTATTAAGATCGATAAGCAATGATCCAAATAGCTTCCGAAATGTAAATGGGTCAGTTTTGACAAATTTATGGCAGTTTAAAGTTTTAGAAGGTAATTTTTGGGAACTTGGAAACTTGTATGTCAACATGACTTTTGACAAGAAAACAACAGTTTTGAAGTTTTTCTACTTTGAATGCAGAATTATTAAGAACGATAAGCAATAATCAAAATAACTTCCGAAATGTAAATCGGATCAGTTTTGACAAAGTTATGGCAGTTTGAAGTCTCAGAATGTAACTTTTGGGAACTTGGAAACTTTTATGTCAACATGACTTTTGACAAGAAAACAAAAGTTTTCAAGTTTTTCGACTTTGAATGCAGAATTATTAAGAACGATAAGCAATGTTCAAAATGACTTCAGAAATGTAAATCGGATCAGTTTTGCCAAAGTTAAGGCAGTTTAAAGTCTCAGAAGATAAATTTTCGGTACTTGAAAACTTTTATGTCAACATGACTTTTGACAAGAAAACAAAAGTTTTCAAGTTTTTCGAATTTGAATGCAGAATTATTCAGAACGATAAGCAATGATCAAAATAGCTTCCGAAATGTAAATGGGTCAGTTTTGACAAAGTTATGGCAGTTTAAAGTCTCAGAAGATAATTTTTAGGAACTTGGAAACTTTTATGTTAACATGACTTTTGGCAAGAAAACAAAAGTTTTCAAGTTTTTCGACTTTAAATGCAGAATTATTAAGAACGATAAGCAATGTTATGGCAAAGTTATGGCAGTTTAAAATCTCAGAAGATAATTTTTGGGAACTTGGAAACTTTAATGTCAACATGACTTTTGACAAGAAAACAAAAGTTTTCAAGTTTTTCGACTTTGAATGCAGAATTATTAAGAACCATAAGCAATGTTCAAAATGACTTCAGAAATGTAAATCGGATCAGTTTTGACAAAGTTATGGCAGTTTAAAGTCTCAGAAGGTAAATTTTGGGAACTTGGAAACTTGTATGTCAACATAACTTTTGACAAGAAAACAAAAGCTTTCAAGTTTTTCGAATTTGAATGCAGAATTATTAGGAACGATAAGCAATGTTCCACATGACTTCCGAAATGTAAATCGGATCAGTTTTGACAAAGTTATGGCAGCGAAAGTCTCAGAAGATAATTTTAAGGAACTTGGGAACTTTTATGTCAACATGACTTTTGACAAGAAAACAAAAGTTTTCAAGTTTTTCGATTAAGAATTATTAAGAACGATAAGCAATGATCAAAATGACTTCCGAAATGTAAATCGGACCAGTTTTAACAAAGTTATGGCAGCTAAACTCTCAGAAGATAATTTTTAGGAACGTGGAAACTTTTTTGTCAACATAATTTTTGGGAACTTGGAAACTTTTATGTCAATATGACTTTTGGCAAGAAAACAAAAGTTTTCAAGTTTTTCGACTTTGAATGCAGAATTATTAAGAACGATAAGCAATGTAATGGCAAAGTTATGGCAGTTTAAAATCTCAGAAGATAATTTTTGGGAACTTGGAAACTTTAATGTCAACATGACGTTTCACAAGAAAACAAAAGTTTTCAAGTTTTTCGACTTTGAATGCAAAATTATTAAGAACGATAAGCAATGTTCAAAATGACTTCAGAAATGTAAATCGGATCAGTTTTGACAAAGTTATGGCAGTTTAAAGTCTCAGAAGATAATTTTTCGGAACTTGGAAACTTTTATGTCAACATGAGTTTTGACAAGAAAACAAAAGTTTTCAAGTTTTTCGAATTTGAATGCAGAATTATTAGGAACGGTAAGCAATGTTCAACATGACTTCCGAAATGTAAATCGGATCAGTTTTGACAAAGTTATGGCAGCGAAAGTCTCAGAAGATAATTTTAAGGAACTTGGAAACTTTTTTGTCGACAAAATTTTTGGGAACTTGGAAACTTTTATGTCAATATGACTTTTGGCAAGAAAACAAAAGTTTTCAAGTTTTTCGACTTTGAATGCAGAATTATTAAGAACGATAAGCAATGTTATGGCAAAGTTATGGCAGTTTGAAGTCTCAGAAGATAATTTTTGGGAACTTGCAAACTTTAATGTCAACATGACTTTTGACAAGAAAACAAAAGTTTTCAAGTTTTTCGACTTTGAACGCAAACTTATTAAGAACGATAAGCAATGTTCAAAATGACTTCAGAAATGTAAATCGGATCAGTTTTGACAAAGTTATGGCAGTTTGAAGTCTCAGAAGATAATTTTTCGGAAATTGGAAACTATTATGTCAACATGACTTTTGACAAGAAAACAAAAGTTTTCAAGTTTTTCGACTTTGAATGCAGAATTATTCAGAACGATAAGCAATGATCAAAATGACTTCCGAAATGTAAATCTTATCAGTTTTGACAAAGTTATGGCAGTTTGAAGTCTCAGAAGGTAATTTTTGGGACCTTGGAAACTTGTATGTCAACATGACTTTTGACAAGAAAACAAAAGTTTTCAAGTTTTTCGAATTTAAATACAGAATTATTAAGAAAGATAAGCAACTATCAAAATGACTTCCGAAATGTAAATCGGATCAATTTTGACAAAGCTATGACAGTTTAAAGTCTCAGAAGGTAATTTTTGGGAACTTGGAAACTTTGATGTCAACATGACTTATGACAAGAAAATAACAGTTTTGAAGTTTTTCGACTTTGAATGCAGAATTATTAAGAACGATAAGCAATAATCAAAATAACTTCCGAAATGTAAATCGGATCAGTTTTGACAAAATTATGGCAGTTTGAAGTCTCAGAATGTAACTTTTGGGAACTTGGAAACTTTAATGTCAACATGACTTTTGACAAGCAAACAAAAGTTTTCAAGTTTTTCGACTTTGAATGGAGAATTATTAAGAACGATAAGCAATGTTCAAAATGACTTCAGAAATGTAAATCGGATCAGTTTTGACAAAGTTATGGCAGTTTAAAGTCACAGAAGATAATTTTTCGGAACTTGGAAACTTTTATGTCACATGACTTTTGACAAGAAAACAAAAGTTTTCAAGTTTTTCGACTTTGAATTATTAAGAACGATAAGCAATGATCAAAATGACTTCCGAATTGTAAATCGTATCAGTTTTGACAAAGTTATGGCAGTTTAAAGTCTCAGAAGGTAATTTTTGGGAACTTGGAAACTTTTATGTCAACATGACTTTTGACAAGAAAACAAAAGTTTTCAAGTTTTTCGACTTTGACTGCAGAATTATTATGAACGATAAGCAATGGTCAAAATAACTTCCGAAATGTAAATCGGATCAGATTTGACAAAGTTATGGCAGTTTAAAGTCTCAGAATGTAACTTTTGGGAACTTGGAAACTTTTATGTCAACATGACTTTTGACAAGAAAACAACAGTTTTGAAATTTTTCGACTTTGAATGCAGAATTATTAAGAACGATAAGCAATGTTCAGAATGACTTCAGAAATGTAAATCGGATCAGTTTTGACAAAGTTATGGCAGTTTAAAGTCTGAGAAGATAATTTTTCGGAACTTGGAAACTTTAATGTCAACATTACTTTTGACAAGAAAACAAAAGTTTTCAAGATTTTCGACTTTGAATTATTAAGAACGATAAGCAATGATCAAAATGACTTCCGAAATGTAAATCGGATCAGTTTTAACAAAGTTATGGCAGCTAAACTCTCAGAAGATAATTTTTAGGAACTTGGAAACTTTTTTGTCAACATAATTTTTGGGAACTTGGAAACTTTTATGTCAATATGACTTTTGGCAAGAAAACAAAAGTTTTCAAGTTTTTCGACTTTGAATGCAGAATTATTATGAACGATAAGCAATGTTATGGCAAAGTTATGGCGGTTTAAAGTCTCAGAAGATAATTTTTGGGAACTTGGAAACTTTTATGTCAACATGACTTTTGACAAGAAAACAAAAGTTTTCAAGTTTTTCGACTTTGAATGCAGAATTATTAAGAACGATAAGCAATGTTCAAAATGACTTCAGAAATGTAAATCAGATCAGTTTTGACAAAGTTATGGCAGTTTAAAGTCTCAGAAGATAATTTTTGGGAACTTGGAAACTTTTTTGTCAACATGACTTAACAGAATTATTAAGAACGATAAGCAATGATCAAAATAGCTTCCGAAATGTAAATGGGTCAGTTTTGACAAATTTATGGCAGTTTAAAGTCTCAGAAGATAATTTTTAGGAACTTGGAAACTTTTATGTCAACATGACTTATGACAAGAAAACAACAGTTTTGAAGTTTTTCGACTTTGAATGCAGAATTATTAAGAACGATTAGCAATAATCAAAATGACTTCCGAAATGTAAATCGGATCAGTTTTAACAAAGTTATGGCAGCTAAATTCTCAGAAGATAATTTTTAGGAACTTGGAAACTTTTTTGTCAACATAATTTTTGGGAACTTGGAAACTTTTATGTCAATATGACTTTTGGCAAGAAAACAAAAGTTTTCAAGTTTTTCGACTTTGAATGCAGAATTATTAAGAACGATAAGCAATGTTATGGCAAAGTTATGGCGGTTTAAAGTCTCAGAAGATAATTTTTGGGAACTTGGAAACTTTTATGTCAACATGACTTTTGACAAGAAAACAAAAGTTTTCAAGTTTTTCGACTTTGAATGCAGAATTATTAAGAACGATAAGCAATGTTCAAAATGACTTCAGAAATGTAAATCAGATCAGTTTTGACAAAGTTATGGCAGTTTAAAGTCTCAGAAGATAATTTTTGGGAACTTGGAAACTTTTATGTCAACATGACTTTTGACAAAAAACAAAAGTTTTCAAGTTTTTCGACTTTGAATGCAGAATTATTAAGAACGATAAGCAATAATCAAAATGACTTCCGAAATGTAAATCGGATCAGTTTTAACAAAGTAATGGCAGCTAAATTCTCAGAAGATAATTTTTAGGAACTTGGAAACTTTTTTGTCAATATGACTTTTGGCAAGAAAACAAAAGTTTTCAAGTTTTTCGACTTTGAATGCAGAATTATTAAGAACGATAAGCAATGTTATGGCAAAGTTATGGCGGTTTAAAGTCTCAGAAGATAATTTTTGGGAACTTGCAAACTTTTATGTCAACATGACTTTTGACAAGAAAACAAAAGTTTTCAAGTTTTTCGACTTTGAATGCAGAATTATTAAGAACGATAAGCAATGATCAAAATGACTTCCGAAATGTAAATCGGATCAGTTTTAACAAAGTTATGGCAGCTAAACTCTCAGAAGATAATTTTTAGGAACTTGGAAACTTTTTTGTCAACATAATTTTTGGGAACTTGGAAACTTTTATGTCAATATGACTTTTGGCAAGAAAACAAAAGTTTTCAAGTTTTTCGACTTTGAATGCAGAATTATTAAGAACGATAAGCAATGTTATGGCAAAGTTATGGCGGTTAAAAGTCTCAGAAGATAATTTTTGGGAACTTGGAAACTTTTATGTCAACATGACTTTTGACAAGAAAACAAAAGTTTTCAAGTTTTTCGACTTTGAATGCAGAATTATTAAGAACGATAAGCAATGTTCAAAATGACTTCAGAAATGTAAATCAGATCAGTTTTGACAAAGTTATGGCAGTTTAAAGTCTCAGAAGATAATTTTTGGGAACTTGGAAACTTTTATGTCAATATGACTTTTGGCAAGAAAACAAAAGTTTTCAAGTTTTTCGACTTTGAATGCAGAATTATTAAGAACGATAAGCAATGTTATGGCATAGTTATGGCGGTTTAAAGTCTCAGAAGATAATTTTTGGGAACTTGGAAACTTTTATGTCAACATGACTTTTGACAAGAAAACAAAAGTTTTCAAGTTTTTCGACTTTGAATGCAGAATTATTAAGAACGATAAGCAATGTTCAAAATGACTTCAGAAATGTAAATCGGATCAGTTTTGACAAAGTTATGGCAGTTTAAAGTCTCAGAAGATAATTTTTGGGAACTTGGAAACTTTTATGTCAACATGACTGTTGACAAGAAAACAAAAGTTTTCAAGTTTTTCGACTTTGAATGCAGAATTATTAAGAACGATAAGCAATGATCAAAATAGCTTCCAAAATGTAAATGGGTCAGTTTTGACAAATTTATGGCAGTTTAAAGTCTCAGAAGGTAATTTTTGGGAACTTGGAAACTTTATTGTCAACATGACTTTTGACAAGAAAACAAAAGTTTTCAAGTTTTTCGACTTTGAATGCAGAATTATTATGAACGATAAGCAATGATCAAAATAACTTCCGAAATGTAAATTGGATCAGTTTTGACAAAGTTATGGCAGTTTAAAGTGTCAGAAGGTAATTTTTGGGAACTTGGAAACTTTTATGTCAACATGACTTTTGACAAGAAAACAAAAGTTTTCAAGTTTTTCGAATTTGAATGCAGAATTATTAGGAACGGTAAGCAATGTTCAACATGACTTCCGAAATGTAAATCGGATCAGTTTTGACAAAGTTAGGGCAGCGAAAGTCTCAGAAGATAATTTTAAGGAACTTGGAAACTTTTTTGTCAACATAATTTTTGGGAACTTGGAAACTTTTTATGTCAATATGACTTTTGGCAAGAAAACAAAAGTTTTCAAGTTTTTCGACTTTGAATGCAGAATTATTAAGAACGATAAGCAATGTTATGGCAAAGTTATGGCAGTTTAAAGTCTCAGAAGATAATTTTTGGGAACTTGGAAACTTTAATGTTAACATGACTTTTGACAAGAAAACAAAAGTTTTCAAGTTTTTCGACTTTGAATGCAAAATTATTCAGAACGATAAGCAATGTTCAAAATGCCTTCAGAAATGTAAATCGGATCAGTTTTGACAAAGTTATGGCAGTTTAAAGTCTCAGAAAGTAATTTTTCGGAACTTGGAAACTTTTATGTCAACATGACTTTTGACAAGAAAACAAAAGTTTTCAAGTTTTTCGACTTTGAATGCAGAATTATTCAGAACGATAAGCAATGATCAAAATGACTTCCGAAATGTAAATCTTATCAGTTTTGACAAAGTTATGGCAGTTTGAAGTCTCAGAAGGTAATTTTTGGGAACTTGGCAACTTTTATGTTAACATGATTTTTGACAAGAAAACAAATGTTTTCAAGTTTTTCGACTTTGAATGCAGAATTATTAAGAACGATAAGCAATGATCAAAATAGCTTCCGAAATGTAATTGGGTCAGTTTTGACAAATTTATGGCAGTTTAAAGTCTCAGAAGGTAATTTTTGGGAATTAAAAAACTTGTATGTTAACATGACTTTTGACAAGAAAACAAAAGTTTTCAAGTTTTTCGAATTTGAATACAGAATTATTAAGAAAGATAAGCAACTATCAAAATGACTTCCGAAATGTAAATCGGATAAATTTTGACAAAGTTATGACAGTTTAAAGTCTCAGAAGGTAATTTTTGGGAACTTGGAAACTTTTATGTCAACATGACTTATGACAAGAAAACAACAGTTTTGAAGTTTTTCGACTTTGAATGCAGAATTATTAAGAACGATAAGCAATAATCAAAATAACTTCCGAAATGTAAATCGGATCAGTTTTGACAAAACTATGGCAGTTTGAAGTCTCAGAATGTAACTTTTGGGAACTTATAAACTTTAATGTCAACATGACTTTTGACAAGCAAACAAAAGTATTCAAGTTTTTCGACTTTGAATGGAGAATTATTAAGAACGATAAGCAATGTTCAAAATGACTTAAGAAATGTAAATCGGATCAGTTTTGACAAAGTTATGGCAGTTTAAAGTCACAGAAGATAATTTTTCGGAACTTGGAAACTATTATGTTAACATGATTTTAGACAAGAAAACAAAAGTTTTCAAGTTTTTCGACTTTGAATGCAAAATTATTCAGAACGATAAGCAATGTTCAAAATGCCTTCAGAAATGTAAATCGGATCAGTTTTGACAAAGTTATGGCAGTTTAAAGTCTCAGAAGATAATTTTTCGGAACTTGGAAACTTTTATGTCAACATGACTTTTGACAAGAAAACAAAAGTTTTCAAGTTTTTCGACTTTGAATTATTAAGAACGATTAGCAATGATCAAAATGACTTCCGAATTGTAAATCGTATCAGATTTGACAAAGTTATGGCAGTTTGAAGTCTCAGAAGGTAATTTTTGGGAACTTGGAAACTATTATGTTAACATGATTTTAGACAAGAAAACAAAAGTTTTCAAGTTTTTCGAATTTGAATGCAGAATTATTAAGAACGATAAGCAATGATCAAAATAGCTTCCGAAATGTAATTGGGTCAGCTTTGACAAATTTATGGCAGTTTAAAGTCTCAGAAGGTAATTTTTGGGAAATTGGAAACTTGAATGTCAACATGACTTTTGACAAGAAAACAAAAGTTTTCAAGTTTTTCGAATTTGAATACAGAATTATTAAGAAAGATAAGCAACTATCAAAATGACTTCCGAAATGTAAATCGGATAAATTTTGACAAAGTTATGACAGTTTAAAGTCTCAGAAGGTAATTTTTGGGAACTTGGAAACTTTTATGTCAACATGACTTATGACAAGAAAACAACAGTTTTGAAGTTTTTCGACTTTGAATGCAGAATTATTAAGAACGATAAGCAATAATCAAAATAACTTCCGAAATGTAAATCGGATCAGTTTTGACAAAACTATGGCAGTTTGAAGTCTCAGAATGTAACTTTTGGGAACTTATAAACTTTTAATGTCAACATGACTTTTGACAAGCAAACAAAAGTATTCAAGTTTTTCGACTTTGAATGGAGAATTATTAAGAACGATAAGCAATGTTCAAAATGACTTAAGAAATGTAAATCGGATCAGTTTTGACAAAGTTATGGCAGTTTAAAGTCTCAGAAGAAAGTTTTCGGGAACTTGGAAACTTTTATGTCAACATGACTTATGACAAGAAAACAACAGTTTTGAAGTTTTTCGACTTTGAATGCAGAATTATTAAGAACGATAAGCAATGATCAAAATAGCTTCCGAAATGTAAATGGGTCAGTTTGACAAATTTATGGCAGTTTAAAGTCTCAGAATGTAATTTTTGGGAACTTGGAAACTTGAACGTCAACATGACTTTTGACAAGAAAACAAAAGTTTTCAAGTTTTTCGACTTTGAATGCAGAATTATTAAGAACAATAAGCAACTATCAAAATGACTTCAGAAATGTAAATCGGATCAGTTTTGACAAAGTTATGGCAGTTTAAAGTCTCAGAAGAAAGTTTTCGGGAACTTGGAAACTTTTATGTCAACATGACTTTTGACAAGAAAACAAAAGTTTTCAAGTTTTTCGACTTTGAATTATTAAGAACGATAAGCAATGATCAAAATGACTTCCGAAATGTAAATCGTATCAGTTTTGACAAAGTTATGGCAGTTTGAAGTCTCAGAAGGTAGTTTTTGGGAACTTGGAAACTTTTATGTCAACATGACTTATGACAAGAAAACAAAAGTTTTCAAGTTTTTCGACTTTGACTGCAGAATTATTATGAACGATAAGCAATGATCAAAATAACTTCCGAAATGTAAATCGGATCAGATTTGACAAAGTTATGGCAGTTTAAAGTCTCAGAAGGTAATTTTTGGAAACTTGGAAACTTTAATGTCAACATGACTTTTGACAAGAAAACAAAAGTTTTCAAGTTTTTCGACTTTGAATGCAGAATTATTAAGAACGATAAGCAATGATCAAAATAGCTTCCGAAATGTAAATGGGTCAGTTTTGACAAATTTTAGCAGCTTAAAGTCTCAGAAGGTAATTTTTGGGTACTTGGAAACTTTTATGTCAATATGACTTTTGACAAGAAAACAAAAGTTTTCAAGTTTTTCGACTTTGAATGCAGAATTATTAAGAACGATAAGCAATGATCAAAATAACTTCCGAAATGTAAATCGGATCAGTTTTGACAAAGTTATTGCAGTTTAAAGTCTCAGAAGGTAAATTTTGGCAACTTGGAAACTTGAATGTCAACATGACTTTTGACAAGAAAACAAAAGTTATCAAGTTTTTCGAATTTGAATTTGAATTATTAGGAACGATAAGCAATGTTCAACATGACTTCCGAAATGTAAATCGGATCAGTTTTGACAAAGTTATGGCAGCGAAAGTCTCAGAAGATAATTTTAAGGAACTTGGAAACTTTTATGTCAACATGACTTTTGACAAGAAAACAAAAGTTTTCGAGTTTTTCGACTTTGAATGCGGAATTATTAAGAACGATAAGCAATGATCAAAATAGCTTCCGAAATGTAAATGGGTCAGTTTTGACAAATTTATGGCAGCTTAAAGTCTCAGAAGGTAATTTTTGGGAACTTGGAAACTTTTATGTCAACATGACTTTTAACAAGAAAACAAAAGTTTTCAAGTTTTTCGACTTTGAATGCAGAATTATTATGAACGATAAGCAATGATCAAAATAACCTCCGAAATGTAAATCGGATCAGTTTTGACAAGCAAACAAAAGTTTTCAAGTTTTTCGACTTTGACTGCAGAATTATTATGAACGATAAGCAATGATCAAAAAAGCTTCCGAAATGTAAATGGGTCAGTTTTGACAAATTTATGGCAGTTTAAAGTCTCAGAAGATAATTTTTAGGAACTTGGAAACTTTTATGTCAACATGACTTATGACAAGAAAACAACAGCTTTGAAGTTTTTCGACTTTGAATGCAGAATTATTAAGAACGATAAGCAATAATCAAAATGACTTCCGAAATGTAAATCGGATCAGTTTTAACAAAGTTATGGCAGCTTAATTCTCAGAAGATAATTTTTAGGAACTTGGAAACTTTTTTGTCAACATAATTTTTGGGAACTTGGAAACTTTTATGTCAATATGACTTTTGGCAAGAAAACAAAAGTTTTCAAGTTTTTCGACTTTGAATGCAGAATTATTAAGAACGATAAGCAATGTTATGGCAAAGTTATGGCGGTTTAAAGTCTCAGAAGATAATTTTTGGGAACTTGGAAACTTTTATGTCAACATGACTTTTGACAAGAAAACAAAAGTTTTCAAGTTTTTCGACTTTGAATGCAGAATTATTAAGAACGATAAGCAATGTTCAAAATGACTTCAGAAATGTAAATCGGATCAGTTTTGACAAAGTTATGGCAGTTTAAAGTCTCAGAAGATAATTTTTGGGAACTGGGAAACTTTTATGTCAACATGACTGTTGACAAGAAAACAAAAGTTTTCAAGTTTTTCGACTTTGAATGCAGAATTATTAAGAACGATAAGCAATGATCAAAATAGCTTCCAAAATGTAAATGGGTCAGTTTTGACAAATTTATGGCAGTTTAAAGTCTCAGAAGGTAATTTTTGGGAACTTGGAAACTTTTATGTCAATATGACTTTTGGCAAGAAAACAAAAGTTTTCAAGTTTTTCGACTTTGAATGCAGAATTATTCAGAACGATAAGCAATGATCAAAATGACTTCCGAAATGTAAATCTTATCAGTTTTGACAAAGTTATGGCAGTTTGAAGTCTCAGAAGGTAATTTTTGGGAACTTGGAAACTTGTATGTCAACATGACTTTTGACAAGAAAACAAAAGTTTTCAAGTTTTTCGAATTTAAATACAGAATTATTAAGAAAGATAAG
This sequence comes from Drosophila maculinotata, assembly GCA_035045305.1. Lineage (NCBI taxonomy): Eukaryota > Metazoa > Arthropoda > Insecta > Diptera > Drosophilidae > Drosophila > Drosophila maculinotata. The sequence goes on from JAWNPD010000236.1 coordinate 400,914, forward strand.
CAACTATCAAAATGACTTCCGAAATGTAAATCGGATCAATTTTAACAAAGCTATGACAGTTTAAAGTCTCAGAAGGTAATTTTTTGGAACTTGGAAACTTTTATGACAACATGACTTATGACAAGAAAACAACAGTTTTGAAGTTTTTCGACTTTGAATGGAGAATTATTAAGAACGATAAGCAATGTTCAAAATGACTTCAGAAATGTAAATCGGATCAGTTTTGATAAAGTTATGGCAGTTTAAAGTCACAGAAGATCATTTTTCGGAACTTGGAAACTTTTATGTCACATGACTTTTGACAAGAAAACAAAAGTTTTCAAGTTTTTCGACTTTGAATTATTAAGAACGATAAGCAATGATCAAAATGACTTCCGAATTGTAAATCGTATCAGTTTTGACAAAGCTATGGCAGTTTGAAGTCTCAGAAGGTAATTTTTGGGAACTTGGAGACTTTTATGTCAACATGACTTTTGACAAGAAAACAAAAGTTTTCAAGTTTTTCGACTTTGACTGCAGAATTATTATGAACGATAAGCAATGTTATGGCAAAGTTATGGCGGTTTAAAGTCTCAGAAGATAATTTTTGGGAACTTGGAAACTTTTATGTCAACATGACTTTTGACAAGAAAACAAAAGTTTTCAAGTTTTTCGACTTTGAATTATTAAGAACGATAAGCAATTATCAAAATGACTTCCGAAATGTAAATCGGATCAGTTTTAACAAAGTTATGGCAGCTAAACTCTCAGAAGATAATTTTGAGGAACTTGGAAACTTTTTTGTCAACATAATTTTTGGGAACTTGGAAACTTTTATGTCAATTTGACTTTTGGCAAGAAAACAAAAGTTTTCAAGTTTTTCGACTTTGAATGCAGAATTATTATGAACGATAAGCAATGTTATGGCAAAGTTATGGCGGTTTTAAGTCTCAGAAGATAATTTTTGGGAACTTGGAAACTTTTATGTCAACATGACTTTTGACAAGAAAACAAAAGTTTTCAAGTTTTTCGACTTTGAATGCAGAATTATTAAGAACGATAAGCAATGTTCAAAATGACTTCAGAAATGTAAATCGGATCAGTTTTGACAAAGTTATGGCAGTTTAAAGTCTCAGAAGATAATTTTTGGGAACTTGGAAACTTTTATGTCAACATGACTTTTGACAAAAAACAAAAGTTTTCAAGTTTTTCGACTTTGAATGCAGAATTATTAAGAACGATAAGCAATGATCAAAATAGCTTCCGAAATGTAAATGGGTCAGTTTTGACAAATTTATGGCAGTTTAAAGTCTCAGAAGATAATTTTTAGGAACTTGGAAACTTTTATGTCAACATGACTTATGACAAGAAAACAAAAGTTTTGAAGTTTTTCGACTTTGAATGCAGAATTATTAAGAACGATAAGCAATAATCAAAATGACTTCCGAAATGTAAATCGGATCAGTTTTAACAAAGTTATGGCAGCTAAATTCTCAGAAGATAATTTTTAGGAACTTGGAAACTTTTTTGTCAACATAATTTTTGGGAACTTGGAAACTTCTATGTCAATATGACTTTTGGCAAGAAAACAAAAGTTTTCAAGTTTTTCGACTTTGAATGCAGAATTATTAAGAACGATAAGCAATGATCAAAATAGCTTCCAAAATGTAAATGGGTCAGTTTTGACAAATTTATGGCAGTTTAAAGTCTCAGAAGGTAATTTTTGGGAACTTGGAAACTTTAATGTCAACATGACTTTTGACAAGAAAACAAAAGTTTTCAAGTTTTTCGACTTTGAATGCAGAATTATTATGAACGATAAGCAATGATCAAAATAACTTCCGAAATGTAAATGGGTCAGTTTTGACAAATTTATGGCAGTTTAAAGTCTCAGAAGGTAATTTTCGGGAACTTGGAAACTTTAATGTCAACATGACTTTTGACAAGAAAACAAAAGTTTTCAAGTTTTTCGACTTTGAATGCAGAATTATTATGAACGATAAGCAATGATCAAAATAACTTCCGAAATGTAAATTGGATCAGTTTTGACAAAGTTATGGCAGTTTAAAGTGTCAGAAGGTAATTTTTGGGAACTTGGAAACTTTTATGTCAACATGACTTTTGACAAGAAAACAAAAGTTTTCAAGTTTTTCGAATTTGAATGCAGAATTATTAGGAACGGTAAGCAATGTTCAACATGACTTCCGAAATGTAAATCGGATCAGTTTTGACAAAGTTAGGGCAGCGAAAGTCTCAGAAGATAATTTTAAGGAACTTGGAAACTTTTTTGTCAACATAATTTTTGGGAACTTGGAAACTTTTATGTCAATATGACTTTTGGCACGAAAACAAAAGTTTTCAAGTTTTTCGACTTTGAATGCAGAATTATTAAGAACGATAAGCAATGTTATGGCAAAGTTATGGTAGTTTAAAGTCTCAGAAGATAATTTTTTGGGAACTTGGAAACTTTAATGTTAACATGACTTTTGACAAGAAAACAAAAGTTTTCAAGTTTTTCGACTTTGAATGCAAAATTATTCAGAACGATAAGCAATGTTCAAAATGACTTCAGAAATGTAAATCGGATCAGTTTTGACAAAGTTATGGCAGTTTGAAGTCTCAGAAGGTAATTTTTGGGAACTTGGAAACTTTAATGTTAACATGATTTTTGACAAGAAAACAAATGTTTTCAAGTTTTTCGACTTTGAATGCAGAATTATTAAGAACGATAAGCAATGATCAAAATAGCTTCCGAAATGTAAATCGGATAAATTTTGACAAAGTTATGACAGTTTAAAGTCTCAGAAGGTAATTTTTGGGAACTTGGAAACTTTTATGTCAACATGACTTATGACAAGAAAACAACAGTTTTGAAGTTTTTCGACTTTGAATGCAGAATTATTAAGAACGATAAGCAATAATCAAAATAACTTCCGAAATGTAAATCGGATCAGTTTTGACAAAACTATGGCAGTTTGAAGTCTCAGAATATAACTTTTGGGAACTTGGAAACTTTTATGTCAACATGATTTTTGACAAGCAAACAAAAGTTTTCAAGTTTTTCGACTTTGAATGGAGAATTATTAAGAACGATAAGCAATGTTCAAAATGACTTCAGAAATGTAAATCGGATCAGTTTTGACAAAGTTATGGCAGTTTGAAGTCTCAGAAGGTAATTTTTGGGAACTTGAAAACTTGTATGTCAACATGACTTATGACAAGAAAACAAAAGTTTTCAAGTTTTTCGACTTTGACTGCAGAATTATTATGAACGATAAGCAATGATCAAAATAACTTCCGAAATGTAAATCGGATCAATTTTGACAAAGTTATGGCAGTTTAAAGTCTCAGAATGTAACTTTTTGGAACTTGGAAACTTTTATGTCAACATGACTTTTGACAAGAAAACAAAAGATTTCAAGTTTTTCGACTTTGAATTATTAAGAACGATAAGCAATGATCAAAATGACTTCCGAAATGTAAATCGTATCAGTTTTGACAAAGTTATGGCAGTTTGAAGTCTCAGAAGGTAGTTTTTGGGAACTTGGAAACTTTTATGTCAACATGACTTATGACAAGAAAACAAAAGTTTTCAAGTTTTTCGACTTTGACTGCAGAATTATTATGAACGATAAGCAATGATCAAAATAACTTCCGAAATGTAAATCGGATCAGATTTGACAAAGTTATGGCAGTTTAAAGTCTCAGGAGGTAATTTTTGGGAACTTGGAAACTTTAATGTAAACATGACTTTTGACAAGAAATAAGCAGTTTTGAAATTTTTCGACTTTGAATGCACAATTATTAAGAACGATAAGCAATGATCAAAATAGCTTCCGAAATGTAAATGGGTCAGTTTTGACAAATTTATGGCAGTTTAAAGTCTCAGAATGTAATTTTTGGGAACTTGGAAACTTGAACGTCAACATGACTTTTGACAAGAAAACAAAAGTTTTCAAGTTTTTCGACTTTGAATTATTAAGAACGATAAGCAATGATCAAAATGACTTCCGAAATGTAAATCGTATCAGTTTTGACAAAGTTATGGCAGTTTGAAGTCTCAGAAGGTAGTTTTTGGGAACTTGGAAACTTTTATGTCAACATGACTTATGACAAGAAAACAAAAGTTTTCAAGTTTTTCGACTTTGACTGCAGAATTATTATGAACGATAAGCAATGATCAAAATAACTTCCGAAATGTAAATCGGATCAGATTTGACAAAGTTATAGCAGTTTAAAGTCTCAGGAGGTAATTTTTGGGAACTTGGAAACTTTAATGTAAACATGACTTTTGACAAGAAAACAAAAGTTTTCAAGTTTTTCGACTTTGAATGCAGAATTATTAAGAACGATAAGCAATGATCAAAATAGCTTCCGAAATGTAAATGGGTCAGTTTTGACAAATTTATGGCAGCTTAAAGTCTCAGAAGGTAATTTTTGGGAACTTGGAAACATTTATGTCAATATGACTTTTGACAAAAAAACAAAAGTTTTCAAGTTTTTCGACTTTGAATGCAGAATTATTAAGAACGATAAGCAATGTTCAACATGACTTCCGAAATGTAAATCGGATCAGTTTTGACAAAGTTATGGCAGCGAAAGTCTCAGAAGATAATTATTCGGAACTTGGAAACTTTTATATGTTGACATAAAGTTATGGCAGTTTAAAGTCTCAGAAGGTCATTTTTGGGAACTTGGAAACTTTTATGTCAACATGACTTTTAACAAGAAAACAAAAGTTTTCAAGTTTTTCGACTTTGAATGCAGAATTATTATGAACGATAAGCAATGATCAAAATAACCTCCGAAATGTAAATCGGATCAGTTTTGACAAAGTTATGGCAGTTTAAAGTCTCAGAAGATAATTTTTCGGAACTTGGAAACTTTTATATGTTGACATTAAGTTATGGCAGTTTAAAGTCTCAGAAGAAAGTTTTTGGGAACTTGGAAACTTTTATGTCAACATGACTTTTGACAAGAAAACAAAAGTTTTCAAGTTTTTCGACTTTGAATGATTAAGAACGATAAGCAATGATCAAAATGACTTCCGAAAGGTAAATCGTATCAGTTTTGCCAAAGTTATGGCAGTTTGAAGTCTCAGAAGGTAGTTTTTGGGAACTTGGAAACTTTTATGTCAACATGACTTATGACAAGAAAACAAAAGTTTTCAAGTTTTTCGACTTTGACTGCAGAATTATTATGAACGATAAGCAATGATCAAAATAACTTCCGAAATGTAAATCGAAAAACTTGAAAACTTTTGTTTTCTTGTCAAAAGTCATGTTAACATTAAAGTTTCCAAGTTCCCAAAAATTATCTTCTGAGACTTTAAACTACCATAACTTTGCCATAACATTGCTTATCGTTCTTAATAATTCTGCATTCAAATTCGAAAAACTTGAAAACTTTTGTTTTCTTGCCAAAAGTCATATTGACATAAAAGTTTCCAAGTTCCCAAAAATTATGTTGACAAAAAAGTTTCCAAGTTCCTTAAAATTATCTTCTGAGACTTTCGCTGCCCTAACTTTGTCAAAACTGATCCGATTTACATTTCGGAAGTCATGTTGAACATTGCTTACCGTTCCTAATAATTCTGCATTCAAATTCGAAAAACTTGAAATTTTTGTTTTCTTGTCAAAAGTCATGTTGACATAAAAGTTTCCAAGTTCCCAAAAATTACCTTCTGACACTTTAAACTGCCATAACTTTGTCAAAACTGATCAATTTACATTTCGGAAGTTATTTTGATCATTGCTTATCGTTCATAATAATTCTGCATTCAAAGTCGAAAAACTTGAAAACTTTTGTTTTCTTGTCAAAAGTCATGTTGACATTAAAGTTTCCAAGTTCCCAAAAATTACCTTCTGAGACTTTAAACTGCCATAAATTTGTCAAAACTGACCCATTTACATTTTGGAAGCTATTTTGATCATTGCTTATCGTTCTTAATAATTCTGCATTCAAAGTCGAAAAACTTGAAAACTTTTGTTTTCTTGTCAACAGTCATGTTGACATTAAAGTTTCCAAGTTCCCAAAAATTATCTTCTGAGACTTTAAACTGCCATAACTTTGTCAAAACTGATCCGATTTACATTTCTGAAGTCATTTTGAACATTGCTTATCGTTCTTAATAATTCTTCATTCAAAGTCGAAAAACTTGAAAACTTTTGTTTTCTTGTCAAAATTCATGTTGACATAAAAGTTTCCAAGTTCCGAAAAATTATCTTCTGAGACTTTAAACTGCCATAACTTTGTCAAAACTGATCCGATTTACATTTCTTAAGTCATTTTGAACATTGCTTATCGTTCTTAATAATTCTGCATTCAAAGTCGAAAAACTTGAAAACTTTTGTTTTCTTGTCAAAAGTCATATTGACATAAAAGTTTCCAAGTTCCCAAAAATTACCTTCTGAGACTTTAAGCTGCCATAAATTTGTCAAAACTGACCCATTTACATTTCGGAAGTTATTTTGATCATTGCTTATCGTTCTTAATAATTCTGCATTCAAAGTCGAAAAACTTGATAACTTTTGTTTTCTTGTCAAAAGTCATGTTGACATACAAGTTTCCAAGTTGACGAAATTAACCTTCTGAGACTTTTAACTGCCATAACTTTGTCAAAACTGATCCGATTTACATTTCTTAAGTTATTTTGATCATTGCTTATCGTTCTTAATAATTCTGCAGTCAAAGTCGAAAAACTTGAAAACTTTTGTTTTCTTGCCAAAAGTCATATTGACATAAAAGTTTCCAAGTTCCCAAAAATTATGTTGACAAAAAAGTTTCCAAGTTCCTTAAAATTATCTTCTGAGACTTTAAACTGCCATAACTTTGTCAAAACTGATCCGATTTACATTTCTGATGTCATTTTGAACATTGCTTATCGTTCTTAATAATTCAAAGTCGAAAAACTTGAAAACTTTTGTTTTCTTGTCAAAAGTCATGTTGACATAAAAGTTTCAAGTTCCGAAAAATTATCTTCTGAGACTTTAAACTGCCATAACTTTGTCAAAACTGATCCGATTTACATTTCTGAAGTCATTTTGAACATTGCTTATCGTTCTTAATAATTCTGCATTCAAAGTTGAAAAACTTGAAAACTTTTGTTTTTCTTGTCAAAAGTCATGTTGACATAAAAGTTTCCAAGTTCCGAAAAATTATCTTCTGAGACTTTAAACTGCCATAACTTTGTCAAAACTGATCCGATTTACATTTCTGATGTCATTTTGAACATTGCTTATCGTTCTTAATAATTCTGCATTCAAAGTCGAGAAACTTGAAAACTTTTGTTTTCTTGTCAAAAGTCATGTTGACATAAAAGTTTCCAAGTTCTAAAAGTTACATTCTGAGACTTTAAACTGCCATAACTTTGTCAAATCTGATCCGATTTACATTTCGGAAGTTATTTTGATCATTGCTTATCGTTCATAATAATTCTGCAGTCAAAGTCGAAAAACTTGAAAACTTTTGTTTGCTTGTCAAAACTGATCCGATTTACATTTCGGAGGTTATTTTGATCATTGCTTATCGTTCATAATAATTCTGCATTCAAAGTCGAAAAACTTGGAAACTTTTGTTTTCTTGTTAAAAGTCATGTTGACAAAAAGTTTCCAAGTTCCTTAAAATTATCTTCTGAGACTTTCGCTGCCATAACTTTGTCAAAACTGATCCGATTTACATTTCGGAAGTCATGTTGAACATTGCTTATCGTTCCTAATAATTCAAATTCAAATTCGAAAAACTTGATAACTTTTGTTTTCTTGTCAAAAGTCATGTTGACATACAAGTTTCCAAGTTGCCAAATTTACCTTCTGAGACTTTCGCCGCCATAACTTTGTCAAAACTGATCCGATTTACATTTCGGAAGTCATGTTGAACATTGCTTATCGTTCCTAATAATTCAAATTCAAATTCGAAAAACTTGATAACTTTTGTTTTCTTGTCAAAAGTCATGTTGACATACAAGTTTCCAAGTTGCCAAATTTACCTTCTGAGACTTTAAACTGCCATAACTTTGTCAAAACTGATCCGATTTACATTTCGGAAGTTATTTTGATCATTGCTTATCGTTCTTAATAATTCTGCATTCAAAGTCGAAAAACTTGAAAACTTTTGTTTTCTTGTCAAAAGTCATATTGACATAAAAGTTTCCAAGTTCCCAAAAATTACCTTCTGAGACTTTAGCTGCCATAAATTTGTCAAAACTGACCCATTTACAATTCGGAAGCTATTTTGATCATAGCTTATCGTTCATAATAATTCTGCAGTCAAAGTCGAAAAACTTGAAAACTTTGGTTTGCTTGTCAAAACTGATCCGATTTACATTTCGGAGGTTATTTTGATCATTGCTTATCGTTCAGAATAATTCTGCATTCAAAGTCGAAAAACTTGGAAACTTTTGTTTTCTTGTTAAAAGTCATGTTGACATAAAAGTTTCCAAGTTCCTTAAAATTATCTTCTGAGACTTTCGCTGCCATAACTTTGTCAAAACTGATCCGATTTACATTTCGGAAGTCATGTTGAACATTGCTTATCGTTCCTAATAATTCAAATTCAAATTCGAAAAACTTGATAACTTTTGTTTTCTTGTCAAAAGTCATGTTGACATAAAAGTTTCCAAGTTCCTTAAAGTTACATTCTGAGACTTTAAACTGCCATAACTTTGTCAAATCTGATCCGATTTACATTTCGGAAGTCATGTTGAACATTGCTTATCGTTCTTAATAATTCTGCAGTCAAAGTCGAAAAACTTGAAAACTTTTGTTTTCTTGTCAAAAGTCATGTTGACATAAAAGTTTCCAAGTTCCGAAAAATTATCTTCTGAGACTTTAAACTGCCATAACTTTGTCAAAACTGATCCGATTTACATTTCTGATGTCATTTTGAACATTGCTTATCGTTCTTAATAATTCTGCATTCAAAGTCGAGAAACTTGAAAACTTTTGTTTTCTTGTCAAAAGTCATGTTGACATAAAAGTTTCCAAGTTCCTAAAAGTTACATTCTGAGACTTTAAACTGCCATAACTTTGTCAAATCTGATCCGATTTACATTTCGGAAGTTATTTTGATCATTGCTTATCGTTCATAATAATTCTGCAGTCAAAGTCGAAAAACTTGAAAACTTTTGTTTGCTTGTCAAAACTGATCCGATTTACATTTCGGAGGTTATTTTGATCATTGCTTATCGTTCATAATAATTCTGCATTCAAAGTCGAAAAACTTGGAAACTTTTGTTTTCTTGTTAAAAGTTATGTTGACATAAAAGTTTCCAAGTTCCTTAAAATTATCTTCTGAGACTTTCGCTGCCATAACTTTGTCAAAACTGATCCGATTTACATTTCGGAAGTCATGTTGAACATTGCTTATCGTTCCTAATAATTCAAATTCAAATTCGAAAAACTTGATAACTTTTGTTTTCTTGTCAAAAGTCATGTTGACATACAAGTTTCCAAGTTGCCAAATTTACCTTCTGAGACTTTCGCTGCCATAACTTTGTCAAAACTGATCCGATTTACATTTCGGAAGTCATGTTGAACATTGCTTATCGTTCCTAATAATTCAAATTCAAATTCGAAAAACTTGATAACTTTTGTTTTCTTGTCAAAAGTTATGTTGACATACAAGTTTCCAAGTTGCCAAATTTACCTTCTGAGACTTTAAACTGCCATAACTTTGTCAAAACTGATCCGATTTACATTTCGGAAGTTATTTTGATCATTGCTTATCGTTCTTAATAATTCTGCATTCAAAGTCGAAAAACTTGAAAACTTTTGTTTTCTTGTCAAAAGTCATATTGACATAAAAGTTTCCAAGTTCCCAAAAATAACCTTCTGAGACTTTAGCTGCCATAAATTTGTCAAAACTGACCCATTTACATTTCGGAAGCTATTTTGATCATTGCTTATCGTTCTTAATAATTCTGCATTCAAAGTCGAAAAACTTGAAAACTTTTGTTTTCTTGTCAAAAGTCATGTTCACATTAAAGTTTCCAAGTTCCCAAAAATTACCTTCTGAGACTTTAAACTGCCATAACTTTGTCAAATCTGATCCGATTTACATTTCGGAAGTTATTTTGATCATTGCTTATCGTTCATAATAATTCTGCAGTCAAAGTCGAAAAACTTGGAAACTTTTATGTCAACATGACTTATGACAAGAAAACAAAAGTTTTCAAGTTTTTCGACTTTGACTGCAGAATTATTATGAACGATAAGCAATGATCAAAATAACTTCCGAAATGTAAATCGGATCAGATTTGACAAAGTTATGGCAGTTTAAAGTCTCAGAAGGTAATTTTTGGGAACTTGGAAACTTTAATGTGAACATGACTTTTGACAAGAAAACAAAAGTTTTCAAGTTTTTCGACTTTGAATGCAGAATTATTAAGAACGATAAGCAATGATCAAAATAGCTTCCGAAATGTAAATGGGTCAGTTTTGACAAATTTATGGCAGCTAAAGTCTCAGAAGGTTATTCTTGGGAACTTGGAAACTTTTATGTCAATATGACTTTTGACAAGAAAACAAAAGTTTTCAAGTTTTTCGACTTTGAATGCAGAATTATTAAGAACGATAAGCAATGATCAAAATAACTTCCGAAATGTAAATCGGATCAGTTTTGACAAAGTTATGGCAGTTTAAAGTCTCAGGAAGGTAAATTTGGCAACTTGGAAACTTGTATGTCAACATAACTTTTGACAAGAAAACAAAAGTTATCAAGTTTTCGAATTTGAATTTGAATTATTAGGAACGATAAGCAATGTTCAACATGACTTCCGAAATGTAAATCGGATCAGTTTTGACAAAGTTATGGCAGTCGAAAGTCTCAGAAGGTAAATTTGGCAACTTGGAAACTTGTATGTCAACATGACTTTTGACAAGAAAACAAAAGTTATCAAGTTTTTCGAATTTGAATTTGAATTATTAGGAACGATAAGCAATGTTCAACATGACTTCCGAAATGTAAATCGGATCAGTTTTGACAAAGTTATGGCAGCGAAAGTCTCAGAAGATAATTTTAAGGAACTTGGAAACTTTTATGTCAACATAACTTTTAACAAGAAAACAAAAGTTTCCAAGTTTTTCGACTTTGAATGCAGAATTATTATGAACGATAAGCAATGATCAAAATAACCTCCGAAATGTAAATCGGATCAGTTTTGACAAGCAAACAAAAGTTTTCAAGTTTTTCGACTTTGACTGCAGAATTATTATGAACGATAAGCAATGATCAAAATAACTTCCGAAATGTAAATCGGATCAGATTTGACAAAGTTATGGCAGTTTAAAGTCTCAGAATGTAACTTTTAGGAACTTGGAAACTTTTATGTCAACATGACTTTTGACAAGAAAACAAAAGTTTTCAAGTTTCTCGACTTTGAATGCAGAATTATTAAGAACGATAAGCAATGTTCAAAATGACATCAGAAATGTAAATCGGATCAGTTTTGACAAAGTTATGGCAGTTTAAAGTCTCAGAAGATAATTTTTCGGAACTTGGAAACTTTTATGTCAACATGACTTTTGACAAGAAAACAAAAGTTTTCAAGTTTTTCGACTTTGAATTATTAAGAACGATAAGCAATGTTCAACATGACTTCCGAAATGTAAATCGGATCAGATTTGACAAAGTTATGGCAGTTTAAAGTCTCAGAATGTAACTTTAAGGAACTTGGAAACTTTTATGTCAACATGACTTTTGACAAGAAAACAAAAGTTATCAAGTTTTTCGAATTTGAATTTGAATTATTAGGAACGATAAGCAATGTTCAACATGACTTCCGAAATGTAAATCGGATCAGTTTTGACAAAGTTATGGCAGCGAAAGTCTCAGAAGATAATTTTAAGGAACTTGGAAACTTTTATGTCAACATGACTTTTAACAAGAAAACAAAAGTTTCCAAGTTTTTCGACTTTGAATGCAGAATTATTCTGAACGATAAGCAATGATCAAAATAACCTCCGAAATGTAAATCGGATCAGTTTTGACAAGCAAACCAAAGTTTTCAAGTTTTTCGACTTTGACTGCAGAATTATTATGAACGATAAGCTATGATCAAAATAGCTTCCGAATTGTAAATGGGTCAGTTTTGACAAATTTATGGCAGCTAAAGTCTCAGAAGGTAATTTTTGGGAACTTGGAAACTTTTATGTCAATATGACTTTTGACAAGAAAACAAAAGTTTTCAAGTTTTTCGACTTTGAATGCAGAATTATTAAGAACGATAAGCAATGATCAAAATAACTTCCGAAATGTAAATCGGATCAGTTTTGACAAAGTTATGGCAGTTTAAAGTCTCAGAAGGTAAATTTGGCAACTTGGAAACTTGTATGTCAACATGACTTTTGACAAGAAAACAAAAGTTATCAAGTTTTTCGAATTTGAATTTGAATTATTAGGAACGATAAGCAATGTTCAACATGACTTCCGAAATGTAAATCGGATCAGTTTTGACAAAGTTATGGCAGCGAAAGTTTCAGAAGGTAAATTTGGCAACTTGGAAACTTGTTTGTCAACATGACTTTTGACAAGAAAACAAAAGTTATCAAGTTTTTCGAATTTGAATTTGAATTATTAGGAACGATAAGCAATGTTCAACATGACTTCCGAAATGTAAATCGGATCAGTTTTGACAAAGTTATGGCAGCGAAAGTCTCAGAAGATAATTTTAAGGAACTTGGAAACTTTTATGTCAACATGACTTTTAACAAGAAAACAAAAGTTTCCAAGTTTTTCGACTTTGAATGCAGAATTATTATGAACGATAAGCAATGATCAAAATAACCTCCGAAATGTAAATCGGATCAGTTTTGACAAGCAAACAAAAGTTTTCAAGTTTTTCGACTTTGACTGCAGAATTATTATGAACGATAAGCAATGATCAAAATAACTTCCGAAATGTAAATCGGATCAGATTTGACAAAGTTATGGCAGTTTAAAGTCTCAGAATGTAACTTTTAGGAACTTGGAAACTTTTATGTCAACATGACTTTTGACAAGAAAACAAAAGTTTTCAAGTTTCTCGACTTTGAATGCAGAATTATTAAGAACGATAAGCAATGTTCAAAATGACATCAGAAATGTAAATCGGATCAGTTTTGACAAAGTTATGGCAGTTTAAAGTCTCAGAAGATAATTTTTCGGAACTTGGAAACTTTTATGTCAACATGACTTTTGACAAGAAAACAAAAGTTTTCAAGTTTTTCAACTTTGAATGCAGAATTATTAAGAACGATAAGCAATGTTCAAAATGACTTCAGAAATGTAAATCGGATCAGTTTTGACAAAGTTATGGCAGTTTAAAGTCTCAGAAGATAATTTTTCGGAACTTGGAAACTTTTATGTCAACATGACTTTTGACAAGAAAACAAAAGTTTTCAAGTTTTTCGACTTTGAATTATTAAGAACGATAAGCAATGTTCAAAATGACATCAGAAATGTAAATCGGATCAGTTTTGACAAAGTTATGGCAGTTTAAAGTCTCAGAAGATAATTTTAAGGAACTTGGAAACTTTTTTGTCAACATAATTTTTGGGAACTTGGAAACTTTTATGTCAATATGACTTTTGGCAAGAAAACAAAAGTTTTCAAGTTTTTCGACTTTGACTGCAGAATTATTAAGAACGATAAGCAATGATCAAAATAACTTCCGAAATGTAAATCGGATCAGTTTTGACAAAGTTATGGCAGTTAAAAGTCTCAGAAGGTTAATTTCGTCAACTTGGAAACTTGTATGTCAACATGACTTTTGACAAGAAAACAAAAGTTATCAAGTTTTTCGACTTTGAATGCAGAATTATTAAGAACGATAAGCAATGATCAAAATAACTTCCGAAATGTAAATGGGTCAGTTTTGACAAATTTATGGCAGCTTAAAGTCTCAGAAGGTAATTTTTGGGAACTTGGAAACTTTTATGTCAATATGACTTTTGACAAGAAAACAAAAGTTTTCAAGTTTTTCGACTTTGAATGCAGAATTATTAAGAACGATAAGCAATGTTCAAAATGACTTAAGAAATGTAAATCGGATCAGTTTTGACAAAGTTATGGCAGTTTAAAGTCACAGAAGATAATTTTTCGGAACTTGGAAACTTTTATGTCAACATGAATTTTGACAAGAAAACAAAAGTTTTCAAGTTTTTCGACTTTGAATGAAGAATTATTAAGAACGATAAGCAATGTTCAAAATGACTTCAGAAATGTAAATCGGATCAGTTTTGACAAAGTTATGGCAGTTTAAAGTCTCAGAAGATAATTTTTGGGAACTTGGAAACTTTAATGTCAACATGACTGTTGACAAGAAAACAAAAGTTTTCAAGTTTTTCGACTTTGAATGCAGAATTATTAAGAACGATAAGCAATGATCAAAATAGCTTCCAAAATGTAAATGGGTCAGTTTTGACAAATTTATGGCAGTTTAAAGTCTCAGAAGGTAATTTTTGGGAACTTGGAAACTTTAATGTCAACATGACTTTTGACAAGAAAACAAAAGTTTTCAAGTTTTTCGACTTTGAATGCAGAATTATTATGAACGATAAGCAATGATCAAAATAACTTCCGAAATGTAAATTGGATCAGTTTTGACAAAGTTATGGCAGTTTAAAGTGTCAGAAGGTAATTTTTGGGAACTTGGAAACTTTTATGTCAACATGACTTTTGACAAGAAAACAAAAAATTTCAAGTTTTTCGAATTTGAATGCAGAATTATTAGGAACGGTAAGCAATGTTCAACATGACTTCCGAAATGTAAATCGGATCAGTTTTGACAAAGTTAGGGCAGCGAAAGTCTCAGAAGATAATTTTAAGGAACTTGGAAACTTTTTTGTCAACATAATTTTTGGGAACTTGGAAACTTTTATGTCAATATGACTTTTGGCAAGAAAACAAAAGTTTTCAAGTTTTTCGAATTTGAATGCAGAATTATTAAGAACGATAAGCAATGTTATGGCAAAGTTATGGTAGTTTAAAGTCTCAGAAGATAATTTTTGGGAACTTGGAAACTTTAATGTTAACATGACTTTTGACAAGAAAACAAAAGTTTTCAAGTTTTTCGACTTTGAATGCAAAATTATTCAGAACGATAAGCAATGTTCAAAATGACTTCAGAAATGTAAATCGGATCAGTTTTGACAAAGTTATGGCAGTTTAAAGTCTCAGAAGATAATTTTTCGGAACTTGGAAACTTTTATGTCAACATGACTTTTGACAAGAAAACAAAAGTTTTCAAGTTTTTCGACTTTGAATGCAGAATTATTCAGAACGATAAGCAATGATCAAAATGACTTCCGAAATGTAAATCTTATCAGTTTTGACAAAGTTATGGCAGTTTGAAGTCTCAGAAGGTAATTTTTGGGAACTTGGAAACTTTTATGTTAACATGATTTTTGACAAGAAAACAAATGTTTTCAAGTTTTTCGACTTTGAATGCAGAATTATTAAGAACGATAAGCAATGATCAAAATAGCTTCCGAAATGTAATTGGGTCAGTTTTGACAAATTTATGGCAGTTTAAAGTCTCAGAAGGTAATTTTTGGGAACTTGAAAACTTGTATGTTAACATGACTTTTGACAAGAAAACAAAAGTTTTCAAGTTTTTCGAATTTGAATACAGAATTATTAAGAAAGATAAGCAACTATCAAAATGACTTCCGAAATGTAAATCGGATAAATTTTGACAAAGTTATGACAGTTTAAAGTCTCAGAAGGTAATTTTTGGGAACTTGGAAACTTTTATGTCAACATGACTTATGACAAGAAAACAACAGTTTTGAAGTTTTTCGACTTTGAATGCAGAATTATTAAGAACGATAAGCAATAATCAAAATAACTTCCGAAATGTAAATCGGATCAGTTTTGACAAAACTATGGCAGTTTGAAGTCTCAGAATGTAACTTTTGGGAACTTGGAAACTTTTATGTCAACATGACTTTTGACAAGCAAACAAAAGTATTCAAGTTTTTCGACTTTGAATGGAGAATTATTAAGAACGATAAGCAATGTTCAAAATGACTTAAGAAATGTAAATCGGATCAGTTTTGACAAAGTTATGGCAGTTTAAAGTCTCAGAAGGTAATTTTTGGGAACTTGGAAACTTTTATGTCAACATGACTTTTGACAAGAAAACAAAAGTTTTCAAGTTTTTCGACTTTGAATTATTAAGAACGATTAGCAATGATCAAAATGACTTCCGAATTGTAAATCGTATCAGATTTGACAAAGTTATGGCAGTTTGAAGTCTCAGAAGGTAATTTTTGGGAACTTGGAAACTATTATGTTAACATGATTTTAGACAAGAAAACAAAAGTTTTCAAGTTTTTCGAATTTGAATGCAGAATTATTAAGAACGATAAGCAATGATCAAAATAGCTTCCGAAATGTAATTGGGTCAGTTTTGACAAATTTGTGGCAGTTTAAAGTCTCAGAAGGTAATTTTTGGGAACTTGGAAACTTGTATGTCAACATGACTTTTGACAAGAAAACAAAAGTTTTCAAGTTTTTCGAATATGAATACAGAATTATTAAGAAAGATAAGCAACTATCAAAATGACTTCCGAAATGTAAATCGGATAAATTTTGACAAATTTATGGCAGTTTGAAGTCTCAGAATGTAACTTTTGGGAACTTGGAAACTTTTATGTCAACATGATTTTTGACAAGCAAACAAAAGTTTTCAAGTTTTTCGACTTTGAATGGAGAATTATTAAGAACGATAAGCAATGTTCAAAATGACTTCAGAAATGTAAATCGGATCAGTTTTGACAAAGTTATGGCAGTTTGAAGTCTCAGAAGGTAATTTTTGGGAACTTGGAAACTTGTATGTCAACATGACTTATGACAAGAAAACAAAAGTTTTCAAGTTTTTCGACTTTGACTGCAGAATTATTAAGCAATGATGAAAATAGCTTCCGAAATGTAAATGGGTCAGTTTTGACAAATTTATGGCAGTTTAAAGTCTCAGAATGTAATTTTTGGGAACTTGGAAACTTGAACGTCAACATGACTTTTGACAAGAAAACAAAAGTTTTCAAGTTTTTCGACTTTGAATGCAGAATTATTAAGAACAATAAGCAACTATCAAAATGACTTCAGAAATGTAAATCGGATCAGTTTTGACAAAGTTATGGCAGTTTAAAGTCTCAGAAGAAAGTTTTCGGGAACTTGGAAACTTTTATGTTAACATGACTTTTGACAAGAAAACAAAAGTTTTCAAGTTTTTCGACTTTGAATTATTAAGAACGATAAGCAATGATCAAAATGACTTCCGAAATGTAAATCGTATCAGTTTTGACAAATTTATGGCAGTTTAAAGTCTCAGAATGTAATTTTTGAGAACTTGGAAACTTGAACGTCAACATGACTTATGACAAGAAAACAAAAGTTTTCAAGTTTTTCGACTTTGACTGCAGAATTATTATGAACGATAAGCAATGATCAAAATAACTTCCGAAATGTAAATCGGATCAGATTTGACAAAGTTATATCAGTTTAAAGTCTCAGAAGGTAATTTTTGGGAACTTGGAAACTTTAATGTAAACATGACTTTTGACAAGAAAACAAAAGTTTTCAAGTTTTTCGACTTTGAATGCAGAATTATTAAGAACGATAAGCAATGATCAAAATAGCTTCCGAAATGTAAATGGGTCAGTTTTGACAAATTTATGGCAGCTTAAAGTCTCAGAAGGTAATTTTTGGGAACTTGGAAACTTTTATGTCAATATGACTTTTGACAAGAAAACAAAAGTTTTCAAGTTTTTCGACTTTGAATGCAGAATTATTAAGAACGATACGCAATGATCAAAATAACTTCCGAAATGTAAATCGGATCAGTTTTGACAAAGTTATGGCAGTTTAAAGTCTCAGAAGGTAAATTTTGGCAACTTGGAAACTTGTATGTCAACATGACTTTTGACAAGAAAACAAAAGTTATCAAGTTTTTCGAATTTGAATTTGAATTATTAGGAACGATAAGCAATGTTCAACATGACTTTCGAAATGTAAATCGGATCAGTTTTGACAAAGTTATGGCAGCGAAAGTCTCAGAAGATAATTTTAAGGAACTTGGAAACTTTTATGTCAACATGACTTTTGACAAGAAAACAAAAGTTTTCGAGTTTTTCGACTTTGAATGCAGAATTATTAAGAACGATAAGCAATGATCAAAATAGCTTCCGAAATGTAAATGGGTCAGTTTTGACAAATTTATGGCAGCTTAAAGTCTCAGAAGGTAATTTTTGGGAACTTTGAAACTTTTATGTCAACATGACTTTTAACAAGAAAACAAAAGTTTTCAAGTTTTTCGACTTTGAATGCAGAATTATTATGAACGATAAGCAATGATCAAAATAACCTCCGAAATGTAAATCGGATCAGTTTTGACAAGCAAACAAAAGTTTTCAAAATTTTCGATTTTGACTGCAGAATTATTATGAACGATAAGCAATCATCAAAATAACTTCCGAAATGTAAATCGGATCAGATTTGACAAAGTTATGGCAGTTTAAAGTCTCAGAATGTAACTTTTAGGAACTTGGAAACTTTTATGTCAACATGACTTTTGACAAGAAAACAAAAGTTTTCAAGTTTCTCGACTTTGAATGCAGAATTATTAAGAACGATAAGCAATGTTCAAAATGACATCAGAAATGTAAATCGCATCAGTTTTGACAAAGTTATGGCAGTTTAAAGTCTCAGAAGATAATTTTTCGGAACTTGGAAACTTTTATGTCAACATGACTTTTGACAAGAAAACAAAAGTTTTCAAGTTTTTCAACTTTGAATGCAGAATTATTAAGAACGATAAGCAATGTTCAAAATGACTTCAGAAATGTAAATCGGATCAGTTTTGACAAAGTTATGGCAGTTTAAAGTCTCAGAAGAAAGTTTTTGGGAACTTGGAAACTTTTATGTCAACATGACTTTTGACAAGAAAACAAAAGTTTTCAAGTTTTTCGACTTTAAATTATTAAGAACGATAAGCAATGATCAAAATGACTTCCGAAAGGTAAATCGTATCAGTTTTGACAAAGTTATGGCAGTTTGAAGTCTCAGAAGGTAGTTTTTGGGAACTTGGAAACTTTTATGTCAACATGACTTATGACAAGAAAACAAAAGTTTTCAAGTTTTTCGACTTTGACTGCAGAATTATTATGAACGATAAGCAATGATCAAAATAACTTCCGAAATGTAAATCGGATCAGATTTGACAAAGTTATGGCAGTTTAAAGTCTCAGAAGGTAATTTTTGGGAACTTGGAAACTTTAATGTAAACATGACTTTTGACAAGAAAACAAAAGTTTTCAAGTTTTTCGACTTGGAATGCAGAATTATTAAGAACGATAAGCAATGATCAAAATAGCTTCCGAAATGTAAATGGGTCAGTTTTGACAAATTTATGGCAGCTAAAGTCTCAGAAGGTAATTTTTGGGAACTTGGAAACTTTTATGTCAACATGACTTTTGACAAGAAAACAAAAGTTTTCAAGTTTTTCGACTTTGAATGCAGAATTATTAAGAACGATAAGCAATGATCAAAATAACTTCCGAAATGTAAATCGGATCAGTTTTGACAAAGTTATGGCAGTTTAAAGTCTCAGAAGGTAAATTTGGCAACTTGGAAACTTGTATGTCAACATGACTTTTGACAAGAAAACAAAAGTTATCAAGTTTTTCGAATTTTAATTTGAATTATTAGGAACGATAAGCAATGTTCAACATGACTTCCGAAATGTAAATCGGATCAGTTTTGACAAAGTTATGGCAGCGAAAGTCTCAGAAGATAATTTTAAGGAACTTGGAAACTTTTATGTCAACATGACTTTTAACAAGAAAACAAAAGTTTTCAAGTTTTTCGACTTTGAATGCAGAATTATTATGAACGATAAGCAATGATCAAAATAACCTCCGAAATGTAAATCGGATCAGTTTTGACAAGCAAACAAAAGTTTTCAAGTTTTTCGACTTTGACTGCAGAGTTATTATGAACGATAAGCAATGATCAAAATAACTTCCGAAATGTAAATCGGATCAGATTTGACAAAGTTATGGCAGTTTAAAGTCTCAGAATGTAACTTTTAGGAACTTGGAAACTTTTATGTCAACATGACTTTTGACAAGAAAACAAAAGTTTTCAAGTTTCTCGACTTTGAATGCAGAATTATTAAGAACGATAAGCAATGTTCAAAATGACATCAGAAATGTAAATCGGATCAGTTTTGACAAAGTTATGGCAGTTTAAAGTCTCAGAAGATAATTTTTCGGAACTTGGAAACTTTTATGTCAACATGGCTTTTGACAAGAAAACAAAAGTTTTCAAGTTTTCCAACTTTGAATGCAGAATTATTAAGAACGATAAGCAATGTTCAAAATGACTTCAGAAATGTAAATCGGATCAGTTTTGACAAAGTTATGGCAGTTTAAAGTCTCAGAAGATAATTTTTCGGAACTTGGAAACTTTTATGTCAACATGACTTTTGACAAGAAAACAAAAGTTTTCAAGTTTTTCAACTTTGAATGCAGAATTATTAAGAACGATAAGCAATGTTCAAAATGACTTCAGAAATGTAAATCGGATCAGTTTTGACAAAGTTATGGCAGTTTAAAGTCTCAGAAGAAAGTTTTTGGGAACTTGGAAACTTTTATGTCAACATGACTTTTGACAAGAAAACAAAAGTTTTCAAGTTTTTCGACTTTAAATTATTAAGAACGATAAGCAATGATCAAAATGACTTCCGAAAGGTAAATCGTATCAGTTTTGACAAAGTTATGGCAGTTTGAAGTCTCAGAAGGTAGTTTTTGGGAACTTGGAAACTTTTATGTCAACATGACTTATGACAAGAAAACAAAAGTTTTCAAGTTTTTCGACTTTGACTGCAGAATTATTATGAACGATAAGCAATGATCAAAATAACTTCCGAAATGTAAATCGGATCAGATTTGACAAAGTTATGGCAGTTTAAAGTCTCAGAAGGTAATTTTTGGGAACTTGGAAACTTTAATGTAAACATGACTTTTGACAAGAAAACAAAAGTTTTCAAGTTTTTCGACTTGGAATGCAGAATTATTAAGAACGATAAGCAATGATCAAAATAGCTTCCGAAATGTAAATGGGTCAGTTTTGACAAATTTATGGCAGCTAAAGTCTCAGAAGGTAATTTTTGGGAACTTGGAAACTTTTATGTCAACATGACTTTTGACAAGAAAACAAAAGTTTTCAAGTTTTTCGACTTTGAATGCAGAATTATTAAGAACGATAAGCAATGATCAAAATAACTTCCGAAATGTAAATCGGATCAGTTTTGACAAAGTTATGGCAGTTTAAAGTCTCAGAAGGTAAATTTGGCAACTTGGAAACTTGTATGTCAACATGACTTTTGACAAGAAAACAAAAGTTATCAAGTTTTTCGAATTTTAATTTGAATTATTAGGAACGATAAGCAATGTTCAACATGACTTCCGAAATGTAAATCGGATCAGTTTTGACAAAGTTATGGCAGCGAAAGTCTCAGAAGATAATTTTAAGGAACTTGGAAACTTTTATGTCAACATGACTTTTAACAAGAAAACAAAAGTTTTCAAGTTTTTCGACTTTGAATGCAGAATTATTATGAACGATAAGCAATGATCAAAATAACCTCCGAAATGTAAATCGGATCAGTTTTGACAAGCAAACAAAAGTTTTCAAGTTTTTCGACTTTGACTGCAGAGTTATTATGAACGATAAGCAATGATCAAAATAACTTCCGAAATGTAAATCGGATCAGATTTGACAAAGTTATGGCAGTTTAAAGTCTCAGAATGTAACTTTTAGGAACTTGGAAACTTTTATGTCAACATGACTTTTGACAAGAAAACAAAAGTTTTCAAGTTTCTCGACTTTGAATGCAGAATTATTAAGAACGATAAGCAATATTCAAAATGACATCAGAAATGTAAATCGGATCAGTTTTGACAAAGTTATGGCAGTTTAAAGTCTCAGAAGGTAAATTTTCGGAACTTGGAAACTTTTATGTCAACATGGCTTTTGACAAGAAAACAAAAGTTTTCAAGTTTTCCAACTTTGAATGCAGAATTATTAAGAACGATAAGCAATGTTCAAAATGACTTCAGAAATGTAAATCGGATCAGTTTTGACAAAGTTATGGCAGTTTAAAGTCTCAGAAGATAATTTTTCGGAACTTGGAAACTTTTATGTCAACATGACTTTTGACAAGAAAACAAAAGTTTTCAAGTTTTTCGACTTTGAATTATTAAGAACGATAAGCAATAATCAAAATGACTTCCGAAATGTAAATCGTATCAGTTTTGACAAAGTTATGGCAGTTTGAAGTCTCAGAAGGTAATTTTTGGGAACTTGGAAACTTTTATGTCAACATGACTTTTGACAAGAAAACAAAAGTTTTCAAGTTTTTCGACTTTGACTGCAGAATTATTAAGAACGATAAGCAATGATCAAAATAACTTCCGAAATGTAAATCGGATCAGTTTTGACAAAGTTATGGCAGTTTAAAGTCTCAGAAGGTTAATTTCGTCAACTTGGAAACTTGTATGTCAACATGACTTTTGACAAGAAAACAACAGTTATCAAGTTTTTCGACTTTGAATGCAGAATTATTAAGAACGATAAGCAATGATCAAAATAGCTTCCGAAATGTAAATGGGTCAGTTTTGACAAATTTATGGCAGCTTAAAGTCTCAGAAGGTAATTTTTGGGAACTTGGAAACTTTTATGTCAATATGACTTTTGACAAGAAAACAAAAGTTTTCAAGTTTTTCGACTTTGAATGCAGAATTATTAAGAACGATAAGCAATGATCAAAATAACTTCCGAAATGTAAATCGGATCAGTTTTGACAAAGTTATGGCAGTTTAAAGTCTCAGAAGGTAAATTTTGGCAACTTGGAAACTTGTATGTCAACATGACTTTTGACAAAAAAACAAAAGTTATCAAGTTTTTCGAATTTGAATTTGAATTATTAGGAACGATAAGCAATGTTCAACATGACTTCCGAAATGTAAATCGGATCAGTTTTGACAAAGTTATGGCAGCGAAAGTCTCAGAAGATAATTTTTAGGAACTTGGAAACTTTTATGTCAACATGACTTTTGACAAGAAAACAAAAGTTTTCAAGTTTTTCGACTTTGAATGCAGAATTATTAAGAACGATAAGCAATGATTATAATAGCTTCCGAAATGTAAATGGGTCAGTTTTGACAAATTTATGGCAGCTTAAAGTCTCAGAAGGTAATTTTTGGGAACTTGGAAACTTTTATGTCAACATGACTTTTAACAAGAAAACAAAATTTTTCAAGTTTTTCGACTTTGAATGCAGAATTATTATGAACGATAAGCAATGATCAAAATAACCTCCGAAATGTAAATCGGATCAGTTTTGACAAGCAAACAAAAGTTTTCAAGTTTTTCGACTTTGACTGCAGAATTATTATGAACGATAAGCAATGATCAAAATAACTTCCGAAATGTAAATCGGATCAGATTTGACAAAGTTATGGCAGTTTAAAGTCTCAGAATGTAACTTTTAGGAACTTGGAAACTTTTATGTCAACATGACTTTTGACAAGAAAACAAAAGTTTTCAAGTTTCTCGACTTTGAATGCAGAATTATTAAGAACGATAAGCAATGTTCAAAATGACATCAGAAATGTAAATCGGATCGGATATTAAGAACGATAAGCAATGATCAAAATAACTTCCGAAATGTAAATCGGATCAGTTTTGACAAAGTTATGGCAGTTTAAAGTCTCAGAAGGTAAATTTTGGCAACTTGGAAACTTGTATGTCAACATGACTTTTGACAAAAAAACAAAAGTTATCAAGTTTTTCGAATTTGAATTTGAATTATTAGGAACGATAAGCAATGTTCAACATGACTTCCGAAATGTAAATCGGATCAGTTTTGACAAAGTTATGGCAGCGAAAGTCTCAGAAGATAATTTTTAGGAACTTGGAAACTTTTATGTCAACATGACTTTTGACAAGAAAACAAAAGTTTTCAAGTTTTTCGACTTTGAATGCAGAATTATTAAGAACGATAAGCAATGATTATAATAGCTTCCGAAATGTAAATGGGTCAGTTTTGACAAATTTATGGCAGCTTAAAGTCTCAGAAGGTAATTTTTGGGAACTTGGAAACTTTTATGTCAACATGACTTTTAACAAGAAAACAAAATTTTTCAAGTTTTTCGACTTTGAATGCAGAATTATTATGAACGATAAGCAATGATCAAAATAACTTCCGAAATGTAAATCGGATCAGATTTGACAAAGTTATGGCAGTTTAAAGTCTCAGAATGTAACTTTTAGGAACTTGGAAACTTTTATGTCAACATGACTTTTGACAAGAAAACAAAAGTTTTCAAGTTTCTCGACTTTGAATGCAGAATTATTAAGAACGATAAGCAATGTTCAAAATGACATCAGAAATGTAAATCGGATCAGTTTTGACAAAGTTATGGCAGTTTAAAGTCTCAGAAGATAATTTTTCGGAACTTGGAAACTTTTATGTCAACATGACTTTTGACAAGAAAACAAAAGTTTTCAAGTTTTTCGACTTTGAATTATTAAGAACGATAAGCAATGATCAAAATGACTTCCGAAATGTAAATCGTATCAGTTTTGACAAAGTTATGGCAGTTTGAAGTCTCAGAAGGTAATTTTTGGGAACTTGGAAACTTTTATGTCAACATGACTTTTGACAAGAAAACAAAAGTTTTCAAGTTTTTCGACTTTGAATTATTAAGAACGATAAGCAATGATCAAAATGACTTCCGAAATGTAAATCGTATCAGTTTTGACAAAGTTATGGCAGTTTGAAGTCTCAGAAGGTAATTTTTGGGAACTTGGAAACTTTTATGTCAACATGACTTTTGACAAGAAAACAAAAGTTTTCAAGTTTTTCGACTTTGACTGCAGAAGTATTAAGAACAATGATCAAAATGACTTCCGAAATGTTAGTCGTATCAGTTTTGACAAAGTTATGGCAGTTTGAAGTCTCAGAAGGTAATTTTTGGGAACTTGGAAACTTTTATGTCAACATGACTTTTGACAAGAAAACAAAAGTTTTCAAGTTTTTTGACTTTGACTGCAGAATTATTATGAACGATAAGCAATGATCAAAATAGCTTCCGAAATGTAAATGGGTCAGTTTTGACAAATTTATGGCAGTTTAAAGTCTCAGAAGGTAATTTTTGGGAACTTGGAAACTTTAATGTCAACATGACTTTTGACAAGAAACCGAAAGTTTTCAAGTTTTTCGACTTTGAATGCAGAATTATTATAAACGATAAGCAATGATCAAAATAACTTCCGAAATGTAAACCGGATCAGTTTTGACAAAGTTATGGCAGTTTAAAGTCTCAGAAGGTAATTTTTGAGAACTTAAAAACTTTTATGTCAACATGACTTTTGACAAGAAAACAAAAGTTTTCAAGTTTTTCGAATTTGAATGCAGAATTATTAGGAACGGTAAGCAATGTTCAACATGACTTCCGAAATGTAAATCGGATCAGTTTTGACAAAGTTATGGCAGCGAAAGTCTCAGAAGATAATTTTAAGGAACTTGGAAACTTTATTGTCAACATAATTTTTGGGAACTTGGAAACTTTTATGTCAATATGACTTTTGGCAAGAAAACAAAAGTTTTCAAGTTTTTCGACTTTGAATGCAGAATTATTAAGAACGATAAGCAATGTTCAAAATGACTTCAGAAATGTAAATCGGACCAGTTTTGACAAAGTTATGGCAGTATAAAGTCTCAGAAGATAATTTTTGGGAACTTGGAAACTTTTATGTCAACATGACTTTTGACAAGAAAACAAAAGTTTTCAAGTTTTTCGACTTTGAATGCAGAATTATTAAGAACGATAAGCAATGATCAAAATAGCTTCCGAAATGTAAATGGGTCAGTTTTGACAAATTTATGGCAGTTTAAAGTCTCAGAAGGTAATTTTAGGGAACTTGGAAACTTTAATGTCAACATGACTTTTGACAAGAAAACAAAAGTTATCAAGTTTTTCGACTTTGAATGCAGAATTATTATGAACGATAAGCAATGATCAAAATAGCTTCCGAAATGTAAATGGGTCAGTTTTGAAAAATTTATGGCAGCTTAAAGTCTCAGAAGGTAATTTTTGGGAACTTGGAAACTTTAATGTCAATATGACTTTTGACAAGAAAACAAAAGTTTTCAAGTTTCTCGACTTTGAATGCAGAATTATTAAGAACGATAAGCAATGTTCAAAATGACATCAGAAATGTAAATCGGATCAGTTTTGACAAAGTTATGGCAGTTTAAAGTCTCAGAAGATAATTTTTCGGAACTTGGAAACTTTTATGTCAACATGACTTTTGACAAGAAAACAAAAGTTTTCAAGTTTTTCGACTTTGAATTATTAAGAACGATAAGCAATGATCAAAATGACTTCCGAAATGTAAATCGTATCAGTTTTGACAAAGTTATGGCAGTTTGAAGTCTCAGAAGGTAATTTTTGGGAACTTGGAAACTTTTATGTCAACATGACTTTTGACAAGAAAACAAAAGTTTTCAAGTTTTTCGACTTTGAATTATTAAGAACGATAAGCAATGATCAAAATGACTTCCGAAATGTAAATCGTATCAGTTTTGACAAAGTTATGGCAGTTTGAAGTCTCAGAAGGTAATTTTTGGGAACTTGGAAACTTTTATGTCAACATGACTTTTGACAAGAAAACAAAAGTTTTCAAGTTTTTCGACTTTGACTGCAGAAGTATTAAGAACAATGATCAAAATGACTTCCGAAATGTTAATCGTATCAGTTTTGACAAAGTTATGGCAGTTTGAAGTCTCAGAAGGTAATTTTTGGGAACTTGGAAACTTTTATGTCAACATGACTTTTGACAAGAAAACAAAAGTTTTCAAGTTTTTTGACTTTGACTGCAGAATTATTATGAACGATAAGCAATGATCAAAATAGCTTCCGAAATGTAAATGGGTCAGTTTTGACAAATTTATGGCAGTTTAAAGTCTCAGAAGGTAATTTTTGGGAACTTGGAAACTTTAATGTCAACATGACTTTTGACAAGAAACCGAAAGTTTTCAAGTTTTTCGACTTTGAATGCAGAATTATTATAAACGATAAGCAATGATCAAAATAACTTCCGAAATGTAAACCGGATCAGTTTTGACAAAGTTATGGCAGTTTAAAGTCTCAGAAAGTAATTTTTGAGAACTTGAAAACTTTTATGTCAACATGACTTTTGACAAGAAAACAAAAGTTTTCAAGTTTTTCGAATTTGAATGCAGAATTATTAGGAACGGTAAGCAATGTTCAACATGACTTCCGAAATGTAAATCGGATCAGTTTTGACAAAGTTATGGCAGCGAAAGTCTCAGAAGATAATTTTAAGGAACTTGGAAACTTTATTGTCAACATAATTTTTGGGAACTTGGAAACTTTTATGTCAATATGACTTTTGGCAAGAAAACAAAAGTTTTCAAGTTTTTCGACTTTGAATGCAGAATTATTAAGAACGATAAGCAATGTTCAAAATGACTTCAGAAATGTAAATCGGACCAGTTTTGACAAAGTTATGGCAGTTTAAAGTCTCAGAAGATAATTTTTGGGAACTTGGAAACTTTTATGTCAACATGACTTTTGACAAGAAAACAAAAGTTTTCAAGTTTTTCGACTTTGAATGCAGAATTATTAAGAACGATAAGCAATGATCAAAATAGCTTCCGAAATGTAAATGGGTCAGTTTTGACAAATTTATGGCAGTTTAAAGTCTCAGAAGGTAATTTTAGGGAACTTGGAAACTTTAATGTCAACATGACTTTTGACAAGAAAACAAAAGTTATCAAGTTTTTCGACTTTGAATGCAGAATTATTATGAACGATAAGCAATGATCAAAATAGCTTCCGAAATGTAAATGGGTCAGTTTTGAAAAATTTATGGCAGCTTAAAGTCTCAGAAGGTAATTTTTGGGAACTTGGAAACTTTAATGTCAATATGACTTTTGACAAGAAAACAAATTTTTAAGTTTTTCGACTTTGAATGCAGAATTATTATGAACGATAAGCAATGATCAAAATAACCTCCGAAATGTAAATCGGATCAGTTTTGACAAGAAAACAAAAGTTTTCAAGTTTTCCAACTTTGAATGCAGAATTATTAAGAACGATAAGCAATGTTCAAAATGACTTCAGAAATGTAAATCGGATCAGTTTTGACAAAGTTATGGCAGTTTAAAGTCTCACAAGATAATTTTTCGGAACTTGGAAACTTTTATGTCAACATGACTTTTGACAAGAAAACAAAAGTTTTCAAGTTTTTCGACTTTGAATTATTAAGAACGATAAGCAATAATCAAAATGACTTCCGAAATGTAAATCGTATCAGTTTTGACAAAGTTATGGCAGTTTGAAGTCTCAGAAGGTAATTTTTGGGAACTTGGAAACTTTTATGTCAACATGACTTTTGACAAGAAAACAAAAGTTTTCAAGTTTTTCGACTTTGACTGCAGAATTATTAAGAACGATAAGCAATGATCAAAATAACTTCCGAAATGTAAATCGGATCAGTTTTGACAAAGTTATGGCAGTTTAAAGTCTCAGAAGGTTAATTTCGTCAACTTGGAAACTTGTATGTCAACATGACTTTTGACAAGAAAACAACAGTTATCAAGTTTTTTGACTTTGAATGCAGAATTATTAAGAACGATAAGCAATGATCAAAATAGCTTCCGAAATGTAAATGGGTCAGTTTTGACAAATTTATGGCAGCTTAAAGTCTCAGAAGGTAATTTTTGGGAACTTGGAAACTTTTATGTCAATATGACTTTTGACAAGAAAACAAAAGTTTTCAAGTTTTTCGACTTTGAATGCAGAATTATTAAGAACGATAAGCAATGATCAAAATAACTTCCGAAATGTAAATCGGATCAGTTTTGACAAAGTTATGGCAGTTTAAAGTCTCAGAAGGTAAATTTTGGCAACTTGGAAACTTGTATGTCAACATGACTTTTGACAAAAAAACAAAAGTTATCAAGTTTTTCGAATTTGAATTTGAATTATTAGGAACGATAAGCAATGTTCAACATGACTTCCGAAATGTAAATCGGATCAGTTTTGACAAAGTTATGGCAGCGAAAGTCTCAGAAGATAATTTTAAGGAACTTGGAAACTTTTATGTCAACATGACTTTTGACAAGAAAACAAAAGTTTTCAAGTTTTTCGACTTTGAATGCAGAATTATTAAGAACGATAAGCAATGATTATAATAGCTTCCGAAATGTAAATGGGTCAGTTTTGACAAATTTATGGCAGCTTAAAGTCTCAGAAGGTAATTTTTGGGAACTTGGAAACTTTTATGTCAACATGACTTTTGACAAGAAAACAAAAGTTTTCAAGTTTTTCGACTTTGAATGCAGAATTATTATGAACGATAAGCAATGATCAAAATAACCTCCGAAATGTAAATCGGATCAGTTTTGACAAGCAAACAAAAGTTTTCAAGTTTTTCGACTTTGACTGCAGAATTATTATGAACGATAAGCAATAATCAAAATAACTACCGAAATGTAAATCGGATCAGATTTGACAAAGTTATGGCAGTTTAAAGTCTCAGAATGTAACTTTTAGGAACTTGGACACTTTTATGTCAACATGACTTTTGACAAGAAAACAAAAGTTTTCAAGTTTCTCGACTTTGAATGCAGAATTATTAAGAACGATAAGCAATGTTCAAAATGACATCAGAAATGTAAATCGGATCAGTTTTGACAAAGTTATGGCAGTTTAAAGTCTCAGAAGATAATTTTTCGGAACTTGGAAACTTTTATGTCAACATGACTTTTGACAAGAAAACAAAAGTTTTCAAGTTTTTCGACTTTGAATTATTAAGAACGATAAGCAATGATCAAAATGACTTCCGAAATGTAAATCGTATCAGTTTTGACAAAGTTATGGCAGTTTGAAGTCTCAGAAGGTAATTTTTGGGAACTTGGAAACTTTTATGTCAACATGACTTTTGACAAGAAAACAAAAGTTTTCAAGTTTTTCGACTTTGAATTATTAAGAACGATAAGCAATGATCAAAATGACTTCCGAAATGTAAATCGTATCAGTTTTGACAAAGTTATGGCAGTTTGAAGTCTCAGAAGGTAATTTTTGGGAACTTGGAAACTTTTATGTCAACATGACTTTTGACAAGAAAACAAAAGTTTTCAAGTTTTTCGACTTTGACTGCAGAAGTATTAAGAACAATGATCAAAATGACTTCCGAAATGTTAATCGTATCAGTTTTGACAAAGTTATGGCAGTTTGAAGTCTCAGAAGGTAATTTTTGGGAACTTGGAAACTTTTATGTCAACATGACTTTTGACAAGAAAACAAAAGTTTTCAAGTTTTTTGACTTTGACTTCAGAATTATTATGAGCGATAAGCAATGATCAAAATAGCTTCCGAAATGTAAATGGGTCAGTTTTGACAAATTTATGGCAGTTTAAAGTCTCAGAAGGTAATTTTTGGGAACTTGGAAACTTTAATGTCAACATGACTTTTGACAAGAAACCAAAAGTTTTCAAGTTTTTCGACTTTGAATGCAGAATTATTATAAACGATAAGCAATGATCAAAATAACTTCCGAAATGTAAACCGGATCAGTTTTGACAAAGTTATGGCAGTTTAAAGTCTCAGAAGGTAATTTTTGAGAACTTGGAAACTTTTATGTCAACATGACTTTTGACAAGAAAACAAAAGTTTTCAAGTTTTTCGAATTTGAATGCAGAATTATTAGGAACGGTAAGCAATGTTCAACATGACTTCCGAAATGTAAATCGGATCAGTTTTGACAAAGTTATGGCAGCGAAAGTCTCAGAAAATAATTTTAAGGAACTTGGAAACTTTTTTGTCAACATAATTTTTGGGAACTTGGAAACTTTTATGTCAATATGACTTTTGGCAAGAAAACAAAAGTTTTCAAGTTTTTCGACTTTGAATGCAGAATTATTAAGAACGATAAGCAATGTTCAAAATGACTTCAGAAATGTAAATCGGACCAGTTTTGACAAAGTTATGGCAGTTTAAAGTCTCAGAAGATAATTTTTGGGAACTTGGAAACTTTTATGTCAACATGACTTTTGACAAGAAAACAAAAGTTTTCAAGTTTTTCGACTTTGAATGCAGAATTATTAAGAACGATAAGCAATGATCAAAATAGCTTCCGAAATGTAAATGGGTCAGTTTTGACAAATTTATGGCAGTTTAAAGTCTCAGAAGGTAATTTTAGCGAACTTGGAAACTTTAATGTCAACATGACTTTTGACAAGACAACAAAAGTTATCAAGTTTTTCGACTTTGAATGCAGAATTATTATGAACGATAAGCAATGATCAAAATAGCTTCCGAAATGTAAATGGGTCAGTTTTGAAAAATTTATGGCAGCTTAAAGTCTCAGAAGGTAATTTTTGGGAACTTGGAAACTTTAATGTCAATATGACTTTTGACAAGAAAACAAATTTTTAAGTTTTTCGACTTTGAATGCAGAATTATTATGAACGATAAGCAATGATCAAAATAACCTCCGAAATGTAAATCGGATCAGTTTTGACAAGCAAACAAAAGTTTTCAAGTTTTTCGACTTTGACTGCAGAATTATTATGAACCATTAGCAATGATCAAAATAACTTCCGAAATGTAAATCGGATCAGTTTTGACAAAGTTATGGCAGTTTAAAGTCTCAGAAGGTAATTTTTGGGAACTTGGAAACTTTTATGTCAACATGACTTTTGACAAGAAAACAAATTTTCAAGTTTTTCGACTTTGAATGCAGAATTATTAGGAACGATAAGCAATGTTCAACATGACTTCCGAAATGTAAATCGGATCAGTTTTGACAAAGTTATGGCAGCGAAAGTCTCAGAAGATAATTTTAAGGAACTTGGAAACTTTTATGTCAACATGACTTTTGACAAGAAAACAAAAGTTTTCAAGTTTTTCGACTTTGAATGCAGAATTATTAAGAACGATAAGCAATGATCAAAATAGCTTCCGAAATGTAAATGGGTAAGTTTTGACAAATTTATGGCAGCTTAAAGTCTCAGAAGGTAATTTTTGGGAACTTGGAAACTTTTATGTCAACATGACTTTTAACAAGAAAACAAAAGTTTTCAAGTTTTTCGACTTTGAATGCAGAATTATTATGAACGATAAGCAATGATCAAAATAACCTCCGAAATGTAAATCGGATCAGTTTTGACAAGCAAACAAAAGTTTTCAAGTTTTTCGACTTTGACTGCAGAATTATTATGAACGATAAGCAATGATCAAAATAACTTCCGAAATGTAAATCGGATCAGTTTTGACAAAGTTATGGCAGTTTAAAGTCTCAGAAGGTAATTTTTGGGAACTTGGAAACTTTAATGTCAGCATGACTTTTCACAAGAAAACAAAAGTTTTCAAGTTTTTCGAATTTGAATGCAGAATTATTAGGAACGGTAAGCAATGTTCAGTTTGACTTCAGAAATGTAAATGGGTCAGTTTTGACAAATTTATGGCAGTTTAAAGTCTCAGAAGGTAATTTTTGGGAACTTGGAAACTTTAATGTCAACATGACTTTTGACAAGAAAACAAAAGTTTTCAAGTTTTTCGACTTTGAATGCAGAATTATTATAAACGATAAGCAATGATCAAAATAACTTCCGAAATGTAAATGGGTCAGTTTTGACAAATTTATGGCAGTTTAAAGTCTCAGAAGGTAATTTTTGGGAACTTGGAAACTTTAATGTCAACATGACTTTTGACAAGAAAACAAAAGTTTTCAAGTTTTTCGACTTTGAATGCAGAATTATTATAAACGATAAGCAATGATCAAAATAACTTCCGAAATGTAAATCGGATCAGTTTTGACAAAGTTATGGCAGTTTAAAGTCTCAGAAGGTAATTTTTGGGAACTTGGAAACTTTTATGTCAACATGACTTTAGACAAGAAAACAAAAGTTTTCAAGTTTTTCGACTTTGAATGCAGAATTATTAAGAACGATAAGCAATGATCAAAATAACTTCCGAAATGTAAATCGGATCAGTTTTGACAAAGTTATGGCAGCGAAAGTCTCAGAAGATAATTTTAAGGAACTTGGAAACTTTTATGTCAACATAATTTTTGGGAACTTGAAAACTTTTATGTCAATATGACTTTTGGCAAGAAAACAAAAGTTTTCAAGTTTTTCGACTTTGAATGCAGAATTATTAAGAACGATAAGCAATGTTCAAAATGACTTCAGAAATGTAAATCGGATCAGTTTTGACAAAGTTATGGCAGTTTAAAGTCTCAGAAGGTAATTTTTGGGAACTTGGAAACTTTAATGTCAACATGACTTTTGACAAGAAAACAAAAGTTTTCAAGTTTTTCGACTTTGAATGCAGAATTATTATAAACGATAAGCAATGATCAAAATAACTTCCGAAATGTAAATCGGATCAGTTTTGACAAAGTTATGGCAGTTTAAAGTCTCAGAAGGTAATTTTTGGGAACTTGGAAACTTTAATGTCAACATGACTTTAGACAAGAAAACAAAAGTTTTCAAGTTTTTCGAATTTGAATGCAGAATTATTAGGAACGGTAAGCAATGTTCAACATGACTTCCGAAATGTAAATCGGATCAGTTTTGACAAAGTTATGGCAGCGAAAGTCTCAGAAGATAATTTTAAGGAACTTGGAAACTTTTTTGTCAACATAATTTTTGGGAACTTGGAAACTTTTATGTCAATATGACTTTTGGCAAGAAAACAAAAGTTTTCAAGTTTTTCGACTTTGAATGCAGAATTATTAAGAACGATAAGCAATGTTATGGCAAAGTTATGGCAGTTTAAAGTCTCAGAAGATAATTTTTGGGAACTTGGAAACTTTAATGTCAACATGACTTTTGACAAGAAAACAAAAGTTTTCAAGTTTTTCGACTCTGAATGCAAAATTATTAAGAACGATAAGCAATGTTCAAAATGATTTCAGAAATGTAAATCGGATCAGTTTTGACAAAGTTATGGCAGTTTAAAGTCTCAGAAGATAATTTTTCGGAACTTGGAAACTTTTATGTCAACATGACTTTTGACAAGAAAACAAAAGTTTTCAAGTTTTTCGACTTTGAATGCAGAATTATTAAGAACGATAAGCAATGTTCAAAATGACTTCAGAAATGTAAATCGGATCAGTTTTGACAAAGTTATGGCAGTTTGAAGTCTCAGAAGGTAATTTTTGGGAACTTGTAAACTTGAACGTCAACATGGCTTTTGACAAGAAAACAAAAGTTTTCAAGTTTTTCGACTTTGAATGCAGAATTATTAAGAACAATAAGCAACTATCAAAATGACTTCCGAAATGTAAATCAGATCAATTTTGACAAAGTTATGACAGTTTAAAGTCTCTGAAGGTAATTTTTGGGAACTTGGAAACTTTTATGTCAACATGACTTATGACAAGAAAACCACAGTTTTGAAGTTTTTCGACTTTGAATGCAGAATTATTAAGTACGATAAGCAATAATCAAAATAACTTCCGAAATGTAAATCGGATCAGTTTTGACAAAGTTATGGCGGTTTAAAGTCTCAGAAGATAATTTTTGGGAACTTGGAAACTTTAAAGTCAACATGACTTTTGACAACAAAACAAAAGTTTTCAAGTTTTTCGAATTTGAATGCAGAATTATTAGGAACGGTAAGCAATGTTCAACATGACTTCCGAAATGTAAATCGGATCAGTTTTGACAAAGTTATGGCAGCGAAAGTCTCAGAAGATAATTTTAAGGAACTTGCAAACTTTTTTGTCAACATAATTTTCGGGAACTTGACAACTTTTATATCAATATGACTTTTGGCAAGAAAACAAAAGTTTTTAAGTTTTTCGACTTTGAATGCAGAATTATTAAGAACGATAAGCAATGTTCAAAATGACTTCAGAAATGTAAATCGGATCAGTTTTGACAAAGTTATGGCAGTTTGAAGTCTCAGAAGATAATTTTTGGGAACTTGGAAACTTTTATGTCAACATGACTTTTGACAAGAAAACAAAAGTTTTCAAGTTTTTCGACTTTGAATGCAGAATTATTAAGAACGATAAGCAATGATCAAAATAGCTTCCGAAATGTAAATGGGTCAGTTTTGACAAATTTATGGCAGTTTAAAGTCTCAGAAGGTAATTTTTGGGAACTTGGAAACTTTAATGTCAACATGACTTTTGACAAAGAAAACAAAAGTTTTCAAGTTTTTCGACTTTGAATGCAGAATTATTATGAACGATAAGCAATGATCAAAATAACTTCCGAAATGTAAATCGGATCAGTTTTGACAAAGTTATGGCAGTTTAAAGTCTCAGAAGGTAATTTTTGGGAACTTGGAAACTTTTATGTCAACATGACTTTTGACAAGAAAACAAAAGTTTTCAAGTTTTTCGAATTTGAATGCAGAATTATTAGAAACGGTAAGCAATGTTCAATATGACTTCCGAAATGTAAATCGGATCAGTTTTGACAAAGTTATGGCAGCGAAAGTCTCAGAAGATAATTTTAAGGAACTTGGAAACTTTTTTGTCAACATAATTTTTGGGAACTTGGAAACTTTTATGTCAATATGACTTTTGGCAAGAAAACAAAAGTTTTCAAGTTTTTCGACTTTGAATGCAGAATTATTAAGAACGATAAGCAATGTTATGGCAAAGTTATGGCAGTTTAAAGTCTCAGAAGATAATTTTTGGGAACTTGGAAACTTTAATGTCAACATGACTTTTGACAAGAAAACAAAAGTTTTCAAGTTTTTCGACTTTGAATGCAGAATTATTAAGAACGATAAGCAATGTTCAACATGACTTCCGAAATGTAAATCGGATCAGTTTTGACAAAGTTATGGCAGCGAAAGTCTCAGAAGATAATTTTAAGGAACTTGGAAACTTTTTTGTCAACATATTTTTTGGGAACTTGGAAACTTTTATGTCAATATGACTTTTGGCAAGAAAACCAAAGTTTTCAAGTTTTTCGACTTTGAATGCAGAATTATTAAGAACGATAAGCAATGTTATGGCAAAGTTATGGCGGGTTAAAGTCTCAGAAGATAATTTTTGGGAACTTGGAAACTTTAATGTCAACATGACTTTTGACAACAAAACAAAAGTTTTCAAGTTTTTCGACTTTGAATGCAGAATTATTAAGAACGATAAGCAATGATCAAAATGACTTCCGAATTGTAAATCGTATCGATTTTGACAAAGTTATGGCAGTTTAAAGTCTCAGAATGTAACTTTTAGGAACTTGGAAACTTTTATGTCAACATGACTTTTGACAAGAAAACAAAAGTTTTCAAGTTTCTCGACTTTGAATGCAGAATTATTAAGAACGATAAGCAATGTTCAAAATGACTTCAGAAATGTAAATCGGATCAGTTTTGACAAAGTTATGGCAGTTTAAAGTCACAGAAGATAATTTTTCGGAACTTGGCAACTTTTATGTCACATAAATTTTGACAAGAAAACAAAAGTTTTCAAGTTTTTCGACTTTGAATGCAGAATTATTAAGAACGATAAGCAATGATCAAAATGACTTCCGAATTGTAAATCGTATCAGATTTGACAAAGTTATGGCAGTTTAAAGTGTCAGAATGTAACTTTTAGGAACTTGGAAACTTTTATGTCAACATGACTTTTGACAAGAAAACAACAGTTTTGAAGTTTTTCGACTTTGAATGCAGAATTATTAAGAACGATAAGCAATGTTCAAAATGACTTCAGATATGTAAATCGGATCAGTTTTGACAAAGTTATGGCAGTTTGAAGTCTCAGAAGGTAATTTTTGGGAACTTGGAAACTTTTATGTCAACATGACTTTTGACAAGAAAACAAAAGTTTTCAAGTTTTTCGACGTTGACTGCAGAATTATTATGAACGATAAGCAATGATCAAAATAACTTCCGAAATGTAAATCGAATCAGTTTTGACAAAGTTATGGCAGTTTGAAGTCTCAGAAGGTAATTTTTGGGAACTTGGAAACTTTTATGTCAACATGACTTTTGACAAGAAAACAAAAGTTTTCAAGTTTTTCGACTTTGAATGCAGAATTATTATGAACGATAAGCAATGATCAAAATAACTTCCGAAATGTAAATCGGATCAGTTTTGACAAAGTTATGGCAGTTTAAAGTCTCAGAAGGTAATTTTTGGGAACTTGGAAACTTTTATGTCAACATGACTTTTGACAAGAAAACAAAAGTTTTCAAGTTTTTCGAATTTGAATGCAGAATTATTAGGAACGGTAAGCAATGTTCAACATGACTTCCGAAATGTAAATCGGATCAGTTTTGACAAAGTTATGGCAGCGAAAGTCTCAGAAGATAATTTTAAGGAACTTGGAAACTTTTTTGTCAACATAATTTTTTGGAACTTGGAAACTTTTATGTCAATATGACTTTTGGCAAGAAAACAAAAGTTTTCAAGTTTTCGACTTTGAATGCAGAATTATTAAGAACGATAAGCAATGTTATGGCAAAGTTATGGCGGGTTAAAGTCTCAGAAGATAATTTTTGGGAACTTGGAAACTTTAATGTCAACATGACTTTTGACAAGAAAACAAAAGTTTTCAAGTTTTTCGACTTTGAATGCAGAATTATTAAGAACGATAAGCAATGTTCAACATGACTTCCGAAATGTAAATCGGATCAGTTTTGACAAAGTTATGGCAGCGAAAGTCTCAGAAGATAATTTTAAGGAACTTGGAAACTTTTTTGTCAACATAATTTTTTGGAACTTGGAAACTTTTATGTCATAATGACTTTTGGCAAGAAAACAAAAGTTTTCAAGTTTTCAGAAGATAATTTTTGGGAACTTGGAAACTTTAATGTCAACATGACTTTTGACAAGAAAACAAAAAATTTCAAGTTTTTCGACTTTGAATGCAGAATTATTAAGAACGATAAGCAATGATCAAAATGACTTCCGAATTGTAAATCGTATCAATTTTGACAAAGTTATGGCAGTTTGAAGTCTCAGAATGTAACTTTTAGGAACTTGGAAACTTTTATGTCAACATGACTTTTGACAAGAAAACAAAAGTTTTCAAGTTTTTTGACTTTGAATGCAGAATTATTAAGAACGATAAGCAATGTTCAAAATGACTTCAGAAATGTAAATCGGATCAGTTTTGACAAAGTTATGGCAGTTTAAAGTCACAGAAGATAATTTTTCGGAACTTGGCAACTTTTATGTCACATGAATTTTGACAAGAAAACAAAAGTTTTCAAGTTTTTCGACTTTGAATGCAGAATTATTAAGAACGATAAGCAATGATCAAAATGACTTCCGAATTGTAAATCGTATCAGATTTGACAAAGTTATGGCAGTTTAAAGTCTCAGAATGTAACTTTTAGGAACTTGGAAACTTTTATGTCAACATGACTTTTGACAAGAAAACAACAGTTTTGAAGTTTTTCGACTTTGAATGCAGAATTATTAAGAACGATAAGCAATGTTCAAAATGACTTCAGAAATGTAAATCGGATCAGTTTTGACAAAGTTATGGCAGTTTGAAGTCTCAGAATGTAAAGTTTGGGAACTATGGAAACTTTTATGTCAACATTATTTTGACAAGAAAACAAAAGTTTTCAAGTTTTTCGACTTTGAATGCAGAATTATTAAGAACGATAAGCTATGATCAAAATAACTTCCGAAATGTAAATCGGATCAGTTTTGACAAAGTTATGGCAGTTTAAAGTCTCAGAAGGTAATTTTTGGGAACTTGGAAACTTTTATGTCAACATGACTTTTGACAAGAAAACAAAAGTTTTCAAGTTTTTCGAATTTGAATGCAGAATTATTAGGAACGGTAAGCAATGTTCAACATGACTTCCGAAATGTAAATCGGATCAGTTTTGACAAAGTTATGGCAGCGAAAGTCTCAGAAGATAATTTTAAGGAACTTGGAAACTTTTTTGTCAACATAATTTTTGGGAACTTGGAAACTTTTATGTCAATATGACTTTTGGCAAGAAAACAAAAGTTTTCAAGTTTTTCGACTTTGAATGCAGAATTATTAAGAACGATAAGCAATGTTCAACATGACTTCCGAAATGTAAATCGGATCAGTTTTGACAAAGTTATGGCAGCGAAAGTCTCAAAAGATAATTTTAAGGAACTTGGAAACTTTTTTGTCAACATAATTTTTGGGAACTTGGAAACTTTTATGTCAATATGACTTTTGGCAAGAAAACAAAAGTTTTCAAGTTTTTCGACTTTGAATGCAGAATTATTAAGAACGATAAGCAATGTTATGGCAAAGTTATGGCGGGTTAAAGTCTCAGAAGATAATTTTTGGGAACTTGGAAACTTTAATGTCAACATGACTTTTGACAAGAAAACAAAAGTTTTCAAGTTTTTCGACTTTGAATGCAGAATTATTAAGAACGATAAGCAATGATCAAAATGACTTCCGAGTTGTAAATCGTATCAATTTTGACAAAGTTATGGCACTTTAAAGTCTCAGAATGTAACTTTTAGGAACTTGGAAACTTTTATGTCAACATGACTTTTGACAAGAAAACAAAAGTTTTCAAGTTTTTCGACTTTGAATGCAGAATTATTAAGAACGATAAGCAATGTTCAAAATGACTTCAGAAATGTAAATCGGATCAGTTTTGACAAAGTTATGGCAGTTTAAAGTCACAGAAGATAATTTTTCGGAACTTGGCAACTTTTATGTCACATGAATTTTGACAAGAAAACAAAAGTTTTCAAGTTTTTCGACTTTGAATGCAGAATTATTAAGAACGATAAGCAATGATCAAAATGACTTCCGAATTGTAAATCGTATCAGATTTGACAAAGTTATGGCAGTTTTAAGTCTCAGAATGTAATTTTTGGGAACTTGGAAACTTTTATGTCAACATGACTTTTGACAAGAAAACAAAAGTTTTCAAGTTTTTCGAATTTGAATGCAGAATTATTAGGAACGGTAAGCAATGTTCAATATGACTTCCGAAATGTAAATCGGAACAGTTTTGACAAAGTTATGGCAGCGAAAGTCTCAGAAGATAATTTTAAGGAACTTGGAAACTTTTTTGCCAACATAATTTTTGGGAACTTGGAAACTTTTATGTCAATATGACTTTTGGCAAGAAAACAAAAGTTTTCAAGTTTTTCGACTTTGAATGCAGAATTATTAAGAACGATAAGCAATGTTCAACATGACTTCCGAAATGTAAATCGGATCAGTTTTGACAAAGTTATGGCAGCGAAAGTCTCAAAAGATAATTTTAAGGAACTTGGAAACTTTTTTGTCAACATAATTTTTGGGAACTTGGAAACTTTTATGTCAATATGACTTTTGGCAAGAAAACAAAAGTTTTCAAGTTTTTCGACTTTGAATGCAGAATTATTAAGAACGATAAGCAATGTTATGGCAAAGTTATGGCGGGTTAAAGTCTCAGAAGATAATTTTTGGGAACTTGGAAACTTTAATGTCAACATGACTTTTGACAAGAAAACAAAAGTTTTCAAGTTTTTCGACTTTGAATGCAGAATTATTAAGAACGATAAGCAATGATCAAAATGACTTCCGAG
Source organism: Drosophila maculinotata (assembly GCA_035045305.1). Lineage (NCBI taxonomy): Eukaryota > Metazoa > Arthropoda > Insecta > Diptera > Drosophilidae > Drosophila > Drosophila maculinotata. Next base: position 441,477 of record JAWNPD010000236.1, read on the forward strand.
TTGTAAATCGTATCAATTTTGACAAAGTTATGGCACTTTAAAGTCTCAGAATGTAACTTTTAGGAACTTGGAAACTTTTATGTCAACATGACTTTTGACAAGAAAACAAAAGTTTTCAAGTTTTTCGACTTTGAATGCAGAATTATTAAGAACGATAAGCAATGTTCAAAATGACTTCAGAAATGTAAATCGGATCAGTTTTGACAAAGTTATGGCAGTTTAAAGTCACAGAAGATAATTTTTCGGAACTTGGCAACTTTAATGTCACATGAATTTTGACAAGAAAACAAAAGTTTTCAAGTTTTTCGACTTTGAATGCAGAATTATTAAGAACGATAAGCAATGATCAAAATGACTTCCGAATTGTAAATCGTATCAGATTTGACAAAGTTATGGCAGTTTTAAGTCTCAGAATGTAACTTTTAGGAACTTGGAAACTTTTATGTCAACATGACTTTTGACAAGAAAACAACAGTTTTGAAGTTTTTCGACTTTGAATGCAGAATTATTAAGAACGATAAGCAATGTTCAAAATGACTTCAGAAATGTAAATCGGATCAGTTTTGACAAAGTTATGGCAGTTTGAAGTCTCAGAAGGTAATTTTTGGGAACTTGGAAACTTTTATGTCAACATGACTTTTGACAAGAAAACAAAAGTTTTCAAGTTTTTCGACTTTGACTGCAGAATTATTATGAACGATAAGCAATGATCAAAATAACTTCCGAAATGTAAATCGAATCAGTTTTGACAAAGTTATGGCAGTTTGAAGTCTCAGAAGGTAATTTTTGGGAACTTGGAAACTTTTATGTCAACATGACTTTTGACAAGAAAACAAAAGTTTTCAAGTTTTTCGAATTTGAATGCAGAATTATTAGGAACGGTAAGCAATGTTCAATATGACTTCCGAAATGTAAATCGGATCAGTTTTGACAAAGTTATGGCAGCGAAAGTCTCAGAAGATAATTTTAAGGAACTTGGAAACTTTTTTGCCAACATAATTTTTGGGAACTTGGAAACTTTTATGTCAATATGACTTTTGGCAAGAAAACAAAAGTTTTCAAGTTTTTCGACTTTGAATGCAGAATTATTAAGAACGATAAGCAATGTTATGGCAAAGTTATGGCAGTTTAAAGTCTCAGAAGATAATTTTTGGGAACTTGGAAACTTTAATGTCAACATGACTTTTGACAAGAAAACAAAAGTTTTCAAGTTTTTCGACTTTGAATGCAGAATTATTAAGAACGATAAGCAATGTTCAACATGACTTCCGAAATGTAAATCGGATCAGTTTTGACAAAGTTATGGCAGCCAAAGTCTCAGAAGATAATTTTAAGGAACTTGGAAACTTTTTTGTCAACATAATTTTTGGGAACTTGGAAACTTTTATGTCAATATGACTTTTGGCAAGAAAACAAAAGTTTTCAAGTTTTTCGACTTTGAATGCAGAATTATTAAGAACGATAAGCAATGTTCAAAATGACTTCAGAAATGTAAATCGGATCAGTTTTGACAAAGTTATGGCAGTTTAAAGTCACAGAAGATAATTTTTCGGAACTTGGCAACTTTTATGTCACATAAATTTTGACAAGAAAACAAAAGTTTTCAAGTTTTTCGACTTTGAATGCAGAATTATTAAGAACGATAAGCAATGATCAAAATGACTTCCGAATTGTAAATCGTATCAGATTTGACAAAGCTATGGCAGTTTAAAGTCTCAGAATGTAACTTTAAGGAACTTGGAAACTTTTATGTCAACATGACTTTTGACAAGAAAACAAAAGTTTTCAAGTTTTTCGACTTTGACTGCAGAATTATTATGAACTATAAGCAATGATCAAAATAACTTCCGAAATGTAAATCGAATCAGTTTTGACAAAGTTATGGCAGTTTGAAGTCTCAGAAGGTAATTTTTGGGAACTTGGAAACTTTTATGTCAACATGACTTTTGACAAGAAAACAAAAGTTTTCAAGTTTTTCGACTTTGACTGCAGAATTATTATGAACGATAAGCAATGATCAAAATAACTTCCGAAATGTAAATCGGATCAGTTTTGACAAAGTTATGGCAGTTTAAAGTCTCAGAAGGTAATTTTTGGGAACTTGGAAACTTTTATGTCAACATGACTTTTGACAAGAAAACAAAAGTTTTCAAGTTTTTCGAATTTGAATGCAGAATTATTAGGAACGGTAAGCAATGTTCAACATGACTTCCGAAATGTAAATCGGATCAGTTTTGACAAAGTTATGGCAGCGAAAGTCTCAGAAGATAATTTTAAGGAACTTGGAAACTTTTTTGTCAACATAATTTTTGGGAACTTGGAAACTTTTATGTCAATATGACTTTTGGCAAGAAAACAAAAGTTTTCAAGTTTTTCGACTTTGAATGCAGAATTATTAAGAACGATAAGCAATGATCAACATGACTTCCGAAATGTAAATCGGATCAGTTTTGACAAAGTTATGGCAGCGAAAGTCTCAAAAGATAATTTTAAGGAACTTGGAAACTTTTTTGTCAACATAATTTTTGGGAACTTGGAAACTTTTATGTCAATATGACTTTTGGCAAGAAAACAAAAGTTTTCAAGTTTTTCGACTTTGAATGCAGAATTATTAAGAACGATAAGCCATGTTATGGCAAAGTTATGGCGGGTTAAAGTCTCAGAAGATAATTTTTGGGAACTTGGAAACTTTAATGTCAACATGACTTTTGACAAGAAAACAAAAGTTTTCAAGTTTTTCGACTTTGAATGCAGAATTATTAAGAACGATAAGCAATGATCAAAATGACTTCCGAGTTGTAAATCGTATCAATTTTGACAAAGTTATGGCACTTTAAAGTCTCAGAATGTAACTTTTAGGAACTTGGAAACTTTTATGTCAACATGACTTTTGACAAGAAAACAAAAGTTTTCAAGTTTTTCGACTTTGAATGCAGAATTATTAAGAACGATAAGCAATGTTCAAAATGACTTCAGAAATGTAAATCGGATCAGTTTTGACAAAGTTATGGCAGTTTAAAGTCACAGAAGATAATTTTTCGGAACTTGGCAACTTTTATGTCACATGAATTTTGACAAGAAAATAAAAGTTTTCAAGTTTTTCGACTTTGAATTCAGAATTATTAAGAACGATAAGCAATGATCAAAATGACTTCCGAATTGTAAATCGTATCAGATTTGACAAAGTTATGGCAGTTTTAAGTCTCAGAATGTAACTTTTAGGAACTTGGAAACTTTTATGTCAACATGACTTTTGACAAGAAAACAACAGTTTTGAAGTTTTTCGAATTTGAATGCAGAATTATTAGGAACGGTAAGCAATGTTCAACATGACTTCCGAAATGTAAATCGGATCAGTTTTGACAAAGTTATGGCAGCGAAAGTCTCAGAAGATAATTTTAAGGAACTTGGAAACTTTTTTGTCAACATAATTTTTGGGAACTTGGAAACTTTTATGTCAATATGACTTTTGGCAAGAAAACAAAAGTTTTCAAGTTTTTCGACTTTGAATGCAGAATTATTAAGAACGATAAGCAATGATCAACATGACTTCCGAAATGTAAATCGGATCAGTTTTGACAAAGTTATGGCAGCGAAAGTCTCAAAAGATAATTTTAAGGAACTTGGAAACTTTTTTGTCAACATAATTTTTGGGAACTTGGAAACTTTTATGTCAATATGACTTTTGGCAAGAAAACAAAAGTTTTCAAGTTTTTCGACTTTGAATGCAGAATTATTAAGAACGATAAGCCATGTTATGGCAAAGTTATGGCGGGTTAAAGTCTCAGAAGATAATTTTTGGGAACTTGGAAACTTTAATGTCAACATGACTTTTGACAAGAAAACAAAAGTTTTCAAGTTTTTCGACTTTGAATGCAGAATTATTAAGAACGATAAGCAATGATCAAAATGACTTCCGAGTTGTAAATCGTATCAATTTTGACAAAGTTATGGCACTTTAAAGTCTCAGAATGTAACTTTTAGGAACTTGGAAACTTTTATGTCAACATGACTTTTGACAAGAAAACAAAAGTTTTCAAGTTTTTCGACTTTGAATGCAGAATTATTAAGAACGATAAGCAATGTTCAAAATGACTTCAGAAATGTAAATCGGATCAGTTTTGACAAAGTTATGGCAGTTTAAAGTCACAGAAGATAATTTTTCGGAACTTGGCAACTTTTATGTCACATGAATTTTGACAAGAAAATAAAAGTTTTCAAGTTTTTCGACTTTGAATTCAGAATTATTAAGAACGATAAGCAATGATCAAAATGACTTCCGAATTGTAAATCGTATCAGATTTGACAAAGTTATGGCAGTTTTAAGTCTCAGAATGTAACTTTTAGGAACTTGGAAACTTTTATGTCAACATGACTTTTGACAAGAAAACAACAGTTTTGAAGTTTTTCGACTTTGAATGCAGAATTATTAAGAACGATAAGCAATGTTCAAAATGACATCAGAAATGTAAATCGGATCAGTTTTGACAAAGTTATGGCAGTTTGAAGTCTCAGAAGGTAATTTTTGGGAACTTGGAAACTTTTATGTCAACATGACTTTTGACAAGAAAACAAAAGTTTTCAAGTTTTTCGACTTTGACTGCAGAATTATTATGAACGATAAGCAATGATCAAAATAACTTCCGAAATGTAAATCGAATCAGTTTTGACAAAGTTATGGCAGTTTGAAGTCTCAGAAGGTAATTTTTGGGAACTTGGAAACTTTTATGTCAACATGACTTTTGACAAGAAAACAAAAGTTTTCAAGTTTTTCGAATTTGAATGCAGAATTATTACGAACGGTAAGCAATGTTCAATATGACTTCCGAAATGTAAATCGGATCAGTTTTGACAAAGTTATGGCAGCGAAAGTCTCAGAAGATAATTTTAAGGAACTTGGAAACTTTTTTGCCAACATAATTTTTGGGAACTTGGAAACTTTTATGTCAACATGACTTTTGACAAGAAAACAAAAGTTTTCAAGTTTTTCGACTTTGAATGCAGAATTATTAAGAACGATAAGCCATGTTATGGCAAAGTTATGGCGGGTTAAAGTCTCAGAAGATAATTTTTGGGAACTTGGAAACTTTAATGTCAACATGACTTTTGACAAGAAAACAAAAGTTTTCAAGTTTTTCGACTTTGAATGCAGAATTATTAAGAACGATAAGCAATGATCAAAATGACTTCCGAGTTGTAAATCGTATCAATTTTGACAAAGTTATGGCAGTTTAAAGTCACAGAAGATAATTTTTCGGAACTTGGCAACTTTTATGTCACATGAATTTTGACAAGAAAATAAAAGTTTTCAAGTTTTTCGACTTTGAATTCAGAATTATTAAGAACGATAAGCAATGATCAAAATGACTTCCGAATTGTAAATCGTATCAGATTTGACAAAGTTATGGCAGTTTTAAGTCTCAGAATGTAACTTTTAGGAACTTGGAAACTTTTATGTCAACATGACTTTTGACAAGAAAACAACAGTTTTGAAGTTTTTCGACTTTGAATGCAGAATTATTAAGAACGATAAGCAATGTTCAAAATGACATCAGAAATGTAAATCGGATCAGTTTTGACAAAGTTATGGCAGCGAAAGTCTCAGAAGATAATTTTAAGGAACTTGGAAACTTTTTTGTCAACATAATTTTTGGGAACTTGGAAACTTTTATGTCAATATGACTTTTGGCAAGAAAACAAAAGTTTTCAAGTTTTTCGACTTTGAATGCAGAATTATTAGGAACGGTAAGCAATGTTCAATATGACTTCCGAAATGTAAATCGGATCAGTTTTGACAAAGTTATGGCAGCGAAAGTCTCAGAAGATAATTTTAAGGAACTTGGAAACTTTTTTGCCAACATAATTTTTGGGAACTTGGAAACTTTTATGTCAATATGACTTTTGGCAAGAAAACAAAAGTTTTCAAGTTTTTCGACTTTGAATGCAGAATTATTAAGAACGATAAGCAATGTTATGGCAAAGTTATGGCAGTTTAAAGTCTCAGAAGATAATTTTTGGGAACTTGGAAACTTTAATGTCAACATGACTTTTGACAAGAAAACAAAAGTTTTCAAGTTTTTCGACTTTGAATGCAGAATTATTAAGAACGATAAGCAATGTTCAACATGACTTCCGAAATGTAAATCGGATCAGTTTTGACAAAGTTATGGCAGCCAAAGTCTCAGAAGATAATTTTAAGGAACTTGGAAACTTTTTTGTCAACATAATTTTTGGGAACTTGGAAACTTTTATGTCAATATGACTTTTGGCAAGAAAACAAAAGTTTTCAAGTTTTTCGACTTTGAATGCAGAATTATTAAGAACGATAAGCAATGTTCAAAATGACTTCAGAAATGTAAATCGGATCAGTTTTGACAAAGTTATGGCAGTTTAAAGTCACAGAAGATAATTTTTCGGAACTTGGCAACTTTTATGTCACATAAATTTTGACAAGAAAACAAAAGTTTTCAAGTTTTTCGACTTTGAATGCAGAATTATTAAGAACGATAAGCAATGATCAAAATGACTTCCGAATTGTAAATCGTATCAGATTTGACAAAGCTATGGCAGTTTAAAGTCTCAGAATGTAACTTTAAGGAACTTGGAAACTTTTATGTCAACATGACTTTTGACAAGAAAACAAAAGTTTTCAAGTTTTTCGACTTTGACTGCAGAATTATTATGAACTATAAGCAATGATCAAAATAACTTCCGAAATGTAAATCGAATCAGTTTTGACAAAGTTATGGCAGTTTGAAGTCTCAGAAGGTAATTTTTGGGAACTTGGAAACTTTTATGTCAACATGACTTTTGACAAGAAAACAAAAGTTTTCAAGTTTTTCGACTTTGACTGCAGAATTATTATGAACGATAAGCAATGATCAAAATAACTTCCGAAATGTAAATCGGATCAGTTTTGACAAAGTTATGGCAGTTTAAAGTCTCAGAAGGTAATTTTTGGGAACTTGGAAACTTTTATGTCAACATGACTTTTGACAAGAAAACAAAAGTTTTCAAGTTTTTCGAATTTGAATGCAGAATTATTAGGAACGGTAAGCAATGTTCAACATGACTTCCGAAATGTAAATCGGATCAGTTTTGACAAAGTTATGGCAGCGAAAGTCTCAGAAGATAATTTTAAGGAACTTGGAAACTTTTTTGTCAACATAATTTTTGGGAACTTGGAAACTTTTATGTCAATATGACTTTTGGCAAGAAAACAAAAGTTTTCAAGTTTTTCGACTTTGAATGCAGAATTATTAAGAACGATAAGCAATGATCAACATGACTTCCGAAATGTAAATCGGATCAGTTTTGACAAAGTTATGGCAGCGAAAGTCTCAAAAGATAATTTTAAGGAACTTGGAAACTTTTTTGTCAACATAATTTTTGGGAACTTGGAAACTTTTATGTCAATATGACTTTTGGCAAGAAAACAAAAGTTTTCAAGTTTTTCGACTTTGAATGCAGAATTATTAAGAACGATAAGCCATGTTATGGCAAAGTTATGGCGGGTTAAAGTCTCAGAAGATAATTTTTGGGAACTTGGAAACTTTAATGTCAACATGACTTTTGACAAGAAAACAAAAGTTTTCAAGTTTTTCGACTTTGAATGCAGAATTATTAAGAACGATAAGCAATGATCAAAATGACTTCCGAGTTGTAAATCGTATCAATTTTGACAAAGTTATGGCACTTTAAAGTCTCAGAATGTAACTTTTAGGAACTTGGAAACTTTTATGTCAACATGACTTTTGACAAGAAAACAAAAGTTTTCAAGTTTTTCGACTTTGAATGCAGAATTATTAAGAACGATAAGCAATGTTCAAAATGACTTCAGAAATGTAAATCGGATCAGTTTTGACAAAGTTATGGCAGTTTAAAGTCACAGAAGATAATTTTTCGGAACTTGGCAACTTTTATGTCACATGAATTTTGACAAGAAAATAAAAGTTTTCAAGTTTTTCGACTTTGAATTCAGAATTATTAAGAACGATAAGCAATGATCAAAATGACTTCCGAATTGTAAATCGTATCAGATTTGACAAAGTTATGGCAGTTTTAAGTCTCAGAATGTAACTTTTAGGAACTTGGAAACTTTTATGTCAACATGACTTTTGACAAGAAAACAACAGTTTTGAAGTTTTTCGAATTTGAATGCAGAATTATTAGGAACGGTAAGCAATGTTCAACATGACTTCCGAAATGTAAATCGGATCAGTTTTGACAAAGTTATGGCAGCGAAAGTCTCAGAAGATAATTTTAAGGAACTTGGAAACTTTTTTGTCAACATAATTTTTGGGAACTTGGAAACTTTTATGTCAATATGACTTTTGGCAAGAAAACAAAAGTTTTCAAGTTTTTCGACTTTGAATGCAGAATTATTAAGAACGATAAGCAATGATCAACATGACTTCCGAAATGTAAATCGGATCAGTTTTGACAAAGTTATGGCAGCGAAAGTCTCAAAAGATAATTTTAAGGAACTTGGAAACTTTTTTGTCAACATAATTTTTGGGAACTTGGAAACTTTTATGTCAATATGACTTTTGGCAAGAAAACAAAAGTTTTCAAGTTTTTCGACTTTGAATGCAGAATTATTAAGAACGATAAGCCATGTTATGGCAAAGTTATGGCGGGTTAAAGTCTCAGAAGATAATTTTTGGGAACTTGGAAACTTTAATGTCAACATGACTTTTGACAAGAAAACAAAAGTTTTCAAGTTTTTCGACTTTGAATGCAGAATTATTAAGAACGATAAGCAATGATCAAAATGACTTCCGAGTTGTAAATCGTATCAATTTTGACAAAGTTATGGCACTTTAAAGTCTCAGAATGTAACTTTTAGGAACTTGGAAACTTTTATGTCAACATGACTTTTGACAAGAAAACAAAAGTTTTCAAGTTTTTCGACTTTGAATGCAGAATTATTAAGAACGATAAGCAATGTTCAAAATGACTTCAGAAATGTAAATCGGATCAGTTTTGACAAAGTTATGGCAGTTTAAAGTCACAGAAGATAATTTTTCGGAACTTGGCAACTTTTATGTCACATGAATTTTGACAAGAAAATAAAAGTTTTCAAGTTTTTCGACTTTGAATTCAGAATTATTAAGAACGATAAGCAATGATCAAAATGACTTCCGAATTGTAAATCGTATCAGATTTGACAAAGTTATGGCAGTTTTAAGTCTCAGAATGTAACTTTTAGGAACTTGGAAACTTTTATGTCAACATGACTTTTGACAAGAAAACAACAGTTTTGAAGTTTTTCGACTTTGAATGCAGAATTATTAAGAACGATAAGCAATGTTCAAAATGACATCAGAAATGTAAATCGGATCAGTTTTGACAAAGTTATGGCAGTTTGAAGTCTCAGAAGGTAATTTTTGGGAACTTGGAAACTTTTATGTCAACATGACTTTTGACAAGAAAACAAAAGTTTTCAAGTTTTTCGACTTTGACTGCAGAATTATTATGAACGATAAGCAATGATCAAAATAACTTCCGAAATGTAAATCGAATCAGTTTTGACAAAGTTATGGCAGTTTGAAGTCTCAGAAGGTAATTTTTGGGAACTTGGAAACTTTTATGTCAACATGACTTTTGACAAGAAAACAAAAGTTTTCAAGTTTTTCGAATTTGAATGCAGAATTATTACGAACGGTAAGCAATGTTCAATATGACTTCCGAAATGTAAATCGGATCAGTTTTGACAAAGTTATGGCAGCGAAAGTCTCAGAAGATAATTTTAAGGAACTTGGAAACTTTTTTGCCAACATAATTTTTGGGAACTTGGAAACTTTTATGTCAATATGACTTTTGGCAAGAAAACAAAAGTTTTCAAGTTTTTCGACTTTGAATGCAGAATTATTAAGAACGATAAGCAATGTTATGGCAAAGTTATGGCAGTTTAAAGTCTCAGAAGATAATTTTTGGGAACTTGGAAACTTTAATGTCAACATGACTTTTGACAAGAAAACAAAAGTTTTCAAGTTTTTCGACTTTGAATGCAGAATTATTAAGAACGATAAGCAATGTTCAACATGACTTCCGAAATGTAAATCGGATCAGTTTTGACAAAGTTATGGCAGCCAAAGTCTCAGAAGATAATTTTAAGGAACTTGGAAACTTTTTTGTCAACATAATTTTTGGGAACTTGGAAACTTTTATGTCAATATGACTTTTGGCAAGAAAACAAAAGTTTTCAAGTTTTTCGACTTTGAATGCAGAATTATTAAGAACGATAAGCAATGTTCAAAATGACTTCAGAAATGTAAATCGGATCAGTTTTGACAAAGTTATGGCAGTTTAAAGTCACAGAAGATAATTTTTCGGAACTTGGCAACTTTTATGTCACATAAATTTTGACAAGAAAACAAAAGTTTTCAAGTTTTTCGACTTTGAATGCAGAATTATTAAGAACGATAAGCAATGATCAAAATGACTTCCGAATTGTAAATCGTATCAGATTTGACAAAGCTATGGCAGTTTAAAGTCTCAGAATGTAACTTTAAGGAACTTGGAAACTTTTATGTCAACATGACTTTTGACAAGAAAACAAAAGTTTTCAAGTTTTTCGACTTTGACTGCAGAATTATTATGAACGATAAGCAATGATCAAAATAACTTCCGAAATGTAAATCGAATCAGTTTTGACAAAGTTATGGCAGTTTGAAGTCTCAGAAGGTAATTTTTGGGAACTTGGAAACTTTTATGTCAACATGACTTTTGACAAGAAAACAAAAGTTTTCAAGTTTTTCGACTTTGAATGCAGAATTATTATGAACGATAAGCAATGATCAACATGACTTCCGAAATGTAAATCGGATCAGTTTTGACAAAGTTATGACAGCGAAAGTCTTAAAAGATAATTTTAAGGAACTTGGAAACTTTTTTGTCAACATAATTTTTGGGAACTTGGAAACTTTTATGTCAATATGACTTTTGGCAAGAAAACAAAAGTTTTCAAGTTTTTCGACTTTGAATGCAGAATTATTAAGAACGATAAGCAATGTTATGGCAAAGTTATGGCGGGTTAAAGTCTCAGAAGATAATTTTTGGGAACTTGGAAACTTTAATGTCAACATGACTTTTGACAAGAAAACAAAAGTTTTCAAGTTTTTCGACTTTGAATGCAGAATTATTAAGAACGATAAGCAATGATCAAAATGACTTCCGAATTGTAAATCGTATCAATTTTGACAAAGTTATGGCACTTTAAAGTCTCAGAATGTAACTTTTAGGAACTTGGAAACTTTTATGTCAACATGACTTTTGACAAGAAAACAAAAGTTTTCAAGTTTTTCGACTTTGAATGCAGAATTATTAAGAACGATAAGCAATGTTCAAAATGACTTCAGAAATGTAAATCGGATCAGTTTTGACAAAGTTATGGCAGTTTAAAGTCACAGAAGATAATTTTTCGGAACTTGGCAACTTTTATGTCACATGAATTTTGACAAGAAAACAAAAGTTTTCAAGTTTTTCGACTTTGAATGCAGAATTATTAAGAACGATAAGCAATGATCAAAATGACTTCCGAATTGTAAATCGTATCAGATTTGACAAAGCTATGGCAGTTTAAAGTCTCAGAATGTAACTTTTAGGAACTTGGAAACTTTTATGTCAACATGACTTTTGACAAGAAAACAACAGTTTTCAGGTTTTTCGACTTTGAATGCAGAATTATTAAGAACGATAAGCAATGTTCAAAATGACTTCAGAAATGTAAATCGGATCAGTTTTGCCAAAGTTATGGCAGTTTGAAGTCTCAGAAGGTAATTTTTGGGAACTTGGAAACTTTAATGTCAACATGACTTTTGACAAGAAAACAAAAGTTTTCAAGTTTTTCGACTTTGACTGCACAATTATTATGAACGATAAGCAATGATCAAAATAACTTCCGAAATGTAAATCAAATCAGTTTTGACAAAGTTATGGCAGTTTGAAGTCTCAGAAGGTAATTTTTGGGAACTTGGAAACTTTTATGTCAACATGACTTTTGACAAGAAAACAAAAGTTTTCAAGTTTTTCGACTTTGAATGCAGAATTATTATGAACGATAAGCAATGATCAACATGACTTCCGAAATGTAAATCGGATCAGTTTTGACAAAGTTATGACAGCGAAAGTCTCAAAAGATAATTTTAAGGAACTTGGAAACTTTTTTGTCAACATAATTTTTGGGAACTTGGAAACTTTTATGTCAATATGACTTTTGGCAAGAAAACAAAAGTTTTCAAGTTTTTCGACTTTGAATGCAGAATTATTAAGAACGATAAGCAATGTTATGGCAAAGTTATGGCAGTTTGAAGTCTCAGAAGGTAATTTTTGGGAACTTGGAAACTTTAATGTCAACATGACTTTTGACAAGAAAACAAAAGTTTTCAAGTTTTTCGACTTTGACTGCACAATTATTATGAACGATAAGCAATGATCAAAATGACTTCCGAATTGTAAATCGTATCAATTTTGACAAAGTTATGGCACTTTAAAGTCTCAGAATGTAACTTTTAGGAACTTGGAAACTTTTATGTCAACATGACTTTTGACAAGAAAACAAAAGTTTTCAAGTTTTTCGACTTTGAATGCAGAATTATTAAGAACGATAAGCAATGTTCAAAATGACTTCAGAAATGTAAATCGGATCAGTTTTGACAAAGTTATGGCAGTTTAAAGTCACAGAAGATAATTTTTCGGAACTTGGCAACTTTTATGTCACATGAATTTTGACAAGAAAACAAAAGTTTTCAAGTTTTTCGACTTTGAATGCAGAATTATTAAGAACGATAAGCAATGATCAAAATGACTTCCGAATTGTAAATCGTATCAGATTTGACAAAGTTATGGCAGTTTAAAGTCTCAGAATGTAACTTTTAGGAACTTGGAAACTTTTATGTCAACATGACTTTTGACAAGAAAACAACAGTTTTGAAGTTTTTCGACTTTGAATGCAGAATTATTAAGAACGATAAGCAATGTTCAAAATGACTTCAGAAATGTAAATCGGATCAGTTTTGACAAAGTTATGGCAGTTTGAAGTCTCAGAAGGTAATTTTTGGGAACTTGGAAACTTTTATGTCAACATGACTTTTGACAAGAAAACAAAAGTTTTCAAGTTTTTCGAATTTGACTGCAGAATTATTATGAACGATAAGCAATGATCAAAATAACTTCCGAAATGTAAATCGAATCAGTTTTGACAAAGTTATGGCAGTTTGAAGTCTCAGAAGGTAATTTTTGGGAACTTGGAAACTTTTATGTCAACATGACTTTTGACAAGAAAACAAAAATTTTCAAGTTTTTCGAATTTGAATGCAGAATTATTAGGAACGGTAAGCAATGTTCAACATGACTTCCGAAATGTAAATCGGATCAGTTTTGACAAAGTTATGGCAGCGAAAGTCTCAGAAGATAATTTTAAGGAACTTGGAAACTTTTTTGTCAACATAATTTTTGGGAACTTGGAAACTTTTATGTCAATATGACTTTTGGCAAGAAAACAAAAGTTTTCAAGTTTTTCGACTTTGAATGCAGAATTATTAAGAACGATAAGCAACGTTATGGCAAAGTTATGGCAGTTTAAAGTCTCAGAAGATAATTTTTGGGAACTTGGAAACTTTATTGTCAACATGACTTTTGACAAGAAAACAAAAGTTTTCAAGTTTTTCGACTTTGAATGCAGAATTATTAAGAACGATAAGCAATGTTCAACATGACTTCCGAAATGTGAATCGGATCAGTTTTGACAAAGTTATGGCAGCCAAAGTCTCAGAAGATAATTTTAAGGAACTTGGAAACTTTTTTGTCAACATAATTTTTGGGAACTTGGAAACTTTTATGTCAATATGACTTTTGGCAAGAAAACAAAAGTTTTCAAGTTTTTCGACTTTGAATGCAGAATTATTAAGAACGATAAGCAATGTTATGGCAAAGTTATGGCGGGTTAAAGTCTCAGAAGATAATTTTTGGGAACTTGGAAACTTTAACGTCAACATGACTTTTGACAAGAAAACAAAAGTTTTCAAGTTTTTCGACTTTGAATGCAGAATTATTAAGAACGATAAGCAATGATCAAAATGACTTCCGAATTGTAAATCGTATAAGATTTGACAAAGCTATGGCAGTTTAAAGTCTCAGAATGTAACTTTTAGGAACTTGGAAACTTTTATGTCAACATGACTTTTGACAAGAAAACAACAGTTTTGAAGTTTTTCGACTTTGAATGCAGAATTATTAAGAACGATAAGCAATGTTCAAAATGACTTCAGAAATGTAAATCGGATCAGTTTTGACAAAGTTATGGCAGTTTGAAGTCTCAGAAGGTAATTTTTGGGAACTTGGAAACTTTTATGTCAACATGACTTTTGACAAGAAAACAAAAGTTTTCAAGTTTTTCGACTTTGACTGCAGAATTATTCTGAACGATAAGCAATGATCAAAATAACTTCCGAAATGTAAATCGAATCAGTTTTGACACAGTTATGGCAGTTTGAAGTCTCAGAAGGTAATTTTTGGGAACTTGGAAACTTTTATGTCAACATGACTTTTGACAAGAAAACAAAAGTTTTCAAGTTTTTCGACTTTGAATGCAGAATTATTATGAACGATAAGCAATGATCAAAATAACTTCCGAAATGTAAATCGGATCAGTTTTGACAAAGTTATGGCAGTTTAAAGTCTCAGAAGGTAATTTTTGGGAACTTGGAAACTTTTATGTCAACATGACTTTTGACAAGAAAACAAAAGTTTTCAAGTTTTTCGAATTTGAATGCAGAATTATTAGGAACGGTAAGCAATGTTCAACATGACTTCCGAAATGTAAATCGGATCAGTTTTGACAAAGTTATGGCAGCGAAAGTCTCAGAAGATAATTTTAAGGAACTTGGAAACTTTTTTGTCAACATAATTTTTGGGAACTTGGAAACTTTTATGTCAATATGACTTTTGGCAAGAAAACAAAAGTTTTCAAGTTTTTCGACTTTGAATGCAGAATTTTTAAGAACGATAAGCAATGTTATGGCAAAGTTATGGCGGGTTAAAGTCTCAGAAGATAATTTTTGGGAACTTGGAAACTTTAATGTCAACATGACTTTTGACAAGAAAACAAAAGTTTTCAAGTTTTTCGACTTTGAATGCAGAATTATTAAGAACGATAAGCAATGATCAAAATGACTTCCGAATTGTAAATCGTATCAATTTTGACAAAGTTATGCCAGTTTAAAGTCTCAGAATGTAACTTTTAGGAACTTGGAAACTTTTATGTCAAAATGACTTTTGACAAGAAAACAAAAGTTTTCAAGTTTTTCGACTTTGAATGCAGAATTATTAAGAACGATAAGCAATGTTCAAAATGACTTCAGAAATGTAAATCGGATCAGTTTTGACAAAGTTATGGCAGTTTAAAGTCACAGAAGATAATTTTTCGGAACTTGGCAACTTAAATGTCACATGAATTTTGACAAGAAAACAAAAGTTTTCAAGTTTTTCGACTTTGAATGCAGAAGTATTAAGAACGATAAGCAATGATAAAAATGACTTCCGAATTGTAAATCGTATCAGATTTGACAAAGTTATGGCAGTTTAAAGTCTCAGAATGTAACTTTTAGGAACTTGGAAATTTTTATGTCAACATGACTTTTGACAAGAAAACAACAGTTTTGAAGTTTTTCGACTTTGAATGCAGAATTATTATGAACGATAAGCAATGATCAAAATAACTTCCGAAATGTAAATCGGATCAGTTTTGACAAAGTTATGGCAGTTTAAAGTCTCAGAAGGTAATTTTTGGGAACTTGGAAACTTTTATGTCAACATGACTTTTGACAAGAAAACAAAAGTTTTCAAGTTTTTCGAATTTGAATGCAGAACTATTAGGAACGGTAAGCAATGTTCATTATGACTTCCGAAATGTAAATCGGATCAGTTTTGACAAAGTTATGGCAGCGAAAGTCTCAGAAGATAATTTTAAGGAACTTGGAAACTTTTTTGTCAACATAATTTTTGGGAACTTGGAAACTTTTATGTCAATATGACTTTTGGCAAGAAAACAAAAGTTTTCAAGTTTTTCGACTTTGAATGCAGAATTATTAAGAACGATAAGCAATGTTATGGCAAAGTTATGGCAGTTTAAAGTCTCAGAAGATAATTTTTGGGAACTTGGAAACTTTAATGTCAACATGACTTTTGACAAGAAAACAAAAGTTTTCAAGTTTTTCGACTTTGAATGCAGAATTATTAAGAACGATAAGCAATGTTCAACATGACTTCCGAAATGTAAATCGGATCAGTTTTGACAAAGTTATGGCAGCGAAAGTCTCAGAAGATAATTTTAAGGAACTTGGAAACTTTTTTGTTAACATAATTTTTGGGAACTTGGAAACTTTTATGTCAATATGACTTTTGGCAAGGAAACAAAAGTTTTCAAGTTTTTCGACTTTGAATGCAGAATTATTAAGAACGATAAGCAATGTTATGGCAAAGTTATGGCGGGTTAAAGTCTCAGAAGATAATTTTTGGGAACTTGGAAACTTTAATGTCAACATGACTTTTGACAAGAAAACAAAAGTTTTCAAGTTTTTCGACTATGAATGCAGAATTATTAAGAACGATAAGCAATGATCAAAATGACTTCCGAATTGTAAATCGTATCAATTTTGACAAAGTTATGGCAGTTTAAAGTCTCAGAATGTAACTTTTAGGAACTTGGAAACTTTTATGTCAACATGACTTTTGACAAGAAAACAAAAGTTTTCAAGTTTTTCGACTTTGAATGCAGAATTATTAAGAACGATAAGCAATGTTCAAAATGACTTCAGAAATGTAAATCGGATCAGTTTTGACAAAGTTATGGCAGTTTGAAGTCACAGAAGATAATTTTTCGGAACTTGGCAACTTTTATGTCACATGAATTTTGACAAGAAAACAAAAGTTTTCAAGTTTTTCGACTTTGAATGCAGAATTATTAAGAACGATTAGCAATGATCAAAATGACTTCCGAATTGTAAATCGTATCAGATTTGACAAAGTTATGGCAGTTTAAAGTCTCAGAATGTAACTTTTAGGAACTTGGAAACTTTAATGTCAACATGACTTTTGACAAGAAAACAAAAGTTTTCAAGTTTTTCGACTTTGAATGCAGAATTATTAAGAACGATAAGCAATGTTCAAAATGACTTCAGAAATGTAAATCGGATCAGTTTTGACAAAGTTATGGCAGTTTGAAGTCACAGAAGATAATTTTTCGGAACTTGGCAACTTTTATGTCACATGAATTTTGACAAGAAAACAAAAGTTTTCAAGTTTTTCGACTTTGAATGCAGAATTATTAAGAACGATTAGCAATGATCAAAATGACTTCCGAATTGTAAATCGTATCAGATTTGACAAAGTTATGGCAGTTTAAAGTCTCAGAATGTAACTTTTAGGAACTTGGAAACTTTTATGTCAACATGACTTTTGACAAGAAAACAACAGTTTTGAAGTTTTTCGACTTTGAATGCAGAATTATTAAGAACGATAAGCAATGTTCAAAATGACTTCAGAAATGTAAATCGGATCAGTTTTGACAAAGTTATGGCAGTTTGAAGTCTCAGAAGGTAATTTTTGGGAACTTGGAAACTTGTATGTCAACATGACTTTTGACAAGAAAACAAAAGTTTTCAAGTTTTTCGACTTTGACTGCAGAATTATTATGAACGATAAGCAATGATCAAAATAGCTTCCGAAATGTAAATCGAATCAGTTTTGACAAAGTTATGGCAGTTTGAAGTCTCAGAAGGTAATTTTTGGGAACTTGGAAACTTTTATGTCAACATGACTTTTCACAAGAAAACAAAAGTTTTCAAGTTTTTCGACTTTGAATGCAGAATTATTATGAACGATAAGCAATGATCAAAATAACTTCCGAAATGTAAATCGGATCAGTTTTGACAAAGTTATGGCAGTTTAAAGTCTCAGAAGGTAATTTTTGGGAACTTGGAAACTTTTATGTCAACATGACTTTTGACAAGAAAACAAAAGTTTTCAAGTTTTTCGAATTTGAATGCAGAATTATTAGGAACGGTATGCAATGTTCAACATGACTTCCGAAATGTAAATCGGATCAGTTTTGACAAAGTTATGGCAGCGAAAGTCTCAGAAGATAATTTTAAGGAACTTGGAAACTTTTTTGTCAACATAATTTTTGAGAACTTGGAAACTTTTATGTCAATATGACTTTTGGCAAGAAAACAAAAGTTTTAAAGTTTTTCGACTTTGAATGCAGAATTATTAAGAAAGATAAGCAATGTTATGGCAAAGTTATGGCAGTTTAAAATCTCAGAAGATAATTTTTGGGAACTTGGCAACTTTAATGTCAACATGACTTTTTACAAGAAAACAAAAGTTTTCAAGTTTTTCGACTTTGAATGCAGAATTATTAAGAACGATAAGCAATGTTCAACATGACTTCCGAAATGTAAATCGGATCAGTTTTGACAAAGTTATGGCAGCGAAAGTCTCAGAAGATAATTTTAAGGAACTTGGAAACTTTTTTGTCAACATAATTTTTGGGAACTTGGAAACTTTTATGTCAATATGACTTTTGGCAAGAAAACAAAAGTTTTAAAGTTTTTCGACTTTGAATGCAGAATTATTAAGAACGATAAGCAATGTTATGGCAAAGTTATGGCGGGTTAAAGTCTCAGAAGATAATTTTTGGGAACTTGGAAACTTTAATGTCAACATGACTTTTGACAAGAAAACAAAAGTTTTCAAGTTTTTCGACTTTGAATGCAGAATTATTAAGAACGATAAGCAATGATCAAAATGACTTCCGAATTGTAAATCGGATCAATTTTGACAAAGTTATGACAGTTTGAAGTCTCAGAAGATAATTTTTCGGAACTTGGCAACTTTAATGTCACATGAATTTTGACAAGAAAACAAAAGTTTTCAAGTTTTTCGACTTTGAATGCAGAATTATTAAGAACGATAAGCAATGATCAAAATGACTTCCGAATTGTAAATCGTATCAGATTTGACAAAGTTATGGCAGTTTAAAGTCTCAGAATGTAACTTTTAGGAACTTGGAAACTTTTATGTCAACATGACTTTTGACAAGAAAACAAAAGTTTTGAAGTTTTTCGACTTTGAATGCAGAATTATTAAGAACGATAAGCAATGTTCAAAATGACTTCAGAAATGTAAATCGGATCAGTTTTGACAAAGTTATGGCAGTTTGAAGTCTCAGAAGGTAATTTTTGGGAACTTGGAAACTTTTATGTCAACATGACTTTTGGCAAGAAAACAAAAGTTTTCAAGTTTTTCGACTTTGACTGCAGAATTATTATGAACGATAAGCAATGATCAAAATAACTTCCGAAATGTAAATCGAATCAGTTTTGACAAAGTTATGGCAGTTTGAAGTCTCAGAAGGTAATTTTTGGGAACTTGGAAACTTTTATGTCAACATGACTTTTGACAAGAAAACAAAAGTTTTCAAGTTTTTCGACTTTGAATGCAGAATTATTATGAACGATAAGCAATGATCAAAATAGCTTCCGAAATGTAAATCGGATCAGTTTTGACAAAGTTATGGCAGTTTAAAGTCTCAGAAGGTAATTTTTGGGAACTTGCAAACTTTTATGTCAACATGACTTTTGACAAGAAAACAAAAGTTTTCAAGTTTTTCGAATTTGAATGCAGAATTATTAGGAACGGTAAGCAATGTTCAACATGACTTCCGAAATGTAAATCGGATCAGTTTTGACAAAGTTATGGCAGCGAAAGTCTCAGAAGATAATTTTAAGGAACTTGGAAACTTTTTTGTCAACATAATTTTTGGGAACTTGGAAACTTTTATGTCAATATGACTTTTGGCAAGAAAACAAAAGTTTTCAAGTTTTTCGACTTTGAATGCAGAATTATTAAGAACGATAAGCAATGTTATGGCAAAGTTATGGCGGGTTAAAGTCTCAGAAGATAATTTTTGGGAACTTGGAAACTTTAATGTCAACATGACTTTTGACAAGAAAACAAAAGTTTTCAAGTTTTTCGACTTTGAATGCAGAATTATTAAGAACGATAAGCAATGATCAAAATGACTTCCGAATTGTAAATCGTATCAATTTTGACAAAGTTATGGCAGTTTAAAGTCTCAGAATGTAACTTTTAGGAACTTCGAAACTTGTACGTCAACATGACTTTTGACAAGAAAACAAAAGTTTTCAAGTTTTTCGACTTTGAATGCAGAATTATTAAGAACGATAAGCAATGTTCAAAATGACTTCAGAAATGTAAATCGGATCAGTTTTGACAAAGTTATGGCAGTTTAAAGTCACAGAAGATACTTTTTCGGAACTTGGCAACTTTTATGTCACATGAATTTTGACAAGAAAACAAAAGTTTTCAAGTTTTTCGACTTTGAATGCAGAATTATTAAGAACGATAAGCAATGATCAAAATGACTTCCGAATTGTAAATCGTATCAGATTTGACAAAGTTATGGCAGTTTAAAGTCTCAGAATGTAACTTTTAGGAACTTGGAAACTTTTATGTCAACATGACTTTTGACAAGAAAACAACAGTTTTGAAGTTTTTCGACTTTGAATGCAGAATTATTAAGAACGATAAGCAATGTTCAAAATGACTTCAGAAATGTAAATCGGATCAGTTTTGACAAAGTTATGGCAGTTTGAAGTCTCAGAAGGTAATTTTCGGGAACTTGGAAACTTTTATGTCAACATGACTTTTGACAAGAAAACAAAAGTTTTCAAGTTTTTCGACTTTGAATGCAGAATTATTAAGAACGATAAGCAATGTTCAAAATGACTTCAGAAATGTAAATCGGATCAGTTTTGACAAAGTTATGGCAGTTTAAAGTCACAGAAGATAATTTTTCGGAACTTGGCAACTTTTAGGTCACATGAATTTTGACAAGAAAACAAAAGTTTTCTAGTTTTTCGACTTTGAATGCAGAATTATTAAGAACGATAAGCAATGATCAAAATGACTTCCGAATTGTAAATCGTATCAGATTTGACAAAGTTATGGCAGTTTTAAGTCTCAGAATGTAACTTTTAGGAACTTGGAAACTTTTATGTCAACATGACTTTTGACAAGAAAACAACAGTTTTGAAGTTTTTCGACTTTGAATGCAGAATTATTAAGAACGATAAGCAATGTTCAAAATGACTTCAGAAATGTAAATCGGATCAGTTTTGACAAAGTTATGGCAGTTTGAAGTCTCAGAAGGTAATTTTCGGGAACTTGGAAACTTTTATGTCAACATGACTTTTGACAAGAAAACAAAAGTTTTCAAGTTTTTCGACTTTGACTGCAGAATTATTAAGAACGATAAGCAATGATCAAAATAACTTCCGAAATGTAAATCGAATCAGTTTTGACAAAGTTATGGCAGTTTGAAGTCTCAGAAGGTAATTTTCGGGAACTTGGAAACTTTTATGTCAACATGACTTTTGACAAGAAAACAAAAGTTTTCAAGTTTTTCGACTTTGACTGCAGAATTATTATGAACGATAAGCAATGATCAAAATAACTTCCGAAATGTAAATCGAATCAGTTTTGACAAAGTTATGGCAGTTTGAAGTCTCAGAAGGTAATTTTTGGGAACTTGGAAACTTTTATGTCAACATGACTTTTGACAAGAAAACAAAAGTTTTCAAGTTTTTCGACTTTGAATGCAGAATTATTAAGAACGATAAGCAATGATCAAAATAGCTTCCGAAATGTAAATGGGTCAGTTTTGACAAATTTATGGCAGTTTTAAGTCTCAGAATGTAATTTTTGGGAAACTGAAAACTTGAACGTCAACATGACTTTTGACAAGAAAACAAAAGTTTTCAAGTTTTTCGACTTTGAATGCAGAATTATTAAGAACAATAAGCAACTATCCAAATGACTTCAGAAATGTAAATCGGATCAGTTTTGACAAAAAATTATGGCAGTTTGAAGTCTCAGAAGATAATTTTTCGGAACTTGGAAGCTTTTATGTCAACTTGACTTTTGACAAGAAAACAAAAGTTTTCAAGTTTTTCGACTTTGAATTATTAACAACGATAAGCAATGATCAAAATGACTTCCGAAATGTAAATCGTATCTGTTTTGACAAAGTTATGGCAGTTTGAAGTCTCAGAAGGTAATTTTTGGGAACTTGGAAACTTGTATGTCAACATGACTTTTGACAAGAAAACAAAAGTTTTCAAGTTTTTCGAATTTGAATGCAGAATTATTAGGAACGATAAGCAATGTTCAAAATGACTTCCGAAATGTAAATCGGATCAGTTTTGACAAAGTTATGGCAGCGAAAGTCTCAGAAGATAATTTTAAGGAACTTGGAAACTTTTATGTCAATATGACTTTTGGCAAGAAAACAAAAGTTTTCAAGTTTTTCGACTTTGAATGCAGAATTATTAAGAACGATAAGCAATGTTATGGCAAAGTTATGGCAGTTTAAAGTCTCAGAAGATAATTTTTGGGAACTTGGAAACTTTAATGTCAACATGACTTTTGACAAGAAAACAAAAGTTTTCAAGTTTTTCGACTTTGAATGCAAAATTATTAAGAACGATAAGCAATGTTCAACATGACTTCCGAAATGTAAATCGGATCAGTTTTGACAAAGGTATGGCAGCGAAAGTCTCAGAAGATAATTTTAAGGAACTTGGAAACTTTTATGTCAACATGACTTTTGACAAGAAAACAAAAGTTTTCAAGTTTTTCGACTTTGAATGCAGAATTATTAAGAACGATAAGCAATGATCAAAATATCTTCCGAAATGTAAATGGGTCAGTTTTGACAAATTTATGGCAGCTTAAAGTCTCAGAAGGTAATTTTTGGGAACTTGGAAACTTTTATGTCAACATGACTTTTAACAAGAAAACAAAAGTTTTCAAGTTTTTCAACTTTGAATGCAGAATTATTATGAACGATAAGCAATGATCAAAATAACTTCCGAAATGTAAATCGGATCAGTTTTGACAAAGTTATGGCAGTTTAAAGTCTCAGAAGGTAAATTTTGGGAACTTGGAAACTTGTATGTCAACATGACTTTTGACAAGAAAACAAAAGTTTTCAAGTTTTTCGAATTTGAATGCAGAATTATTAGGAACGATAAGCAATGTTCAAAATGACTTCCGAAATGTAAATCGGATCAGTTTGACAAAGTTATGGCAGCGAAAGTCTCAGAAGATAATTTTAAGGAACTTGGAAACTTTTATGTCAACATGGCTTTTGACAAGAAAACAAAAGTTTTCAAGTTTTTCGACTTTGAATGCAGAATTATTAAGAACGATAAGCAATGATCAAAATAGCTTCAGAAATGTAAATGGGTCAGTTTTGACAAATTTATGGCAGCTTAAAGTCTCAGAAGGTAATTTTTGGGAACTTGGAAACTTTTATGTCAACATGACTTTTAACAAGACAAAAGTTTTCAAGTTTTTCGACTTTGAATGCAGAATTATTATGAACGATAAGCAATGATCAAAATAACTTCCGAAATGTAAATCGGATCAGATTTGACAAAGTTATGGCAGTTTAAAGTCTCAGAATGTAACTTTTAGGAACTTGGAAACTTTTATGTCAACATGACTTTTGACAAGAAAACAAAAGTTTTCAAGTTTTTCGACTTTGAATGCAGAATTATTAAGAACGATAAGCAATGATCAAAATAGCTTCCGAAATCTAAATGGGTTAGTTTTGACAAATTTATGGCAGCTTAAAGTCTCAGAAGGTAATTTTTGGGAACTTGGAAACTTTTATGTCAACATGACTTTTGACGAGAAAACAAAAGTTTTCAAGTTTTTCGACTTTGACTGCAGAATTATTATGAACGATAAGCAATGATCAAAATAACTTCCGAAATGTAAATCGGATCAGATTTGACAAAGTTATGGCAGTTTAAAGTCCTAGAATGTAACTTTTAGGAACTTGGAAACTTTTATGTCAACATGATTTTTGACAAGAAAACAAAAGTTTTCAAGTTTTTCGAATTTGAATGCAGAATTATTAGGAACGATAAGCAATGTTCAACATGACTTCCGAAATGTAAATCGGATCAGTTTTGACAAAGTTATGGCAGCGAAAGTCTCAGAAGATAATTTTAAGGAACTTGGAAACTTTTATGTCAACATGACTTTTGACAAGAAAACAAAAGTTTTCAAGTTTTTCGACTTTGAATGCAGAATTATTATGAACGATAAGCAATGATCAAAATAACTTCCGAAATGTAAATCGGATCAGATTTGACAAAGTTATGGCAGTTTAAAGTCTCAGAAAGTAACTTTTAGGAACTTGGAAACTTTTATGTTAACATGACTTTTGACAAGAAAACAAAAGTTTTCAAGTTTCTCGACTTTGAATGCAGAATTATTAAGAACGATAAGCAATGTTCAAAATGACATCAGAAATTTAAATCGGATCAGTTTTGACAAAGTTATGGCAGTTTAAAGTCTCAGAAGATAATTTTTCGGAACTTGGAAACTTTTATGTCAACATGACTTTTGACAAGAAAACAAAAGTTTTCAAGTTTTTCGACTTTGAATTATTAAGAACGATAAGCAATGATCAAAATGACTTCCGAAATGTAAATCGTATCAGTTTTGACAAAGTTATGGCAGTTTGAAGTCTCAGAAGGTAATTTTTGGGAACTTGGAAACTTTTATGTCAACATGACTTATGACAAGAAAACCACAGTTTTGAAGTTTTTCGACTTTAAATGCAGAAATATTAAGAACGATAAGCAATAATCAAAATAACTTCCGAAATGTAAATCGGATCAGATTTGACAAAGTTATGGCAGTTTAAAGTCTCAGAAGGTAATTTTTGGGAACTTGGAAACTTTAATGTCAACATGACTTTTGACAAGAAAACAAAAGTTTTCAAGTTTTTCGACTTTGAATGCAGAATTATTAAGAACGATAAGCAATGATCAAAATAGCTTCCGAAATGTAAATGGGTCAGTTTTGACAAATTTATGCCAGCTTAAAGTCTCAGAAGGTAATTTTTGGGAACTTGGAAACTTTTATGTCAACATGACTTTTGACAAGAAAACAATAGTTTTCAAGTTTTTCGACTTTGAATGCAGAATTATTATGAACGATAAGCAATGATCAAAATAACTTCCTAAATGTAAACCGGATCAGTTTTGACAAAGTTATGGCAGTTTAAAGTCTCAGAAGGTAATTTTTGGGAACTTGGAAACTTGTATGTCAACATGACTTTTGACAAGAAAACAAAAGTTTTCAAGTTTTTCGACTTTGACTGCAGAATTATTAAGAACGATAAGCAATGATCAAAATGACACCCGAAATGTAAATCGTATCAGTTTTGACAAAGTTATGGCAGTTTGAAGTCTCAAAAGGTAATTTTTGGGAACTTGGAAACTTTTATGTCAACATGACTTTTGACAAGAAAACAAAAGTTTTTCGACTTTGTTCAAAATGACTTCAGAAATGTAAATCGGATCAGTTTTGACAAAGTTATGGCAGTTTAAAGTCTCAGAAGATAATTTTTCGGAACTTGGAAACTTTTATGTCAACATGACTTTTGACAAGAAAACAAAAGTTTTCAAGTTTTTCGACTTTGAATTATTAAGAACGATAAGCAATGATCAAAATGACTTCCGAAATGTAAATCGTATCAGTTTGGACAAAGTTATGACAGTTTGAAGTCTCAGAAGGTAATTTTTTGGAACTTGGAAACTTTTATGTCAACATGACTTTTGACAAGAAAACAAAAGTTTTCAAGTTTTTCGACTTTGACTGCAGAATTATTTTGAACGATAAGCAATGATCAAAATAACTTCCGAAATGTAAATCGGATCAGTTTTGACAAAGTTATGGCAGTTTGAAGTCTCAGAAGGTAATTTTTGGGAACGTGGAAACTTTTATGTCAACATGAATTTTGACAAGAAAACAATAGTTTTCAAGTTTTTCGACTTTGAATGCAGAATTATTAAGAACAATAAGCAACTATCAAAATGGCTTCCGAAATGTAAATCAGATCAATTTTGACAAAGTTATGGCAGCTTAAAGTCTCAGAAGGTAATTTTTGGGAACTTGGAAACTTTTATGTCAACATGACTTATGACAAGAAAACAACAGTTTTGAAGTTTTTCGACTCTGAATGCAGAATTATTAAGAACGATAAGCAATAATCAAAATAACTTCCGAAATGTAAATCGGATCAGTTTTGACAAAGTTATGGCAGTTTGAAGTCTCAGAATGTAACTTTTAAGAACTTGGAAACTTTTATGTCAACATGACTTTTGACAAGAAAACAAAAGTTTTCAAGTTTTTCGACTTTGCATGCAGAATTATTAAGAACGATAAGCAATGTTCAAAATGACTTCAGAAATGTAAATCGGATCAGTTTTGACAAAATTATGGCAGTTTTAAGTCTCAGAAGATAATTTTTCGGAACTTGGAAACTTTTATGTCAACATGACTTTTGACAAGAAAACAAAAGTTTTCAAGTTTTTCGACTTTGAATTATTAAGAACGATAAGCAATGATCAAAATGACTTCCGAAATGTAAATCGTATCAGTTTTGACAAAGTTATGGCAGTTTTAAGTCTCAGAAGGTAATTTTTGGGAACTTGGAAACTTAAATGTCAACATGACTTTTGACAAGAAAACAAAAGTTTTCAAGTTTTTCGACTTTGCATGCAGAATTATTAAGAACAATAAGCAACTATCAAAATGACTTCCGAAATGTAAATCGGATCAATTTTGACAAAATTATGGCAGTTTAAAGTCTCAGAAGGAAATTTTTGGGAACTTGGAAACTTTTATGTCAACATGACTTATGACAAGAAAACAACAGTTTTGAAGTTTTTCGACTTTGAATGCAGAATTATTAAGAACGATAAGCAATAATCAAAATAACTTCCGAAATGTAAATCGGATCAGTTTTGACAAAGTTATGGCAGTTTAAAGTCTCAGAAGATAATTTTTCGCAATTTGATGACTTTAATGTCAACATGACTTTTGACAAGAAAACAAAAGTTTTCAAGTTTTTCGACTTTGAATTATTAAGACCGATAAGCAATGATCAAAATGACTTCCGAAATGTAAATCGGATCAGTTTTGACAAAGTTATGGCAGTTTGAAGTCTCAGAAGGTAATTTTTGGGAACTTGGAAGCTTTTATGTCAACATGACTTTTGACAAGAAAACAAAAATTTTCAAGTTTTTCGAATTTGAATGCAGAATTATTAAGAACGATAAGCAATGATCAAATTAGCTTCCGAAATGTAAATGGGTCAGTTTTGACAAATTTATGGCAGTTTAAAGTCTCAGAATGTAATTTTTGGGAACTTGGAAACTTTACTGTCAACATGACTTTTCACAAGAAAACAAAAGTTTTCAAGTGTTTCGACTTTGACTGCAGAATTATTAAGAACGATAAGCAATGTTCAAAATGACTTCAGAAATGTAAATCGGATCAGTTTTGACAAAGTTATGGCAGTTTGAAGTTTCAGAAGGTAATTTTTGGGAACTTGGAAACTTTTATGTCAACATGACTTTTGACAAGAAAACAAAAGTTTTCAAGTTTTTCGACTTTGAATGCAGAATTATTAAGAACAATAAGCAACTATCAAAATGACTTCCGAAATGTAAATCAGATCAATTTTGACAAAGTTATGGCAGTTTGAAGTCTCAGAAGGTAATTTTTGGGAACTTGGCAACTTTTATGTCAACATGACTTTTGACAAGAAAACAACAGTTTTGAAGTTTTTTGACTTTGAATGCAGAATTATTAAGAACGATAAGCAATAATCAAAATAACTTCCGAAATGTAAATCGGATCAGTTTTGACAAAGTTTTGGCAGTTTGAAGTCTCAGAATGTATTTTTTGGGAACACGGAAACTTTACTGTCAACATGAATTTTCACAAGAAAACAAAAGTTTTCAAGTTTTTTGACTTTGCATGCAGAATTATTAAGAACAATAAGCAACTATCAAAATGACTTCCGAAATGTAAATCGGATCAATTTTGACAAAATTATGGCAGTTTAAAGTCTCAGAAGGTAATTTTTGGGAACTTGGCAACTTTTATGTCAACATGACTTTTGACAAGAAAACAACAGTTTTGAAGTTTTTTGACTTTGAATGCAGAATTATTAAGAACGATAAGCAATAATCAAAATAACTTCCGAAATGTAAATCGGATCAGTTTTGACAAAGTTATGGCAGTTTAAAGTCTCAGAAGATAATTTTTCGCAATTTGGAAACTTTAATGTCAACATGACTTTTGACAAGAAAACAAAAGTTTTCAAGTTTTTCGACTTTGAATTATTAAGACCGATAAGCAATGATCAAAATGACTTCCGAAATGTAAATCGGATCAGTTTTGACAAAGTTATGGCAGTTTGAAGTCTCAGAAGGTAATTTTTGGGAACTTGGAAGCTTTAATGTCAACATGACTTTTGACAAGAAAACAAAAATTTTCAAGTTTTTCGAATTTGAATGCAGAATTATTAAGAACGATAAGCAATGATCAAATTAGCTTCCGAAATGTAAATGGGTCAGTTTTGACAAATTTATGGCAGTTTAAAGTCTCAGAATGTAATTTTTGGGAACTTCGAAACTTTACTGTCAACATGAATTTTCACAAGAAAACAAAAGTTTTCAAGTGTTTCGACTTTGCATGCAGAATTATTAAGAACAATAAGCAACTATCAAAATGACTTCCGAAATGTAAATCGGATCAATTTTGACAAAATTATGGCAGTTTAAAGTCTCAGAAGGTAATTTTTGGGAACTTGGAAACTTTAATGTCAAAATGGCTTATGACAAGAAAACAACAGTTTTGAAGTTTTTCGACTTTGAATGCAGAATTATTGAGAACGATAAGCAATAATTAAAATAACTTCCGAAATGTAAATCGGATCAGTTTTGACAAAGTTATGGCAGTTTGAAGTCTCAGAATGTAACTTTTAGGAACTTGGAAATTTGTATGTCATCATGACTTTTGACAAGAAAACAAAAGTTTTCAAGTTTTTCGACTTTGAATGCAGAATTATTCAGAACGATAAGCAAAGATCAAAATGACTTTCGAAATGTAAATCGGATCAGTTTTGACAAAGTTATGGCAGTTTGAAGTCTCAGAAGGTATTTTTTGGGAACTTGGAAACTTGTATGTCAACATGACTTTTGACAAGAAAACAAAAGTTTTCAAGTTTTTCGACTTTGACTGCAGAATTATTAAGAACGATAAGCAATGATCAAAATGACTTCCGAAATGTAAATCGGATCAATTTTGACAAAATTATGGAGTTTAAAGTCTCAGAAGGTAATTTTTGGGAACTTGGAAACTTTTATGTCAAAATGGCTTATGACAAGAAAACAATAGTTTTGAAGTTTTTCGACTTTGAATGCAGAATTATTAAGAACGATAAGCAATAATCAAAATAACTTCCGAAATGTAAATCGGATCAGTTTTGACAAAGTTATGGCAGTTTGAAGTCTCAGAATGTATTTTTTGGGAACTTGGAAACTTGTATGTCAACATGACTTTTGACAAGAAAACAAAAGTTTTCAAGTTTTTCGACTTTGAATGCAGAATTATTAAGAACAATAAGCAACTATCAAAATGACTTCCGAAATGTAAATCGGATCAATTTTGACAAAATTATGGCAGTTTAAAGTCTCAGAAGGTAATTTTTGGGAACTTGGATACTTTTATGTTAACATGACTTATGACAAGAAAACAACAGTTTTGAAGTTTTTCGACTTTGAATGCAGAATTATTAAGAACGATAAGCAATAGTCAAAATAACTTCCGAAATGTAAATCGGATCAGTTTTGACAAAGTTATGGCAGTTTGAAGTCTCAGAATATAACTTTTGGGAACTTGGAAACTTGTATGTAAACATGACTTTTGACAAGAAAACAAAAGTTTTCAAGTTTTTCGACTTTGAATGCAGAATTATTAAGAACAATAAGCAACTATCAAAATGACTTCCGAAATGTAAATCGGATCAATTTTGACAAAATTATGGCAGTTTAAAGTCTCAGAAGGTAATTTTTGGGAACTTGGATACTTTTATGTCAACATGACTTATGACAAGAAAACAACAGTTTTCAAGTTTTTCGACTTTGACTGCAGAATTATTAAGAACGATAAGCAATAATCAAAATAACTTCCGAAATGTAAATCGGATCAGTTTTGACAAAGTTATGGCAGTTTGAAGTCTCAGAATGTAACTTTTGGGAACGTGGAAACTTGTATGTCAACATGACTTATGACAAGAAAACAAAAGTTTTCAAGTTTTTCGACTTTGACTGCAGAATTATTAAGAACGATAAGCAATAATCAAAATAACTTCCGAAATGTAAATCGGATCAGTTTTGACAAAGTTATGGCAGTTTGAAGTCTCAGAAGGTAAATTTTGGGAACTTGGAAACTTTTATGTCAACATGACTTTTGACAAGAAAACAAAAGTTTTCAAGTTTTTCGACTTTGAATACAGAATTATTAAGAACGATAAGCAATGATCAAAATGACTTTCGAAATGTAAATCGGATCAGTTTTGACAAAGTTATGGCAGTTTAAAGTCTCAGAAGATAATTGTTCGGAACTTTGAAATATTTATGTCAACATGACTTTTGACAAGAAAACAAAAGTTTTCAAGTTTTTCGACTTTGAATTATTAAGAACGATAAATAAGACTTCCGAAATGTAAATCGGAGCAGTTTTGACAAAGTTATGGCAGTTTGAAGTCTCAGAAGGTAAATTTTGGGAACTTGGAAACTTTAATGTCAACATGACTTTTGACAAGAAAACAAAAGTTTTCAAGTTTTTCGACTTTGAATACAGAATTATTAAGAACGATAAGCAATGATCAAAATGACTTTCGAAATGTAAATCGGATCAGTTTTGACAAAGTTATGGCAGTTTGAAGTCTCAGAAGGTAATTTTTGGGAACTTGGAAACTTTTATGTCAACATGACTTATGACAAGAAAACAAAAGTTTTCAAGTTTTTCGACTTTGAATGCAGAATTATTAAGAACGATAAGCAATAATCAAAATAACTTCCGAAATGTAAATCGGATCAGTTTTGACAAAGTTATGGCAGTTTGAAGTCTCAGAATGTAACTTTTGGGAACTTGGAAACTTGTATGTCAACATGACTTTTGACAAGAAAACAAAAGTTTTCAAGTTTTTCGACTTTGAATGCAGAATTATTAAGAACGATAAGCAATAATCAAAATAACTTCCGAAATGTAAATCGGATCAGTTTTGACAAAGTTTTGGCAGTTTGAAGTCTCAGAATGTATTTTTTGGGAACACGGAAACTTTACTGTCAACATGAATTTTCACAAGAAAACAAAAGTTTTCAAGTTTTTTGACTTTGCATGCAGAATTATTAAGAACAATAAGCAACTATCAAAATGACTTCCGAAATGTAAATCGGATCAATTTTGACAAAATTATGGCAGTTTAAAGTCTCAGAAGGTAATTTTTGGGAACTTGGAAACCTTTATGTCAACATGACTTATGACAAGAAAACAACAGTTTTGAAGTTTTTCGACTTTGAATGCAGAATTATTAAGAACGATAAGCAATAATCAAAATAACTTCCGAAATGTAAATCGGATCAGTTTTGACAAAGTTATGGCAGTTTGAAGTCTCAGAATGTAACTTTTGGGAACTTTGAAAACTTTTATGTCAACATGACTTTTGACAAGAAAACAACAGTTTTGAAGTTTTTTGACTTTGAATGCAGAATTATTAAGAACGATAAGCAATAATCAAAATAACTTCCGAAATGTAAATCGGATCAGTTTTGACAAAGTTTTGGCAGTTTGAAGTCTCAGAATGTATTTTTTGGGAACACGGAAACTTTACTGTCAACATGAATTTTCACAAGAAAACAAAAGTTTTCAAGTTTTTTGACTTTGCATGCAGAATTATTAAGAACAATAAGCAACTATCAAAATGACTTCCGAAATGTAAATCGGATCAATTTTGACAAAATTATGGCAGTTTAAAGTCTCAGAAGGTAATTTTTGGGAACTTGGAAACCTTTATGTCAACATGACTTATGACAAGAAAACAACAGTTTTGAAGTTTTTCGACTTTGAATGCAGAACTATTAAGAACGATAAGCAATAATCAAAATAACTTCCGAAATGTAAATCGGATCAGTTTTGACAAAGTTATGGCAGTTTAAAGTCTCAGAAGATAATTTTTCGCAATTTGGAAACTTTAATGTCAACATGACTTTTGACAAGAAAACAAAAGTTTTCAAGTTTTTCGACTTTGAATTATTAAGACCGATAAGCAATGATCAAAATGACTTCCGAAATGTAAATCGGATCAGTTTTGACAAAGTTATGGCAGTTTGAAGTCTCAGAAGGTAATTTTTGGGAACTTGGAAGCTTTAATGTCAACATGACTTTTGACAAGAAAACAAAAATTTTCAAGTTTTTCGAATTTGAATGCAGAATTATTAAGAACGATAAGCAATGATCAAATTAGCTTCCGAAATGTAAATGGGTCAGTTTTGACAAATTTATGGCAGTTTAAAGTCTCAGAATGTAATTTTTGGGAACTTCGAAACTTTACTGTCAACATGACTTTTCACAAGAAAACAAAAGTTTTCAAGTGTTTCGACTTTGCATGCAGAATTATTAAGAACAATAAGCAACTATCAAAATGACTTCCGAAATGTAAATCGGATCAATTTTGACAAAATTATGGCAGTTTAAAGTCTCAGAAGGTAATTTTTGGGAACTTGGAAACTTTAATGTCAAAATGGCTTATGACAAGAAAACAACAGTTTTGAAGTTTTTCGACTTTGAATGCAGAATTATTGAGAACGATAAGCAATAATTAAAATAACTTCCGAAATGTAAATCGGATCAGTTTTGACAAAGTTATGGCAGTTTGAAGTCTCAGAATGTAACTTTTAGGAACTTGGAAATTTGTATGTCATCATGACTTTTGACAAGAAAACAAAAGTTTTCAAGTTTTTCGACTTTGAATGCAGAATTATTCAGAACGATAAGCAAAGATCAAAATGACTTTCGAAATGTAAATCGGATCAGTTTTGACAAAGTTATGGCAGTTTGAAGTCTCAGAAGGTATTTTTTGGGAACTTGGAAACTTGTATGTCAACATGACTTTTGACAAGAAAACAAAAGTTTTCAAGTTTTTCGACTTTGACTGCAGAATTATTAAGAACGATAAGCAATGATCAAAATGACTTCCGAAATGTAAATCGGATCAATTTTGACAAAATTATGGAGTTTAAAGTCTCAGAAGGTAATTTTTGGGAACTTGGAAACTTTTATGTCAAAATGGCTTATGACAAGAAAACAATAGTTTTGAAGTTTTTCGACTTTGAATGCAGAATTATTAAGAACGATAAGCAATAATCAAAATAACTTCCGAAATGTAAATCGGATCAGTTTTGACAAAGTTATGGCAGTTTGAAGTCTCAGAATGTATTTTTTGGGAACTTGGAAACTTGTATGTCAACATGACTTTTGACAAGAAAACAAAAGTTTTCAAGTTTTTCGACTTTGAATGCAGAATTATTAAGAACAATAAGCAACTATCAAAATGACTTCCGAAATGTAAATCGGATCAATTTTGACAAAATTATGGCAGTTTAAAGTCTCAGAAGGTAATTTTTGGGAACTTGGATACTTTTATGTTAACATGACTTATGACAAGAAAACAACAGTTTTGAAGTTTTTCGACTTTGAATGCAGAATTATTAAGAACGATAAGCAATAGTCAAAATAACTTCCGAAATGTAAATCGGATCAGTTTTGACAAAGTTATGGCAGTTTGAAGTCTCAGAATATAACTTTTGGGAACTTGGAAACTTGTATGTAAACATGACTTTTGACAAGAAAACAAAAGTTTTCAAGTTTTTCGACTTTGAATGCAGAATTATTAAGAACAATAAGCAACTATCAAAATGACTTCCGAAATGTAAATCGGATCAATTTTGACAAAATTATGGCAGTTTAAAGTCTCAGAAGGTAATTTTTGGGAACTTGGATACTTTTATGTCAACATGACTTATGACAAGAAAACAACAGTTTTCAAGTTTTTCGACTTTGAATGCAGAATTATTAAGAACGATAAGCAATAATCAAAATAACTTCCGAAATGTAAATCGGATCAGTTTTGACAAAGTTATGGCAGTTTGAAGTCTCAGAATGTAACTTTTGGGAACGTGGAAACTTGTATGTCAACATGACTTATGACAAGAAAACAAAAGTTTTCAAGTTTTTCGACTTTGACTGCAGAATTATTAAGAACGATAAGCAATAATCAAAATAACTTCCGAAATGTAAATCGGATCAGTTTTGACAAAGTTATGGCAGTTTGAAGTCTCAGAAGGTAAATTTTGGGAACTTGGAAACTTTTATGTCAACATGACTTTTGACAAGAAAACAAAAGTTTTCAAGTTTTTCGACTTTGAATACAGAATTATTAAGAACGATAAGCAATGATCAAAATGACTTTCGAAATGTAAATCGGATCAGTTTTGACAAAGTTATGGCAGTTTAAAGTCTCAGAAGATAATTGTTCGGAACTTTGAAATATTTATGTCAACATGACTTTTGACAAGAAAACAAAAGTTTTCAAGTTTTTCGACTTTGAATTATTAAGAACGATAAATAAGACTTCCGAAATGTAAATCGGAGCAGTTTTGACAAAGTTATGGCAGTTTGAAGTCTCAGAAGGTAAATTTTGGGAACTTGGAAACTTTAATGTCAACATGACTTTTGACAAGAAAACAAAAGTTTTCAAGTTTTTCGACTTTGAATACAGAATTATTAAGAACGATAAGCAATGATCAAAATGACTTTCGAAATGTAAATCGGATCAGTTTTGACAAAGTTATGGCAGTTTGAAGTCTCAGAAGGTAATTTTTGGGAACTTGGAAACTTTTATGTCAACATGACTTATGACAAGAAAACAAAAGTTTTCAAGTTTTTCGACTTTGACTGCAGAATTATTAAGAACGATAAGCAATAATCAAAATAACTTCCGAAATGTAAATCGGATCAGTTTTGACAAAGTTATGGCAGTTTGAAGTCTCAGAATGTAACTTTTGGGAACTTGGAAACTTGTATGTCAACATGACTTTTGACAAGAAAACAAAAGTTTTCAAGTTTTTCGACTTTGAATGCAGAATTATTAAGAACGATGAGCAATGTTCAAAATGACTTCAGAAATGTAAAGCGGATCAGTTTTGACAAAGTTATGGCAGTTTAAAGTCTCAGAAGATAATTTTTCGGAACTTTGAAATATTTATGTCAACATGACTTTTGACAAGAAAACAAATGTTTTCAAGTTTTTCGACTTTGAATAATTAAGAACGATAAGCAATGATAAATAAGACTTCCGAAATGTAAATCGGAGCAGTTTTGACAAAGTTATGGCAGTTTGAAGTCTCAGAAGGTAATTTTTGGGAATTTGGAAACTTTTATGTCAACATGACTTTTGACAAGAAAACAAAAGTTTTCAAGTTTTTCGACTTTGAATGCAGAATTATTAAGAACGATAAGCAATGATCAAAATGACTTTCGAAATGTAAATCGGATCAGTTTTGACAAAGTTATGGCAGTTTGAAGTCTCAGAAGGTATTTTTTGGGAACTTGGAAACTTGTTTGTCAACATGACTTTTGACAAGAAAACAAAAATTTTCAAGTTTTTCGACTTTGACTGCAGAATTATTAAGAACGATAAGCAATGTTCAAAATGACTTCAGAAATGTAAATCGGATCAGTTTTGACAAAGTTATGGCTGTTTAAAGTCTCAGAAGATAATTTTTCGGAACTTTGAAATATTTATGTCAACATGACTTTTGACAAGAAAACAAAAGTTTTCAAGTTTTTCGACTTTGACTGCAGAATTATTATGAACGATAAGCAATGATCAAAATAACTTCCGAAATGTAAATCGGATCAGTTTTGACAAAGTTATGGCAGTTTGAAGTTTCAGAAGGTAATTTTTGGGAACTTGGAAACTTTTATGTCAACATGACTTTTGACAAGAAAACAAAAGTTTTCAAGTTTTTCGACTTTGAATTATTAAGAACGATAAGCAATGATCAAAATGACTTCCGAAATGTAAATCGTATCAGTTTTGACAAAGTTATGACAGTTTGAAGTCTCAGAAGGTAATTTTTTGGAACTTGGAAACTTTTATGTCAACATGACTTTTGACAAGAAAACAAAAGTTTTCAAGTTTTTCGACTTTGACTGCAGAATTATTATGAACGATAAGCAATGATCAAAATAACTTCCGAAATGTAAATCGGATCAGTTTTGACAAAGTTATGGCAGTTTGAAGTTTCAGAAGGTAATTTTTGGGAACTTGGAAACTTTTATGTCAACATGACTTTTGACAAGAAAACAAAAGTTTTCAAGTTTTTCGACTTTGAATGCAGAATTATTAAGAACAATAAGCAACTATCAAAATGACTTCCGAAATGTAAATCAGATCAATTTTGACAAAGTTATGGCAGTTTGAAGTCTCAGAAGGTAATTTTTGGGAACTTGGAAACTTGTATGTCAACATGACTTTTGACAAGAAAACAACAGTTTTGAAGTTTTTCGACTTTGAATGCAGAATTATTAAGAACGATAAGCAATAATCAAAATAACTTCCGAAATGTAAATCGGATCAGTTTTGACAAAGTTATGGCAGTTTGAAGTCTCAGAATGCAACTTTAAGGAACTTGGAAACTTTAATGTCAACATGACTTTTGACAAGAAAACGAAAGTTTTCAAGTTTTTCGACTTTGCATGCAGAATTATTAAGAACGATAAGCAATGTTCAAAATGACTTCAGAAATGTAAATCGGATCAGTTTTGACAAAATTATGGCAGTTTTAAGTCTCAGAAGATAATTTTTCGGAACTTGGAAACTTTTATGTCAACATGACTTTTGACAAGAATACAAAAGTTTTCAAGTTTTTCGACTCTGAATTATTAAGAACGATAAGCAATGATCAAAATGACTTCCGAAATGTAAATCGTATCAGTTTTGACAAAGTTATGGCAGTTTTAAGTCTCAGAAGGTAATTTTTGGGAACTTGGAAACTTAAATGTCAACATGACTTTTGACAAGAAAACAAAAGTTTTCAAGTTTTTCGACTTTGAATGCAGAATTATTAAGAACGATAAGCAATAATCAAAATAACTTCCGAAATGTAAATCGGATCAGTTTTGACAAAGTTATGGCAGTTTGAAGTTTCAGAAAGTAATTTTTGGGAACTTGGAAACTTTTATGTCAACATGACTTTTGACAAGAAAACAAAAGTTTTCAAGTTTTTCGACTTTGCAAGCAGAATTATATAGAACAATAAGCAACTATCAAAATGACTTCCGAAATGTAAATCGGATCAATTTTGACAAAATTATGGCAGTTTAAAGTCTCAGAAGGTAATTTTTGGGAACTTGGAAACCTTTATGTCAACATGACTTATGACAAGAAAACAACAGTTTTGAAGTTTTTCGACTTTGAATGCAGAATTATTAAGAACGATAAACAATAATCAAAATAACTTCCGAAATGTAAATCGGATCAGTTTTGACAAAGTTATGGCAGTTTAAAGTCTCAGAAGATAATTTTTCGCAATTTGGAAACTTTAATGTCAACATGACTTTTGACAAGAAAACAAAAGTTTTCAAGTTTTTCGACTTTGAATTATTAAGACCGATAAGCAATGATCAAAATGACTTCCGAAATGTTAATCGGATCAGTTTTGACAAAGTTATGGCAGTTTGAAGTCTCAGAAGGTAATTTTTGGGAACTTGGAAGCTTTTATGTCAACATGACTTTTGACAAGAAAACAAAAATTTTCAAGTTTTTCGAATTTGAATGCAGAATTATTAAGAACGATAAGCAATGATCAAATTAGCTTCCGAAATGTAAATGGGTCAGTTTTGACAAATTTATGGCAGTTTAAAGTCTCAGAATGTAATTTTTGGGAACTTGGAAACTTTACTGTCAACATGACTTTTCACAAGAAAACAAAAGTTTTCAAGTGTTTCGACTTTGCATGCAGAATTATTAAGAACAATAAGCAACTATCAAAATGACTTCCGAAATGTAAATCGGATCAATTTTGACAAAATTATGGCAGTTTAAAGTCTCAGAAGGTAATTTTTGGGAACTTGGAAACTTTAATGTCAAAATGGCTTATGACAAGAAAACAACAGTTTTGAAGTTTTTCGACTTTGAATGCAGAATTATTGAGAACGATAAGCAATAATCAAAATAACTTCCGAAATGTAAATCGGATCAGTTTTGACAAAGTTATGGCAGTTTGAAGTCTCAGAATGTAACTTTTAGGAACTTGGAAACTTGTATGTCATCATGACTTTTGACAAGAAAACAAAAGTTTTCAAGTTTTTCGACTTTGAATGCAGAATTATTAAGAACGATAAGCAATGATCAAAATGACTTTCGAAATGTAAATCGGATCAGTTTTGACAAAGTTATGGCAGTTTGAAGTCTCAGAGGGTATTTTTTGGGAACTTGAAAACTTGTATGTCAACATGACTTTTGACAAGAAAACAAAAGTTTTCAAGTTTTTCGACTTTGACTGCAGAATTATTAAGAACGATAAGCAATGATCAAAATGACTTCCGAAATGTAAATCGGATCAATTTTGACAAAATTATGGAGTTTAAAGTCTCAGAAGATAATTTTTGGGAACTTGGAAACTTTTATGTCAAAATGGCTTATGACAAGAAAACAACAGTTTTGAAGTTTTTCGACTTTGAATGCAGAATTATTAAGAACGATAAGCAATAATCAAAATAACTTCCGAAATGTAAATCGGATCAGTTTTGACAAAGTTATGGCAGTTTGAAGTCTCAGAATGTATTTTTTGGGAACTTGGAAACTTGTATGTCAACATGACTTTTGACAAGAAAACAAAAGTTTTCAAGTTTTTCGACTTTGAATGCAGAATTATTAAGAACAATAAGCAACTATCAAAATGACTTCCGAAATGTAAATCGGATCAATTTTGACGAAAATATGGCAGTTTAGAGTCTCAGAAGGTAATTTTTGGGAACTTGGATACTTTTATGTCAACATGACTTATGACAAGAAAACAACAGTTTTGAAGTTTTTCGACTTTGAATGCAGAATTATTAAGAACGATAAGCAATAGTCAAAATAACTTCCGAAATGTAAATCGGATCAGTTTTGACAAAGTTATGGCAGTTTGAAGTCTCAGAATATAACTTTTGGATACTTGGAAACTTGTATGTTAACATGACTTTTGACAAGAAAACAAAAGTATTCAAGTTTTTCGACTTTGAATGCAGAATTATTAAGAACAATAAGCAACTATCAAAATGACTTCCGAAATGTAAATCGGATCAATTTTGACAAAATTATGGCAGTTTAAAGTCTCAGAAGGTAATTTTTGGGAACTTGGATACTTTTATGTCAACATGACTTATGACAAGAAAACAACAGTTTTCAAGTTTTTCGACTTTGAATGCAGAATTATTAAGAACGATAAGCAATAATCAAAATAACTTCCGAAATGTAAATCGGATCAGTTTTGACAAAGTTATGGCAGTTTGAAGTCTCAGAATATAACTTTTGGGAACTTGGAAACTTGTATGTCAACATGACTTTTGACAAGAAAACAAAAGTTTTCAAGTTTTTCGACTTTGAATGCAGAATTATTAAGAACGATGAGCAATGTTCAAAATGACTTCAGAAATGTAAAACGGATCTGTTTTGACAAAGTTATGGCAGTTTAAAGTCTCAGAAGATAATTGTTCGGAACTTTGAAATATATATGTCAACATGACTTTTGACAAGAAAACAAAAGTTTTCAAGTTTTTCGACTTTGAATTATTAAGAACGATAAGCAATGATAAATAAGACTTCCGAAATGTAAATCGGAGCAGTTTTGACAAAGTTATGGCAGTTTGAAGTCTCAGAAGGTAAATTTTGGGAACTTGGAAACTTTTATGTC
Source organism: Drosophila maculinotata (assembly GCA_035045305.1). Classification (NCBI taxonomy): domain Eukaryota; kingdom Metazoa; phylum Arthropoda; class Insecta; order Diptera; family Drosophilidae; genus Drosophila; species Drosophila maculinotata. The sequence continues at coordinate 481,466 of JAWNPD010000236.1, forward strand.
AACATGACTTTTGACAAGAAAACAAAAGTTTTCAAGTTTTTCGACTTTCAATACAGAATTATTAAGAACGATAAGCAATGATTAAAATGACTTTCGAAATGTAAATCGGATCAGTTTTGACTAAGTTATGGCAGTTTGAAGTCTCAGAAGGTAATTTTTGGGAACTTGGAAACTTGTATGTCAACATGACTTTTGACAAGAAAACAACAGTTTTGAAGTTTTTCGACTTTGAATGCAGAATTATTAAGAACGATAAGCAATAGTCAAAATAACTTCCGAAATGTAAATCGGATCAGTTTTGACAAAGTTATGGCAGTTTAAAGTCTCAGAAGATAATTTTTCGGAACTTTGAAATATTTATGTCAACATGACTTTTGACAAGAAAACAAAAGTTTTCAAGTTTTTCGAATTTGAATGCAGAATTATTAGGAACGATAAGCAATGTTCAACATGACTTCCGAAATGTAAAGCGGATCAGTTTTGACAAAGTTATGGCAGCTTGAAGTCTCAGAAGATAATTTTTAGGAACTTGGAAACTTTTTTGTCAACATGACTTATGACAAAAAAACAACAGTTTTGAAGTTTCTCGACTTTGAATGCAGAATTATTAAGAACGATAAGCAATGTTCAAAATGACTTCAGAAATGTAAAGCGGATCAGTTTTGACAAAGTTATGGCAGTTTAAAGTCTCAGAAGATAATTTTTCGGAACTTTGAAATATTTATGTCAACATGACTTTTGACAAGAAAACAAAAGTTTTCAAGTTTTTCGAATTTGAATGCAGAATTATTAGGAACGATAAGAAATGTTCAACATGACTTCCGAAATGTAAATCGGATCAGTTTTGACAAAGTTATGGCAGCTTAAGTCTCAGAAGATAATTTTTAGGAACTTGTAAACTTTTTTGTCAACATAATTTTTGGGAACTTGGAAACTTTTATGTAAACATGACTTTTGACAAGAAAACAAAAGTTTTTCAAGTTTTTCTACTTTGAATACACAATTATTAAGAACGATAAGCAATGATCAAAATAGCTTCCTTAATGTAAATGGGTCAGTTTTGACAAATTTATGGCAGTTTAAAGTCTCAGAATGTAATTTTTGGGAACTTGGAATTTTGTATGTCAACATTAATTTTGACAAGAAAGCAATAGTTTTCAAGTTTTTCGACTTTGAATGCAGAATTATTAAGAACAATAAGCAACTATCAAAATGACTTCCGAAATGTAAATCAGATCAATTTTGACAAAGTTATGGCAGTTTAAAGTTTCAGAAGGTAATTTTTGGGAACTTGGAAACTTTTATGTCAACATGACTTATGACAAGAAAACAACAGTTTTGAAGTTTTTCGACTTTGAATGCAGAGTTATTAAGAACGATAAGCAATAATCAAAATAACTTCCGAAATGTAAATCGGATCAGTTTTGACAAAGTTATGGTAGTTTGAAGTCTCAGAATGTAACTTTTTGGAACTTGGAAACTTTTATGTCAACATGACTTTTGACAAGAAAACAAAAGTTTTCAAGTTTTTCGACTTTGAATGCAGAATTATTAAGAACGATAAGCAATGTTCAAAATGACTTCCGAAATGTAAATCGGATCAGTTTTGACAAAGTTATGGCAGTTTAAAGTCTCAGAAGATAATTTTTCGGAACTTGGAAACTTTAATGTCACATGACTTTTGACAAGAAAACAAAAGTTTTCAAGTTTTTCGACTTTGAATGCAGAATTATTAAGAACGATAAGCAATGATCAAAATAGCTTCCGAAATGTAAATGGGTCAGTTTTGACAAATTTATGGCAGTTTTAAGTCTCAGAATGTAATTTTTGGGAACTTGGAAACATTTATGTCAACATGACTTTTGACAAGAAACCAAAGTTTTCAAGTTTTTCGACTTTGAATACAGAATTATTAAGAACGATAAGCAATGTTCAAAATAACTTCCGAAATGTAAATCGGATCAGTTTTGACAGAGCTATGGCAGTTTAAAGTCTCAGAAGATAATTTTTGGGAACTTGGAAACTTTTATGTCAACATGACTTTTGACAAGAAAACAAAAGTTTTCAAGTTTTTCGACTTTGAATTATTAAGAACGATAAGCAATGATCAAAATGACTTCCGAAATGTAAATCGGATCAGTTTTGACAAAGCTATGGCAGTTTGAAGTCTCAGAAGGTAATTTTTGGGAACTTGGAAACTTTAATAACAACAAGACTTTTGACAAGAAAACAAAAGTTTTCAAGTTTTTCGACTTTGAATGCAGAATTATTAAGAACGATAAGCAATGATCAAAATAGCTTCCGAAATGTAAATGGGTCAGTTTTGACAAATTTATGGCAGTTTTAAGTCTCAGAATGTAATTTTTGGGAACTTGGAAACATTTATGTCAACATTATTTTTGACAAGAAACCAAAGTTTTCAAGTTTTTCGACTTTGAATACAGAATTATTAAGAACGATAAGCAATGATCAAAATAACTTCCGAAATGTAAATCGGATAAGTTTTGACAAAGTTATGGCAGTTTAAAGTCTCAGAAGGCAATTTTTGGGAACTTGGAAACTTTTATGTCAACATGACTTTTGACAAGAAAACAAAAGTTTTCAAGTTTTTCGAATTTGAATGCAGAATTATTAGGAACGATAAGCAATGTTCAAAATGACTTCCGAAATGTAAATCGGATCAGTTTTGACAAAGTTATGGCAGCTAAAGTCTCAGAAGATAATTTTTAGAAACTTGAAAACTTTTATGTCACAATGACTTTTGACAAGAAAACAAAAGTTTTCAAGTTTTTCGACTTTGAATGCAGAATTATTAAGAACGATAAGCAATGTAATGGCAAACTTATGGCAGTTTAAAGTCTCAGAAAATAATTTTTGGGAACTTGGAAACTTTTATGTCAAAATGACTTTTGACAAGAAAACAAAAGTTTTCAAGTTTTTCGACTTTGAATGCAGAATTATTAAGAACGATAAGCAATGTTCAAAATGACTTCAGAAATGTAAATCGGATCAGTTTTGACAAAGTAATGGCAGTTTAAAGTCTCAGAAGATAATTTTTGGGAACTTGGAAAATTTTATGTCAACATGACTTTTGACAAGAAAACAAAAGTTTTCAAGTTTTTCGACTTTAAATGCAGAATTATTATGAACGATAAGCAATGTTCAAAATGACTTCAGAAATGTAAATCGGATCAGTTTTGACAAAGTTATGGCAGTTAAAAGTCTCAGAAGATAATTTTTCGGAACTTGGAAATATGTATGTCAACATGACTTTTGACAAGAAAACAAAAGTTTTCAAGTTTTTCGACTTTGAATTATTAAGAACGATAAGCAATGATCAAAATGACTTCCGAAATGTAAATCGGATCAGTTTTGACAAAGTTATGGCAGTTTGAAGTCTCAGAAGGTAATTTTTGGGAACTTGGAAACTTTTATGTCAACATGACTTTTGACAAGAAAACAAAAGTTTTCAAGTTTTTCGACTTTGAATGCAGAATGATTAAGAACGATAAGCAATGATCAAAATGACTTCCGAAATGTAAATCGGATCAATTTTGACAAAGCTATGGCAGTTTAAAGTCTCAGAAGATAATTTTTCGGAACTTGGAAACTTTTATGTCAACATGACTTTTGACAAGAAAACAAAAGTTTTCAAGTTTTTCGACTTTGAATGCAGAATTATTAAGAACGATAAGCAATGATCAAAATGACTTCCGAAATGTAAATCGGATCAGTTTTGACAAAGTTATGGCAGTTTGAAGTCTCAGAAGGTAATTTTTGGGAACTTGGAAACTTTTATGTCAACATTACTTTTGACAAGAAACCAAAGTTTTCAAGTTTTTCGACTTTGAATACAGAATTATTAAGAACGATAAGCAATGATCAAAATAACTTCCGAAATGTAAATCGGATAAGTTTTGACAACGTTATGGCAGTTTAAAGTCTCAGAAGGCAATTTTTGGGAACTTGGAAACTTGTATGTCAACATGACTTTTGACAAGAAAACAAAAGTTTTCAAGTTTTTCGAATTTGAATGTAGAATTATTAGGAACGATAAGCAATGTTCAAAATGACTTCCGAAATGTAAATCGGATCAGTTTTGACAAAGTTATGGCAGCTAAAGTCTCAGAAGATAATTTTTAGAAACTTGAAAACTTTTATGTCACAATGACTTTTGACAAGAAAACAAAAGTTTTCAAGTTTTTCGACTTTGAATGCAGAATTATTAAGAACGATAAGCAATGATCAAAATGACTTCCGAAATGTAAATCGGATCAATTTTGACAAAGTTATGGCAGTTTAAAGTCTCAGAAGGTAATTTTTGGGAACTTGGAAACTTTTATGTCAACATGACTTATGACAAGAAAACAACAGTTTTGAAGTTTTTCGACTTTGAATGCAGAATTATTAAGAACGATAAGCAATAATCAAAATAACTTCCGAAATGTAAATCGGATCAGTTTTGACAAAGTTATGGCAGTTTGAAGTCTCAGAATGTAACTTTTGGGAACTTAGAAACTTTTATGTCAACATGACTTTTGACAAGAAAACAAAAGTTTTCAAGTTTTTCGACTTTGAATTATTAAGAACGATAAGCAATGTTCAAAATGACTTCAGAAATGTAAATCGGATCAGTTTTGACAAAGTAATGGCAGTTTAAAGTCGCAGAAGATAATTTTTGGGAACTTGGAAACTTTTATGTCAACATGACTTTTGGCAAGAAATTAACAGTTTTGAAGTTTTTCGACTTTGAATGCAGAATTATTAAGAACGATAAGCAATAATCAAAATAACTTCCGAAATGTAAATCGGATCAGTTTTGACAAAGTTATGGCAGTTTGAAGTCTCAGAATGTAATTTTTGGGAACTTGGAAACTTGTATGTCAACATGACTTTTGACAAGAAAACAAAATTTTTCAAGATTTTCGACTTTGAATGCAGAATTATTATGAACGATAAGCAACTATCAAAATGACTTCCGAAATGTAAATCTGACAACTTTGACAAAGTTATGGCAGTTTAAAGTCTCAGAAGAAAATTTTTGGGAACTTGGAAACTTTTATTTCAACATGATTTTTGACAAAAAAACAAAAGTTTTCAAGTTTTTCGACTTTGAATGCAGAATTGTTAAGAACGATAAGCAATGTTCAAAATGACTTCAGAAATGTAAATCGGATCAGTTTTGACAAAGTTATGGCAGTTTAAAGTCTCAGAAGATAATTTTTAGGAACTTGGAAACTTTTATGTCAACATGACTTTTGACAAGAAAATAAAAGTTTTCAAGTTTTTCGACTTTGATTACAGAATTATTAAGAACGATAAGCAACTATCAAAATGACTTCCGAAATGTAAATTGAATCAGTTTTGACAAAGGTATGGCAGTTTGAAGTCTCAGAATGTAATTTTTGGGAACTTGGAAACTTTTATGTCAACATGACTTTTGACATTTTTCGACTTTGAATGCAGAATGATAAAGAACGATAAGCAATGATCAAAATGACTTCCGAAATGTAAATCGGATCAGTTTTGACAAATTTTTGGCAGTTTAAAGTCTCAGAAGGTAATTTTTGGGAACTTTGAAACATTAATGTCAACATTACTTTTGACAAGAAACCAAAGTTTTCAAGTTTTTTGACTTTGAATGCAGAATTATTAAGAACGATAAGCAATGACCAAAATAACTTCCGAAATGTAAATCGGATCAGTTTTGACAAAGTTATGGCAGTTTAAAGTCTCAGAAGGTAATTTTTGGGAGCTTGGAAACTTGTATGTGAACATAATTTTTGGAAACTTGGAAACTTTAATGTCAATATGACTTTTGGCAGAAAACAAAAGTTTTCAAGTTTTTCGACTTTGAATGCAGAATTATTATGAACGATAAGCAATGTTATGGCAAAGTTAAGGCAGTTTAAAGTCTCAGAAGATAGTTTTTGGGAACTTGGAAACTTTTATGTCAACATGACTTTTGACAAGAAAACAAAAGTTTTCAAGTTTTTCGACTTTGAATGCAGAATTATTAAGAACGATAAGCAATGTTCAAAATGACTTCAGAAATGTAAATCGGATCAGTTTTGACAAAGTTATGGCAGTTTGAAGTCTCAGAAGGTAATTTTTGGGAACTTGGAAACTTTTATGTCAACATGACTTTTGACAAGAAAACAGAAGTTTTCAAGATTTTCGACTTTGAATGCAGAATTATTATGAACGATAAGCAACTATCAAAATGACTTCCGAAATGTAAATCTAACAACTTTGACAAAGTTATGGCAGTTTAAAGTCTCAGAAGAAAATTTTTGGGAACTTGGAAACTTTTATGTCAACATGACTTTTGACAAAAAAACAAAAGTTTTCAAGTTTTTCGACTTTGAATGCAGAATTATTAAGAACGATAAGCAATGTTCAAAATGACTTCAGAAATGTAAATCGGATCAGTTTTGACAAAGTTATGGCAGTTTAAAGTCTCAGAAGATAATTTTTGGGAACTTGGAAACTTTTATGTCAACATGACTTTTGACAAGAAAATAAAAGTTTTCAAGTTTTTCGACTTTGATTACAGAATTATTAAGAACGATAAGCAACTATCAAAATGACTTCCGAAATGTAAATTGGATCAGTTTTGACAAAGGAATGGCAGTTTGAAGTCTCAGAATGTAATTTTTGGGAACTTGGAAACTTTTATGTCAACACGGCTTTTGACAAGAAAACAAAAGTTTTCAAGTTTTTCGACTTTGAATGCAGAATTATTCAGAACGATAAGCAATGTTCAAAATGACTTCAGAAATGTAAATTTGATCAGTTTTGACAAAGTTATGGCAGTTTAAAGTCTCAGAAGAGACTTTTATGTCAACATGACTTTTGACAAGAAAACAAAAGTTTTGAAGTTTTTCGACTCTGAATGCAGAATTATTAAGAACGATAAGCAATGTTCAAAATGACTTCAGAAATGTAAATCGGATCAGTTTTGACAAAGTTTTGGCAGTTTAAAGTCTCAGAAGATAATTTTTGGGAACTTAGAAACTTGTATGTCAACATAACTTTTGACAAGAAAACAAAAGTTTTCAAGTTTTTCGACTTTGAATTATTAAGAACGATAAGCAATGATCAAAATGACTTCCGAAATGTAAATCGGATCAGTTTTGACAACGTTATGGCAGTTTAAAGTCTCAGAAGGTAATTTTTGGGAACTTGGAAACTTTAATGTCAACATGACTTTTGACAAGAAAACAAAAGTTTTCAAGTTTTTCGACTTTGAATGCAGAATGATTAAGAACGATAAGCAATGATCAAAATGACTTCCGAAATGTAAATCGGATCAATTTTGACAAAGTTATGGCAGTTTAAAGTCTCAGAAGATAATTTTTGGGAACTTGGAAACTTTTATGTCAACATGACTTATGACAAGAAAACAACAGTTTTGAAGTTTTTCGACTTTGAATGCAGAATTATTTAGAACGATAAGCAATAATCAAAATAACTTCCGAAATGTAAATCGGATCAGTTTTGACAAAGTTATGGCAGTTTGAAGTCTCAGAATGTAACTTTTGGGAACTTAGAAACTTTTATGTCAACATGACTTTTGACAAGAAAACAAAAGTTTTCAAGTTTTTCGACTCTGAATTATTAAGAACGATAAGCAATGTTCAAAATGACTTCAGAAATGTAAATCGGATCAGTTTTTACAAAGAAATGGCAGTTTAAAGTCTCAGAAGATAATTTTTGGGAACTTGGAAACTTTTATGTCAACATGACTTTTGACAAGAAAACAACAGTTTTGAAGTTTTTCGACTTTGAATGCAGAATTATTAAGAACGATAAGCAATAATCAAAATAACTTCCGAAATGTAAATCGGATCAGTTTTGACAAAGTTATGGCAGTTTGAAGTCTCAGAATGTAATTTTTGGGAACTTGGCAACTTTTATGTCAACATGACTTTTGACAAGAAAACAAAAGTTTTCAAGATTTTCGACTTTGAATGCAGAATTATTATGAACGATAAGCAACTATCAAAATGACTTCCGAAATGTAAATCTTACAACTTTGACAAAGTTATGGCAGTTTAAAGTCTCGAAAGAAAATTTTTGCGAACTTGGAAACTTTTATGTCAACATGACTTTTAACAAGAAAACAAAAGTTTTCAAGTTTTTCGACTTTGAATGCAGAATTATTAATAACGATAAGCAATGTTCAAAATGACTTCAGAAATGAAAATCGGATCAGTTTTGACAAAGTTATGGCAGTTTAAAGTCTCAGAAGAGACTTTTATGTCAACTTGACTTTTGACAAGAAAACAAAAGTTTTCAAGTTTTTCGACTCTGAATGCAGAATTATTAAGAACGATAAGCAATAATCAAAATAACTTCCGAAATGTAAATCGGATCAGTTTTGACAAAGTTATGGCAGTTTGAAGTCTCAGAATGTAATTTTTGGGAACTTGGAAACTTGTATGTCAACATGACTTTTGACAAGAAAACAAAAGTTTTCAAGTTTTTCGACTTTGAATGCAGAATGATTAAGAACGATAAGCAATGATCAAAATGACTTCCGAAATGTAAATCGGATCAATTTTGACAAAGTTATGGCAGTTTAAAGTCTCAGAAGATAATTTTTGCGAACTTGGAAACTTTTATGTCAACATGACTTATGACAAGAAAACAACAGTTTTGAAGTTTTTCGACTTTGAATGCAGAATTATTAAGAACGATAAGCAATAATCAAAATAACTTCCGAAATGTAAATCGGATCAGTTTTGACAAAGTTATGGCAGTTTGAAGTCTCAGAATGTAACTTTTGGAAACTTGGAAACTTTTATGTCAACATGACTTTTGACAAGAAAACAAAAGTTTTCAAGTTTTTCGACTTTGAATTATTAAGAACGATAAGCAATGTTCAAAATGACTTCAGAAATGTAAATCGGATCAGTTTTGACAAAGTTATGGCAGTTTAAAGTCTCAGAAGATAATTTTTGGGAACTTGGAAACTTTTATGTCAACATGACTTTTGACAAGAAAATAAAAGTTTTCAAGTTTTTCGACTTTGATTACAGAATTATTAAGAACGATAAGCAACTATCAAAATGACTTCCGAAATGTAAATTGGATCAGTTTTGACAAAGGAATGGCAGTTTGAAGTCTCAGAATGTAATTTTTGGGAACTTGGAAACTTTTATGTCAACACGGCTTTTGACAAGAAAACAAAAGTTTTCAAGTTTTTCGACTTTGAATGCAGAATTATTAAGAACGATAAGCAATGTTCAAAATGACTTCAGAAATGTAAATCGGATCAGTTTTGACAAAGTTATGGCAGTTTAAAGTCTCAGAAGAGACTTTTATGTCAACATGACTTTTGACAAGAAAACAAAAGTTTTGAAGTTTTTCGACTTTGAATGCAGAATTATTAAGAACGATAAGCAATGTTCAAAATGACTTCAGAAATGTAAATCGGATCAGTTTTGACAAAGTTTTGGCAGTTTAAAGTCTCAGAAGATAATTTTTGGGAACTTAGAAACTTGTATGTCAACATAACTTTTGACAAGAAAACAAAAGTTTTCAAGTTTTTCGACTTTGAATTATTAAGAACGATAAGCAATGATCAAAATGACTTCCGAAATGTAAATCGGATCAGTTTTGACAACGTTATGGCAGTTTAAAGTCTCAGAAGGTAATTTTTGGGAACTTGGAAACTTTAATGTCAACATGACTTTTGACAAGAAAACAAAAGTTTTCAAGTTTTTCGACTTTGAATGCAGAATGATTAAGAACGATAAGCAATGATCAAAATGACTTCCGAAATGTAAATCGGATCAATTTTGACAAAGTTATGGCAGTTTAAAGTCTCAGAAGATAATTTTTGGGAACTTGGAAACTTTTATGTCAACATGACTTATGACAAGAAAACAACAGTTTTGAAGTTTTTCGACTTTGAATGCAGAATTATTTAGAACGATAAGCAATAATCAAAATAACTTCCGAAATGTAAATCGGATCAGTTTTGACAAAGTTATGGCAGTTTGAAGTCTCAGAATGTAACTTTTGGGAACTTAGAAACTTTTATGTCAACATGACTTTTGACAAGAAAACAAAAGTTTTCAAGTTTTTCGACTCTGAATTATTAAGAACGATAAGCAATGTTCAAAATGACTTCAGAAATGTAAATCGGATCAGTTTTTACAAAGAAATGGCAGTTTAAAGTCTCAGAAGATAATTTTTGGGAACTTGGAAACTTTTATGTCAACATGACTTTTGACAAGAAAACAACAGTTTTGAAGTTTTTCGACTTTGAATGCAGAATTATTAAGAACGATAAGCAATAATCAAAATAACTTCCGAAATGTAAATCGGATCAGTTTTGACAAAGTTATGGCAGTTTGAAGTCTCAGAATGTAATTTTTGGGAACTTGGAAACTTGTATGTCAACATGACTTTTGACAAGAAAACAAAAGTTTTCAAGATTTTCGACTTTGAATGCAGAATTATTATGAACGATAAGCAACTATCAAAATGACTTCCGAAATGTAAATCTTACAACTTTGACAAAGTTATGGCAGTTTAAAGTCTCAGAAGAAAATTTTTGGGAACTTGGAAACTTGTATGTCAACATGACTTTTAACAAGAAAACAAAAGTTTTCAAGTTTTTCGACTTTGAATGCAGAATTATTAAGAACGATAAGCAATGTTCAAAATGACTTCAGAAATGAAAATCGGATCAGTTTTGACAAAGTTATGGCAGTTTAAAGTCTCAGAAGAGACTTTTATGTCAACTTGACTTTTGACAAGAAAACAAAAGTTTTCAAGTTTTTCGACTCTGAATGCAGAATTATTAAGAACGATAAGCAATAATCAAAATAACTTCCGAAATGTAAATCGGATCAGTTTTGACAAAGTTATGGCAGTTTGAAGTCTCAGAATGTAATTTTTGGGAACTTGGAAACTTGTATGTCAACATGACTTTGGACAAGAAAACAAAAGTTTTCAAGTTTTTCGACTTTGAATGCAGAATGATTAAGAACGATAAGCAATGATCAAAATGACTTCCGAAATGTAAATCGGATCAATTTTGACAAAGTTATGGCAGTTTAAAGTCTCAGAAGATAATTTTTGCGAACTTGGAAACTTTTATGTCAACATGACTTATGACAAGAAAACAACAGTTTTGAAGTTTTTCGACTTTGAATGCAGAATTATTAAGAACGATAAGCAATAATCAAAATAACTTCCGAAATGTAAATCGGATCAGTTTTGACAAAGTTATGGCAGTTTGAAGTCTCAGAATGTAACTTTTGGAAACTTGGAAACTTTTATGTCAACATGACTTTTGACAAGAAAACAAAAGTTTTCAAGTTTTTCGACTTTGAATTATTAAGAACGATAAGCAATGTTCAAAATGACTTCAGAAATGTAAATCGGATCAGTTTTGACAAAGTTATGGCAGTTTAAAGTCTCAGAAGATAATTTTTGGGAACTTGGAAACTTTTATGTCAACATGACTTTTGACAAGAAAATAAAAGTTTTCAAGTTTTTCGACTTTGATTACAGAATTATTAAGAACGATAAGCAACTATCAAAATGACTTCCGAAATGTAAATTGGATCAGTTTTGACAAAGGAATGGCAGTTTGAAGTCTCAGAATGTAATTTTTGGGAACTTGGAAACTTTTATGTCAACACGGCTTTTGACAAGAAAACAAAAGTTTTCAAGTTTTTCGACTTTGAATGCAGAATTATTAAGAACGATAAGCAATGTTCAAAATGACTTCAGAAATGTAAATCGGATCAGTTTTGACAAAGTTATGGCAGTTTAAAGTCTCAGAAGAGACTTTTTATGTCAACATGACTTTTGACAAGAAAACAAAAGTTTTCAAGTTTTTCGACTTTGAATGCAGAATTATTAAGAACGATAAGCAATGTTCAAAATGACTTCAGAAATGTAAATCGGATCAGTTTTGACAAAGTTTTGGCAGTTTAAAGTCTCAGAAGATAATTTTTGGGAACTTAGAAACTTTTATGTCAACATGACTTTTGACAAGAAAACAAAAGTTTTCAAGTTTTTCGACTTTGAATTATTAAGAACGATAAGCAATGATCAAAATGACTTCAGAAATGTAAATCGGATCAGTTTTTACAAAGAAATGGCAGTTTAAAGTCTCAGAAGATAATTTTTGGGAACTTGGAAACTTTTATGTCAACATGACTTATGACAAGAAAACAACAGTTTTGAAGTTTTTCGACTTTGAATGCAGAATTATTAAGAACGATAAGCAATAATCAAAATGACTTCCGAAATGTAAATCGGATCAGTTTTGACAAAGTTATGGCAGTTTGAAGTCTCAGAATGTAACTTTTGGGAACTTAGAAACTTTTATGTCAACATGACTTTTGACAAGAAAACAAAAGTTTTCAAGTTTTTCGACTCTGAATTATTAAGAACGATAAGCAATGTTCAAAATGACTTCAGAAATGTAAATCGGATCAGTTTTTACAAAGAAATGGCAGTTTAAAGTCTCAGAAGATAATTTTTGGGAACTTGGAAACTTTTATGTCAACATGACTTTTGACAAGAAAACAACAGTTTTGAAGTTTTTCGACTTTGAATGCAGAATTATTAAGAACGATAAGCAATAATCAAAATAACTTCCGAAATGTAAATCGGATCAGTTTTGACAAAGTTATGGCAGTTTAAAGTCTCAGAAGATAATTTTTGGGAACTTGGAAACTTTTATGTCAACATGACTTATGACAAGAAAACAACAGTTTTGAAGTTTTTCGACTTTGAATGCAGAATTATTAAGAACGATAAGCAATAATCAAAATGACTTCCGAAATGTAAATCGGATCAGTTTTGACAAAGTTATGGCAGTTTGAAGTCTCAGAATGTAACTTTTGGGAACTTAGAAACTTTTATGTCAACATGACTTTTGACAAGAAAACAAAAGTTTTCAAGTTTTTCGACTCTGAATTATTAAGAACGATAAGCAATGTTCAAAATGACTTCAGAAATGTAAATCGGATCAGTTTTTACAAAGAAATGGCAGTTTAAAGTCTCAGAAGATAATTTTTGGGAACTTGGAAACTTTTATGTCAACATGACTTTTGACAAGAAAACAACAGTTTTGAAGTTTTTCGACTTTGAATGCAGAATTATTAAGAACGATAAGCAATAATCAAAATAACTTCCGAAATGTAAATCGGATCAGTTTTGACAAAGTTATGGCAGTTTGAAGTCTCAGAATGTAATTTTTGGGAACTTGGAAACTTGTATGTCAACATGACTTTTGACAAGAAAACAAAAGTTTTCAAGATTTTCGACTTTGAATGCAGAATTATTATGAACGATAAGCAACTATCAAAATGACTTCCGAAATGTAAATCTTACAACTTTGACAAAGTTATGGCAGTTTAAAGTCTCGAAAGAAAATTTTTGCGAACTTGGAAACTTTTATGTCAACATGACTTTTAACAAGAAAACAAAAGTTTTCAAGTTTTTCGACTTTGAATGCAGAATTATTAATAACGATAAGCAATGTTCAAAATGACTTCAGAAATGAAAATCGGATCAGTTTTGACAAAGTTATGGCAGTTTAAAGTCTCAGAAGAGACTTTTATGTCAACTTGACTTTTGACAAGAAAACAAAAGTTTTCAAGTTTTTCGACTCTGAATGCAGAATTATTAAGAACGATAAGCAATAATCAAAATAACTTCCGAAATGTAAATCGGATCAGTTTTGACAAAGTTATGGCAGTTTGAAGTCTCAGAATGTAATTTTTGGGAACTTGGAAACTTGTATGTCAACATGACTTTTGACAAGAAAACAAAAGTTTTCAAGTTTTTCGACTTTGAATGCAGAATGATTAAGAACGATAAGCAATGATCAAAATGACTTCCGAAATGTAAATCGGATCAATTTTGACAAAGTTATGGCAGTTTAAAGTCTCAGAAGATAATTTTTGGGAACTTGGAAACTTTTATGTCAACATGACTTATGACAAGAAAACAACAGTTTTGAAGTTTTTCGACTTTGAATGCAGAATTATTAAGAACGATAAGCAATAATCAAAATAACTTCCGAAATGTAAATCGGATCAGTTTTGACAAAGTTATGGCAGTTTGAAGTCTCAGAATGTAACTTTTGGGAACTTAGAAACTTTTATGTCAACATGACTTTTGACAAGAAAACAAAAGTTTTCAAGTTTTTCGACTTTGAATTATTAAGAACGATAAGCAATGTTCAAAATGACTTCAGAAATGTAAATCGGATCAGTTTTTACAAAGTAATGGCAGTTTAAAGTCTCAGAAGATAATTTTTCGGTACTTGAAAACTTGTATGTCAACATGACTTTTGACAAGAAAACAAAAGTTTTCAAGTTTTTCGACTTGGAATTATTAAGAACGATAAGCAATGATCAAAATGACTTCCGAAATGTAAATCGGATCAGTTTTGACAAAGTTATGGCAGTTTGAAGTCTCAGAAGGTAATTTTTGGGAACTTAGAAACTTGTATGTCAATATGACTTTTGACAAGAAAACAAAAGTTTTCAAGTTTTTCGACTTTGAATGCAGAATGATAAGGAACGATAAGCAATGATCAAAATGACTTCCGAAATGTAAATCGGATCAGTTTTGACAAATTTTTGGCAGTTTAAAGTCTCAGAAGGTCATTTTTGGGAACTTGGAAACTTGTATGTCAACATGACTTTTGACAAGAAAAAAAGTTTTCAAGTTTTTCGACTTTGAATGCAGAATTATTAAGAGCGATTAGCAACTATCAAAATGACTTCCGAAATGTAAATCGGATCAATTTTGACAAAGTTATGGCAGTTTAAAGTCTCAGAAGATAATTTTTGGGAACTTGGAAACTTTTATGTCAACATGACTTATGACAAGAAAACAACAGTTTTGAAGTTTTTCGACTTTGAATGCAGAATTATTAAGAACGATAAGCAATAATCAAAATAACTTCCGAAATGTAAATCGGATCAGTTTTGACAAAGTTATGGCAGTTTGAAGTCTCAGAATGTAACTTTTGGGAACTTGGAAACTTTTATGTCAACATGACTTTTGACAAGAAAACAACAATTTTCAAGTTTTTCGACTTTGAATGCAGAATTATTAAGAACGATAAGCAATGTTCAAAATGACTTCAGAAATGTAAATCGGATCAGTTTTGACAAAGCTATGGCAGTTTAAAGTCTCAGAAGATAATTTTTCGGAACTTGGAAACTTTTATGTCAACATGACTTTTGACAAGAAAACAAAAGTTTTCAAGTTTTTCGACTTTGAATGCAGAATTATTAAGAACGATAAGCAATGATCAAAATGACTTCCGAAATGTAAATCGGATCAGTTTTGACAAAGTTATGGCAGTTTGAAGTCTCAGAAGGTAATTTTTGGGAACTTGGAAACTATTATGTCAACACGATTTTTGACAAAAAAACAAAAGTTTTCAAGTTTTTCGACTTTGAATGCAGAATGATTAAGAACGATAAGCAATGATCAAAATGACTTCCGAAATGTAAATCGGATCAGTTTTGACAAATTTATGGCAGTTTAAAGTCTCAGAAGGTAATTTTTGGGAACTTGGAAACTTTTATGTCAACATGTTTTGACAAGAAAACAAAAGTTTTCAAGTTTTTCGACTTTGAATGCAGAATTATTAAGAGCGATAAGCAACTATCAAAATGACTTCCGAAATGTAAATCGGATCAATTTTGACAAAGTTATGGCAGTTTAAAGTCTCAGAAGATAATTTTTCGGAACTTGGAAACTTTTATGTCAACATGACTTATGACAAGAAAACAACAGTTTTGAAGTTTTTCGAATTTGAATGCAGAATTATTAAGAACGATAAGCAATAATCAAAATAACTTCCGAAATGTAAATCGGATCAGTTTTGACAAAGTTATGGCAGTTTGAAGTCTCAGAATGTAACTTTTGGGAACTTATAAACTTTTATGTCAACATGACTTTTGACAAAAAAACAAAAGTTTTCAAGTTTTTCGACTTTGAATGCAGAATTATTATGAACGATAAGCAATGTTCAAAATGACTTCAGAAATGTAAATCGGATCAGTTTTGACAAAGTTATGGCAGTTTAAAGTCTCAGAAGATAATTTTTCGGAACTTGGAAACTTTTATGTCAACATGACTTTTGACAAGAAAACAAAAGTTTTCAAGTTTTTCGACTTTGAATGCAGAATTATTAAGAACGATAAGCAATGATCAAAATGACTTCAGAAATGTAAATCGGATCAGTTTTGACAAAGTTATGGCAGTTTAAAGTCTCAGAAGGTAATTTTTGGGAACTTGGAAACTTTTATGTCAACATGACTTTTGACAAGAAAATAAAAGTTTTCAAGTTTTTCGACTTTGAATACAGAATTATTACGAACGCTAAGCAATGATCAAAATGACTTCTGAAATGTAAATCGGATCAGTTTTGACAAAGTTATGGCAGTTTGAAGTCTCAGAATGTAATTTTTGGGAACTTGGAAACTTGTATGTCAACATGACTTTTGACAAGAAAACAAAAGTTTTCAAGTTTTTCGAATTTGAATGCAGAATTATTAAGAACGATAAGCAACTATCAAAATGACTTCCGAAATGTAAATCAGATCAATTTTGACAAAGTTATGGCAGCTTAAAGCCTCAGAAGATAATTTTTGGGAACTTAACAACTTTTATGTCAACATGACTTATGACAAGAAAACAACAGTTTTGAAGTTTTTCGACTTTGAATGCAGAATTATTAAGAACGATAAGCAATAATCAAATTAACTTCCGAAATTTGAAGTCTCAGAAGGTAATTTTTGGGAACTTGGAAACTTTTATGTCAACATGACTTTTGACAAGAAAATAAAAGTTTTCAAGTTTTTCGACTTTGAATACAGAATTATTACGAACGCTAAGCAATGATCAAAATGACTTCTGAAATGTAAATCGGATCAGTTTTGACAAAGTTATGGCAGTTTAAAGTCTCAGAATGTAACTTTTGGGAACTTATAAACTTTTATGTCAACATGACTTTTGACAAGAAAACAAAAGTTTTCAAGTTTTTCGAATTTGAATGCAGAATTATTAAGAACGATAAGCAACTATCAAAATGACTTCCGAAATGTAAATCAGATCAATTTTGACAAAGTTATGGCAGTTTAAAGTCTCAGAATGTAACTTATGGGAAGTTGGAAACTTTTATGTCAACATGACTTTTGACAAGAAAACAAAAGTTTTCAGGTTTTTCGACTTTGAATGCAGAATTAATAAGAACGATAATCAATGTTCAAAATGACTTCAGAAATGTAAATCGGATCAGTTTTGACAAAGTTATGGCAGTTTAAAGTCTCAGAAGGTAATTTTTGGGAACTTGGAAACTTTTATGTCAACATGACTTTTGACAAGAAAATAAAAGTTTTCAAGTTTTTCGACTTTGAATACAGAATTATTACGAACGCTAAGCAATGATCAAAATGACTTCTGAAATGTAAATCGGATCAGTTTTGACAAAGTTATGGCAGTTTGAAGTCTCAGAATGTAATTTTTGGGAACTTGGAAACTTGTATGTCAACATGACTTTTGACAAGAAAACAAAAGTTTTCAAGTTTTTCGAATTTGAATGCAGAATTATTAAGAACTATAAGCAACTATCAAAATGACTTCCGAAATGTAAATCAGATCAATTTTGACAAAGTTATGGCAGTTTAAAGCCTCAGAAGATAATTTTTGGGAACTTAACAACTTTTATGTCAACATGACTTATGACAAGAAAACAACAGTTTTGAAGTTTTTCGACTTTGAATGCAGAATTATTAAGAACGATAAGCAATAATCAAATTAACTTCCGAAATTTGAAGTCTCAGAATGTAATTTTTGGGAACTTGGAAACTTTTATGTCAACATGACTTTTGACAAGAAAACAAAATTTTTCAAGTTTTTCGACTCTGAATGCAGAATTATTAAGAACCATAAGCAACTATCAAAATGACTTCCGAAATGTAAATCGGAACAATTTTGACAAAGTATGGCAGTTTAAAGTCTCAGAAGGTAATTTTTGGGAACTAAGAAACATTAATGTCAACATTACTCTTGACAAGAAACCAAAGTTTTCAAGTTTTTTGACTTTGAATGCAGAATTGTTAAGAACGATAAGCAATGATCAAAATGACTTCCGAAATGTAAATCGGATCAGTTTTGACAAAGTTATAGCAGTTTTTTTGTGAACTTGGAAACTTTTATGTCAACATGATTTTTGACAAGAAAACAAAAGTTTTCAAGTTTTTCGACTTTGAATGCAGAATGATAAAGAACGATAAGCAATGATCAAAATGACTTCCGAAATGTAAATCGGATCAGTTTTGACAAAGTTATGGCAGTTTGAAGTCTCAGAAGGTAATTTTTGGGAACTTAGAAACTTGTATGTCAACATGACTTTTGACAAAAAAACAAAAGTTTTCAAGTTTTTCGACTTTGAATGCAGAATGATAAAGAACGATAAGCAATGATCAAAATGACTTCCGAAATGTAAATCGGATCAGTTTTGACAAAGTTATGGCAGTTTAAAGTCTCAGAAGAGACTTTTATGTCAACATGACTTTTGACAAGAAAACAAAAGTTTTCAAGTTTTTCGACTCTGAATGCAGAATTATTAAGAACGATAAGCAATGTTCAAAATGACTTCAGAAATGTAAATCGGATCAGTTTTGACAAAGTTATGGCAGTTTAAAGTCTCAGAAGATAATTTTTGGGAACTTGGAAACTTTTATGTCAACATGACTTTTGACAAGAAAACAAAAGTTTTCAAGTTTTTCGACTTTGAATGCAGAATGATAAAGAACGATAAGCAATGATCAAAATGACTTCCGAAATGTAAATCGGATCAGTTTTGACAAAGTTATGGCAGTTTTTTTTGGGAACTTGGAAACTTTTATGTCAACATGATTTTTGACAAGAAAACAAAAGTTTTCAAGTTTTTCGACTTTGAATGCAGAATGATAAAGAACGATAAGCAATGATCAAAATGACTTCCGAAATGTAAATCGGATCAGTTTTGACAAAGTTATGGCAGTTTGAAGTCTCAGAAGGTAATTTTTGGGAACTTGGAAACTTGTATGTCAACATGATTTTTGACAAGAAAACAAAAGTTTTCAAGTTTTTCGACTTTGAATGCAGAATTATTAAGAACGATAAGCAATGATCAAAATGACATCCGAAATATAAATCGGATCAGTTTTGACAAAGTTATGGCAGTTTGAAGTCTCAGAAGGTAATTTTTGGGAACTTAGAAACTTGTATGTCAACATGACTTTTGACAAGAAAACAAAAGTTTTCAAGTTTTTCGACTTTGAATGCAGAATGATAAAGAACGATAAGCAATGATAAAATGACTTCCGAAATGTAAATCGGATCAGTTTTGACAAAGTTATGGCAGTTTAAAGTCTCAGAAGAGACTTTTATGTCAACATGACTTTTGACAAGAAAACAAAAGTTTTGAAGTTTTTCGACTCTGAATGCAGAATTATTAAGAACGATAAGCAATGTTCAAAATGACTTCAGAAATGTAAATCGGATCAGTTTTGACAAAGTTATGGCAGTTTAAAGTCTCAGAAGATAATTTTTGGGAACTTGGAAACTTTTATGTCAACATGATTTTTGACAAGAAAACAAAAGTTTTCAAGATTTTCGACTTTGAATGCAGAATGATTAAGAACGATAAGCAATGATCAAAATGACTTCCGAAATGTAAATCGGATCAGTTTTGACAAAGTTATGGCAGTTTGAAGTCTCAGAAGGTAATTTTTGGGAACTTAGAAACTTGTATGTCAACATGACTTTTGACAAGAAAACAAAAGTTTTCAAGTTTTTCGACTTTGAATGCAGAATGATAAAGAACGATAAGCAATGAATAAAATGACTTCCGAAATGTAAATCGGATCAGTTTTGACAAAGTTATGGCAGTTTAAAATCTCAGAAGAGACTTTTATGTCAACATGACTTTTGACAAGAAAACAAAAGTTTTGAAGTTTTTCGACTCTGAATGCAGAATTATTAAGAACGATAAGCAATGTTCAAAATGACTTCCGAAATGTAAATCGGATCAGTTTTGACAAATTTTTGGCAGTTTAAAGTCTCAGAATGTAATTTTTGGGAACTTAGAAACTTGTATGTCAACATGACTTTTGACAAGAAAACAAAAGTTTTCAAGTTTTTCGACTTTGAATGCAGAATGATAAAGAACGATAAGCAATGATCAAAATGACTTCCGAAATGTAAATCGGATCAGTTTTGACAAAGTTATGGCAGTTTGAAGTCTCAGAATGTAATTTTTGGGAACTTAGAAACTTGTATGTCAACATGACTTTTGACAAGAAAACAAAAGTTTTCAAGTTTTTCGACTTTGAATGCAGAATGATAAAGAACGATAAGCAATGATCAAAATGACTTCCGAAATGTAAATCGGATCAGTTTTGACAAAGTTATGGCAGTTTAAAGTCTCAGAAGAGACTTTTATGTCAACATGACTTTTGACAAGAAAACAAAAGTTTTGAAGTTTTTCGACTCTGAATGCAGAATTATTAAGAACGATAAGCAATGTTCAAAATGACTTCAGAAATGTAAATCGGATCAGTTTTGACAAAGTTATGGCAGTTTAAAGTCTCAGAAGATAATTTTTGGGAACTTGGAAACTTTTATGTCAACATGACTTTTGACAAGAAAACAAAAGTTTTCAAGTTTTTCGACTTTGAATGCAGAATGATAAAGAACGATAAGCAATGATCAAAATGACTTCCGAAATGTAAATCGGATCAGTTTTGACAAAGTTATGGCAGTTTTTTTGGGAACTTGGAAACTTTTATGTCAACATGATTTTTGACAAGAAAACAAAAGTTTTCAAGTTTTTCGACTTTGAATGCAGAATGATAAAGAACGATAAGCAATGATCAAAATGACTTCCGAAATGTAAATCGGATCAGTTTTGACAAAGTTATGGCAGTTTGAAGTCTCAGAAGGTAATTTTTGGGAACTTAGAAACTTGTATGTCAACATGACTTTTGACAAGAAAACAAAAGTTTTCAAGTTTTTCGACTTTGAATGCAGAATGATAAAGAACGATAAGCAATGATCAAAATGACTTCCGAAATGTAAATCGGATCAGTTTTGACAAAGTTATGGCAGTTTAAAGTCTCAGAAGAGACTTTTATGTCAACATGACTTTTGACAAGAAAACAAAAGTTTTGAAGTTTTTCGACTCTGAATGCAGAATTATTAAGAACGATAAGCAATGTTCAAAATGACTTCAGAAATGTAAATCGGATCAGTTTTGACAAAGTTATGGCAGTTTAAAGTCTCAGAAGATAATTTTTGGGAACTTGGAAACTTTTATGTCAACATGACTTTTGACAAGAAAACAAAAGTTTTCAAGTTTTTCGACTTTGAATGCAGAATGATAAAGAACGATAAGCAATGATCAAAATGACTTCCGAAATGTAAATCGGATCAGTTTTGACAAAGTTATGGCAGTTTTTTTGGGAACTTGGAAACTTTTATGTCAACATGATTTTTGACAAGAAAACAAAAGTTTGCAAGTTTTTCGACTTTGAATGCAGAATGATAAAGAACGATAAGCAATGATCAAAATGACTTCCGAAATGTAAATCGGATCAGTTTTGACAAAGTTATGGCAGTTTGAAGTCTCAGAAGGTAATTTTTGGGAACTTGGAAACTTGTATGTCAACATGATTTTTGACAAGAAAACAAAAGTTTTCAAGTTTTTCGACTTTGAATGCAGAATGATTAAGAACGATAAGCAATGATCAAAATGACATCCGAAATATAAATCGGATCAGTTTTGACAAAGTTATGGCAGTTTGAAGTCTCAGAAGGTAATTTTTGGGAACTTAGAAACTTGTATGTCAACATGACTTTTGACAAGAAAACAAAAGTTTTCAAGTTTTTCGACTTTGAATGCAGAATGATAAAGAACGATAAGCAATGATAAAATGACTTCCGAAATGTAAATCGGATCAGTTTTGACAAAGTTATGGCAGTTTAAAGTCTCAGAAGAGACTTTTATGTCAACATGACTTTTGACAAGAAAACAAAAGTTTTGAAGTTTTTCGACTCTGAATGCAGAATTATTAAGAACGATAAGCAATGTTCAAAATGACTTCAGAAATGTAAATCGGATCAGTTTTGACAAAGTTATGGCAGTTTAAAGTCTCAGAAGATAATTTTTGGGAACTTGGAAACTTTTATGTCAACATGATTTTTGACAAGAAAACAAAAGTTTTCAAGATTTTCGACTTTGAATGCAGAATTATTAAGAACGATAAGCAATGATCAAAATGACTTCCGAAATGTAAATCGGATCAGTTTTGACAAAGTTATGGCAGTTTGAAGTCTCAGAAGGTAATTTTTGGGAACTTAGAAACTTGTATGTCAACATGACTTTTGACAAGAAAACAAAAGTTTTCAAGTTTTTCGACTTTGAATGCAGAATGATAAAGAACGATGAGCAATGATCAAAATGACTTCCGAAATGTAAATCGGATCAGTTTTGACAAAGTTATGGCAGTTTAAAATCTCAGAAGAGACTTTTATGTCAACATGACTTTTGACAAGAAAACAAAAGTTTTGAAGTTTTTCGACTCTGAATGCAGAATTATTAAGAACGATAAGCAATGTTCAAAATGACTTCCGAAATGTAAATCGGATCAGTTTTGACAAATTTTTGGCAGTTTAAAGTCTCAGAATGTAATTTTTGGGAACTTAGAAACTTCTATGTCAACATGACTTTTGACAAGAAAACAAAAGTTTTCAAGTTTTTCGACTTTGAATGCAGAATGATAAAGAACGATAAGCAATGATCAAAATGACTTCCGAAATGTAAATCGGATCAGTTTTGACAAAGTTATGGCAGTTTAAAGTCTCAGAAGAGACTTTTATGTCAACATGACTTTTGACAAGAAAACAAAAGTTTTGAAGTTTTTCGACTCTGAATGCAAAATTATTAAGAACGATAAGCAATGTTCAAAATGACTTCAGAAATGTAAATCGGATCAGTTTTGACAAAGTTATGGCAGTTTAAAGTCTCAGAAGATAATTTTTGGGAACTTGGAAACTTTTATGTCAACATGACTTTTGACAAGAAAACAAAAGTTTTCAAGTTTTTCGACTTTGAATGCAGAATGATAAAGAACGATAAGCAATGATCAAAATGACTTCCGAAATGTAAATCGGATCAGTTTTGACAAAGTTATGGCAGTTTTTTGGGAACTTGGAAACTTTTATGTCAACATGATTTTTGACAAGAAAACAAAAGTTTTCAAGTTTTTCGACTTTGAATGCAGAATGATAAAGACCGATAAGCAATGATCAAAATGACTTCCGAAATGTAAATCGGATCAGTTTTGACAAAGTTATGGCAGTTTGAAGTCTCAGAAGGTAATTTTTGGGAACTTGGAAACTTGTATGTCAACATGATTTTTGACAAGAAAACAAAAGTTTTCAAGTTTTTCGACTTTGAATGCAGAATGATTAAGAACGATAAGCAATGATCAAAATGACATCCGAAATATAAATCGGATCAGTTTTGACAAAGTTATGGCAGTTTGAAGTCTCAGAAGGTAATTTTTGGGAACTTAGAAACTTTTATGTCAACATGACTTTTGACAAGAAAACAAAAGTTTTCAAGTTTTTCGACTTTGAATGCAGAATGATAAAGAACGATAAGCAATGATAAAATGACTTCCGAAATGTAAATCGGATCAGTTTTGACAAAGTTATGGCAGTTTAAAGTCTCAGAAGAGACTTTTATGTCAACATGACTTTTGACAAGAAAACAAAAGTTTTGAAGTTTTTCGACTCTGAATGCAGAATTATTAAGAACGATAAGCAATGTTCAAAATGACTTCAGAAATGTAAATCGGATCAGTTTTGACAAAGTTATGGCAGCTTAAAGTCTCAGAAGATAATTTTTGTGAACTTGGAAACTTTTATGTCAACATGATTTTTGACAAGAAAACAAAAAATTTCAAGATTTTCGACTTTGAATGCAGAATGATTAAGAACGATAAGCAATGATCAAAATGACTTCCAAAATGTAAATCGGATCAGTTTTGACACAGTTATGGCAGTTTGAAGTCTCAGAAGGTAATTTTTGGGAACTTAGAAACTTGAATGCCAACATGACTTTTGACAAGAAAACAAAAGTTTTCAAGTTTTTCGACTTTGAATGCAGAATGATAAAGAACGATAAGCAATGATCAAAATGACTTCCGAAATGTAAATCGGATCAGTTTTGACAAAGTTATGGCAGTTTAAAATCTCAGAAGAGACTTTTATGTCAACATGACTTTTGACAAGAAAACAAAAGTTTTGAAGTTTTTCGACTCTGAATGCAGAATTATTAAGAACGATAAGCAATGTTCAAAATGACTTCCGAAATGTAAATCGGATCAGTTTTGACAAATTTTTGGCAGTTTAAAGTCTCAGAATGTAATTTTTGGGAACTTAGAAACTTGTATGTCAACATGACTTTTGACAAGAAAACAAAAGTTTTCAAGTTTTTCGACTTTGAATGCAGAATGATAAAGAACGATAAGCAATGATCAAAATGACTTCCGAAATGTAAATCGGATCAGTTTTGACAAAGTTATGGCAGTTTGAAGTCTCAGAATGTAATTTTTGGGAACTTAGAAACTTGTATGTCAACATGACTTTTGACAAGAAAACAAAAGTTTTCAAGTTTTTCGACTTTGAATGCAGAATGATAAAGAACGATAAGCAATGATCAAAATGACTTCCGAAATGTAAATCGGATCAGTTTTGACAAAGTTATGGCAGTTTGAAGTCTCAGAAGGTAATTTTTGGGAACTTAGAAACTTTTATGTCAACATGACTTTTGACAAGAAAACAAAAGTTTTCAAGTTTTTCGACTTTGAATGCAGAATGATAAAGAACGATAAGCAATGATCAAAATGACTTCCGAAATGTAAATCGGATCAGTTTTGACAAATTTTTGGCAGTTTAAAGTCTCAGAAGGTCATTTTTGGGAACTTGGAAACTTGTATGTCAACATGACTTTTGACAAGAAAACAAAAGTTTTCAAGTTTTTCGACTTTGAATGCAGAATTATTAAGAGCGATTAGCAACTATCAAAATGACTTCCGAAATGTAAATCGGATCAGTTTTGACAAAGTTATGGCAGTTTTAAGTCTCAGAATATAATTATTGGGAACTTGGAAACTTTTATGTCAACATGATTTTTGACAAGAAAACAAAAGTTTTCAAGTTTTTCGACTTTGAATACAGAATTATTAAGAACGCTAAGCAATGATCAAAATGACTTCTGAAATGTAAATCGGATCAGTTTTGACAAAGTTATGGCAGTTTGAAGTCTCAGAATGTAATTTTTGGGAACTTGCAAACTTTTATGTCAACATGACTTTTGACAAGAAAAGAAAAGTTTTCAAGTTTTTCGAATTTGAATGCAGAATTATTAAGAACGATAAGCAACTATCAAAATGACTTCCGAAATGTAAATCAGATCAATTTTGACAAAGTTATGGCAGTTTGAAGCCTCAGAAGATAATTTTTGGGAACTTTACAACTTTTATGTCAACATGACTTATGACAAGAAAACAACAGTTTAGAAGTTTTTCGACTTTGAATGCAGAATTATTAAGAACGATAAGCAATAATCAAATTAACTTCCGAAATGTAAATCGGATCAGTTTTGACAAAGGTATAGCAGTTTGAAGTCTCAGAATGTAATTTTTGGGAACTTGGAAACTTTTATGTCAACATGACTTTTGACAAGAAAACAAAATTTTTCAATTTTTTCGACTCTGAATGCAGAATTATTAAGAACCATAAGCAACTATCAAAATGACTTCCGAAATGTAAATCGGAACAATTTTGACAAAGTATGGCAGTTTAAAGTCTCAGAAGGTAATTTTTGGGAACTTTGAAACATTAATGTCAAGATTACTTTTGACAAGAAACCAAAGTTTTCAAGTTTTTTGACTTTGAATGCAGAATTATTAAGAACGATAAGCAATGATCAAAATAACTTCCGAAATGTAAATCGGATCAGTTTTGACAAAGTAATGGCAGTTTTAAGTCTCAGAAGATAATTTTTGGGAACTTGGAAACTTTTATGTCAACATGATTTTTGACAAGAAAACAAAAGTTTTCAAGTTTTTCGACTTTGAATACAGAATTATTAAGAACGCTAAGCAATGATCAAAATGACTTCTGAAATGTAAATCGGATCAGTTTTGACAAAGTTATGGCAGCTAAAGTCTCAGGAGATAATTTTTAGAAACTTGGAAACTTTTATGTCAACATAATTTTTGGAAACTTGGAAACTTTGATGTCAATATGACTTTTGGCAAGAAAACAAAAGTTTTTAAGTTTTTCGACTTTGAATGCAGAATTATTATGAACGATAAGCAATGTTATGGCAAAGTTATGGCAGTTTAAAGTCTCAGAAGATAATTTTTGGGAACTTGGAAACTTTTATGTCAACATGACTTTAAACAAGAAAACAAAAGTTTTCAAGTTTTTCGACTTTGAATGTAGAATTATTAAGAACGATAAGCAATGTTCAAAATGACTTCAGAAATGTAAATCGGATCAGTTTTGACAAAGTTATGGCAGTTTGAAGTCTCAGAAGGTAATTTTTGGGAACTTGAAAACTTTAATGTCAACATGACTTTTGACAAGAAAACAGAAGTTTTCAAGATTTTCGACTTTGAATGCAGAATTATTATGAACGATAAGCAACTATCAAAATGACTTCCGAAATGTAAATCTAACAACTTTGACAAAGTTATGGCAGTTTAAAGTCTCAGAAGAAAATTTTTGGGAACTTGGAAACTTTTATGTCAACATGACTTTTGACAAAAAAAACAAAAGTTTTCAAGTTTTTCGACTTTGAATGCAGAATTATTAAGAACGATAAGCAATGTTCAAAATGACTTCAGAAATGTAAATCGGATCAGTTTTGACAGAGTTATGGCAGTTTAAAGTCTCAGAAGATAATTTTTGGGAACTTGGAAACTTTTATGTCAACATGACTTTTGACAAGAAAACAAAAGTTTTCAAGTTTTTCGACTTTGAATGCAGAATTATTAAGAACGATAAGCAAAGTTCAAAATGACTTCAGAAATGTAAATCGGATCAGTTTTGACAAAGTTATGGCAGTTTAAAGTCTCAGAAGAGACTTTTATGTCAGCATGACTTTTGACAAGAAAACAAAAGTTTTGAAGTTTTTCGACTCTGAATGCAGAATTATTAAGAACGATAAGCAATGTTCAAAATGACTTCAGAAATGTAAATCGGATCAGTTTTGACAAAGTTATGGCAGTTTAAAGTCTCAGAAGATAATTTTTGGGAAATTGGAAACTTTTATGTCAACATGATTTTTGACAAGAAAACAAAAGTTTTCAAGTTTTTCGACTTTGAATGCAGAAGGATTAAGAACGATAAGCAATGATCAAAATGACATCCGAAATGTAAATCGGATCAGTTTTGACAAAGTTATGGCAGTTTGAAGTCTCAGAAGGTAATTTTTGGGAACTTAGAAACTTGTATGTCAACATGACTTTTGACAAGAAAACGAAAGTTTTCAAGTTTTTCGACTTTGAATGCAGAATGATTAAGAACGATAAGCAATGATCAAAATGACTTCCGAAATGTAAATCGGATCAGTTTTGACAAAGTTATGGCAGTTTAAAGTCTCAGAAGAGACTTTTATGTCAACATGACTTTTGACAAGAAAACAAAAGTTTTGAAGTTTTTCGACTCTGAATGCAGAATTATTAAGAACGATAAGCAATGTTCAAAATGACTTCAGAAATGTAAATCGGATCAGTTTTGACAAAGTTATGGCAGTTTAAATTCTCAGAAGATAATTTTTGGGAACTTGGAAACTTTAATGTCAACATGATTTTTGACAAGAAAACAAAAGTTTTCAAGTTTTTCGACTTTGAATGCAGAATGATAAAGAACGATAAGCAATGATCAAAATGACTTCCGAAATGTAAATCGGATCAGTTTTGACAAAGTTATGGCAGTTTGAAGTCTCAGAAGGTAATTTTTGGGAACTTAGAAACTTGTATGTCAACATGACTTTTGACAAGAAAACAAAAGTTTTCAAGTTTTTCGACTTTGAATGCAGAATGATAAAGAACGATAAGCAATGATCAAAATGACTTCCGAAATGTAAATCGGATCAGTTTTGACAAAGTTATGGCAGTTTAAAGTCTCAGAAGAGACTTTTATGTCAACATGACTTTTGACAAGAAAACAAAAGTTTTGAAGTTTTTCGACGCTGAATGCAGAATTATTAAGAACGATAAGCAATGTTCAAAATGACTTCCAAAATGTAAATCGGATCAGTTTTGACAATTTTTTGGCAGTTTAAAGTCTCAGAATGTAATTTTTGGGAACTTAGAAACTTGTATGTCAACATGACTTTTGACAAGAAAACAAAAGTTTTCAAGTTTTTCGACTTTGAATGCAGAATGATAAAGAACGATAAGCAATGATCAAAATGACTTCCGAAATGTAAATCGGATCAGTTTTGACAAAGTTATGGCAGTTTGAAGTCTCAGAATGTAATTTTTGGGAACTTAGAAACTTGTTTGTCAACATGACTTTTGACAAGAAAACAAAAGTTTTCAAGTTTTTCGACTTTGAATGCAGAATTATTAAGAACGATAAGCAAAGTTCAAAATGACTTCAGAAATGTAAATCGGATCAGTTTTGACAAAGTTATGGCAGTTTAAAGTCTCAGAAGAGACTTTTATGTCAGCATGACTTTTGACAAGACAACAAAAGTTTTAAAGTTTTTCGACTCTGAATGCAGAATTATTAAGAACGATAAGCAATGTTCAAAATGACTTCAGAAATGTAAATCGGATCAGTTTTGACAAAGTTATGGCAGTTTAAAGTCTCAGAAGATAATTTTTGGGAACTTGGAAACTTTTATGTCAACATGATTTTTGACAAGAAAACAAAAGTTTTCAAGTTTTTCGACTTTGAATGCAGAATGATTAAGAACGATAAGCAATGATCAAAATGACTTCCGAAATGTAAATCGGATCAGTTTTGACAAAGTTATGGCAGTTTGAAGTCTCAGAAGGTAATTTTTGGGAACTTAGAAACTTGTATGTCAACATGACTTTTGACAAGAAAACAAAAGATTTCAAGTTTTTCGACTTTGAATGCAGAATGATAAAGAACGACAAGCAATGATCAAAATGACTTCCGAAATGTAAATCGGATCAGTTTTGACAAAGTTATGGCAGTTTAAAGTCTCAGAAGAGACTTTTATGTCAACATGACTTTTGACAAGAAAACAAAAGTTTTGAAGTTTTTCGACGCTGAATGCAGAATTATTAAGAACGATAAGCAATGTTCAAAATGACTTCCAAAATGTAAATCGGATCAGTTTTGACAAATTTTTGGCAGTTTAAAATCTCAGAATGTAATTTTTGGGAACTTAGAAACTTGTATGTCAACATGACTTTTGACAAGAAAACAAAAGTTTTCAAGTTTTTCGACTTTGAATGCAGAATGATAAAGAACGATGAGCAATGATCAAAATGACTTCCGAAATGTAAATCGGATCAGTTTTGACAAAGTTATGGCAGTTTGAAGTCTCAGAAGGTAATTTTTGGGAACTTAGAAACTTGTATGTCAACATGACTTTTGACAAGAAAACAAAAGTTTTCAAGTTTTTAGACTTTGAATGCAGAATGATAAAGAACGATAAGCAATGATCAAAATGACTTCCGAAATGTAAATCGGATCAGTTTTGACAAATTTTTGGCAGTTTAAAGTCTCAGAAGAGACTTTTATGTCAACATGACTTTTGACAAGAAAACAAAAGTTTTGAAGTTTTTCGACGCTGAATGCAGAATTATTAAGAACGATAAGCATTGTTCAAAATGACTTCCAAAATGTAAATCGGATCAGTTTTGACAAATTTTTGGCAGTTTAAAGTCTCAGAATGTAATTTTTGGGAACTTAGAAACTTGTATGTCAACATGACTTTTGACAAGAAAACAAAAGTTTTCAAGTTTTTCGACTTTGAATGCAGAATGATAAAGAACGATAAGCAATGATCAAAATGACTTCCGAAATGTAAATCGGATCAGTTTTGACAAAGTTATGGCAGTTTGAAGTCTCAGAATGTAATTTTTGGGAACTTAGAAACTTGTTTGTCAACATGACTTTTGACAAGAAAACAAAAGTTTTCAAGTTTTTCGACTTTGAATGCAGAATGATAAAGAACGATGAGCAATGATCAAAATGACTTCCGAAATGTAAATCGGATCAGTTTTGACAAAGTTATGGCAGTTTGAAGTCTCAGAAGGTAATTTTTGGGAACTTAGAAGCTTGTATGTCAACATGACTTTTGACAAGAAAACAAAAGTTTTCAAGTTTTTAGACTTTGAATGCAGAATGATAAAGAACGATAAGCAATGATCAAAATGACTTCCGAAATGTAAATCGGATCAGTTTTGACAAATTTTTGGCAGTTTAAAGTCTCAGAAGATAATTTTTGGGAACTTAGAAACTTGTATGTCAACATGACTTTTGACAAGAAAACAAAAGTTTTCAAGTTTTTCGACTTTGAATGCAGAATGATTAAGAACGATAAGCAATGATCAAAATGACTTCCGAAATGTAAATCGGATCAGTTTTGACAAAGTTATGGCAGTTTGAAGTCTCAGAATGTAACTTTTGGGAACTTGGAAACTTTTATGTCAACATGACTTTTGACAAGAAAACAACAGTTTTCAAGTTTTTCGACTTTGAATGCAGAATTATTAAGAACGATAAGCAATGTTGAAAATGACTTCAGAAATGTAAATCGGATCAGTTTTGACAAAGTTATGGCAGTTTAAAGTCTCAGAAGATAATTTTTCGGAACTTGGAAACTTGTATGTCAACATGACTTTTGACAAGAAAACAAAAGTTTTCAAGTTTTTCGACTTTGAATGCAGAATGATTAAGAACGATAAGCAATGATCAAAATGACTTCCGAAATGTAAATCGGATCAGTTTTGACAAAGTTATGGCAGTTTGAAGTCTCAGAAGGTAATTTTTGGGAACTTAGAAGCTTGTATGTCAACATGACTTTTGACAAGAAAACAAAAGTTTTCAAGTTTTTAGACTTTGAATGCAGAATGATAAAGAACGATAAGCAATGATCAAAATGACTTCCGAAATGTAAATCGGATCAGTTTTGACAAATTTTTGGCAGTTTAAAGTCTCAGAAGATAATTTTTGGGAACTTGGAAACTTGTATGTCAACATGACTTTTGACAAGAAAACAAAAGTTTTCAAGTTTTTCGACTTTGAATGCAGAATTATTAAGAGCGATTAGCAACTATCAAAATGACTTCCGAAATGTAAATCGGATCAATTTTGACAAAGTTATGGCAGTTTAAAGTCTCAGAAGATAATTTTTGGGAACTTGGAAACTTTTATGTCAACATGACTTATGACAAGAAAACAACAGTTTTGAAGTTTTTCGACTTTGAATGCAGAATTATTAAGAACGATAAGCAATAATCAAAATGACTTCCGAAATGTAAATCGGATCAATTTTGACAAAGTTATGGCAGTTTAAAGTCTCAGAAGGTAATTTTTGGGAACTTGGAAACTTGTATGTCAACATGACTTTTGACAAGAAAACAAAAGTTTTCAAGTTTTTCGACTTTGAATGCCGAATTATTAAGAACGATAAGCAACTATCAAAATGACTTCCGAAATGTAAATCGGATCAATTTCGACAAAGTTATGGCAGTTTGAAGTCTCAGAAGGTAATTTTTGGGAACTTGGAAACTTTTATGTCAACATGATTTTTGACAAGAAAACAAAAGTTTTCAAGTTTTTCGACTTTGAATGCAGAATGATTAAGAACGATAAGCAATGATCAAAATGACTTCCGAAATGTAAATCGGATCAGTTTTGACAAATTTATGGCAGTTTAAAGTCTCAGAAGGTAATTTTTGGGAACTTGGAAACTTGTATGTCAACATGACTTTTGACAAGAAAACAAAAGTTTTCAAGTTTTTCGACTTTGAATGCAGAATTATTAAGAGCGATAAGCAACTATCAAAATGACTTCCGAAATGTAAATCGGATCAATTTTGACAAAGTTATGGCAGTTTAAAGTCTCAGAAGATAATTTTTGGGAACTTGGAAACTTGTATGTGAACATGACTTATGACAAGAAAACAACAGTTTTGAAGTTTTTCGACTTTGAATGCAGAATTATTAAGAACGATAACCAATAATCAAAATAACTTCCGAAATGTAAATCGGATCAGTTTTGACAAAGTTATGGCAGTTTGAAGTCTCAGAATGTAATTTTTGGGAACTTGGAAACTTTTTTGTCAACATGACTTTTGACAAGAAAACAAAAGTTTTCAAGTTTTTCGACTTTGAATGCAGAATTATTATGAACGATAAGCAATGTTCAAAATGACTTCAGAAATGTAAATCGGATCAGTTTTGACAAAGTTATGGCAGTTTAAAGTCTCAGAAGATAATTTTTCGGAACTTGGAAACTTTATTGTCAACATGACTTTTGACAAGAAAACAAAAGTTTTCAAGTTTTTCGACTTTGAATGCAGAATTATTAAGAACGATAAGCAATGATCAAAATGACTTCCGAAATGTAAATCGGATCAGTTTTGACAAAGTTATGGCAGTTTGAAGTCTCAGAAGGTAATTTTTGGGAACTTGGAAACTTTTATGTCAACATGACTTTTGACAAGAAAACAAAAGTTTTCAAGTTTTTCGACTTTGAATGCAGAATTATTAAGAACGATAAGCAATAATCAAAATAACTTCCGAAATGTAAATCGGATCAGTTTTGACAAAGTTTGGCACTTTGAAGTCTCAGAATGTAACTTTTGGGAAGTTGGAAACTTTTATGTCAACATGACTTTTGACAAGAAAACAAAAGTTTTCAAGTTTTTCGACTTTGAATGCAGAATTAATAAGAACGATAAGCAATGTTCAAAATGACTTCAGAAATGTAAATCGGATCAGTTTTGACAAAGTTATGGCAGTTTTAAGTCTCAGAAGATAATTTTTGGGAACTTGGAAAATTTTATGTCAACATGATTTTTGACAAGAAAACAAAAGTTTTCAAGTTTTTCGACTTTGAATTATTAAGAACGATAATCAATGTTCAAAATGACTTCAGAAATGTAAATCGGATCAGTTTTGACAAAGTTATGGCTGTTTAAAGTCTCAGAAGATAATTTTTGGGAACTTGGAAACTTTAATGTCAACATGACTTTTGACAAGAAAATAAAAGTTTTCAAGTTTTTCGACTTTGAATGCAGAATTATTAAGAACGATAAGCAATGATCAAAATGACTTCTGAAATGTAAATCGGATCAGTTTTGACAAAGTTATGGCAGTTTGAAGTCTCAGAATGTAATTTTTGGGAACTTGGAAACTTTTATGTCAACATGACTTTTGACAAGAAAACAAAAGTTTTCAAGTTTTTCGAATTTGAATGCAGAATTATTAAGAACGATAAGCAACTATCAAAATGACTTCCGAAATGTAAATCAGATCAATTTTGACAAAGTTATGGCAGTTTAAAGCCTCAGAAGGTAATTTTTGGGAACTTGGAAACTTTTATGTCAACATGACTTTTGACAAGAAAATAAAAGTTTTCAAGTTTTTCGACTTTGAATACAGAATTATTAACAACGATAATCAATGTTCAAAATGACTTCAGAAATGTAAATCGGATCAGTTTTGACAAAGTTATGGCAGTTTAAAGTCTCAGAATGTAATTTTTGGGAACTTGCAAACTTTTATGTCAACATGACTTTTGACAAGAAAATAAAAGTTTTCAAGTTTTTCGACTTTGAATACAGAATTATTAAAAACGATAAGCAATGTTCAAAATGTTTTCAGAAATGTAAATCGGATCAGTTTTGACAAAGTTATGGCTGTTTGAAGTCTCAGAAGGTAATTTTTGGGAACTTGGAAACTTTTATGTCAACATGACTTTTGACAAGAAACCAGAGTTTTCAAGTTTTTCGACTTTGAATGCAGAATTATTAAGAACGATAAGCAATGATCAAAATAACTTCCGAAATGTAAATCGGATCAGTTTTGACAAAGTTATGGCAGTTTAAAGTCTCAGAAGGTAATTTTTGGGAACTTGGAATCTTGTATGTGAACATGACTTTTGACAAGAAAACAAAAGTTTTCAAGTTTTTCGAATTTGAATGCAGAATTATTAGGAACGATAAGCAATGTTCAAAATGACTTCCGAAATGTAAATCGGATCAGTTTTGACAAAGTTATGGCAGCTAAAGTCTCAGAAGATAATTTTTAGTAACTTGGAAACTTTTATGTCAACATAATTTTTGGGAACTTGGAAACTTTTATGTCAATATGACTTTTGGCAAGAAAACAAAAGTTTTCAAGTTTTTCGACTTTGAATGCAGAATTATTAAGAACGATAAGCAATGTTATGGCAAAGTTATGGCAGTTTAAAGTCTCAGAAGATAATTTTTGGGAACTTGGAAACTTTAATGTCAACATGACTTTTGACAAGAAAACAAAAGTTTTCAAGTTTTTCGACTTTGAATGCAGAATTATTAAGAACTATAAGCAATGTTCAAAATGACTTCAGAAATGTAAATCGGATCAGTTTTGACAAAGTTATGGCAGTTTGAAGTCTCAGAAGGTAATTTTTGGGAATTTGGAAACTTTTATGTCAAAATGACTTTTGACAAGAAAACAAAAGTTTTCAAGTTTTTCGACTTTGAATGCAGAATTATTAAGAACGATAAGCAATGATCAAAATAGCTTCTGAAATGTAAATGGGTCAGTTTTGACAAATTTATAGCAGTTTAAAGTCTCAGAAGGTAATTTTTGGGAACTTGGAAACTTGTATGTCAACATGACTTTTGACAAGAAAACAAAAGTTTTCAAGTTTTTCGACTTTGAATGCAGAATTATCAAGAACGATAAGCAACTATCAAAATGACTTCAGAAATGTAAATCGGATCAATTTTGACAAAGTTATGGCAGTTTGAAGTCTCAGAAGGTAATTTTTGGGAACTTAGAAACTTTTATGTCAACAAAGTTTTTGGGAACTTGGAAACTTTTATGTCAATATGACTTTTGGCAAGAAAACAAAAGTTTTCAAATTTTTCGACTTTGAATGCAGAATTATTAAGAACGATATGCAATGTAATGGCAAAGTTATGGCAGTTTAAAGTCTCAGAAGATAATTTTTGGGAACTTGGAAACTTTTAGGTCAACATGATTTTTGACAAGAAAACAAAAGTTTTCAAGTTTTTCGACTTTGAATGCAGAATTATTAAGAACAATAAGCAACTATCAAAATGACTTCCGAAATGTAAATCGGATCAATTTTGACAAAGTTATGGCAGCTTAAAGTCTCAGAAGGTAATTTTTGGGAACTTGGTTACTTTTATGTCAACATGACTTTTGACAAAAAAACAACAGTTTTGAAGTTTTTCGACTTTGAATGCAGAATTTTTAAGAACGATAAGCAATAATCAAAATAACTTCCGAAATGTAAATCGGATCAGTTTTGACAAAGTTTGGCACTTTGAAGTCTCAGAATGTAACTTTTGGGAAGCTGGAAACTTTAATGTCAACATGACTTTTGATAAGAAAACAAAAGTTTTCAAGTTTTTCGACTTTGAATGCAGAATTGATAAGAACGATAAGCAATGTTCAAAATGACTTCAGAAATGTAAATCGGATCAGTTTTGACAAAGTTATGGCAGTTTAAAGTCTCCGAAGATAATTTTTGGGAACTTGGAAACTTTTATGTCAACATGATTTTTGACAAGAAAACAAAAGTTTTCAAGTTTTTCGACTTTGAATGCAGAATTATTAAGAACGATAAGCAATGATCAAAATGACTTCCGAAATGTAAATCGGATCAGTTTTGACAAAGTTATGGCAGTTTGAAGTCTCAGAAGGTAATTTTTGGGAACTTGGAAACTTTTATGTCAAGATGACTTTTGACAAGAAAACAAAAGTTTTCAAGTTTTTCGACTTTGAATGCAGAATTATTAAGAACGATAAGCAATAATCAAAATAACTTCCGAAATGTAAATCGGATCAGTTTTGACAAAGTTTGGCACTTTGAAGTCTCAGAATGTAACTTTTGGGAAGTTGGAAACTTTTATGTCAACATGATTTTTGACAAGAAAACAAAAGTTTTCAAGTTTTTCGACTTTGAATGCAGAATTAATAAGAACGATAAGCAATGTTCAAAATGACTTCAGAAATGTAAATCGGATCAGTTTTGACAAAGTTATGGCAGTTTTAAGTCTCAGAAGATAATTTTTGGGAACTTAGAAACTTGTATGTCAACATGATTTTTGACAAGAAAACAAAAATTTTCAAGTTTTTCGACTTTGAATTATTAAGAACGATAAGCAATGTTCAAAATGACTTCAGAAATGTAAATCGGATCAGTTTTGACAAAGTTATGGCAGTTTAAAGTCTGAGAAGATAATTTTTGGGAACTTGGAAACTTTTATGTCAACATGACTTTTGACAAGAAAATAAAAGTTTTCAAGTTTTTCGACTTTGAATACAGAATTATTCAGAACGCTAAGCAATGATCAAAATGACTTCTGAAATGTAAATCGGATCAGTTTTGACAAAGTTATGGCAGTTTGAAGTCTCAGAATGTAATTTTTGGGAACTTGCAAACTTTTATGTCAACATGACTTTTGACAAGAAAACAAAAGTTTTCAAGTTTTTCGAATTTGAATGCAGAATTATTAAGAACGATAAGCAACTATCAAAATGACTTCCGAAATGTAAATCAGATCAATTTTGACAAAGTTATGGCAGTTTAAAGCCTCAGAAGGTAATTTTTGGGAACTTGGAAACTTTTATGTTAACATGACTTTTGACAAGAAAATAAAAGTTTTCAAGTTTTTCGACTTTGAATACAGAATTATTAAGAACGATAAGCAATAATAAAAATAACTTCCGAAATGTAAATCGGATCAGTTTTGACAAAGTTTGGCACTTTGAAGTCTCAGAATGTGACTTTTGGGAAGTTGAAAACTTTTATGTCAACATGACTTTTGACAAGAAAACAAAAGTTTTCAAGTTTTTCGACTTTGAATGCAGAATTGATAAGAACGATAAGCAATGTTCAAAATGACTTCAGAAATGTAAATCGGATCAGTTTTGACAAAGTTATGGCAGTTTAAAGTCTCAGAAGATAATTTTTGGGAACTTGGAAACTTTTATGTCAACATGATGTTTGACAAGAAAACAAAAGTTTTCAAGTTTTTCGACTTTGAATTATTAAGAACGATAAGCAATGTTCAAAATGACTTCAGAAATGTAAATCGGATCAGTTTTGACAAAGTTATGGCAGTTTAAAGTCTCAGAAGATAACTTTTGGGAACTTGGAAACTTTTATGTCAACATGACTTTTGACAAGAAAATAAAAGTTTTCAAGTTTTTCGACTTTGAATACAGAATTATTAAGAACGCTAAGCAATGATCAAAATGACTTCTGAAATGTAAATCGGATCAGTTTTGACAAAGTTATGGCAGTTTGAAGTCTCAGAAGGTAATTTTTGGGAACTTGCAAACTTTTATGTCAACATGACTTTTGACAAGAAAACAAAAGTTTTCAAGTTTTTCGAATTTGAATGCAGAATTATTAAGAACGATAAGCAACTATCAAAATGACTTCCGAAATGTAAATCAGATCAATTTTGACAAAGTTATGGCAGTTTAAAGTCTCAGAAGGTAATTTTTGGGAACTTGGCAACTTTTATGTTAACATGACTTATGACAAGAAAACAACAGTTTTGAAGTTTTTCGACTTTGAATGCAGAATTATTAAGAACGATAAGCAATAATCAAAATAACTTCCGAAATGTAAATCGGATCAGTTTTGACAAAGGTATAGCAGTTTGAAGTCTCAGAATGTAATTTTTGGGAACTTGGAAACTTTTATGTCAACATGACTTTTGACAAGAAAACAAAATTTTTCAAGTTTTTCGACTCTGAATGCAGAATTATTAAGAACGATAAGCAATGTTCAGAATGACTTCAGAAATGTAAATCGGATCAGTTTTGACAAAGTTATGGCAGTTTAAAGTCTCAGAAGATAATTTTTGGGAACTTGGAAACTTTTATGTCAACATGACTTTTGACAAGAAAACAAAAGTTTTCAAGTTTTTCGACTTTGAATTATTAAGAACGATAAGCAATGTTCAAAATGACTTCAGAAATGTAAATCGGATCAGTTTTGACAAAGTTATGGCAGTTTAAAGTCTCAGAAGATAACTTTTGGGAACTTGGAAACTTTTATGTCAACATGACTTTTGACAAGAAAACAAAATTTTTCAAGTTTTTCGACTTTGAATACAGAATTATTAAGAACGCTAAGCAATGATCAAAATGACTTCTGAAATGTAAATCGGATCAGTTTTGACAAAGTTATGGCAGTTTGAAGTCTCAGAAGGTAATTTTTGGGAACTTGCAAACTTTTATGTCAACATGACTTTTGACAAGAAAACAAAAGTTTTCAAGTTTTTCGAATTTGAATGCAGAATTATTAAGAACGATAAGCAACTATCAAAATGACTTCCGAAATGTAAATCAGATCAATTTTGACAAAGTTATGGCAGTTTAAAGTCTCAGAAGGTAATTTTTGGGAACTTGGCAACTTTTATGTCAACATGACTTATGATAAGAAAACAACAGTTTTGAAGTTTTTCGACTTTGAATGCAGAATTATTAAGAACGATAAGCAATAATCAAAATAACTTCCGAAATGTAAATCGGATCAGTTTTGACAAAGGTATAGCAGTTTGAAGTCTCAGAATGTAATTTTTGGGAACTTGGAAAATTTAATGTCAACATGACTTTTGACAAGAAAACAAAATTTTTCAAGTTTTTCGACTCTGAATGCAGAATTATGAAGAACGATAAGCAACTATCAAAATGACTTCCAAAATGTAAATCGGATCAATTTTGACAAAGTTATGGCAGTTTAAAGTCTCAGAAGATAATTTTTGGGAACTTGGAAACTTTTATGTCAACATGACTTTTGACAAGAAAACAAAAGTTTTCAAGTTTTTCGAATTTGAATGCAGAATTATTAGGAACGATAAGCAATGTTCAAAATGACTTCCGAAATGTAAATCGGATCAGTTTTGACAAAGTTATGGCAGCTAAAGTCTCAGAAGATAATTTTTAGAAACTTGGAAACTTTTATGTCAACATAATTTTTAGGAGCTTTGAAACTTTTATGTCAATATGACTTTTGGCAAGAAAACATAAGTTTTGAAGTTTTTCGACTCTGAATGCAGAATTATTAAGAACGATAAGCAACTATCAAAATGACTTCCAAAATGTAAATCGGATCAATTTTGACAAAGTTATGGCAGTTTAAAGTCTCAGAAGATAATTTTTGGGAACTTGGAATCTTTTATGTCAACATGACTTTTGACAAGAAAACAAAAGTTTTCAAGTTTTTCGAATTTGAATGCAGAATTATTAGGAACGATAAGCAATGTTCAAAATGACTTCCGAAATTTAAATCGGATCAGTTTTGACAAAGTTATGGCAGTTTGAAGTCTCAGAAGGTAAGTTTTGGGAACTTGGAAACTTTTATGTCAACATAATTTTTGACAAGAAAACAAAAGTTTTCAAGTTTTTCGACTTTGAATGCAGAATAATTAAGAACGATAAGCAACTATCAAAATGACTTCCGAAATGTAAATCGGAACAACTTTGACAAAGTTATGGCAGTTTAAAGTCTCAGAAGATAATTTTTGGGAACTTGGAAACTTTAATGTCAACATGGCTTTTGACAAGAAAACAAAAGTTTTCAAGTTTTTCGACTTTGAATGCAGAATTATTAAGAACGATAAGCAATGTTCAAAATGACTTCAGAAATGTAAATCGGATCAGTTTTGACAAAGTTATGGCAGTTTGAAGTCTCAGAAGGTAACTTTTGGGAACTTGGAAACTTTTATGTCAACATAATTTTTGACAAGAAAACAAAAGTTTTCAAGTTTTTCGACTTTGAATGCAGAATAATTAAGAACGATAAGCAACTATCAAAATGACTTCCGAAATGTAAATCGGAACAACTTTGACAAAGTTATGGCAGTTTAAAGTCTCAGAAGATAACTTTTGGGAACTTGAAAACTTTTATGTCAACATGACTTTTGACAAGAAAATAAAAGTTTTCAAGTTTTTCGACTTTGAATACAGAATTATTAAGAACGCTAAGCAATGATCAAAATGACTTCTGAAATGTAAATCGGATCAGTTTTGACAAAGTTATGGCAGTTTCAAGTCTCAGAAGGTAATTTTTGGGAACTTGCAAACTTTTATGTCAACATGACTTTTGACAAGAAAACAAAAGTTTTCAAGTTTTTCGAATTTGAATGCAGAATTATTAAGAACGATAAGCAACTATCAAAATGACTTCCGAAATGTAAATCAGATCAATTTTGACAAAGTTATGGCAGTTTAAAGTCTCAGAAGGTAATTTTTGGGAACTTGGCAACTTTTATGTCAACATGACTTATGATAAGAAAACAACAGTTTTGAAGTTTTTCGACTTTGAATGCAGAATTATTAAGAACGATAAGCAATAATCAAAATAACTTCCGAAATGTAAATCGGATCAGTTTTGACAAAGGTATAGCAGTTTGAAGTCTCAGAATGTAATTTTTGGGAACTTGGAAACTTTAATGTCAACATGACTTTTGACAAGAAAACAAAATTTTTCAAGTTTTTCGACTCTGAATGCAGAATTATTAAGAACGATAAGCAACTATCAAAATGACTTCCAAAATGTAAATCGGATCAATTTTGACAAAGTTATGGCAGTTTAAAGTCTCAGAAGATATTTTTTGGGAACTTGGAAACTTTTATGTCAACATGACTTTTGACAAGAAAACAAAAGTTTTCAAGTTTTTCGAATTTGAATGCAGAATTATTAGGAACGATAAGCAATGTTCAAAATGACTTCCGAAATGTAAATCGGATCAGTTTTGACAAAGTTATGGCAGTTTAAAGTCTCAGAAGGTAATTTTTGGGAACTTGGCAACTTTTATGTCAACATGACTTATGATAAGAAAACAACAGTTTTGAAGTTTTTCGACTTTGAATGCAGAATTATTAAGAACGATAAGCAATAATCAAAATAACTTCCGAAATGTAAATCGGATCAGTTTTGACAAAGGTATAGCAGTTTGAAGTCTCAGAATGTAATTTTTGGGAACTTGGAAACTTTAATGTCAACATGACTTTTGACAAGAAAACAAAATTTTTCAAGTTTTTCGACTCTGAATGCAGAATTATTAAGAACGATAAGCAACTATCAAAATGACTTCAGAAATGTAAATCGGATCAGTTTTGACAAAGTTATGGCAGTTTAAAGTCTCAGAAGATAATTTTTGGGAACTTGGAAACTTTTATGTCAACATGATGTTTGACAAGAAAACAAAAGTTTTCAAGTTTTTCGACTTTGAATTATTAAGAACGATAAGCAATGTTCAAAATGACTTCAGAAATGTAAATCGGATCAGTTTTGACAAAGTTATGGCAGTTTAAAGTCTCAGAAGATAACTTTTGGGAACTTGGAAACTTTTATGTCAACATGACTTTTGACAAGAAAATAAAAGTTTTCAAGTTTTTCGACTTTGAATACAGAATTATTAAGAACGCTAAGCAATGATCAAAATGACTTCTGAAATGTAAATCGGATCAGTTTTGACAAAGTTATGGCAGTTTGAAGTCTCAGAAGGTAATTTTTGGGAACTTGCAAACTTTTATGTCAACATGACTTTTGACAAGAATTCAAAAGTTTTCAAGTTTTTCGAATTTGAATGCAGAATTATTAAGAACGATAAGCAACTATCAAAATGACTTCCGAAATGTAAATCAGATCAATTTTGACAAAGTTATGGCAGTTTAAAGTCTCAGAAGGTAATTTTTGGGAACTTGGCAACTTTTATGTTAACATGACTTATGACAAGAAAACAACAGTTTTGAAGTTTTTCGACTTTGAATGCAGAATTATTAAGAACGATAAGCAATAATCAAAATAACTTCCGAAATGTAAATCGGATCAGTTTTGACAAAGGTATAGCAGTTTGAAGTCTCAGAATGTAATTTTTGGGAACTTGGAAACTTTTATGTCAACATGACTTTTGACAAGAAAACAAAATTTTTCAAGTTTTTCGACTCTGAATGCAGAATTATTAAGAACGATAAGCAACTATCAAAATGACTTCCAAAATGTAAATCGGATCAATTTTGACAAAGTTATGGCAGTTTAAAGTCTCAGAAGATAATTTTTGGGAACTTGGAAACTTTTATGTCAACATGACTTTTGACAAGAAAACAAAAGTTTTCAAGTTTTTCGAATTTGAATGCAGAATTATTAGGAACGATAAGCAATGTTCAAAATGACTTCCGAAATGTAAATCGGATCAGTTTTGACAAAGTTATGGCAGCTAAAGTCTCAGAAGATAATTTTTAGAAACTTGGAAACTTTTATGTCAACATAATTTTTGGGAACTTTGAAACTTTTATGTCAATATGACTTTTGGCAAGAAAACAAAAGTTTTGAAGTTTTTCGACTTTGAATGCAGAATTATTAAGAACGATAAGCAATATTATGGCAAAGTTATGGCAGTTTAAAGTCTCAGAAGATAATTTTTGGGAACTTGGAAACTTTAATGTCAACATGACTTTTGACAAGAAAACAAAAGTTTTCAAGTTTTTCGACTTTGAATGCAGAATTATTAAGAACGATAAGCAATGTTCAAAATGACTTCAGAAATGTAAATCGGATCAGTTTTGACAAAGTTATGGCAGTTTGAAGTCTCAGAAGGTAAGTTTTGGGAACTTGGAAACTTTTATGTCAACATAATTTTTGACAAGAAAACAAAAGTTTTCAAGTTTTTCGACTTTGAATGCAGAATAATTAAGAACGATAAGCAACTATCAAAATGACTTCCGAAATGTAAATCGGAACAACTTTGACAAAGTTATGGCAGTTTAAAGTCTCAGAAGATAACTTTTGGGAACTTGAAAACTTTTATGTCAACATGACTTTTGACAAGAAAATAAAAGTTTTCAAGTTTTTCGACTTTGAATACAGAATTATTAAGAACGCTAAGCAATGATCAAAATGACTTCTGAAATGTAAATCGGATCAGTTTTGACAAAGTTATGGCAGTTTGAAGTCTCAGAAGGTAATTTTTGGGAACTTGCAAACTTTTATGTCAACATGACTTTTGACAAGAAAACAAAAAATTTCAAGTTTTTCGAATTTGAATGCAGAATTATTAAGAACGATAAGCAACTATCAAAATGACTTCCGAAATGTAAATCAGATCAATTTTGACAAAGTTATGGCAGTTTAAAGTCTCAGAAGGTAATTTTTGGGAACTTGGCAACTTTTATGTCAACATGACTTATGATAAGAAAACAACAGTTTTGAAGTTTTTCGACTTTGAATGCAGAATTATTAAGAACGATAAGCAACTATCAAAATGACTTCCAAAATGTAAATCGGATCAATTTTGACAAAGTTATGGCAGTTTAAAGTCTCAGAAGATATTTTTTGGGAACTTGGAAACTTTTATGTCAACATGACTTTTGACAAGAAAACAAAA
This sequence comes from Drosophila maculinotata, assembly GCA_035045305.1. NCBI lineage: Eukaryota > Metazoa > Arthropoda > Insecta > Diptera > Drosophilidae > Drosophila > Drosophila maculinotata. Next base: position 525,175 of record JAWNPD010000236.1, read on the forward strand.
GTTTTCAAGTTTTTCGAATTTGAATGCAGAATTATTAGGAACGATAAGCAATGTTCAAAATGACTTCCGAAATGTAAATCGGATCAGTTTTGACAAAGTTATGGCAGCTAAAGTCTCAGAAGATAATTTTTAGAAACTTGGAAACTTTTATGTCAACATAATTTTTGGGAACTTTGAAACTTTTATGTCAATATGACTTTTGGCAAGAAAACAAAAGTTTTGAAGTTTTTCGACTTTGAATGCAGAATTATTAAGAACGATAAGCAATAATATGGCAAAGTTATGGCAGTTTAAAGTCTCAGAAGATAATTTTTGGGAACTTGGAAACTTTATTGTCAACATGACTTTTGACAAGAAAACAAAAGTTTTCAAGTTTTTCGACTTTGAATGCAGAATTATTAAGAACGATAAGCAATGTTCAAAATGACTTCAGAAATGTAAATCGGATCAGTTTTGACAAAGCTATGGCAGTTTGAAGTCTCAGAAGGTAAGTTTTGGGAACTTGGAAACTTTTATGTCAACATAATTTTTGACAAGAAAACAAAAGTTTTCAAGTTTTTCGACTTTGAATGCAGAATAATTAAGAACGATAAGCAACTATCAAAATGACTTCCGAAATGTAAATCGGAACAACTTTGACAAAGTTATGGCAGTTTAAAGTCTCAGAAGATAATTTTTGGGAACTTGGAAACTTTAATGTCAACATGACTTTTGACAAGAAAACAAAAGTTTTCAAGTTTTTCGACTTTGAATGCAGGATTATTAAGAACGATAAGCAATGATCAAAATAGCTTCCGAAATGTAAATGGGTCAGTTTTGACAAATTTATGGCAGTTTAAAGTCTCAGGAGGTGATTTTTGGGAACTTGGAAACTTGAATGTGAACATGACTTTTGACAAGAAAACAAAAGTTTTCAAGTTTTTCGAATTTGAATGCAGAATTATTAGGAACGATAAGCAATGTTCAAAATGACTTCCGAAATGTAAATCGGATCAGTTTTGACAAAGTTATGGCAGCTAAAGTCTCAGAAGATAATTTTTAGAAACTTGGAAACTTTTATGTCAACATAATTTTTGGGAACTTGGAAACTTTTATGTCAATATGACTTTTGGCAAGAAAACAAAAGTTTTTAAGTTTTTCGACTTTGAATGCAGAATTATTAAGAACGATAAGCAATGTTATGGCAAAGTTATGGCAGTTTAAAGTCTCAGAAGGTAATTTTTGGGAATTTGGAAACTTTTATGTCAAAATGACTTTTGACAAGAAAACAAAAGTTTTCAAGTTTTTCGACTTTGAATGCAGAATTATTAAGAACGATAAGCAATGATCAAAATAGCTTCCGAAATGTAAATGGGTCAGTTTTGACAAATTTATGGCAGTTTAAAGTCTCAGAAGATAATTTTTGGGAACTTGGAAACTTGTATGTCAACATGACTTTTGACAAGAAAACAAAAGTTTTCAAGTTTTTCGACTTTGAATGCAGAATTATTAAGAACAATAAGCAACTATCAAAATGACTTCCGAAATGTAAATCGGATCAATTTTGACAAAGTTATGGCAGTTTAAAGTCTCAGAAGGTAATTTTTGGGAACTTGGAATCTTTAATGTCAACAAGATTTTTGACAAGAAAACAAAAGTTTTCAAGTTTTGCGACTTTGAATGCAGAATTATTAAGACCGATAAGCAATGATCAAAATAGCTTCCGAAATGTAAATGGGTCAGTTTTGACAAATTTCTGGCAGTTTAAAGTCTCAGAAGGTAATTTTTGGGAACTTGGAAACTTTTATGTCAACAAGACTTTTGGCAAGAAAACAAAAGTTTTCAAGTTTTTTTTACTTTGAATGCAGAATTATTAAGAACGATAAGCAATGTTATTTCAAAGTTATGGCAGTTTAAAGTCTCAGAAGATAATTTTTGGGAACTTGGAAACTTTTATGTCAACATGACTTTTGACAAGAAAACAAAAGTTTTCAAGTTTTTCGACTTTGAATGCAGAATTATTAAGAACGATAAGCAATGTTCAAAATGACTTCACAAATGTAAATCGGATCAGTTTTGACAAAGTTATGGCAGTTTAATGTCCCAGAAGATAATTTTTGGGAACTTGGAAACTTTTATGTCAACATGACTTTTGACAAGAAAACAAAAGTTTTCAAGTTTTTCGACTTAGAATACAGAATTATTAAGAACAGAATTATAATGACTTCCGATATGTAAATCGGATCAGTTTTGACAAAGTTATGGCAGTTTAAAGTCTCAGAAGGTAATTTTTGGGAACTTGGAAACTTTTATGTCAACATAACTTTTGACAAGAAAACAAAAATTTTCAAGTTTTTCGACTTTGAATGCAGAATTATTAAGAACGATAAGCAACTATCAAAATGACTTCCGAAATGTAAATCGGAACAACTTTGACAAAGTTATGGCAGTTTAAAGTCTCAGAAGATAATTTTTGGGAACTTGGAAACTTTTATGTCAACATGACTTTTGACAAGAAAACAAAAGTTTTCAAGTTTTTCGACTTTGAATGCAGAATTATTAAGAACGATAAGCAATGTTCAAAATGACTTCAGAAATGTAAACCGGATCAGTTTTGACAAAGTTATGGCAGTTTAAAGTCTCAGAAGATAATTTTTGAAACTTGCAAAATTTTATGTCAACATGACTTTTGACAAGAAAACAAAAGTTTTCAAGTTTTTCGACTTTAAATGCAGAATTATTAAGAACGATAAGCAATGTTCAAAATGACTTCCGAAATGTAAATCGGATCAGATTTGACAAAGTTATGGCAGTTTAAAGTCTCAGAAGATAATTTTTGGGAACTTGGAAACTTTTATGTCAACATGACTTTTGACAAGAAAACAAAAGTTTTCAAGTTTTTCGACTTTGAATGCAGAATTATTAAGAACGATAAGCAATGTTCAAAATGACTTCAGAAATGTAAATCGGATCAGTTTTGACAAAGTTATGGCAGTTTGAAGTCTCAGAAGGTAAGTTTTGGGAACTTGGAAACTTTTATGTCAACATGATTTTTGACAAGAAAACAAAAGTTTTCAAGTTTTTCGACTTTGAATGCAGAATAATTAAGAACGATAAGCAACTATCAAAATGACTTCCGAAATGTAAATCGGAACAACTTTGACAAAGTTATGGCAGTTTAAAGTCTCAGAAGATAATTTTTGGGAACTTGGAAACTTTAATGTCAACATGGCTTTTGACAAGAAAACAAAAGTTTTCAAGTTTTTCGACTTTGAATGCAGAATTATTAAGAACGATAAGCAATGTTCAAAATGACTTCACAAATGTAAATCGGATCAGTTTTGACAAAGTTATGGCAGTTTAATGTCCCAGAAGATAATTTTTGGGAACTTGGAAACTTTTATGTCAATATGACTTTTGGCAAGAAAACAAAAGTTTTGAAGTTTTTCGACTTTGAATGCAGAATTATTAAGAACGATAAGCAATGCTATGGCAAAGTTATGGCAGTTTAAAGTCTCAGAAGATAATTTTTGGGAACTTGGAAACTTTTATGTCAACAAGACTTTTGACAAGAAAACAAAAGTTTTCAAGTTTTTCGACTTTGAATGCAGGATAATTAAGAACGATAAGAAATGTTCAAAATGACTTCAGAAATGTAAATCGGATCAGTTTTGACAAAGTTATGGCAGTTTAAAGTCTCAGAAGGTAATTTTTGGGAATTTGGAAACTTTAATGTCAAAATGACTTTTGACAAGAAAACAAAAGTTTTCAAGTTTTTCGACTTTGAATGCAGAATTATTAAGAACGATAAGCAATGATCAAAATAGCTTCCGAAATGTAAATGGGTCAGTTTTGACAAATTTATGGCAGTTTAAAGTCTCAGAAGGTAATTTTTGGGAACTTGGAAACTTTAATGTCAACAAGACTTTTGGCAAGAAAACAAAAGTTTTCAAGTTTTTTTTACTTTGAATGCAGAATTATTAAGAACGATAAGCAATGTTATGGCAAAGTTATGGCTGTTTAAAGTCTCAGAAGATAATTTTTGGGAACTTGGAAACTTTAATGTCAACATGACTTTTGACAAGAAAACAAAAGTTTTCAAGTTTTTCGACTTTGAATGCAGAATTATTAAGAACGATAAGCAATGTTCAAAATGACTTCACAAATGTAAATCGGATCAGTTTTGACAAAGTTATGGCAGTTTAATGTCCCAGAAGATAATTTTTGGGAACTTGGAAACTTTTATGTCAACATGACTTTTGACAAGAAAACAAAAGTTTTCAAGTTTTTCGACTTAGAATACAGAATTATTAAGAACAGAATTATAATGACTTCCGAAATGTAAATCGGATCAGTTTTGACAAAGTTATGGCAGTTTTAAGTCTCAAAAGGTAATTTTTGGGAACTTGGAAACTTTTATGTCAACATGAATTTTGACAAGAAAACAAAAATTTTCAAGTTTTTCGACTTTGCATGCAGAATTATTAAGAACGATAAGCAACTATCAAAATGACTTCCGAAATGTAAATCGGATCAATTTTGACAAAGTTATGGCAGTTTGAAGTCTCAGAATGTAACTTTTGGGAACTTGGTAACTTTTATGTCAACATGACTTTTGACAAGAAAACAAAACTTTTCAAGTTTTTCGACTTTGAATGCAGAATTAATAAGAACGATAAGCAATGTTCAAAATGACTTCAGAAATGTAAATCGGATCAGTTTTGACAAAGTTATGGCAGTTTAAAGTCTCAGAAGATAATTTTTGGGAACTTGGAAACTTTTATGTCAACATGATTTTTGACAAGAAAACAAAAGTTTTCAAGTTTTTCGACTTTGAATTATTAAGAACGATAAGCAATGTTCAAAATGACTTCAGAAATGTAAATCGGATCAGTTTTGACAAAGTTATGGCAGTTTAACGTCTCAGAAGATAATTTTTTGGAACTTGGAAACTTTAATGTCAACATGACTTTTGACAAGAAAATAAAAGTTTTCAAGTTTTTCGACTTTGAATACAGAATTATTAAGAACGCTAAGCAATGATCAAAATGACTTCTGAAATGTAAATCGGATCAGTTTTGACAAAGTTATGGCAGTTTTAAGTCTCAAAAGGTAATTTTTGGGAACTTGGAAACTTTTATGTCAACATGAATTTTGACAAGAAAACAAAAATTTTCAAGTTTTTCGACTTTGAATGCAGAATTATTAAGAACGATAAGCAACTATCAAAATGACTTCCGAAATGTAAATCGGATCAATTTTGACAAAGTTATGGCAGTTTAAAGTCTCAGAATGTAACTTTTGGGAACTTGGTAACTTTTATGTCAACATGACTTTTGACAAGAAAACAAAGCTTTTCAAGTTTTTCGACTTTGAATGCAGAATTAATAAGAACGATAAGCAATGTTCAAAATGACTTCAGAAATGTAAATCGGATCAGTTTTGACAAAGTTATGGCAGTTTAAAGTCTCAGAAGATAATTTTTGGGAACTTGGAAACTTTTATGTCAACATGATTTTTGACAAGAAAACAAAAGTTTTCAAGTTTTTCGACTTTGAATTATTAAGAACGATAAGCAATGTTCAAAATGACTTCAGAAATGTAAATCGGATCAGTTTTGACAAAGTTATGGCAGTTTAACGTCTCAGAAGATAATTTTTTGGAACTTGGAAACTTTAATGTCAACATGACTTTTGACAAGAAAATAAAAGTTTTTCGACTTTGAATACAGAATTATTAAGAACGCTAAGCAATGATCAAAATGACTTCTGAAATGTAAATCGGATCAGCTTTGACAAAGTTATGGCAGTTTGAAGTCTCAGAAGGTAATTTTTGGGAACTTGCAAACTTTTATGTCAACATGACTTTTGACAAGAAAACAAAAGTTTTCAAGTTTTTCGACTTTGAATGCAGAATTATTAAGAACAATAAGCAACTATCAAAATGACTTCCGAAATGTAAATAGGATCAATTTTGACAAAGTTATGGCAGTTTAAAGTCTCAGAAGGTAATTTTTGGGAACTTGGAAACTTTTATGTCAACATGACTTATGACAAAAAAACAACAGTTTTGAAGTTTTTCGACTTTGAATGCAGAATTATTTAGAACGATAAGCAATAATCAAAATAACTTCCGAAATGTAAATCGGATCAGTTTTGACAAAGTTATGGCAGTTTAAAGACTCAGAATGTAAATTTTGGGAACTTGGAAACTTTTATGTCAACATGACTTTTGACAAGAAAACAAAACTTTTCAAGTTTTTCGACTTTGAATGCAGAATTAATAAGAACGATAAGCAATGTTCAAAATGACTTCAGAAATGTAAATCGGATCAATTTTGACAAAGTTATGGCAGTTTAAAGTCTCAGAAGGTAATTTTTGGGAACTTGCAAACTTTTATGTCAACATGATTTTTGACAAGAAAACAAAAGTTTTCAAGTTTTTCGACTTTGAATTATTAAGAACGATAAGCAATGTTCAAAATGACTTCAGAAATGTAAATCGGATCAGTTTTGACAAAGTTATGGCAGTTTAAAGTCTCAGAAGATAATTTTTTGGAACTTGGAAACTTTAATGTCAACATGATTTTTGACAAGAAAACAAAAGTTTTCAAGTTTTTCGACTTTGAATTATTAAGAACGATAAGCAATGTTCAAAATGACTTCAGAAATGTAAATCGGATCAATTTTGACAAAGTTATGGCAGTTTAAAGTCTCAGAATGTAACTTTTGGGAACTTGGAAACTTTTATGTCAACATGACTTTTGACAAGAAAACAAAACTTTTCAAGTTTTTCGAATTTGAATTATTAAGAACGATAAGCAATGTTCAAAATGACTTCAGAAATGTAAATCGGATCAGTTTTGACAAAGTTATGGCAGTTTGAAGTCTCAGAAGATAATTTTTGGGAACTTGGAAACTTTAATGTCAACATGACTTTTGACAAGAAAACAAAAGTTTTCAAGTTTTTCGAATTTGAATGCAGAATTATTAAGAACGATAAGCAACTATCAAAATGACTTCCGAAATGTAAATCAGATCAATTTTGACAAAGTTATGGCAGTTTAAAGTCTCAGAAGGTAATTTTTGGGAACTTGCAAACTTTTATGTCAACATGACTTTTGACAAGAAAACAAAAGTTTTCAAGTTTTTCGACTTTGAATGCAGAATTATTAAGAACGATAAGCAATAATCAAAATAACTTCCGAAATGTAAATCGGATCAGTTTTGACAAAGTTATGGCAGTTTAAAGTCTCAGAAGGTAATTTTCGGGAACTTGGCAACTTTTATGTCAACATGACTTATGACAAGAAAACAAAAGTTTTGAAGTTTTTCGACTTTGAATGCAGAATTATTAAGAACGATAAGCAATAATCAAAATAACTTCCGAAATGTAAATCGGATCAGTTTTGACAAAGTTATGGCAGTTTGAAGTCTCAGAATGTAACTTTTAGGAACTTGGAAACTTTTATGTCAACATGACTTTTGACAAGAAAACAAATTTTTTCAAGTTTTTCGACTCTGAATGCAGAATTATTAAGAACGTAAGCAACTATTAAAATGACTTCCGAAATGTAAATCGGAACAATTTTGACAAAGTTATGGCAGTTTAAAGTCTCAGAAGATAATTTTTGGGAACTTGGAAACTTTTATGTCAACATGATTTTTGACAAGAAAACAAAAGTTTTCAAGTTTTTCGACTTTGAATTATTAAGAACGATAAGCAATGTTCAAAATGACTTCAGAAATGTAAATCGGATCAGTTTTGACAAAGTTATGGCAGTTTAAAGTCTCAGAAGATAATTTTTGGGAACTTGGAAACTTTTATGTCAACATGATTTTTGACAAGAAAACAAAAGTTTTCAAGTTTTTCGACTTTGAATTATTAAGAACGATAAGCAATGTTCAAAATGACTTCAGAAATGTAAATCGGATCAGTTTTGACAAAGTTATGGCAGTTTAACTTCTCAGAAGATAATTTTTTGGAACTTGGAAACTTTAATGTCAACATGACTTTTGACACGAAAATAAAAGTTTTCAAGTTTTTCGACTATGAATACAGAATTATTAAGAACGCTAAGCAATGATCAAAATGACTTCTGAAATGTAAATCGGATCAGTTTTGACAAAGTTATGGCAGTTTGAAGTCTCAGAAGGTAATTTTTGGGAACTTGCAAACTTTTATGTCAACATGACTTTTGACAAGAAAACAAAAGTTTTCAAGTTTTTCGACTTTGAATGCTGAATTATTAAGAACAATAAGCAACTATCAAAATGACTTCCGAAATGTAAATAGGATCAATTTTGACAAAATTATGGCAGTTTAAAGTCTCAGAAGGTAATTTTTGGGAACTTGCAAACTTTTATGTCAACATGATTTTTGACAAGAAAACAAAAGTTTTCAAGTTTTTCGACTTTGAATTATTAAGAACGATAAGCAATGTTCAAAATGACTTCAGAAATGTAAATCGGATCAGTTTTGACAAAGTTATGGCAGTTTAACTTCTCAGAAGATAATTTTTTGGAACTTGGAAACTTTAATGTCAACATGACTTTTGACAAGAAAACAAAAGTTTTCAAGTTTTTCGACTTTGAATTATTAAGAACGATAAGCAATGTTCAAAATGACTTCAGAAATGTAAATCGGATCAGTTTTGACAAAGTTATGGCAGTTTAAAGACTCAGAATGTAACTTTTGGGAACTTGGAAACTTTTATGTCAACATGACTTTTGACAAGAAAACAAAACTTTTCAAGTTTTTCGACTTTGAATGCAGAATTAATAAGAACGATAAGCAATGTTCAAAATGACTTCAGAAATGTAAATCGGATCAATTTTGACAAAGTTATGGCAGTTTAAAGTCTCAGAAGGTAATTTTTGGGAACTTGCAAACTTTTATGTCAACATGATTTTTGACAAGAAAACAAAAGTTTTCAAGTTTTTCGACTTTGAATTATTAAGAACGATAAGCAATGTTCAAAATGACTTCAGAAATGTAAATCGGATCAGTTTTGACAAAGTCATGGCAGTTTAAAGTCTCAGAAGATAATTTTTTGGAACTTGGAAACTTTAATGTCAACATGATTTTTGACAAGAAAACAAAAGTTTTCAAGTTTTTCGACTTTGAATTATTAAGAACGATAAGCAATGTTCAAAATGACTTCAGAAATGTAAATCTGATCAATTTTAACAAAGTTATGGCAGTTTAAAGTCTCAGAATGTAACTTTTGGGAACTTGGAAACTTTTATGTCAACATGACTTTTGACAAGAAAACAAAACTTTTCAAGATTTTCGACTTTGAATGCAGAATTAATAAGAACGATAAGCAATGTTCAAAATGACTTCAGAAATGTAGATCGGATCAGTTTTGACAAAGTTATGGCAGTTTAAAGTCTCAGAAGATAATTTTTGGGAACTTGGAAACTTTTATGTCAACATGATTTTTGACAAGAAAACAAAAGTTTTCAAGGATTTCGACTTTGAATTATTAAGAACGATAAGCAATGTTCAAAATGACTTCAGAAATGTAAATCGGATCAGTTTTGACAAAGTTATGGCAGCTTAAAGTCTCAGAAGATAATTTTTGGGAACTTGGAAACTTTTATGTCAACATGATTTTTGACAAGAAAACAAAAGTTTTCAAGTTTTTCGAATTTGAATTATTAAGAACGATAAGCAATGTTCCAAATGACTTCAGAAATGTAAATCGGATCAGTTTTGACAAAGTTATGGCAGTTTGAAGTCTCAGAAGATAATTTTTGGGAACTTGGAAACTTTAATGTCAACATGACTTTTGACAAGAAAACAAAAGTTTTCAAGTTTTTCGAATTTGAATGCAGAATTATTAAGAACGATAAGCAACTATCAAAATGACTTCCGAAATGTAAATCAGATCAATTTTGACAAAGTTATGGCAGTTTAAAGTCTCAGAAGGTAATTTTTTGGAACTTGCAAACTTTTATGTCAACATGACTTTTGACAAGAAAACAAAAGTTTTCAAGTTTTTCGACTTTGAATGCAGAATTATTAAGAACGATAAGCAATAATCAAAATAACTTCCGAAATGTAAATCGGATCAGTTTTGACAAAGTTATGGCAGTTTAAAGTCTCAGAAAGTAATTTTCGGGAACTTGGCAACTTTTATGTCAATATGACTTATGACAAGAAAACAAAAGTTTTGAAGTTTTTCGACTTTGAATGCAGAATTATTAAGAACGATAAGCAATAATCAAAATAACTTCCGAAATGTAAATCGGATCAGTTTTGACAAAGGTATGGCAGTTTGAAGTCTCAGAATGTAACTTTAAGGAACTTGGAAAATTTTATGTCAACATGACTTTTGACAAGAAAACTAATTTTTTCAAGTTTTTCGACTCTGAATGCAGAATTATTAAGAACGTAAGCAACTATCAAAATGACTTCCGAAATGTAAATCGGAACAATTTTGACAAAGTATGGCAGTTTAAAGTCTCAGAAGGTAATTTTTGGGAACTAAGAAACATTTATGTCAACATTACTTTTGACAAGAAACCAAAGTTTTCAAGTTTTTCGACTTTGAATGCAGAATTATTAAGAACGATAAGCAATGATCAAAATAACTTCCGAAATGTTAATCGGATCAGTTTTGACAAAGTTATGGCAGTTTAAAGTCTCAGAATGTAATTTTTGGGAACTCGGAAACTTTTATGTCAACATGACTTTTGACAAGAAAACAAAACTTTTCAAGTTTTTCGACTTTGAATGCAGAATTAATAAGAACGATAAGCAATGTTCAAAATGACTTCAGAAATGTAAATCGGATCAGTTTTGACAAAGTTATGGCAGTTTAAAGTCTCAGAAGATAATTTTTGGGAACTTGGAAACTTTTATGTCAACATGATTTTTGACAAGAAAACAAAAGTTTTCAAGTTTTTCGACTTTGAATTATTAAGAACGATAAGCAATGTTCAAAATGACTTCAGAAATGTAAATCGGATCAGTTTTGACAAAGTTATGGCAGTTTAACGTCTCAGAAGATAATTTTTTGGAACTTGGAAACTTTAATGTCAACATGACTTTTGACAAGAAAATAAAAGTTTTCAAGTTTTTCGACTTTGAATACAGAATTATTAAGAACGCTAAGCAATGATCAAAATGACTTCTGAAATGTAAATCGGATCAGTTTTGACAAAGTTATGGCAGTTTGAAGTCTCAGAAGGTAATTTTTGGGAACTTGCAAACTTTTATGTCAACATGACTTTTGACAAGAAAACAAAAGTTTTCAAGTTTTTCGACTTTGAATGCAGAATTATTAAGAACAATAAGCAACTATCAAAATGACTTCCGAAATGTAAATAGGATCAATTTTGACAAAGTTATGGCAGTTTAAAGTCTCAGAAGGTAATTTTTGGGAACTTGGAAACTTTTATGTCAACATGACTTATGACAAAAAAACAACAGTTTTAAAGTTTTTCGACTTTGAATGCAGAATTATTTAGAACGATAAGCAATAATCAAAATAACTTCCGAAATGTAAATCGGATCAGTTTTGACAAAGTTATGGCAGTTTAAAGACTCAGAATGTAACTTTTGGGAACTTGGAAACTTTTATGTCAACATGACTTTTGACAAGAAAACAAAACTTTTCAAGTTTTTCGACTTTGAATGCAGAATTAATAAGAACGATAAGCAATGTTCAAAATGACTTCAGAAATGTAAATCGGATCAGTTTTGACAAAGTTATGGCAGTTTAAAGTCTCAGAAGGTAATTTTTGGGAACTTGCAAACTTTTATGTCAACATGATATTTGACAAGAAAACAAAAGTTTTCAAGTTTTTCGACTTTGAATTATTAAGAACGATAAGCAATGTTCAAAATGACTTCAGAAATGTAAATCGGATCAGTTTTGACAAAGTTATGGCAGTTTAAAGTCTCAGAAGATAATTTTTTGGAACTTGGAAACTTTAATGTCAACATGATTTTTGACAAGAAAACAAAAGTTTTCAAGTTTTTCGACTTTGAATTATTAAGAACGATAAGCAATGTTCAAAATGACTTCAGAAATGTAAATCGGATCAATTTTGACAAAGTTATGGCAGTTTAAAGTTTCAGAATGTAACTTTTGGGAACTTGGAAACTTTTATGTCAACATGACTTTTGACAAGAAAACAAAACTTTTCAAGTTTTTCGACTTTGAATGCAGAATTAATAAGAACGATAAGCAATGTTCAAAATGACTTCAGAAATGTAAATCGGATCAGTTTTGACAAAGTTATGGCAGTTTAAAGTCTCAGAAGATAATTTTTGGGAACTTGGAAACTTTTATGTCAACATGATTTTTGACAAGAAAACAAAAGTTTTCAAGTTTTTCGACTTTGAATTATTAAGAACGATAAGCAATGTTCAAAATGACTTCAGAAATGTAAATCGGATCAGTTTTGACAAAGTTATGGCAGTTTAAAGTCTCAGAAGATAATTTTTTGGAACTTGGAAACTTTAATGTCAACATGATTTTTGACAAGAAAACAAAAGTTTTCAAGTTTTTCGACTTTGAATTATTAAGAACGATAAGCAATGTTCAAAATGACTTCAGAAATGTAAATCGGATCAATTTTGACAAAGTTATGGCAGTTTAAAGTTTCAGAATGTAACTTTTGGGAACTTGGAAACTTTTATGTCAACATGACTTTTGACAAGAAAACAAAACTTTTCAAGTTTTTCGACTTTGAATGCAGAATTAATAAGAACGATAAGCAATGTTCAAAATGACTTCAGAAATGTAAATCGGATCAGTTTTGACAAAGTTATGGCAGTTTAAAGTCTCAGAAGATAATTTTTGGGAACTTGGAAACTTTTATGTCAACATGATTTTTGACAAGAAAACAAAAGTTTTCAAGTTTTTCGACTTTGAATTATTAAGAACGATAAGCAATGTTCAAAATGACTTCAGAAATGTAAATCGGATCAGTTTTGACAAAGTTATGGCAGCTTAAAGTCTCAGAAAATAATTTTTGGGAACTTGGAAACTTTTATGTCAACATGATTTTTGACAAGAAAACAAAAGTTTTCAAGTTTTTCGAATTTGAATTATTAAGAACGATAAGCAATGTTCAAAATGACTTCAGAAATGTAAATCGGATCAGTTTTGACAAAGTTATGGCAGTTTGAAGTCTCAGAAGATAATTTTTGGGAACTTGGAAACTTTAATGTCAACATGACTTTTGACAAGAAAACAAAAGTTTTCAAGTTTTTCGAATTTGAATGCAGAATTATTAAGAACGATAAGCAACTATCAAAATGACTTCCGAAATGTAAATCAGATCAATTTTGACAAAGTTATGGCAGTTTAAAGTCTCAGAAGGTAATTTTTGGGAACTTGCAAACTTTTATGTCAACATGACTTTTGACAAGAAAACAAAAGTTTTCAAGTTTTTCGACTTTGAATGCAGAATTATTAAGAACGATAAGCAATAATCAAAATAACTTCCGAAATGTAAATCGGATCAGTTTTGACAAAGTTATGGCAGTTTAAAGTCTCAGAAGGTAATTTTCGGGAACTTGGCAACTTTTATGTCAACATGACTTATGACAAGAAAACAAAAGTTTTCAAGTTTTTCGACTTTGAATGCAGAATTATTAAGAACGATAAGCAATAATCAAAATAACTTCCGAAATGTAAATCGGATCAGTTTTGACAAAGGTATGGCAGTTTGAAGTCTCAGAATGTAACTTTTAGGAACTTGGAAACTTTTATGTCAACATGACTTTTGACAAGAAAACAAATTTTTTCAAGTTTTTCGACTCTGAATGCAGAATTATTAAGAACGCAAGCAACTATCAAAATGACTTCCGAAATGTAAATCGGAACAATTTTGACAAAGTATGGCAGTTTAAAGTCTCAGAAGGTAATTTTTGGGAACTAAGTAACATTTATGTCAACATTACTTTTGACAAGAAACCAAAGTTTTCAAGTTTTTCGACTTTGAATGCAGAATTATTAAGAACGATAAGCTATGATCAAAATAACTTCCGAAATGTTAATCAAATCAGTTTTGACAAAGTTATGGCAGTTTAAAGTCTCAGAATGTAATTTTTGGGAACTCGGAAACTTGTATGTGAACATGACTTTTGACAAGAAAACAAAAGTTTTCAAGTTTTTCGAATTTGAATGCAGAATTATTAGGAACGATAAGCAATGTTCAAAATGACTTCCGAAATGTAAATCGGATCAGTTTTGACAAAGTTTTGGCAGTTTAAAGTCTCAGAAGGTAATTTTTGGGAACTTGGAAACTTTTATGTCAACATGACTTTTGACAAGAAACCAAAGTTTTCAAGTTTTTCGACTTTGAATGCAGAATTATTAAGAACGATAAGCAATGTTATGGCAAAGTTATGGCAGTTTAAAGTCTCAGAAGATAATTTTTGGGAACTTGGAAACTTTTATGTCAACATGACTTTTGACAAGAAAACAAAAGTTTTCAAGTTTTTCGACTTTGAATGCAGAATTATTAAGAACGATAAGCAATGTTCAAAATGACTTCAGAAATGTAAATCGGATCAGTTTTGACAAAGTTATGGCAGTTTGAAGTCTCAGAAGGTAATTTTTGGGAACTTGGAAACTTTTATGTCAACATGACTTTTGACAAGAAACCAAAGTTTTCAAGTTTTTCGACTTTGAATGCAGAATTATTAGGAACGATAAGCAATGTTCAAAATGACTTCCGAAATGTAAATCGGATCAGTTTTGACAAAGTTATGGCAGCTAAAGTCTCAGAAGATAATTTTTAGAAACTTGGAAACTTTAATGTCAACATAATTTTTGGGAACTTGGAAACTTTAATGTCAATATGACTTTTGACAAGAAAACAAAAGTTTTCAAGTTTTTCGACATTGAACGCAGAATTATTAAGAACGATAAGCAATGTTATGGCAAAGTTATGGCAGTTTAAAGTCTCAGAAGATAATTTTTGGGAACTTGGAAACATTTATGTCAACATGACTTTTGACAAGAAAACAAAAGTTTTCAAGTTTTTCGACTTTGAATGCAGAATTATTAAGAACGATAAGCAATGTTCAAAATGACTTCAGAAATGTAAATCGGAACAACTTTGACAAAGTTATGGCAGTTTAAAGTCTCAGAAGATAATTTTTGGGAACTTGGAAACTTTTATGTCAACATGACTTTTGACAAGAAAACAAAAGTTTTCAAGTTTTTCGACTTTGAATGCAGAATTATTAAGAACGATAAGCAATGTTCAAAATGACTTCAGAAATGTAAGCCGGATCAGTTTTGACAAAGTTATGGCAGTTTAAAGTCTCAGCAGATAATTTTTGGGAACTTGGCAACTTTTATGTCAACATGACTTATGACAAGAAAACAACAGTTTTGAAGTTTTTCGACTTTGAATGCAGAATTATTAAGAACGATAAGCAATAATCAAAATAACTTCCGAAATGTAAATCGGATCAGTTTTGACAAAGGTATGGCAGTTTGAAGTCTCAGAATGTAACTTTTAGGAACTTGGAAACTTTTATGTCAACATGACTTTTGACAAGAAAACAAATTTTTTCAAGTTTTTCGACTCTGAATGCAGAATTATTAAGAACGCAAGCAACTATCAAAATGACTTCCGAAATGTAAATCGGAACAATTTTGACAAAGTATGGCAGTTTAAAGTCTCAGAAGGTAATTTTTGGGAACTAAGTAACATTTATGTCAACATTACTTTTGACAAGAAACCAAAGTTTTCAAGTTTTTCGACTTTGAATGCAGAATTATTAAGAACGATAAGCTATGATCAAAATAACTTCCGAAATGTTAATCAAATCAGTTTTGACAAAGTTATGGCAGTTTAAAGTCTCAGAATGTAATTTTTGGGAACTCGGAAACTTGTATGTGAACATGACTTTTGACAAGAAAACAAAAGTTTTCAAGTTTTTCGAATTTGAATGCAGAATTATTAGGAACGATAAGCAATGTTCAAAATGACTTCCGAAATGTAAATCGGATCAGTTTTGACAAAGTTTTGGCAGTTTAAAGTCTCAGAAGGTAATTTTTGGGAACTTGGAAACTTTTATGTCAACATGACTTTTGACAAGAAACCAAAGTTTTCAAGTTTTTCGACTTTGAATGCAGAATTATTAAGAACGATAAGCAATGTTATGGCAAAGTTATGGCAGTTTAAAGTCTCAGAAGATAATTTTTGGGAACTTGGAAACTTTTATGTCAACATGACTTTTGACAAGAAAACAAAAGTTTTCAAGTTTTTCGACTTTGAATGCAGAATTATTAAGAACGATAAGCAATGTTCAAAATGACTTCAGAAATGTAAATCGGATCAGTTTTGACAAAGTTATGGCAGTTTGAAGTCTCAGAAGGTAATTTTTGGGAACTTGGAAACTTTTATGTCAACATGACTTTTGACAAGAAACCAAAGTTTTCAAGTTTTTCGACTTTGAATGCAGAATTATTAGGAACGATAAGCAATGTTCAAAATGACTTCCGAAATGTAAATCGGATCAGTTTTGACAAAGTTATGGCAGCTAAAGTCTCAGAAGATAATTTTTAGAAACTTGGAAACTTTAATGTCAACATAATTTTTGGGAACTTGGAAACTTTAATGTCAATATGACTTTTGACAAGAAAACAAAAGTTTTCAAGTTTTTCGACATTGAACGCAGAATTATTAAGAACGATAAGCAATGTTATGGCAAAGTTATGGCAGTTTAAAGTCTCAGAAGATAATTTTTGGGAACTTGGAAACATTTATGTCAACATGACTTTTGACAAGAAAACAAAAGTTTTCAAGTTTTTCGACTTTGAATGCAGAATTATTAAGAACGATAAGCAATGTTCAAAATGACTTCAGAAATGTAAATCGGAACAACTTTGACAAAGTTATGGCAGTTTAAAGTCTCAGAAGATAATTTTTGGGAACTTGGAAACTTTTATGTCAACATGACTTTTGACAAGAAAACAAAAGTTTTCAAGTTTTTCGACTTTGAATGCAGAATTATTAAGAACGATAAGCAATGTTCAAAATGACTTCAGAAATGTAAGCCGGATCAGTTTTGACAAAGTTATGGCAGTTTAAAGTCTCAGCAGATAATTTTTGGGAACTTGGCAACTTTTATGTCAACATGACTTATGACAAGAAAACAACAGTTTTGAAGTTTTTCGACTTTGAATGCAGAATTATTAAGAACGATAAGCAATAATCAAAATAACTTCCGAAATGTAAATCGGATCAGTTTTGACAAAGTTATGGCAGTTTGAAGTCTCAGAATGTAATTTTTGGGAACTTGGAAGCTTTTATGTCAACATGACTTTTGACAAGAAAACAAAAGTTTTCAAGTTTTTCGACTTTGAATGCAGAATTATTAAGAACGATAAGCAATGATCAAAATAACTAATAATAAATGTAAATCGGATCAGTTTTGACAAAGTTATGGCAGTTTACAGTCTCAGAAGGTAATTTTTGGGAACTTGGAAACTTGAACGTGAACATGACTTTTGACAAGAAAACAAAAGTTTTCAAGTTTTTCGAATTTGAATGCAGAATTATTAGGAACGATAAGCAATGATCAAAATAACTTATAATAAATGTAAATCGGATCAGTTTTGACAAAGTTATGGCAGTTTAAGGTCTCAGAAGGTAATTTTTGGGAACTTGGAAACTTGAATGTGAACATGACTTTTGACAAGAAAACAAAAGTTTTCAAGTTTTTCGACTTTGAATGCAGAATTATTAAGAACGATAAGCAATGATCAAAATAACTTCCGAAATGTAAATGTAAATCGGATCAGTTTTGACAAAAGTAATGGCAGCTAAAGTCTCAGAAGATAATTTTAAGAAACTTGGAAACATTTATGTCAACATCATTTTTGGGAGCTTGGAAACTTTTATGCCAACATGGATTTTGACAAGAAAACAAAAGTTTTCAAGTTTTGCGACTTTGAATACAGAATTATTAAGAACGATAAGCAATAATCAAAATAACTTCCGAAATGTAAATCGGATCAGTTTTGACAAAGTTATGGCAGTTTGAAGTCTCAGAATGTAATTTTTGGGAACTTGGAAGCTTTTATGTCAACATGACTTTCGACAAGAAAACAAAAGTTTTCAAGTTTTTCGACTTTGAATGCAGAATTATTAAGAACGATAAGCAACTATCAAAATGACTTCCGAAATGTAAATCGGAACAATTTTGACAAAGTATGGCAGTTTAAAGTCTCAGAAGGTAACTTTTGGGAACTTGGAAACATTTATGTCAACATGACTTTTGACAAGAAAACAAAAGTTTTCAAGTTTTTCGACTTTGAATGCAGAATTATTAAGAACGATAAGCAATGATCAAAATAACTTCCGAAATGTAAATCGGATCAGTTTTGACAAAGTTATGGCAGTTTGAAGTCTCAGAAGGTAATTTTTGGGAACTTGCAAACTTTTATGTCAACATGACTTTTGACAAGAAAACAAAAGTTTTCAAGTTTTTCGACTTTGAATGCAGAATTATTAAGAACAATAAGCAACTATCAAAATGACTTCCGAAATGTAAATAGGATCAATTTTGACAAAGTTATGGCAGTTTAAAGTCTCAGAAGGTAATTTTTGGGAACTTGGAAACTTTTATGTCAACATGACTTATGACAAAAAAACAACAGTTTTAAAGTTTTTCGACTTTGAATGCAGAATTATTTAGAACGATAAGCAATAATCAAAATAACTTCCGAAATGTAAATCGGATCAGTTTTGACAAAGTTATGGCAGTTTAAAGACTCAGAATGTAACTTTTGGGAACTTGGAAACTTTAATGTCAACATGACTTTTGACAAGAAAACAAAACTTTTCAAGTTTTTCGACTTTGAATGCAGAATTAATAAGAACGATAAGCAATGTTCAAAATGACTTCAGAAATGTAAATCGGATCAATTTTGACAAAGTTATGGCAGCTTAAAGTCTCAGAAGGTAATTTTTGGGAACTTGCTAACTTTTATGTCAACATGATTTTTGACAAGAAAACAAAAGTTTTCAAGTTTTTCGACTTTGAATTATTAAGAACGATAAGCAATGTTCAAAATGACTTCAGAAATGTAAATCGGATCAGTTTTGACAAAGTTATGGCAGTTTAAAGTCTCAGAAGATAATTTTTTGGAACTTGGAAACTTTAATGTCAACATGATTTTTGACAAGAAAACAAAAGTTTTCAAGTTTTTCGACTTTGAATTATTAAGAACGATAAGCAATGTTCAAAATGACTTCAGAAATGTAAATCGGATCAGTTTTGACAAAGTTATGGCAGCTTAAAGTCTCAGAAGATAATTTTTGGGAACTTGGAAACTTTTATGTCAACATGATTTTTGACAAGAAAACAAAAGTTTTCAAGTTTTTCGAATTTGAATTATTAAGAACGATAAGCAATGTTCAAAATGACTTCAGAAATGTAAATCGGATCAGTTTTGACAAAGTTATGGCAGTTTGAAGTCTCAGAAGATAATTTTTGGGAACTTGGAAACTTTAATGTCAACATGACTTTTGACAAGAAAACAAAAGTTTTCAAGTTTTTCGAATTTGAATGCAGAATTATTAAGAACGATAAGCAACTATCAAAATGACTTCCGAAATGTAAATCAGATCAATTTTGACAAAGTTATGGCAGCTTAAAGTCTCAGAAGGTAATTTTTGGGAACTTGCAAACTTTTATGTCAACATGACTTTTGACAAGAAAACAAAAGTTTTCAAGTTTTTCGACTTTGAATGCAGAATTATTAAGAACGATAAGCAATAATCAAAATAACTTCCGAAATGTAAATCGGATCAGTTTTGACAAAGTTATGGCAGTTTAAAGTCTCAGAAGGTTATTTTCGGGAACTTGGCAACTTTTATGTCAACATGACTTATAACAAGAAAACAAAAGTTTTGAAGTTTTTCGACTTTGAATGCAGAATTATTAAGAACGATAAGCAATAATCAAAATAACTTCCGAAATGTAAATCGGATCAGTTTTGACAAAGGTATGGCAGTTTGAAGTCTCAGAATGTAACTTTTAGGAACTTGGAAACTTTTATGTCAACATGACTTTTGACAAGAAAACAAATTTTTTCAAGTTTTTCGACTCTGAATGCAGAATTATTAAGAACGTAAGCAACTATCAAAATGACTTCCGAAATGTAAATCGGAACAATTTTGACAAAGTATGGCAGTTTAAAGTCTCAGAAGGTAATTTTTGGGAACTAAGAAACATTTATGTCAACATTACTTTTGACAAGAAACCAAAGTTTTCAAGTTTTTCGACTTTGAATGCAGAATTATTAAGAACGATAAGCAATGATCAAAATAACTTCCGAAATGTTAATCGGATCAGTTTTGACAAAGTTATGGCAGTTTAAAGTCTCAGAATGTAATTTTTGGGAACTCGGAAACTTGTATGTGAACATGACTTTTGACAAGAAAACAAAAGTTTTCAAGTTTTTCGAATTTGAATGCAGAATTATTAGGAACGATAAGCAATGTTCAAAATGACTTCCGAAATGTAAATCGGATCAGTTTTGACAAAGTTTTGGCAGTTTAAAGTCTCAGAAGGTAATTTTTGGGAACTTGGAAACTTTTATGTCAACATGACTTTTGACAAGAAACCAAAGTTTTCAAGTTTTTCGACTTTGAATGCAGAATTATTAAGAACGATAAGCAATGTTATGGCAAAGTTATGGCAGTTTAAAGTCTCAGAAGATAATTTTTGGGAACTTGGAAACTTTTATGTCAACATGACTTTTGACAAGAAAACAAAAGTTTTCAAGTTTTTCGACTTTGAATGCAGAATTATTAAGAACGATAAGCAAAGTTTAAAATGACTTCAGAAATGTAAATCGGATCAGTTTTGACAAAGTTATGGCAGTTTGAAGTCTCAGAAGGTAATTTTTGGGAACTTGGAAACTTTTATGTCAACATGACTTTTGACAAGAAACCAAAGTTTTCAAGTTTTTCGACTTTGAATGCAGAATTATTAGGAACGATAAGCAATGTTCAAAATGACTTCAGAAATGTAAATCGGATCAATTTTGACAAAGTTATGGCAGCTTAAAGTCTCAGAAGGTAATTTTTGGGAACTTGCTAACTTTTATGTCAACATGATTTTTGACAAGAAAACAAAAGTTTTCAAGTTTTTCGACTTTGAATTATTAAGAACGATAAGCAATGTTCAAAATGACTTCAGAAATGTAAATCGGATCAGTTTTGACAAAGTTATGGCAGTTTAAAGTCTCAGAAGATAATTTTTTGGAACTTGGAAACTTTAATGTCAACATGATTTTTGACAAGAAAACAAAAGTTTTCAAGTTTTTCGACTTTGAATTATTAAGAACGATAAGCAATGTTCAAAATGACTTCAGAAATGTAAATCGGATCAGTTTTGACAAAGTTATGGCAGCTTAAAGTCTCAGAAGATAATTTTTGGGAACTTGGAAACTTTTATGTCAACATGATTTTTGACAAGAAAACAAAAGTTTTCAAGTTTTTCGAATTTGAATTATTAAGAACGATAAGCAATGTTCAAAATGACTTCAGAAATGTAAATCGGATCAGTTTTGACAAAGTTATGGCAGTTTGAAGTCTCAGAAGATAATTTTTGGGAACTTGGAAACTTTAATGTCAACATGACTTTTGACAAGAAAACAAAAGTTTTCAAGTTTTTCGAATTTGAATGCAGAATTATTAAGAACGATAAGCAACTATCAAAATGACTTCCGAAATGTAAATCAGATCAATTTTGACAAAGTTATGGCAGCTTAAAGTCTCAGAAGGTAATTTTTGGGAACTTGCAAACTTTTATGTCAACATGACTTTTGACAAGAAAACAAAAGTTTTCAAGTTTTTCGACTTTGAATGCAGAATTATTAAGAACGATAAGCAATAATCAAAATAACTTCCGAAATGTAAATCGGATCAGTTTTGACAAAGTTATGGCAGTTTAAAGTCTCAGAAGGTAATTTTCGGGAACTTGGCAACTTTTATGTCAACATGACTTATAACAAGAAAACAAAAGTTTTGAAGTTTTTCGACTTTGAATGCAGAATTATTAAGAACGATAAGCAATAATCAAAATAACTTCCGAAATGTAAATCGGATCAGTTTTGACAAAGGTATGGCAGTTTGAAGTCTCAGAATGTAACTTTAAGGAACTTGGAAACTTTTATGTCAACATGACTTTTGACAAGAAAACAAATTTTTTCAAGTTTTTCGACTCTGAATGCAGAATTATTAAGAACGTAAGCAACTATCAAAATGACTTCCGAAATGTAAATCGGAACAATTTTGACAAAGTATGGCAGTTTAAAGTCTCAGAAGGTAATTTTTGGGAACTAAGAAACATTTATGTCAACATTACTTTTGACAAGAAACCAAAGTTTTCAAGTTTTTCGACTTTGAATGCAGAATTATTAAGAACGATAAGCAATGATCAAAATAACTTCCGAAATGTTAATCGGATCAGTTTTGACAAAGTTATGGCAGTTTAAAGTCTCAGAATGTAATTTTTGGGAACTCGGAAACTTGTATGTGAACATGACTTTTGACAAGAAAACAAAAGTTTTCAAGTTTTTCGAATTTGAATGCAGAATTATTAGGAACGATAAGCAATGTTCAAAATGACTTCCGAAATGTAAATCGGATCAGTTTTGACAAAGTTTTGGCAGTTTAAAGTCTCAGAAGGTAATTTTTGGGAACTTGGAAACTTTTATGTCAACATGACTTTTGACAAGAAACCAAAGTTTTCAAGTTTTTCGAATTTGAATTATTAAGAACGATAAGCAATGTTCAAAATGACTTCAGAAATGTAAATCGGATCAGTTTTGACAAAGTTATGGCAGTTTAAAGTCTCAGAAGATAATTTTTTGGAACTTGGAAACTTTAATGTCAACATGATTTTTGACAAGAAAACAAAAGTTTTCAAGTTTTTCGACTTTGAATTATTAAGAACGATAAGCAATGTTCAAAATGACTTCAGAAATGTAAATCGGATCAGTTTTGACAAAGTTATGGCAGCTTAAAGTCTCAGAAGATAATTTTTGGGAACTTGGAAACTTTTATGTCAACATGATTTTTGACAAGAAAACAAAAGTTTTCAAGTTTTTCGAATTTGAATTATTAAGAACGATAAGCAATGTTCAAAATGACTTCAGAAATGTAAATCGGATCAGTTTTGACAAAGTTATGGCAGTTTGAAGTCTCAGAAGATAATTTTTGGGAACTTGGAAACTTTAATGTCAACATGACTTTTGACAAGAAAACAAAAGTTTTCAAGTTTTTCGAATTTGAATGCAGAATTATTAAGAACGATAAGCAACTATCAAAATGACTTCCGAAATGTAAATCAGATCAATTTTGACAAAGTTATGGCAGCTTAAAGTCTCAGAAGGTAATTTTTGGGAACTTGCAAACTTTTATGTCAACATGACTTTTGACAAGAAAACAAAAGTTTTCAAGTTTTTCGACTTTGAATGCAGAATTATTAAGAACGATAAGCAATAATCAAAATAACTTCCGAAATGTAAATCGGATCAGTTTTGACAAAGTTATGGCAGTTTAAAGTCTCAGAAGGTAATTTTCGGGAACTTGGCAACTTTTATGTCAACATGACTTATAACAAGAAAACAAAAGTTTTGAAGTTTTTCGACTTTGAATGCAGAATTATTAAGAACGATAAGCAATAATCAAAATAACTTCCGAAATGTAAATCGGATCAGTTTTGACAAAGGTATGGCAGTTTGAAGTCTCAGAATGTAACTTTAAGGAACTTGGAAACTTTTATGTCAACATGACTTTTGACAAGAAAACAAATTTTTTCAAGTTTTTCGACTCTGAATGCAGAATTATTAAGAACGTAAGCAACTATCAAAATGACTTCCGAAATGTAAATCGGAACAATTTTGACAAAGTATGGCAGTTTAAAGTCTCAGAAGGTAATTTTTGGGAACTAAGAAACATTTATGTCAACATTACTTTTGACAAGAAACCAAAGTTTTCAAGTTTTTCGACTTTGAATGCAGAATTATTAAGAACGATAAGCAATGATCAAAATAACTTCCGAAATGTTAATCGGATCAGTTTTGACAAAGTTATGGCAGTTTAAAGTCTCAGAATGTAATTTTTGGGAACTCGGAAACTTGTATGTGAACATGACTTTTGACAAGAAAACAAAAGTTTTCAAGTTTTTCGAATTTGAATGCAGAATTATTAGGAACGATAAGCAATGTTCAAAATGACTTCCGAAATGTAAATCGGATCAGTTTTGACAAAGTTTTGGCAGTTTAAAGTCTCAGAAGGTAATTTTTTGGGAACTTGGAAACTTTTATGTCAACATGACTTTTGACAAGAAACCAAAGTTTTCAAGTTTTTCGACTTTGAATGCAGAATTATTAAGAACGATAAGCAATGATCAAAATGACTTCCGAAATGTAAATCGGATCAGTTATGGCAAAGTTATGGCAGTTTAAAGTATCAGAAGATAATTTTTGGGAACTTGGAAACTTTTATGTCAACATGACTTTTGACAAGAAAACAAAAGTTTTCAAGTTTTTCGACTTTGAATGCAGAATTATTAAGAACGATAAGCAAAGTTTAAAATGACTTCAGAAATGTAAATCGGATCAGTTTTGACAAAGTTATGGCAGTTTGAAGTCTCAGAAGGTAATTTTTGGGAACTTGGAAACTTTTATGTCAACATGACTTTTGACAAGAAACCAAAGTTTTCAAGTTTTTCGACTTTGAATGCAGAATTATTAGGAACGATAAGCAATGTTCAAAATGACTTCCGAAATGTAAATCGGATCAGTTTTGACAAAGTTATGGCAGCTAAAGTCTCAGAAGATAATTTTTAGAAACTTGGAAACTTTTATGTCAACATAATTTTTGGGAACTTGGAAACTTTAATGTCAATATGACTTTTGGCAAGAAAACAAAAGTTTTCAAGTTTTTCGACATTGAATGCAGAATTATTAAGAACGATAAGCAATGTTATGGCAAAGTTATGGCAGTTTAAAGTCTCAGAAGATAATTTTTGGGAACTTGGAAACATTTATGTCAACATGACTTTTGACAAGAAAACAAAAGTTTTCAAGTTTTTCGACTTTGAATGCAGAATTATTAAGAACGATAAGCAATGTTCAAAATGACTTCAGAAATGTAAATCGGAACAACTTTGACAAAGTTATGGTAGTTTAAAGTCTCAGAAGATAATTTTTGGGAACTTGG
Organism: Drosophila maculinotata; assembly: GCA_035045305.1. NCBI lineage: Eukaryota > Metazoa > Arthropoda > Insecta > Diptera > Drosophilidae > Drosophila > Drosophila maculinotata. The sequence goes on from JAWNPD010000236.1 coordinate 550,380, forward strand.
AAACTTTTATGTCAACATGACTTTTGACAAGAAAACAAAAGTTTTCAAGTTTTTCGACTTTGAATGCAGAATTATTAAGAACGATAAGCAATGTTCAAAATGACTTCAGAAATGTAAGCCGGATCAGTTTTGACAAAGTTATGGCAGTTTAAAGTCTCAGCAGATAATTTTTGGGAACTTGGCAACTTTAATGTCAACATGACTTATGACAAGAAAACAACAGTTTTGAAGTTTTTCGACTTTGAATGCAGAATTATTAAGAACGATAAGCAATAATCAAAATAACTTCCGAAATGTAAATCGGATCAGTTTTGACAAAGTTATGGCAGTTTGAAGTCTCAGAATGTAATTTTTGGGAACTTGGAAGCTTTTATGTCAACATGACTTTTGACAAGAAAACAAAAGTTTTCAAGTTTTTCGACTTTGAATGCAGAATTATTAAGAACGATAAGCAATGATCAAAATAACTAATAATAAATGTAAATCGGATCAGTTTTGACAAAGTTATGGCAGTTTAAAGTCTCAGAAGGTAATTTTTGGGAACTTGGAAACTTGAATGTGAACATGACTTTTGACAAGAAAACAAAAGTTTACAAGTTTTTCGAATTTGAATGCAGAATTATTAGGAACGATAAGCAATGTTCAAAATGACTTCCGAAATGTAAATCGGATCAGTTTTGACAAAGTTATGGCAGTTTACAGTCTCAGAAGGTAATTTTTGGGAACTTGGAAACTTGAACGTGAACATGACTTTTGACAAGAAAACAAAAGTTTTCAAGTTTTTCGAATTTGAATGCAGAATTATTAGGAACGATAAGCAATGATCAAAATAACTAATAATAAATGTAAATCGGATCAGTTTTGACAAAGTTATGGCAGTTTAAAGTCTCAGAAGGTAATTTTTGGGAACTTGGAAACTTGAATGTGAACATGACTTTTGACAAGAAAACAAAAGTTTTCAAGTTTTTCGACTTTGAATGCAGAATTATTAAGAACGATAAGCAATGATCAAAATAACTTCCGAAATGTAAATGTAAATCGGATCAGTTTTGACAAAAGTAATGGCAGCTAAAGTCTCAGAAGATAATTTTTAGAAACTTGGAAACTTTTATGTCAACATCATTTTTGGGAGCTTGGAAACTTTTATGCCATCATGGATTTTGACAAGAAAAAAAAAGTTTTCAAGTTTTGCGACTTTGAATACAGAATTATTAAGAACGATAAGCAATAATCAAAATAACTTCCGAAATGTAAATCGGATCAGTTTTGACAAAGTTATGGCAGTTTGAAGTCTCAGAATGTAATTTTTGGGAACTTGGAAGCTTTTATGTCAACATGACTTTCGACAAGAAAACAAAAGTTTTCAAGTTTTTCGACTTTGAATGCAGAATTATTAAGAACGATAAGCAACTATCAAAATGACTTCCGAAATGTAAATCGGAACAATTTTGACAAAGTATGGCAGTTTAAAGTCTCAGAAGGTAATTTTTGGGAACTTGGAAACATTTATGTCAACATGACTTTTGACAAGAAAACAAAAGTTTTCAAGTTTTTCGACTTTGAATGCAGAATTATTAAGAACGATAAGCAATGATCAAAATAACTTCCGAAATGTAAATCGGATCAGTTTTGACAAAGTTATGGCAGTTTAAAGTCTCAGAAGGTAATTTTTGGGAATTTGAAACTTTCATGTCAAAGTGACTTTTGACAAGAAAACAAAAAATTTCAAGTTTATCGACTTTGAATGCAGAATTATTAAGAACGATAAGCAATGATCCAAATGACTTCCGAAATGTAAATCGGATCAATTTTGACAAAGTTATGGCAGTTTGAAGTCTCAGAAGGTAATTTTTGGGAACTTGGAAACATTTATGTCAACATGACTTTTGACAAGAAAACAAAAGTTTTCAAGTTTTTCGACTTTGAATGCAGAATTATTAAGAACGATAAGCAATGATCAAAATAACTTCCGAAATGTAAATCGGATCAGTTTTGACAAAGTTATGGCAGTTTAAAGTCTCAGAAGGTAATTTTTGGGAATTTGAAACTTTCATGTCAAAGTGACTTTTGACAAGAAAACAAAAAATTTCAAGTTTATCGACTTTGAATGCAGAATTATTAAGAACGATAAGCAATGATCCAAATGACTTCCGAAATGTAAATCGGATCAATTTTGACAAAGTTATGGCAGTTTGAAGTCTCAGAATGTAATTTTTGGGAACTTGGAAGCTTTTATGTCAACATGACTTTTGACAAGAAAACAAAAGTTTTCAAGTTTTTCGACTTTGAATGCAGAATTATTAAGAACGATAAGCAATGATCAAAATAACTAATAATAAATGTAAATCGGATCAGTTTTGACAAAGTTATGGCAGTTTAAAGTCTCAGAAGGTAATTTTTGGGAACTTGGAAACTTGAATGTGAACATGACTTTTGACAAGAAAACAAAAGTTTACAAGTTTTTCGAATTTGAATGCAGAATTATTAGGAACGATAAGCAATGTTCAAAATGACTTCCGAAATGTAAATCGGATCAGTTTTGACAAAGTTATGGCAGTTTACAGTCTCAGAAGGTAATTTTTGGGAACTTGGAAACTTGAACGTGAACATGACTTTTGACAAGAAAACAAAAGTTTTCAAGTTTTTCGAATTTGAATGCAGAATTATTAGGAACGATAAGCAATGATCAAAATAACTAATAATAAATGTAAATCGGATCAGTTTTGACAAAGTTATGGCAGTTTAAATTCTCAGAAGGTAATTTTTGGGAACTTGGAAACTTGAATGTGAACATGACTTTTGACAAGAAAACAAAAGTTTTCAAGTTTTTCGACTTTGAATGCAGAATTACTAAGAACGATAAGCAATGATCAAAATAACTTCCGAAATGTAAATGTAAATCGGATCAGTTTTGACAAAAGTAATGGCAGCTAAAGTCTCAGAAGATAATTTTTAGAAACTTGGAAACTTTTATGTCAACATCATTTTTGGGAGCTTGGAAACTTTTATGCCATCATGGATTTTGACAAGAAAAAAAAAGTTTTCAAGTTTTGCGACTTTGAATACAGAATTATTAAGAACGATAAGCAATAATCAAAATAACTTCCGAAATGTAAATCGGATCAGTTTTGACAAAGTTATGGCAGTTTGAAGTCTCAGAATGTAATTTTTGGGAACTTGGAAGCTTTTTATGTCAACATGACTTTCGACAAGAAAACAAAAGTTTTCAAGTTTTTCGACTTTGAATGCAGAATTATTAAGAACGATAAGCAACTATCAAAATGACTTCCGAAATGTAAATCGGAACAATTTTGACAAAGTATGGCAGTTTGAAGTCTCAGAAGGTTACTTTTGGGAACTTGGAAACATTTATGTCAACATGACTTTTGACAAGAAAACAAAAGTTTTCAAGTTTTTCGACTTTGAATGCAGAATTATTAAGAACGATAAGCAATGATCAAAATAACTTCCGAAATGTAAATCGGATCAGTTTTGACAAAGTTATGGCAGTTTAAAGTCTCAGAAGGTAATTTTTGGGAATTTGAAACTTTCATGTCAAAGTGACTTTTGACAAGAAAACAAAAAATTTCAAGTTTATCGACTTTGAATGCAGAATTATTAAGAACGATAAGCAATGATCCAAATGACTTCCGAAATGTAAATCGGATCAATTTTGACAAAGTTATGGCAGTTTGAAGTCTCAGAAGGTAATTTTTGGGAACTTGGAAACTTTTATGTCAACATGACTTTTGACAAGAAAACAAAAGTTTTCAAGTTTTTCGAATTTGAATGCAGAATTATTAAGAACGATAAGCAACTATCAAAATGACTTCCGAAATGTAAATCGGATCAATTTGGACAAAGTTATGGCAGTTTAAAGTCTCAGAAGGTAATTTTTGGGAATTTGAAACTTTCATGTCAAAGTGACTTTTGACAAGAAAACAAAAGTTTTCAAGTTTATCGACCTTGAATGCAGAATTATTAAGAACGATAAGCAACTATCAAAATGACTTCCGAAATGTAAATCGGATCAATTTTGACAAAGTTATGGCAGTTTAAAGTCTCAGAAGGTAATTTTTGGGAACTTGGAAACTTTTATGTCAACATGACTTATGACAAGAAAGCAACAGTTTTGAAGTTTTTCGACTTTGAATGCAGAATTATTAAAAACGATAAGCAATAATCAAAATAACTTCCGAAATGTAAATCGGATCAGTTTTGACAGAGTTATGGCAGTTTAAAGTCTCAGAAGATAATTTTTGAGAACTTGGAAACTTTTATGTCAACATTACTTTTGACAAGAAACCAAAGTTTTCAAGTTTTTCGACTTTGAATGCAGAATTATTAAGAACGATAAGCAATGATCAAAATAACTTCCGAAATGTAAATCGGATCAGTTTTGACAAAGTTATGGCAGTTTAAAGTCTCAGAAGGTAATTTTTGGGAACTTGGAAACTTGAATGTGAACATGACTTTTGACAAGAAAACAAAAGTTTTCAAGTTTTTCGAATTTGAATGCAGAATTATTAGGAACGATAAGCAATGATCAAAATAGCTTCCGAAATGTAAATGGGTCAGTTTTGACAAAGTTATGGCAGTTTTAAGTCTCAGAAGGTAAATTTTGGGAACTTGGAAACTTTCATGTCAACATGACTTATGACACGAAAACTACAGTTTTGAAGTTTTTCGCCTTTGAATGCAGAATTATTAAGAACGATAAGCAATGTTATGGCAAAGTTATGGCAGTTTAAAGTCTCAGAAGATAATTTTTGAGAACTTGGAAACTTTTATGTCAACATTACTTTTGACAAGAAACCAAAGTTTTCAAGTTTTTCGACTTTGAATGCAGAATTATTAAGAACGATAAGCAATGATCAAAATAACTTCCGAAATGTAAATGTAAATCGGATCAGTTTTGACAAAAGTAATGGCAGCTTAAGTCTCAGAAGATAATTTTTAGAAACTTGGAAACTTTTGTGTCAACATCATTTTTGGGAGCTTGGAAACTTTAATGCCAACATGGATTTTGACAAGAAAACAAAAGTTTTCAAGTTTTGCGACTTTGAATACAGAATTATTAAGAACGATAAGCAATAATCAAAATAACTTCCGAAATGTAAATCGGATCAGTTTTGACAAAGTTATGGCAGTTTGAAGTCTCAGAATGTAATTTTTGGGAACTTGGAAGCTTTAATGTCAACATGACTTTCGACAAGAAAACAAAAGTTTTCAAGTTTTTCGACTTTGAATGCAGAATTATTAAGAACGATAAGCAACTATCAAAATGACTTCCGAAATGTAAATCGGAACAATTTTGACAAAGTATGGCAGTTTAAAGTCTCAGAAGGTAACTTTTGGGAACTTGGAAACATTTATGTCAACATGACTTTTGACAAGAAAACAAAAGTTTTCAAGTTTTTCGACTTTGAATGCAGAATTATTAAGAACGATAAGCAATGATCAAAATAACTTCCGAAATGTAAATCGGATCAGTTTTGACAAAGTTATGGCAGTTTAAAGTCTCAGAAGATAATTTTTGGGAATTTGAAACTTTCATGTCAAAGTGACTTTTGACAAGAAAACAAAAGTTTTCAAGTTTATCGACTTTGAATGCAGAATTATTAAGAACGATAAGCAATGATCCAAATGACTTCCGAAATGTAAATCGGATCAATTTTGACAAAGTTATGGCAGTTTGAAGTCTCAGAAGGTAATTTTTGGGAACTTGGAAACTTTGATGTCAACATGACTTTTGACAAGAAAACAAAAGTTTTCAAGTTTTAAGTTTTTGAATGCAGAATTATTAAGAACGATAAGCAACTATCAAAATGACTTCCGAAATGTAAATCGGATCAATTTGGACAAAGTTATGGCAGTTTAAAGTCTCAGAAGGTAATTTTTGGGAATTTGAAACTTTCATGTCACAGTGACTTTTGACAAGAAAACAAAAGTTTTCAAGTTTATCGACTTTGAATGCAGAATTATTAAGAACGATAAGCAACTATCAAAATGACTTCCGAAATGTAAATCGGAACAATTTTGACAAAGTTATGGCAGTTTAAAGTCTCAGAAGGTAATTTTTGGGAACTTGGAAACTTTTATGTCAACATGACTTATGACAAGAAAACAACAGTTTTGAAGTTTTTCGACTTTGAATGCAGAATTATTAAAAACGATAAGCAATAATCAAAATAACTTCCGAAATGTAAATCGGATCAGTTTTGACAGAGTTATGGCAGTTTAAAGTCTCAGAAGATAATTTTTGAGAACTTGGCAACTTTTATGTCAACATTACTTTTGACAAGAAACCAAAGTTTTCAAGTTTTTCGACTTTGAATGCAGAATTATTAAGAACGATAAGCAATGATCAAAATAACTTCCGAAATGTAAATCGGAACAATTTTGACAAAGTATGGCAGTTTAAAGTCTCAGAAGGTAATTTTTGGGAACTTGGAAACATTTATGTCAACATGACTTTTGACAAGAAACCAAAGTTTTCAAGTTTTTCGACTTTGAATGCAGAAAATAATTCTTAATAAAGAACGATAAGCAATGATCAAAATAACTTCCGAAATGTAAATCGGATCAGTTTTGACAAAGTTATGGCAGTTTAAAGTCTCAGAAGGTAATTTTTGGGAACTTGGAAACTTGAATGTGAACATGATTTTTGACAAGAAAACAAAAGTTTTCAAGTTTTTCGAATTTGAATGCAGAATTATTAGGAACGATAAGCAATGATCAAAATAGCTTCCGAAATGTAAATGGGTCAGTTTTGACAAAGTTATGGCAGTTTAAAGTCTCAGAAGGTAAATTTTGGGAACTTGGAAACTTTTATGTCAACATCATTTTTGGGAGCTTGGAAACTTTTATACCAACATGGATTTTGACAAGAAAACAAAAGTTTTCAAGTTTTGCGACTTTGAATACAGAATTATTAAGAACGATAAGCAATAATCAAAATAACTTCCGAAATGTAAATCGGATCAGTTTTGACAAAGTTATGGCAGTTTGAAGTCTCAGAATGTAATTTTTGGGAACTTGGAAGCTTTTATGTCAACATGACTTTCGACAAGAAAACAAAAGTTTTCAAGTTTTTCGACTTTGAATGCAGAATTATTAAGAACGATAAGCAACTATCAAAATGACTTCCGAAATGTAAATCGGAACAATTTTGACAAAGTATGGCAGTTTAAAGTCTCAGAAGGTAACTTTTGGGAACTTGGAAACATTTATGTCAACATGACTTTTGACAAGAAAACAAAAGTTTTCAAGTTTTTCGACTTTGAATGCAGAATTATTAAGAACGATAAGCAATGATCAAAATAACTTCCGAAATGTAAATCGGATCAGTTTTGACAAAGTTATGGCAGTTTAAAGTCTCAGAAGGTAATTTTTGTGAACTTGGAAACTTGAATGTGAACATGACTTTTGACAAGAAAACAAAAGTTTTCAAGTTTTTCGAATTTGAATGCAGAATTATTAGGAACGATAAGCAATGTTTAAAATGACTTCCGAAATGTAAATCGGATCAGTTTTGACAAAGTTATGGCAGTTTACAGTCTCAGAAGGTAATTTTTGGGAACTTGGAAACTTTTATGTCAACATGACTTATGACACGAAATCTACAGTTTTGAAGTTTTTCGACTTTGAATGCAGAATTATTAAGAACGATAAGCAATGTTATGGCAAAGTAATGGCAGTTTAAAGTCTCAGAAGATAATTTTTGAGAACTTGGAATCTTTTATGTCAACATAACTTTTGACAAGAAACCAAAGTTTTCAAGTTTTTCGACTTTGAATGCAGAATTATTAAGAACGATAAGCAATGATCAAAATAACTTCCGAAATGTAAATGTAAATCGGATCAGTTTTGACAAAAGTAATGGCAGCTAAAGTCTCAGAAGATAATTTTTAGAAACTTGGAAAATTTAATGTCAACATAATTTTTGGGAACTTGGAAACTTTTATGCCAACATGGATTTTGACAAGAAAACAAAAGTTTTCAAGTTTTGCGACTTTGAATACAGAATTATTAAGAACGATAAGCAATAATCAAAATAACTTCCGAAATGTAAATCGGATCAGTTTTGACAAAGTTATGGCATTTTAAAGTCTCAGAATGTAATTTTTGGGAACTTGGAAACTTTTATGTCAACATGACTTTTGACAAGAAAACAAAAATTTTCAAGTTTTTCGACTTTGAATGCAGAATTATTAAGAACGATAAGCAACTATCAAAATGACTTCCGAAATGTAAATCGGAACAACTTTGACAAAGTTATGGCAGTTTAAAGTCTCAGGAGATAATTTTTGGGAACTTGGAAACTTTTATGTCAACATGACTTTTGACAAGAAAACAAAAGTTTTCAAGTTTTTCGACTTTGAATGCAGAATTATTAAGAACGATAAGCAATGATCAAAATAACTTCCGAAATGTAAATGTAAATCGGATCAGTTTTGACAAAAGTAATGGCAGCTAAAGTCTCAGAAGGTAATTTTTAGAAACTTGGAAACTTTTATGTCAACAAAATTTTTGGGAACTTGGAAACTTTTATGCCAACATGGATTTTGACAAGAAAACAAAAGTTTTCAAGTTTTGCGACTTTGAATACAGAATTATTAAGAACGATAAGCAACGATCAAAATGACTTCAGAAATGTAAATCGGATCAGTTTTGACAAAGTTATGGCAGTTTAAAGTCTCAGAAGGTAATTTTTGGGAATTTGGAAACTTTCATGTCAACATGACTTTTGACAAGAAAACAAAAATTTTCAAGTTTTTCGACTTTGAATGCCGAATTATTAAGAACGATAAGCAACTATCAAAATGACTTCCGAAATGTAAATCGGAACAACTTTGACAAAGTTATGGCAGTTTAAAGTCTCAGAAGATAATTTTTGGGAACTTGGAAACTTTTATGTCAACATGACTTTTGACAAGAAAACAAAAGTTTTCAAGTTTTTCGACTTTGAATGCAGAATTATTAAGAACGATAAGCAATGATCAAAATAACTTCCGAAATGTAAATGTAAATCGGATCAGTTTTGACAAAAGTAATGGCAGCTAAAGTCTCAGAAGGTAATTTTTAGAAACTTGGAAACTTTTATGTCAACAAAATTTTTGGGAACTTGGAAACTTTTATGCCAACATGGATTTTGACAAGAAAACAAAAGTTTTCAAGTTTTGCGACTTTGAATACAGAATTATTAAGAACGATAAGCAATAATCAAAATAACTTCCGAAATGTAAATCGGATCAGTTTTGACAAAGTTATGGCAGTTTAAAGTCTCAGAATGTAATTTTTGGGAACTTGGAAGCTTTTATGTCAACATGACTTTCGACAAGAAAACAAAAGTTTTCAAGTTTTTCCACTTTGAATGCAGAATTATTAAGAACGATAAGCAACTATCAAAATGACTTCCGAAATGTAAATCGGAACAATTTTGACAAAGTATGGCAGTTTAAAGTCTCAGAAGGTAATTTTTGGGAACTTGGAAACATTTATGCCAACATGGATTTTGACAAGAAACCAAAGTTTTCAAGTTTTTCGACTTTGAATGCAGAATTATTAAGAACGATAAGCAATGATCAAAATAACTTCCGAAATGTAAATCGGATCAGTTTTGACAAAGTTATGGCAGTTTAAAGTCTCAGAAGGTAATTTTTGGGAACTTGAAAACTTTTATGTCAACATGACTTTTGACAAGAAAACAAAAATTTTCAAGTTTTTCGACTTTGAATGCAGAATTATTAAGAACGATAAGCAACTATCAAAATGACTTCCGAAATGTAAATCGGAACGACTTTGACAAAGTTATGGCAGTTTAAAGTCTCAGAAGATAATTTTTGGGAACTTGGAAACTTGTATGTCAACATGACTTTTGACAAGAAAACAAAAGTTTTCAAGTTTTTCGACTTTGAATGCAGAATTATTAAGAACGATAAGCAATGTTATGGCAAAGTTATGGCAGTTTAAAGTCTCAGAAGATAATTTTTGAGAACTTGGAAACTTTTATGTCAACATTACTTTTGACAAGAAACCAAAGTTTTCAAGTTTTTCGACTTTGAATGCAGAATTATTAAGAACGATAAGCAATGATCAAAATAACTTCCGAAATGTAAATGTAAATCGGATCAGTTTTGACAAAAGTAATGGCAGCTAAAGTCTCAGAAGATAATTTTTAGAAACTTGGAAACTTTTATGTCAACATAATTTTTGGGAGCTTGGAAACTTTTATGCCAACATGGATTTTGACAAGAAAACAAAAGTTTTCAAGTTTTGCGACTTTGAATACAGAATTATTAAGAACGATAAGCAATAATCAAAATAACTTCCGAAATGTAAATCGGATCAGTTTTGACAAAGTTATGGCAGTTTGAAGTCTCAGAATGTAATTTTTGGGAACTTGGAAGCTTTAATGTCAACATGACTTTCGACAAGAAAACAAAAGTTTTCAAGTTTTTCGACTTTGAATGCAGAATTATTAAGAACGATAAGCAACTATCAAAATGACTTCCGAAATGTAAATCGGAACAATTTTGACAAAGTATGGCAACTTAAAGTCTCAGAAAGTAACTTTTGGGAACTTGGAAACATTTATGTCAACATGACTTTTGACAAGAAAACAAAAGTTTTCAAGTTATTCGACTTTGAATGCAGAATTATTAAGAACGATAAGCAATGATCAAAATAACTTCCGAAATGTAAATGTAAATCGGATCAGTTTTGACAAAAGTAATGGCAGCTAAAGTCTCAGAAGATAATTTTTAGAAACTTGGAAACTTTTATGTCAACATAATTTTTGGGAGCTTGGAAACTTTTATGCCAACATGGATTTTGACAAGAAAACAAAAGTTTTCAAGTTTTGCGACTTTGAATACAGAATTATTAAGAACGATAAGCAATAATCAAAATAACTTCCGAAATGTAAATCGGATCAGTTTTGACAAAGTTATGGCAGTTTGAAGTCTCAGAATGTAATTTTTGGGAACTTGGAAGCTTTAATGTCAACATGACTTTCGACAAGAAAACAAAAGTTTTCAAGTTTTTCGACTTTGAATGCAGAATTATTAAGAACGATAAGCAACTATCAAAATGACTTCCGAAATGTAAATCGGAACAATTTTGACAAAGTATGGCAACTTAAAGTCTCAGAAAGTAACTTTTGGGAACTTGGAAACATTTATGTCAACATGACTTTTGACAAGAAAACAAAAGTTTTCAAGTTATTCCACTTTGAATGCAGAATTATTAAGAACGATAAGCAATGATCAAAATAACTTCCGAAATGTAAATGTAAATCGGATCAGTTTTGACAAAAGTAATGGCAGCTAAAGTCTCAGAAGATAATTTTTAGAAACTTGGAAACTTTTATGTCAACATAATTTTTGGGAGCTTGGAAACTTTTATGCCAACATGGATTTTGACAAGAAAACAAAAGTTTTCAAGTTTTGCGACTTTGAATACAGAATTATTAAGAACGATAAGCAATAATCAAAATAACTTCCGAAATGTAAATCGGATCAGTTTTGACAAAGTTATGGCAGTTTGAAGTCTCAGAATGTAATTTTTGGGAACTTGGAAGCTTTAATGTCAACATGACTTTCGACAAGAAAACAAAAGTTTTCAAGTTTTTCGACTTTGAATGCAGAATTATTAAGAACGATAAGCAACTATCAAAATGACTTCCGAAATGTAAATCGGAACAATTTTGACAAAGTATGGCAACTTAAAGTCTCAGAAAGTAACTTTTGGGAACTTGGACCATTTATGTCAACATGACTTTTGACAAGAAAACAAAAGTTTTCAAGTTATTCGACTTTGAATGCAGAATTATTAAGAACGATAAGCAATGATCAAAATAACTTCCGAAATGTAAATCGGATCAATTTTGACAAAGTTATGGCAGTTTAAAGTCTCAGAAGGTAATTTTTGTGAACTTGGAAACTTGAATGTGAACATGACTTTTGACAAGAAAACAAAAGTTTTCAAGTTTTTCGAATTTGAATGCAGAATTATTAGGAACGATAAGCAATGTTTAAAATGACTTCCGAAATGTAAATCGGATCAGTTTTGACAAAGTTATGGCAGTTTACAGTCTCAGAAGGTAATTTTTGGGAACTTGGAAACTTTTATGTCAACATGACTTATGACACGAAAACTACAGTTTTGAAGTTTTTCGACTTTGAATGCAGTATTATTAAGAACGATAAGCAATGTTATGGCAAAGTAATGGCAGTTTAAAGTCTCAGAAGATAATTTTTGAGAACTTGGAATCTTTTATGTCAACATTACTTTTGACAAGAAACCAAAGTTTTCAAGTTTTTCGACTTTGAATGCAGAATTATTAAGAACGATAAGCAATGATCAAAATAACTTCCGAAATGTAAATGTAAATCGGATCAGTTTTGACAAAAGTAATGGCAGCTAAAGTCTCAGAAGATAATTTTTAGAAACTTGGAAACTTTTATGTCAACATAATTTTTGGAAACTTGGAAACTTTTATGCCAACATGGATTTTGACAAGAAAACAAAAGTTTTCAAGTTTTGCGACTTTGAATACAGAATTATTAAGAACGATAAGCAACGATCAAAATGACTTCAGAAATGTAAATCGGATCATTTTTGACAAAGTTATGGCAGTTTAAAGTCTCAGAAGGTAATTTTTGGGAATTTGGAAACTTTCATGTCAAAGTGACTTTTGACAAGAAAACAAAAGTTTTCAAGTTTTTCGACTTTCAATGCAGAATTATTAAGAACGATAAGCAATGATCAAAATGACTTCAGAAATGTAAATCGGATCAGTTTTGAAAAATTTATGGCAGCTAAAGTCTCAGAAGATAATTTTTAGAAACTTGGAAACTTTCATGTCAACATAATTTTTGGGAACTTGGAAACTTTTATGCCAACATGGATTTTGACAAGAAAACAAAAGTTTTTCGACTTTGAATGCAGAATAATTAAGAACGATAAGCAACTATCAAAATGACTTCCGAAATGTAAATCGGAACAACTTTGACAAAGTTATGGCAGTTTAAAGTCTCAGAAGATAATTTTTGAGAACTTGGAAACTTTTATGTCAACATTACTTTTGACAAGAAACCAAAGTTTTCAAGTTTTTCGACTTTGAATGCAGAATTATTCAGAACGATAAGCAATGATCAAAATAACTTCCGAAATGTAAATGTAAATCGGATCAGTTTTGACAAAAGTATTGGCAGCTAAAGTCTCAGAAGATAATTTTTAGAAACTTGGAAACTTTTATGTCAACATAATTTTTGGGAACTTGAAAACTTTTATGCCAACATGGATTTTGACAAGAAAACAAAAGTTTTCAAGTTTTTCGACTTTGAATGCAGAATAATTAAGAACGATAAGCAACTATCAAAATGACTTCCGAAATGTAAATCGGAACAACTTTGACAAAGTTATGGCAGTTTAAAGTCGCAGAAGATAATTTTTGGGAACTTGGAAACTTTTATGTCAACATGACTTATGACAAGAAAACAACAGTTTTGAAGTTTTTCGACTTTGAATGCAGAATTATTAAGAACGATAAGCAATAATCAAAATAACTTCCGAAATGTAAATCGGATCAGTTTTGACAAAGGTATGGCAGTTTGAAGTCTCAGAATGTAACTTTTAGGAACTTGGAAACTATAATGTCAACATGACTTTTGACAAGAAAACAAATTTTTTCAAGTTTTTCGACTCTGAATGCAGAATTATTAAGAACGATAAGCAATGATCAAAATAACTTCCGAAATGTAAATGTAAATCGGATCAGTTTTGACAAAAGTAATGGCAGCTAAAGTCTCAGAAGATAATTTTTAGAAACTTGGAAACTTTTATGTCAACATAATTTTTGGAAACTTGGAAACTTTTATGCCAACATGGATTTTGACAAGAAAACAAAAGTTTTCAAGTTTTGCGACTTTGAATACAGAATTATTAAGAACGATAAGCAACGATCAAAATGACTTCAGAAATGTAAATCGGATCATTTTTGACAAAGTTATGGCAGTTTAAAGTCTCAGAAGGTAATTTTTGGGAATTTGGAAACTTTCATGTCAAAGTGACTTTTGACAAGAAAACAAAAGTTTTCAAGTTTTTGGACTTTCAATGCAGAATTATTAAGAACGATAAGCAATGATCAAAATGACTTCAGAAATGTAAATCGGATCAGTTTTGAAAAATTTATGGCAGCTAAAGTCTCAGAAGATAATTTTTAGAAACTTGGAAACTTTCATGTCAACATAATTTTTGGGAACTTGGAAACTTTTATGCCAACATGGATTTTGACAAGAAAACAAAAGTTTTTCGACTTTGAATGCAGAATAATTAAGAACGATAAGCAACTATCAAAATGACTTCCGAAATGTAAATCGGAACAACTTTGACAAAGTTATGGCAGTTTAAAGTCTCAGAAGATAATTTTTGAGAACTTGGAAACTTTTATGTCAACATTACTTTTGACAAGAAACCAAAGTTTTCAAGTTTTTCGACTTTGAATGCAGAATTATTCAGAACGATAAGCAATGATCAAAATAACTTCCGAAATGTAAATGTAAATCGGATCAGTTTTGACAAAAGTATTGGCAGCTAAAGTCTGAGAAGATAATTTTTAGAAACTTGGAAACTTTTATGTCAACATAATTTTTGGGAACTTGGAAACTTTTATGCCAACATGGATTTTGACAAGAAAACAAAAGTTTTCAAGTTTTTCGACTTTGAATGCAGAATAATTAAGAACGATAAGCAACTATCAAAATGACTTCCGAAATGTAAATCGGAACAACTTTGACAAAGTTATGGCAGTTTAAAGTCTCAGAAGATAATTTTTGGGAACTTGGAAACTTTTATGTCAACATGACTTATGACAAGAAAACAACAGTTTTGAAGTTTTTCGACTTTGAATGCAGAATTATTAAGAACGATAAGCAATAATCAAAATAACTTCCGAAATGTAAATCGGATCAGTTTTGACAAAGGTATGGCAGTTTGAAGTCTCAGAATGTAACTTTTAGGAACTTGGAAACTATAATGTCAACATGACTTTTGACAAGAAAACAAATTTTTTCAAGTTTTTCGACTCTGAATGCAGAATTATTAAGAACGATAAGCAATGATCAAAATAACTTCCGAAATGTAAATGTAAATCGGATCAGTTTTGACAAAAGTAATGGCAGCTTAAGTCTCAGAAGATAATTTTTAGAAACTTGGAAACTTTTATGTCAACATAATTTTTGGGAACTTGGAAACTTTTATGCCAACATGGATTTTGACAAGAAAACAAAAGTTTTCAAGTTTTGCGACTTTGAATACAGAATTATTAAGAACGATAAGCAACGATCAAAATGACTTCAGAAATGTAAATCGGATCAGTTTTGACAAAGTTATGGCAGTTTAAAGTCTCAGAAGGTAATTTTTGGGAATTTGGAAACTTTCATGTCAAAGTGACTTTTGACAAGAAAACAAAAGTTTTCAAGTTTTTCGACTTTGAATGCAGAATTATTAAGAACGATAAGCAATGATCAAAATGACTTCAGAAATGTAAATCGGATCAGTTTTGACAAATTTATGGCAGCTAAAGTCTCAGAAGATAATTTTTAGAAACTTGGAAACTTTCATGTCAACATAATTTTTGGGAACTTGGAAACTTTTATGCCAACATGGATTTTGACAAGGAAACAAAAGTTTTTCGACTTTGAATGCAGAATAATTAAGAACGATAAGCAACTATCAAAATGACTTCCGAAATGTAAATCGGAACAACTTTGAAAAAGTTATGGCAGTTTAAAGTCTCAGAAGATAATTTTTGGGAACTTGGAAACTTTTATGTCAACATGACTTTTGACAAAAAAACAAAAGTTTTCAAGTTTTTCGACATTGAATGCAGAATTATTAAGAACGATAAGCAAAGTTATGGCAAAGTTATGGCAGTTTAAAGTCTCAGAAGATAATTTTTGGGAACTTGGAAACTTTTATGTCAACATGATTTTTGACAAGAAAACAAAAGTTTTTATGTTTTTCGACTTTGAATGCAGAATTATTAAGAACGATAAGCAATGTTATGGCAAAGTTATGGCAGTTTAAAGTCTCAGAAGATAATTTTTGAGAACTTGGAAACTTTTATGTCAACATTACTTTTGACAAGAAATCAAAGTTTTCAAGTTTTTCGACTTTGAATGCAGAATTATTAAGAACGATAAGCAATGATCAAAATAACTTCCGAAATGTAAATGTAAATCGGATCAGTTTTGACAAAAGTAATGGCAGCTAAAGTCTCAGAAGATAATTTTTAGAAACTTGGAAACTTTTATGTCAACATAATTTTTGGGAACTTGGAAACTTTTATGCCAACATGGATTTTGACAAGAAAACAAAAGTTTTCAAGTTTTTCGAATTTGAATGCAGAATAATTAAGAACGATAAGCAACTATCAAAATGACTTCCGAAATGTAAATCGGAACAACTTTGACAAAGTTATCGCAGTTTAAAGTCTCAGAAGATAATTTTTGGGAACTAAGAAACATTTATGTCAACATTACTTTTGACAAGAAACCAAAGTTTTCAAGTTTTTCGACTTTGAATGCAGAATTATTAAGAACGATAAGCAATGATCAAAATAACTTCCGAAATGTAAATGTAAATCGGATCAGTTTTGACAAAAGTAATGGCTGCTAAAGTCTCAGAAGATAATTTTTAGAAACTTGGAAACTTTTATGTCAACATAATTTTTGGAAACTTGGAAACTTTTATGCCAACATGGATTTTGACAAGAAAACAAAAGTTTTCAAGTTTTGCGACTTTGAATACAGAATTATTAAAAACGATAAGCAACGATCAAAATGACTTCAGAAATGTAAATCGGATCATTTTTGACAAAGTTATGGCAGTTTAAAGTCTCAGAAGGTAATTTTTGGGAATTTGGAAACTTTCATGTCAAAGTGACTTTTGACAAGAAAACAAAAGTTTTCAAGTTTTTCGACTTTCAATGCAGAATTATTAAGAACGATAAGCAATGATCAAAATGACTTCAGAAATGTAAATCGGATCAGTTTTGAAAAATTTATGGCAGCTAAAGTCTCAGAAGATAATTTTTAGAAACTTGGAAACTTTCATGTCAACATAATTTTTGGGAACTTGGAAACTTTTATGCCAACATGGATTTTGACAAGAAAACAAAAGTTTTTCGACTTTGAATGCAGAATAATTAAGAACGATAAGCAACTATCAAAATGACTTCCGAAATGTAAATCGGAACAACTTTGACAAAGTTATGGCAGTTTAAAGTCTCAGAAGATAATTTTTGAGAACTTGGAAACTTTTATGTCAACATTACTTTTGACAAGAAACCAAAGTTTTCAAGTTTTTCGACTTTGAATGCAGAATTATTCAGAACGATAAGCAATGATCAAAATAACTTCCGAAATGTAAATGTAAATCGGATCAGTTTTGACAAAAGTATTGGCAGCTAAAGTCTCAGAAGATAATTTTTAGAAACTTGGAAACTTTTATGTCAACATAATTTTTGGGAACTTGGAAACTTTTATGCCAACATGGATTTTGACAAGAAAACAAAAGTTTTCAAGTTTTTCGACTTTGAATGCAGAATAATTAAGAACGATAAGCAACTATCAAAATGACTTCCGAAATGTAAATCGGAACAACTTTGACAAAGTTATGGCAGTTTAAAGTCTCAGAAGATAATTTTTGGGAACTTGGAAACTTTTATGTCAACATGACTTATGACAAGAAAACAACAGTTTTGAAGTTTTTCGACTTTGAATGCAGAATTATTAAGAACGATAAGCAATAATCAAAATAACTTCCGAAATGTAAATCGGATCAGTTTTGACAAAGGTATGGCAGTTTGAAGTCTCAGAATGTAACTTTTAGGAACTTGGAAACTATAATGTCAACATGACTTTTGACAAGAAAACAAATTTTTTCAAGTTTTTCGACTCTGAATGCAGAATTATTAAGAACGATATGCAATGATCAAAATAACTTCCGAAATGTAAATGTAAATCGGATCAGTTTTGACAAAAGTAATGGCAGCTTAAGTCTCAGAAGATAATTTTTAGAAACTTGGAAACTTTTATGTCAACATAATTTTTGGGAACTTGGAAACTTTTATGCCAACATGGATTTTGACAAGAAAACAAAAGTTTTCAAGTTTTGCGACTTTGAATACAGAATTATTAAGAACGATAAGCAACGATCAAAATGACTTCAGAAATGTAAATCGGATCAGTTTTGACAAAGTTATGGCAGTTTAAAGTCTCAGAAGGTAATTTTTGGGAATTTGGAAACTTTCATGTCAAAGTGACTTTTGACAAGAAAACAAAAGTTTTCAAGTTTTTCGACTTTGAATGCAGAATTATTAAGAACGATAAGCAATGATCAAAATGACTTCAGAAATGTAAATCGGATCAGTTTTGACAAATTTATGGCAGCTAAAGTCTCAGAAGATAATTTTTAGAAACTTGGAAACTTTCATGTCAACATAATTTTTGGGAACTTGGAAACTTTTATGCCAACATGGATTTTGACAAGGAAACAAAAGTTTTTCGACTTTGAATGCAGAATAATTAAGAACGATAAGCAACTATCAAAATGACTTCCGAAATGTAAATCGGAACAACTTTGACAAAGTTATGGCAGTTTAAAGTCTCAGAAGATAATTTTTGGGAACTTGGAAACTTTTATGTCAACATGACTTTTGACAAAAAAACAAAAGTTTTCAAGTTTTTCGACATTGAATGCAGAATTATTAAGAACGATAAGCAAAGTTATGGCAGTTTAAAGTCTCAGAAGATAATTTTTGGGAACTTGGAAACTTTTATGTCAACATGATTTTTGACAAGAAAACAAAAGTTTTTATGTTTTTCGACTTTGAATGCAGAATTATTAAGAACGATAAGCAATGTTCAAAATGACTTCCGAAATGTAAATCGGATCAGTTTTGACAAAGTTATGGCAGCTTACAGTCTCAGAAGGTAATTTTTGGGAACTTGGAAACTTTTATGTCAACATGACTTATGACACGAAAACTACAGTTTTGAAGTTTTTCGACTTTGAATGCAGAATTATTAAGAACGATAAGCAATGTTATGGCAAAGTTATGGCAGTTTAAAGTCTCAGAAGATAATTTTTGAGAACTTGGAAACTTTTATGTCAACATTACTTTTGACAAGAAATCAAAGTTTTCAAGTTTTTCGACTTTGAATGCAGAATTATTAAGAACGATAAGCAATGATCAAAATAACTTCCGAAATGTAAATGTAAATCGGATCAGTTTTGACAAAAGTAATGGCAGCTAAAGTCTCAGAAGATAATTTTTAGAAACTTGGAAACTTTTATGTCAACATAATTTTTGGGAACTTGGAAACTTTTATGCCAACATGGATTTTGACAAGAAAACAAAAGTTTTCAAGTTTTTCGACTTTGAATGCAGAATAATTAAGAACGATAAGCAACTATCAAAATGACTTCCGAAATGTAAATCGGAACAACTTTGACAAAGTTATGGCAGTTTAAAGTCTCAGAAGATAATTTTTGGGAACTAAGAAACATTTATGTCAACATTACTTTTGACAAGAAACCAAAGTTTTCAAGTTTTTCGACTTTGAATGCAGAATTATTAAGAACGATAAGCAACTATCAAAATGACTTCCGAAATGTAAATCGGAACAATTTTGACAAAGTATGGCAGTTTAAAGTCTCAGAAGGTAATTTTTGGGAACTAAGAAACATTTATGTCAACATTACTTTTGACAAGAAACCAAAGTTTTCAAGTTTTTCGACTTTGAATGCAGAATTATTAAGAACGATAAGCGATGATCAAAATAACTTCCGAAATGTCAATCGGATCAGTTTTGACAAAGTTATGGCAGTTTAAAGTCTCAGAATGTAATTTTTGGGAACTCGGAAACTTGTATGTGAACATGACTTTTGACAAGAAAACAAAAGTTTTCAAGTTTTTCGACTTTGAATGCACAATTATTAGGAACGATAAGCAATGTTCAAAATGACTTCCGAAATGTAAATCGGATCAGTTTTGACAAAATTAAGGCAGCTATAGTCTCAGGAGATAATTTTTAGAAAATTGGAAACTTTTATGTCAACATAATTTTTGGGAACTTGGACACTTTAATGTCAATATGACTTTTGGCAAGAAAACAAAAGTTTTCAAGTTTTTCGACTTTGAATGCAGAATTATTAAGAACGATAAGCAATGTTATGGCAAAGTTATGACAGTTTAAAGTCTCAGAAGATAATTTTTGGGAACTTGGAAACTTTTATGTCAACATGACTTTTGACAAGAAAACAAAAGTTTTCAAGTTTTAAGACTTTGAATGCAGAATTATTAAGAACGATAAGCAATGTTCAAAATGACTTCAGAAATGTAAATCGGATCAGTTTTGACAAAGTTATGGCAGTTTCAAGTCTCAGAAGGTAATTTTTGGGAACTTGGAAACTTTAATGTCAACATGACTTTTGACAAGAAACCAAAGTTTTCAAGTTTTTTGACTTTGAATGCAGAATTATTAGGAACTATAAGCAATGTTCAAAATGACTTCCGAAATGTAAATCGGATCAGTTTTGACAAAGTTATGGCAGCTCAAGTCTCAGGAGATAATTTTTAGAAACTTGGAAACTTTTATGTCAACATAATTTTTGGAACTTGGAAACTTTAATGTCAATATGACTTTTGGCAAGAAAACAAAAGTTTTCAAGTTTTTCGACATTGAATGCAGAATTATTAAGAACGATAAGCAATGTTATGGCAAAGTTATGGCAGTTTAAAGTCTCAGAAAATAATTTTTGGGAACTTGGAAACTTTTATGTCAACATGACTTTTGACAAGAAAACAAAAGTTTTGAAGTTTTTCGTATTTGAATGCAGAATTATTAAGAACAATAAGCAATGTTCAAAATGACTTCAGAAATGTAAATCGGATCAGTTTTGACAAAGTTATGGCAGTTTAATGTCCCAGAAGATAATTTTTGGGAACTTGGAAACTTTTATGTCAACATGAATTTTAACAAGAAAACAAAAGTTTTCAAGTTTTTCGACTTTGAATACAGAATTATTAAGAACAGAATTATAATGACTTCCGAAATGTAAATCGGATCAGTTTTGACAAAGTTATGGCAGTTTAAAGTCTCAGAAGGTAATTTTTGGGAACTTGGAACCTTTTATGTCAACATGACTTTTGACAAGAAAACAAAAGTTTTCAAGTTTTTCGACTTTGAATGCAGAATTATTAAGAACGATAAGCAATGATCAAAATAACTTCCGAAATGTCAATCGGATCAGTTTTGACAAAGTTATGGCAGTTTAAAGTCTCAGAATGTAATTTTTGGGAACTCGGAAACTTGTATGTGAACATGACTTTTGACAAGAAAACAAAAGTTTTCAAGTTTTTCGACTTTGAATGCAGAATTATTAGGAACGATAAGCAATGTTCAAAATGACTTCCGAAATGTAAATCGGATCAGTTTTGACAAAATTAAGGCAGCTATAGTCTCAGGAGATAATTCTTAGAAAATTGGAAACTTTTATGTCAACATAATTTTTGGGAACTTGGACACTTTAATGTCAATATGACTTTTGGCAAGAAAACAAAAGTTTTCAAGTTTTTCGACTTTGAATGCAGAATTATTAAGAACGATAAGCAATGTTATGGCAAAGTTATGACAGTTTAAAGTCTCAGAAGATAATTTTTGGGAACTTGGAAACTTTTATGTCAACATGACTTTTGACAAGAAAACAAAAGTTTTCAAGTTTTTAGACTTTGAATGCAGAATTATTAAGAACGATAAGCAATGTTCAAAATGACTTCAGAAATGTAAATCGGATCAGTTTTGACAAAGTTATGGCAGTTTCAAGTCTCAGAAGGTAATTTTTGGGAACTTGGAAACTTTAATGTCAACATGACTTTTGACAAGAAACCAAAGTTTTCAAGTTTTTTGACTTTGAATTCAGAATTATTAGGAACTATAAGCAATGTTCAAAATGACTTCCGAAATGTAAATCGGATCAGTTTTGACAAAGTTATGGCAGCTCAAGTCTCAGGAGATAATTCTTAGAAAATTGGAAACTTTTATGTCAACATAATTTTTGGGAACTTGGACACTTTAATGTCAATATGACTTTTGGCAAGAAAACAAAAGTTTTCAAGTTTTTCGACATTGAATGCAGAATTATTAAGAACGATAAGCAATGTTATGGCAAAGTTATGGCAGTTTAAAGTCTCAGAAAATAATTTTTGGGAACTTGGAAACTTTTATGTCAACATGACTTTTGACAAGAAAACAAAAGTTTTGAAGTTTTTCGTATTTGAATGCAGAATTATTAAGAACAATAAGCAATGTTCAAAATGACTTCAGAAATGTAAATCGGATCAGTTTTGACAAAGTTATGGCAGTTTAATGTCCCAGAAGATAATTTTTGGGAACTTGGAAACTTTTATGTCAACATGAATTTTAACAAGAAAACAAAAGTTTTCAAGTTTTTCGACTTTGAATGCAGAATTATTAAGAACGATAAGCAATGATCAAAATGACTTCCGAAATGTAAATCGGATCAGTTTTGACAAAGTTATGGCAGTTTAAAGTCTCAGAAGGTAATTTTTGGGAACTTGGAACCTTTTATGTCAACATGACTTTTGACAAGAAAACAAAAGTTTTCAAGTTTTTCGACTTTAAATGCAGAATTATTAAGAACGATAAGCAATGTTCAAAATGACTTCAGAAATGTAAATCGGATCAGTTTTGACAAAGTTATGGCAGTTTAATGTCCCAGAAGATAATTTTTGGGAACTTGGAAACTTTTATGTCCACATGAATTTTAACAAGAAAACAAAAGTTTTCAAGTTTTTCGACTTTGAATACAGAATTATTAAGAACGATAAGCAATTATCAAAATGACTTCCGAAATGTAAATCGGATCAGTTTTGACAAAGTTATGGCAGTTTAAAGTCTCAGAAGGTAATTTTTGGGAACTTGGAACCTTTTATGTCAACATGACTTTTGACAAGAAAACAAAAGTTTTCAAGTTTTTTGACTTTGAATGCAGAATTATTAAGAACGATAAGCAATGTTCAAAATGACTTCAGAAATGTAAGCCGGATCAGTTTTGACAAAGATATGGCAGTTTAAAGTCTCAGAAGATAATTTTTGGGAACTTGCAAAATTTTATGTCAACATGACTTTTGACAAGAAAACAAAAGTCTTCGACTTTAAATGCAGAATTATTAAGAACGATAAGCAATGTTCAAAATGACTTCAGAAATGTAAATCGGATCAGTTTTGACAAAGTTATGGCAGTTTAAAGTCTCAGAAGGTAATTTTTGGGAACTTGGAACCTTTTATGTCAACATGACTTATGACACGAAAACTACAGTTTTGAAGTTTTTCGACTTTGAATGCAGAATTATTAAGAACGATAAGCAATGTTATGGCAAAGTTATGGCAGTTTAAAGTCTCAGAAGATAATTTTTGAGAACTTGGAAACTTTTATGTCAACATTACTTTTGACAAGAAACCAAAGTTTTCAAGTTTTTCGACTTTGAATGCAGAATTATTGAGAACGATAAGCAATGATCAAAATAACTTCCGAAATGTAAATGTAAATGTAAATCGGATCAGTTTTGACAAAAGTAATGGCAGCTAAAGTCTCAGAAGATAATTTTTAGAAACTTGGAAACTTTTATGTCAACATAATTTTTGGGAACTTGGAAACTTTTATGCCAACATGGATTTTGACAAGAAAACAAAAGTTTTCAAGTTTTTCGAATTTGAATGCAGAATTATTAAGAACGATAAGCAACTATCAAAATGACTTCCGAAATGTAAATCGGATCAATTTTGACAAAGTTATGGCAATTTAAAGTCTCAGAAGGTAATTTTTGGGAATTTGGAAACTTTCATGTCAAAGTGACTTTTGACAAGAAAACAAAAGTTTTCAAGTTTATCGACTTTGAATGCAGAATTATTAAGAACGATAAGCAACTATCAAAATGACTTCCGAAATGTAAATCGGAACAATTTTGACAAAGTATGGCAGTTTAAAGTCTCAGAAGATAATTTTTGGGAACTTGGAAACTTTTATATCAACATGACTTATGACAAGAAAACAACAGTTTTCAAGTTTTTCGACTTTGAATGCAGAATTATTAAAAACGATAAGCAATAATCATAATAACTTCCGAAATGTAAATCGGATCAGTTTTGACAAAGTTATGGCAGTTTAAAGTCTCAGAAGGTAATTTTTGGGAACTTGGAAACTTGTATGTCAACATGACTTTTGACAAGAAAACAAAAATTTTCAAGTTTTTCGACTTTAAATGGCAAAGTTATGGCAGTTTAAAGTCTCAGAAGATAATTTTTGAGAACTTGGAAACTTTTATGTCAACATAACTTTTGACAAGAAACCAAAGT
The DNA here is from genome assembly GCA_035045305.1 of Drosophila maculinotata. Lineage (NCBI taxonomy): Eukaryota > Metazoa > Arthropoda > Insecta > Diptera > Drosophilidae > Drosophila > Drosophila maculinotata. The sequence continues at coordinate 574,832 of JAWNPD010000236.1, forward strand.
TTTCAAGTTTTTCGACTTTGAATGCAGAATTATTAAGAACGATAAGCAATGATCAAAATAACTTCCGAAATGTAAATGTAAATCGGATCAGTTTTGACAAAAGTAATGGCAGCTAAAGTCTCAGAAGATAATTTTTAGAAACTTGGAAACTTTAATGTCAACATAATTTTTGGGAACTTGGAAACTTTTATGCCAACATGGATTTTGACAAGAAAACAAAAGTTTTCAAGTTTTGCGACTTTGAATACAGAATAATTAAGAACGATAAGCAATAATCAAAATAACTTCCGAAATGTAAATCGGATCAGTTTTGACAAAGTTATGGCAGTTTAAAGTCTCAGAAGGTAATTTTTGGGAACTTGGAAGCTTTTATGTCAACATGACTTTCGACAAGAAAACAAAAGTTTTCAAGTTTTTCGACTTTGAATGCAGAATTATTAAGAACGATAAGCAACTATCAAAATGACTTCCGAAATGTAAATCGGAACAATTTTGACAAAGTATGGCAGTTTAAAGTCTCAGAAGGTAATTTTTGGGAATTTGGAAACATTTATGTCAACATTACTTTTGACAAGAAACCAAAGTTTTCAAGTTTTTCGACTTTGAATGCAGAATTATTAAGAACGATAAGCAATGATCAAAATAATTTCCGAAATGTAAATGTAAATCGGATCAGTTTTGACAAAAGTAATGGCAGCTAAAGTCTCAGAAGATAATTTTTTGAAACTTGGAAACTTTTATGTCAACATAATTTTTGGGAACTTGGAAACTTTTATGCCAACATGGATTTTGACAAGAAAACAAAAGTTTTCAAGTTTTGCGACTTTGAATACAGAATTATTAAGAACGATAAGCAACGATCAAAATGACTTCAGAAATGTAAATCGGATCAGTTTTGACAAAGTTATGGCAGTTTAAAGTCTCAGAAGGTAATTTTTGGGAATTTGGAAACTTTCATGTCAAAGTGACTTTTGACAAGAAAACAAAAGTTTTCAAGTTTTTCGACTTTGAATGCAGAATTATTAAGAACGATAAGCAATGTTATGGCAAAGTAATGGCAGTTTAAAGTCTCAGAAGATAATTTTTGGGAACTTGGAAACTTTTATGTCAACATGACTTTTGACAAGAAAACAAAAGTTTTCAAGTTTTTCGACTTTGAATGCAGAATTATTAAGAACGATAAGCAATGTTCAAAATGACTTCAGAAATGTAAATCGGATCAGTTTTGACAAAGTTATGGCAGTTTAAAGTCTCAGAAGGTAATTTTTGGGAACTTGGAAACTTGAATGTGAACATGACTTTTGACAAGAAAACAAAAGTTTTCAAGTTTTTCGAATTTGAATGCAGAATTATTAGGAACGATAAGCAATGTTCAAAATGACTTCCGAAATGTAAATCGGATCAGTTTTGACAAAGTTATGGCAGTTTACAGTCTCAGAAGGTAATTTTTGGGAACTTGGAAACTTGAATGTGAACATGACTTATGACACGAAAACTACAAATTTAAAGTTTTTCGACTTTGAATGCAGAATTATTAAGAACGATAAGCAATGTTATGGCAAAGTTATGGCAGTTTAAAGTCTCAGAAGATAATTTTTGAAAACTTGGAAACTTTTATGTCAACATTACTTTTGACAAGAAACCAAAGTTTTCAAGTTTTTCGACTTTGAATGCAGAATTATTAAGAACGATAAGCAATGATCAAAATAACTTCCGAAATGTAAATGTAAATCGGATCAGTTTTGACAAAAGTAATGGCAGCTAAAGTCTCAGAAAATAATTTTTAGAAACTTGGAAACTTTTATGTCTACATAATTTTTGGGAACTTGGAAACTTTTATGCAAACATGGATTTTGACAAGAAAAGAAAAGTTTTCAAGTTTTGCGACTTTGAATACAGAATTATTAAGAACGATAAGCAATGATCAAAATGACTTCCGAAATGTAAATCGGATCAGTTTTGACAAAATTATGGCAGTTTGAAGTCTCAGAAGGTAATTTTTGGGAACTTGGAAACTTTTATGTCAACATGACTTTTGACAAGAAAACAAAAGTTTTCAAGTTTTTCGAATTTGAATGCAGAATTATTAAGAACGATAAGCAATGATCAAAATGACTTCAGAAATGTAAATCGGATCAGTTTTGACAAAGTTATGGCAGTTTAAAGTCTCAGAAGGTAATTTTTGGGAATTTGGAAACTTTCATGTCAAAGTGACTTTTGACAAGAAAACAAAAGTTTTCAAGTTTTTCGACTTTGAATGCAGAATTATTAAGAACGATAAGCAATGATCAAAATGACTTCAGAAATGTAAATCGGATCAGTTTTGACAAATTTATGGCAGCTAAAGTCTCAGAAGATAATTTTTAGAAACTTGGAAACTTTCATGTCAACATAATTTTTGGGAACTTGGAAACTTTTATGCCAACATGGATTTTGACAAGAAAACAAAAGTTTTCAAGTTTTTCGACTTTGAATGCAGAATAATTAAGAACGATAAGCAACTATCAAAATGACTTCCGAAATGTAAATCGGATCAGTTTTGACAAAGTTATGGCAGTTTAAAGTCTCAGAAGGTAATTTTTGGGAACTTGGAAACTTGAATGTGAACATGACTTTTGACAAGAAAACAAAAGTTTTCAAGTTTTTCGACTTTGAATGCAGAATTATTAAGAACGATAAGCAATGTTCAAAATGACTTCAGAAATGTAAATCGGATCAGTTTTGACAAAGTTATGGCAGTTTAAAGTCTCAGAAGGTAATTTTTGGGAATTTGGAAACTTGAATGTGAACATGACTTTTGACAAGAAAACAAAAGTTTTCAAGTTTTTCGAATTTGAATGCAGAATTATTAGGAACGATAAGCAATGTTCAAAATGACTTCCGAAATGTAAATCGGATCAGTTTTGACAAAGTTATGGCAGTTTACAGTCTCAGAAGGTTAATTTTTGGGAACTTGGAAACTTTTATGTCAACATGACTTATGACACGAAAACTACAAATTTAAAGTTTTTCGACTTTGAATGCAGAATTATTAAGAACGATAAGCAATGTTATGGCAAAGTTATGGCAGTTTAAAGTCTCAGGAGATAATTTTTGAGAACTTGGAAACTTTTATGTCAACATTACTTTTGACAAGAAACCAAAGTTTTCAAGTTTTTCGACTTTGAATGCAAAATTATTAAGAACGATAAGCAATGATCAAAATAACTTCCGAAATGTAAATGTAAATCGGATCAGTTTTGACAAAAGTAATGGCAGCTAAAGTCTCAGAAGATAATTTTTAGAAACTTGGAAACTTTTATGTCTACATAATTTTTGGGAACTTGGAAACTTTTATGCCAACATAGATTTTGACAAGAAAACAAAAGTTTTCAAGTTTTGCGACTTTGAATACAGAATTATTAAGAACCATAAGCAATGATCAAAATGACTTCCGAAATGTAAATCGGATCAGTTTTGACAAAATTATGGCAGTTTGAAGTCTCAGAAGGTAATTTTTGGGAACTTGGAAACTTTTATGTCAACATGACTTTTGACAAGAAAACAAAAGTTTTCAAGTTTTTCGAATTTGAATGCAGCATTATTAAGAACGATAAGCAACTATCAAAATGACTTCCGAAATGTAAATCGGATCAATTTTGACAAAGTTATGGCAGTTTAAAGTCTCAGAAGGTAATTTTTGGGAATTTGGAAACTTTTATGTCAAAATGACTTTTGACAAGAAAACAAAAGTTTTCAAGTTTTTCGACTTTGAATGCAGAATTATTAAGAACGATAAGCAATGATCAAAATGACTTCAGAAATGTAAATCGGATCAGTTTTGACAAAGTTATGGAACTTTTTAAAGTCTCAGAAGGTAATTTTTGGGAATTTGGAAACTTTCATGTCAAAGTGACTTTTGACAAGAAAACAAAAGTTTTCAAGTTTTTCGACTTTGAATGCAGAATTATTAAGAACGATAAGCAATGATCAAAATGACTTCAGAAATGTAAATCGGATCAGTTTTGACAAATGTATGGCAGCTAAAGTCTCAGAAGATAATTTTTAGAAACTTGGAGACTTTCATGTCAACATAATTTTTGGGAACTTGGAAACTTTTATGCCAACATGGATTTTGACAAGAAAACAAAAGTTTTCAAGTTTTTCGACTTTGAATGCAGAATAATTAAGAACGATAAGCAACTATCAAAATGACTTTCGAAATGTAAATCGGAACAACTTTGACAAAGTTATGGCAGTTTAAAGTCTCAGAAGGTAATTTTTGGGAACTTGGAAACTTGTATGTCAACATGACTTTTGACAAGAAAACAAAAGTTTTCAAGTTTTTCTACTTTGAATGCAGAATTATTAAGAACGATAAGCAATGTTATGGCAAAGTTATGGCAGTTTAAAGTCTCAGAAGATAATTTTTGGGAACTTGGAAACTTTTATGTCAACATGACTTTTGACAAGAAAACAAAAGTTTTCAAGTTTTTCGACTTTAAATGCAGAATTATTAAGAACGATAAGCAATGTTCAAAATAACTTCAGAAATGTAAATCGGATCAGATTTGACAAAGTTATGGCAGTTTAAAGTCTCAGAAGATAATTTTTGGGAACTTGGAAACTTTTATGTCAACATGACTTTTGACAAGAAAACAAAAGTTTTCAAGTTTTTCGACTTTGAATGCAGAATTATTAAGAACGATAAGCAATGTTATGGCAAAATTATGGCAGTTTGAAGTCTCAGAAGATAATTTTTGGGAACTTGGAAACTTTTATGTCAACATGACTTTTGACAAGAAAACAAAAGTTTTCAAGTTTTTCGACTTTGAATGCAGAATTATTAAGAACGATAAGCAATGTTCAAAATGACTTCAGAAATGTAAATCGGATCAGTTTTGACAAAGTTATGGCAGTTTAAAGTCTCAGAAGGTAATTTTTGGGAACTTGGAAACTTTTATGTCAACATGACTTTTGACAAGAAAACAAAAATTTTCAAGTTTTTCGACTTTAAATGCAGAATTATTAAGAACGATAAGCAATGTTCAAAATGACTTCAGAATTGTAAATCGGATCAGATTTGACAAAGTTATGGCAGTTTAAAGTCTCAGAAGATAATTTTTGGGAACTTGGCAACTTTTATGTCAACATGACTTATGACAAGAAAACAACAGTTTTGAAGTTTTTCGAATTTGAATGCAGAATTATTAAGAACGATAAGCAATAATCAAAATAACTTCCGAAATGTAAATCGGAACAATTTTGACAAAGTTATGGCAGTTTAAAGTCTCAGAAGGTAATTTTTGGGAACTTGGAAACTTGTATGTCAACATGACTTTTGACAAGAAAACAAAAGTTTTCAAGTTTTTCTACTTTGAATGCAGAATTATTAAGAACGATAAGCAATGTTATGGCAAAGTTATGGCAGTTTAAAGTCTCAGAAGATAATTTTTGGGAACTTGGAAACTTTTATGTCAACATGACTTTTGACAAGAAAACAAAAGTTTTCAAGTTTTTCGACTTTAAATGCAGAATTATTAAGAACGATAAGCAATGTTCAAAATAACTTCAGAAATGTAAATCGGATCAGATTTGACAAAGTTATGGCAGTTTAAAGTCTCAGAAGAGAATTTTTGGGGACTTGGCAACTTTTATGTCAACATGACTTATGACAAGAAAACAACAGTTTTGAAGTTTTTCGACTTTGAATGTAGAATTATTAAGAACGATAAGCAATAATCAAAATAACTTCCGAAATGTAAATCGGAACAATTTTGACAAAGTTATGGCAGTTTAAAGTCTCAGAAGGTAATTTTTGGGAACTTGGCAACTTTTATGTCAACATGACTTATGACAAGAAAACAACAGTTTTGAAGTTTTTCGACTTTGAATGCAGAATTATTAAGAACGATAAGCAATAATCAAAATAACTTCCGAAATGTAAATGGGATCAGTTTTGACAAAGTTATGGCAGTTTAAAGTCTCAGAAGGTAATTTTTGGGAACTTGGAAACTTTTATGTCAACATGACTTTTGACAAGAAAATAAAAATTTTCAAGTTTTTCGACTTTGAATGCAGAATTATTAAGAACGATAAGCAACTATCAAAATGACTTCCGAAATGTAAATCGGAACAACTTTGACAAAGTTATGGCAGTTTAAAGTCTCAGAAGGTAATTTTTGGGAACTTGGAAACTTTTATGTCAACATTACTTTTGACAAGAAAAGAACAGTTTTCAAGTTTTTCGACTTTGAATGCAGAATTATTAAGAACGATAAGCAATGATCAAAATAACTAATAATAAATGTAAATCGGATCAGTTTTGACAAAGTTATGGCAGTTTTAAGTCTCAGAAGGTAATTTTTGGGAACTTGGGAACTTGTATGTCAACATGACTTTTGACAAGAAAACAAAAGTTTTCAAGTTTTTCGAATTTGAATGCAGAATTATTAGGAGCGATAAGCAATGTTCAAAATGACTTCCGAAATGTAAATCGGATCAGTTTTGACAAAGTTATGGCAGCTTAAGTCTCAGAAGATAATTTTTCGGAACTTGGAAACTTTTATGTCAATATGACTTTTGGCAAGAAAACAAAAGTTTTCAAGTTTTTCGACTTTGAATGCAGAAATATTAAGATAGATAAGCAATGTTATGGCAAAGTTATGGCAGTTTAAAGTCTCAGAAGATAATTTTTGGGAACTTGGAAACTTTAATGTCAACATGACTTTTGACAATAAAACAAAAGTTTTCAAGTTTTTCGACTTTGAATGCAGAATTATTAAGAACGATAAGCAATGATCAAAATAACTTCCGAAATGTATATCGGATCAGTTTTGACAAATTTATGGCAGTTTAAAGTCTCAGAAGGTAATTTTTGGGAACTTGGAAACTTGAATGTGAACATGACTTTTGACAAGAAAACAAAAAATTTCAAGATTTTCGAATTTGAATGCAGAAATATTAAGAACGATAAGCAATGTTATGGCAAAGTTGTGGCAGTTTAAAGTCTCAGAAGATAATTTTTGGGAACTTGGAAACTTTAATGTCAACATGACTTTTGACAAGAAACCAAAGTTTTCAAGTTTTTCGACTTTGAATGCAGAATTATTAAGAACGATAAGCAATGATAAAAATAACTTCCGAAATGTAAATCGGATCAGTTTTGACAAATTTATGGCAGTTTAAAGTCTCAGAAGGTAATTTTTGGGAACTTGGAAACTTGTATGTGAACATAACTTTTGACAAGAAAACAAAAGTTTTCAAGTTTTTCGAATTTGAAAGCAGAATTATTAGGAACGATAAGCAATGTTCAAAATGACTCCCGAAATGTAAATCGGATCAGTTTTGACAAAGTTATGGTAGCTAAAGTCTCAGAAGATAATTTTTAGAAACTTGGAAACTTTTATGTCAACATAATTTTTGGGAACTTGGAAACTTTTATGCCAACATGGATTTTGACAAGAAAACAAAAACTTTCAAGTTTTTCAAATTTGAATGCAGAATTGTTAAGAACGATAAGCAACTATCAAAATGACTTCCGAAATGTAAATCGGATCAATTTTGACAAAGTTATGGCAGTTTAAAGTCTCAGAAGGTAATTTTTGGGAATTTGAAAACTTTTATGTCAAAATGACTTTTGGCAAGAATACAAAAGTTTTCAAGTTTTTCAAATTTGAATGCAGAATTATTAAGAACGATAAGCAATGATCACAATGACTTCAGAAATGTAAATCGGATCAGATTTGACAAAGTTATGGCAGTTTAAAGTCTCAGAAGGTAATTTTTGGGAATTTGGAAACTTTTATGACAAAATGACTTTTGACAAGAAAACAAAAGTTTTCAAGTTTTTCGACTTTGAATGCAGAATTATTAAGAACGATAAGCAATGATCAAAATGACTTCAGAAATGTAAATCGGATCAGTTTTGACAAATTTATGGCAGCTAAAGTCTCAGAAGATAATTTTTAGAAACTTGGAAACTTTTATGTCAACATAATTTTTGGGAACTTGGAAACTTTTATGCCAACATGGATTTTGACAAGAAAACAAAAGTTTTCAATTTTTTCGACTTTGAATGCAGAATAATTAAGAACGATAAGCAACTATCAAAATGGCTTCCGAAATGTAAATCGGAACAACTTTGATAAAGTTATGGCAGTTTAAAGTCTCAGAAGATAATTTTTGAGAACTTGGAAACTTTTATGTCAACATGACATTTGACAAGAAAACAAAAGTTTTCAAGTTTTTCGAATTTGAATGCAGAATTATTAAGAACGATAAGCAACTATCAAAATGACTTCCGAAATGTTAATCGGATCAATTTTGACAAAGTTATGGCAGTTTACAGTCTCAGAAGGTAATTTTTGGGAACTTGGAAACTTTTATGTCAACATGACTTATGACACGAAAACAACAGTTTTGAAGTTTTTCGACTTTGAATGCAGAATTATTAAGAACGATAAGCAATGTTCAAAATGACTTCCAAAATGTAAATCGGATCAGTTTTGACAAAGTTATGGCAGCTTAAGTCTCAGAAGATAATTTTAAAGAACTTGGAAACTTTTATGTCAACATGACTTTTGACAATAAAACAAAAGTTTTCAAGTTTTTTGACTTTGAATACAGAATTATTAAGAACGATAAGCAACTATCAAAATGACTTCCGAAATGTTAATCGGATCAGTTTTGACAAAGTTATGGCAGTTTAAAGTCTCAGAAGGTAATTTTTGGGAACTTGAAAACTTGTATGTCAACATGACTTTTGACAAGAAAACAAAAGTTTTCAAGTTTTTTGACTTTGAATACAGAATTATTAAGAACGATAAGCAATGATCAAAATGACTTCCGAAATGTAAATCGGATCAGTTTTGACAAAGTTATGGCAGTTTAAAGTCTCAGAAGGTAATTTTTGGGAACTTGGAAACTTTTATGTCAACATTACTTTTGACAAGAAAACAAAAGTTTTCAAGTTTTTCGAATTTGAATGCAGAATTATTAAGAACGATAAGCAATGATCAAAATAACTTCCGAAATGTAAATCGGATCAGTTTTGACAAAGTTATGGCAGTTTAAAGTCTCAGAAGATAATTTTTGGGAACTTGGAAACTTGTATGTCAACATGACTTTTGACAAGAAAACAAAAGTTTTCAAGTTTTTTGACTTTGAATGCAGAATTATTAAGAACGATAAGCAATGATCAAAATGACTTCCGAAATGTAAATCGGATCAGTTTTTACAAAGTTATGGCAGTTTAAAGTCTCAGAAGGTAATTTTTGGGAACTTGGAAACTTTAATGTCAACATTACTTTTGACAAGAAAAGAACAGTTTTCAAGTTTTTCGACTTTGAATGCAGAATTATTAAGAACGATAAGCAATGATCAAAATAACTAATAATAAATGTAAATCGGATCAGTTTTGACAAAGTTATGGCAGTTTTAAGTCTCAGAAGGTAATTTTTGGGAACTTGGAAACTTGTATGTCAACATGACTTTTGACAAGAAAACAAAAGTTTTCAAGTTTTTCGAATTTGAATGCAGAATTATTAGGAGCGATAAGCAATGTTCAAAATGACTTCCGAAATGTAAATCGGATCAGTTTTGACAAAGTTATGGCAGGTTAAGTCTCAGAAGATAATTTTTCGGAACTTGGAAACTTTTATGTCAATATGACTTTTGGCAAGAAAACAAAAGTTTTCAAGTTTTTCGACTTTGAATGCAGAAATATTAAGAACGATAAGCAATGTTATGGCAAAGTTATGGCAGTTTAAAGTCTCAGAAGATAATTTTTGGGAACATGGAAACTTTAATGTCAACATGACTTTTGACAATAAAACAAAAGTTTTCAAGTTTTTCGACTTTGAATGCAGAATTATTAAGAACGATAAGCAATGATCAAAATAACTTCCGAAATGTATATCGGATCAGTTTTTACAAAGTTATGGCAGTTTAAAGTCTCAGAAGGTAATTTTTGGGAACTTGAAAACTTGAATGTGAACATGACTTTTGACAAGAAAACAAAAAATTTCAAGATTTTCGAATTTGAATGCAGAAATATTAAGAACGATAAGCAATGTTATGGCAAAGCTATGGCAGTTTAAAGTCTCAGAAGATAATTTTTGGGAACTTGGAAACTTTAATGTCAACATGACTTTTGACAAGAAAACAAAAGTTTTCAAGTTTTTCGAATTTGAAAGCAGAATTATTAGGAACGATAAGCAATGTTCAAAATGACTCCCGAAATGTAAATCGGATCAGTTTTGACAAAGTTATGGCAGGTTAAGTCTCAGAAGATAATTTTTCGGAACTTGGAAACTTTTATGTCAATATGACTTTTGGCAAGAAAACAAAAGTTTTCAAGTTTTTCGAATTTGAAAGCAGAATTATTAGGAACGATAAGCAATGTTCAAAATGACTCCCGAAATGTAAATCGGATCAGTTTTGACAAAGTTATGGTAGCTAAAGTCTCAGAAGATAATTTTTAGAAACTTGGAAACTTTTATGTCAACATAATTTTTGGGAACTTGGAAACTTTAATGCCAACATGGATTTTGTTAAGAAAACAAAAGTTTTCAAGTTTTTCAAATTTGAATGCAGAATTATTAAGAACGATAAGCAACTATCAAAATGACTTCCGAAATGTAAATCGGATCAATTTTGACAAAGTTATGGCAGTTTAAAGTCTCAGAAGGTAATTTTTGGGAATTTGGAAACTTTTATGTCAAAATGACTTTTGGCAAGAATACAAAAGTTTTCAAGTTTTTCGACTTTGAATGCAGAATTATTAAGAACGATAAGCAATGATCAAAATGACTTCAGAAATGTAAATCGGATCAGATTTGACAAAGTTATGGCAGTTTAAAGTCTCAGAAGGTAATTTTTGGGAATTTGGAAACTTTTATGACAAAATGACTTTTGACAAGAAAACAAAAGTTTTCAAGTTTTTCGACTTTGAATGCAGAATTATTAAGAACGATAAGCTATGATCAAAATGACTTCAGAAATGTAAATCGGATCAGTTTTGACAAATTTATGGCAGCTAAAGTCTCAGAAGATAATTTTTAGAAACTTGGAAACTTTTATGTCAACATAATTTTTGGGAACTTGGAAACTTTTATGCCAACATGGATTTTGACAAGAAAACAAAAGTTTTCAAGTTTTTCAAATTTGAATGCAGAATAATTAAGAACGACAAGCAACTATCAAAATGGCTTCCGAAATGTAAATCGGAACAACTTTGATAAAGTTATGGCAGTTTAAAGTCTCAGAAGATAATTTTTGAGAACTTGGAAACTTTTATGTCAACATGACATTTGACAAGAAAACAAAAGTTTTCAAGTTTTTCGAATTTGAATGCAGAATTATTAAGAACGATAAGCAACTATCAAAATGACTTCCGAAATGTAAATCGGATCAATTTTGACAAAGTTATGGCAGTTTACAGTCTCAGAAGGTAATTTTTGGGAACTTGGAAACTTTTATGTCAACATGACTTATGACACGAAAACAACAGTTTTGAAGTTTTTCGACTTTGAATGCAGAATTATTAAGAACGATAAGCAATGTTCAAAATGACTTCCAAAATGTAAATCGGATCAGTTTTGACAAAGTTATGGCAGCTTAAGTCTCAGAAGATAATTTTAAGGAACTTGGAAACTTTTATGTCAACATGACTTTTGGCAAGAAAACAAAAGTTTTCAAGTTTTTCGACTTTGAATGCAGAATTATTAAGAACGATAAGCAATGTTATGGCAAAGTTATGGCAGTTTAAAGTCTCAGAAGATAATTTTTGCGAACTTGGAAACTTTTATGTCAACATGACTTTTGACAATAAAACAAAGGTTTTCAAGTTTTTTGACTTTGAATACAGAATTATTAAGAACGATAAGCAATGATCAAAATGACTTCCGAAATGTAAATCGGATCAGTTTTGACAAAGTTATGGCAGTTTAAAGTCTCAGAAGGTAATTTTTGGGAACTTGGAAACTTTTATGTCAACATTACTTTTGACAAGAAAACAAAAGTTTTCAAGTTTTTCGAATTTGAATGCAGAATTATTAAGAATTATAAGCAATGATCAAAATAACTTCCGAAATGTAAATCGGATCAGTTTTGACAAAGTTATGGCAGTTTAAAGTCTCAGAAGATAATTTTTGGGAACTTGGAAACTTGTATGTCAACATGACTTTTGACAATAAAACAAAGGTTTTCAAGTTTTTTGACTTTGAATACAGAATTATTAAGAACGATAAGCAATGATCAAAATGACTTCCGAAATGTAAATCGGATCAGTTTTTACAAAGTTATGGCAGTTTAAAGTCTCAGAAGGTAATTTTTGGGAACTTGGAAACTTTAATGTCAACATTACTTTTGACAAGAAAAGAACAGTTTTCAAGTTTTTCGACTTTGAATGCAGAATTATTAAGAACGATAAGCAATGATCAAAATAACTAATAATAAATGTAAATCGGATCAGTTTTGACAAAGTTATGGCAGTTTTAAGTCTCAGAAGGTAATTTTTGGGAACTTGGAAACTTGTATGTCAACATGACTTTTGACAAGAAAACAAAAGTTTTCAAGTTTTTCGAATTTGAATGCAGAATTATTAGGAGCGATAAGCAATGTTCAAAATGACTTCCGAAATGTAAATCGGATCAGTTTTGACAAAGTTATGGCAGGTTAAGTCTCAGAAGATAATTTTTCGGAACTTGGAAACTTTTATGTCAATATGACTTTTGGCAAGAAAACAAAAGTTTTCAAGTTTTTCGACTTTGAATGCAGAAATATTAAGAACGATAAGCAATGTTATGGCAAAGTTATGGCAGTTTAAAGTCTCAGAAGATAATTTTTGGGAACATGGAAACTTTAATGTCAACATGACTTTTGACAATAAAACAAAAGTTTTCAAGTTTTTCGACTTTGAATGCAGAATTATTAAGAACGATAAGCAATGATCAAAATAACTTCCGAAATGTATATCGGATCAGTTTTGACAAAGTTATGGCAGTTTAAAGTCTCAGAAGGTAATTTTTGGGAACTTGGAAACTTGAATGTGAACATGACTTTTGACAAGAAAACAAAAAATTTCAAGATTTTCGAATTTGAATGCAGAAATATTAAGAACGATAAGCAATGTTATGGCAAAGTTATGGCAGTTTAAAGTCTCAGAAGATAATTTTTGGGAACTTGGAAACTTTAATGTCAACATGACTTTTGACAAGAAAACAAAAGTTTTCAAGTTTTTCGAATTTGAAAGCAGAATTATTAGGAACGATAAGCAATGTTCAAAATGACTCCCGAAATGTAAATCGGATCAGTTTTGACAAAGTTATGGCAGGTTAAGTCTCAGAAGATAATTTTTCGGAACTTGGAAACTTTTATGTCAATATGACTTTTGGCAAGAAAACAAAAGTTTTCAAGTTTTTCGAATTTGAAAGCAGAATTATTAGGAACGATAAGCAATGTTCAAAATGACTCCCGAAATGTAAATCGGATCAGTTTTGACAAAGTTATGGTAGCTAAAGTCTCAGAAGATAATTTTTAGAAACTTGGAAACTTTTATGTCAACATAATTTTTGGGAACTTGGAAACTTTAATGCCAACATGGATTTTGTTAAGAAAACAAAAGTTTTCAAGTTTTTCAAATTTGAATGCAGAATTATTAAGAACGATAAGCAACTATCAAAATGACTTCCGAAATGTAAATCGGATCAATTTTGACAAAGTTATGGCAGTTTAAAGTCTCAGAAGGTAATTTTTGGGAATTTGGAAACTTTTATGTCAAAATGACTTTTGGCAAGAATACAAAAGTTTTCAAGTTTTTCGACTTTGAATGCAGAATTATTAAGAACGATAAGCAATGATCAAAATGACTTCAGAAATGTAAATCGGATCAGATTTGACAAAGTTATGGCAGTTTAAAGTCTCAGAAGGTAATTTTTGGGAATTTGGAAACTTTTATGACAAAATGACTTTTGACAAGAAAACAAAAGTTTTCAAGTTTTTCGACTTTGAATGCAGAATTATTAAGAACGATAAGCTATGATCAAAATGACTTCCGTAATGTAAATCGGATCAGTTTTGACAAATTTATGGCAGCTAAAGTCTCAGAAGATAATTTTTAGAAACTTGGAAACTTTTATGTCAACATAATTTTTGGGAACTTGGAAACTTTTATGCCAACATGGATTTTGACAAGAAAACAAAAGTTTTCAATTTTTTCGACTTTGAATGCAGAATAATTAAGAACGACAAGCAACTATCAAAATGGCTTCCGAAATGTAAATCGGAACAACTTTGATAAAGTTATGGCAGTTTAAAGTCTCAGAAGATAATTTTTGAGAACTTGGAAACTTTTATGTCAACATGACATTTGACAAGAAAACAAAAGTTTTCAAGTTTTTCGAATTTGAATGCAGAATTATTAAGAACGATAAGCAACTATCAAAATGACTTCCGAAATGTAAATCGGATCAATTTTGACAAAGTTATGGCAGTTTACAGTCTCAGAAGGTAATTTTTGGGAACTTGGAAACTTTTATGTCAACATGACTTATGACACGAAAACAACAGTTTTGAAGTTTTTCGACTTTGAATGCAGAATTATTAAGAACGATAAGCAATGTTCAAAATGACTTCCAAAATGTAAATCGGATCAGTTTTGACAAAGTTATGGCAGCTTAAGTCTCAGAAGATAATTTTAAGGAACTTGGAAACTTTTATGTCAACATGACTTTTGGCAAGAAAACAAAAGTTTTCAAGTTTTTCGACTTTGAATGCAGAATTATTAAGAACGATAAGCAATGTTATGGCAAAGTTATGGCAGTTTAAAGTCTCAGAAGATAATTTTTGCGAACTTGGAAACTTTTATGTCAACATGACTTTTGACAATAAAACAAAAGTTTTCAAGTTTTTTGACTTTGAATACAGAATTATTAAGAACGATAAGCAATGATCAAAATGACTTCCGAAATGTAAATCGGATCAGTTTTGACAAAGTTATGGCAGTTTAAAGTCTCAGAAGGTAATTTTTGGGAACTTGGAAACTTTTATGTCAACATTACTTTTGACAAGAAAACAAAAGTTTTCAAGTTTTTCGAATTTGAATGCAGAATTATTAAGAATTATAAGCAATGATCAAACTAACTTCCGAAATGTAAATCGGATCAGTTTTGACAAAGTTATGGCAGTTTAAAGTCTCAGAAGATAATTTTTGGGAACTTGGAAACTTGTATGTCAACATGACTTTTGACAAGAAAACAAAAGTTTTCAAGTTTTTTGACTTTGAATTATTAAGAACGATAAGCAATGATCAAAATGACTTCCGAAATGTAAATCGGATCAGTTTTTACAAAGTTATGGCAGTTTAAAGTCTCAGAAGGTAATTTTTGGGAACTTGGAAACTTTAATGTCAACATTACTTTTGACAAGAAAAGAACAGTTTTCAAGTTTTTCGACTTTGAATGCAGAATTATTAAGAACGATAAGCAATGATCAAAATAACTAATAATAAATGTAAATCGGATCAGTTTTGACAAAGTTATGGCAGTTTTAAGTCTCAGAAGGTAATTTTTGGGAACTTGGAAACTTGTATGTCAACATGACTTTTGACAAGAAAACAAAAGTTTTCAAGTTTTTCGAATTTGAATGCAGAATTATTAGGAGCGATAAGCAATGTTCAAAATGACTTCCGAAATGTAAATCGGATCAGTTTTGACAAAGTTATGGCAGGTTAAGTCTCAGAAGATAATTTTTCGGAACTTGGAAACTTTTATGTCAATATGACTTTTGGCAAGAAAACAAAAGTTTTCAAGTTTTTCGACTTTGAATGCAGAAATATTAAGAACGATAAGCAATGTTATGGCAAAGTTATGGCAGTTTAAAGTCTCAGAAGATAATTTTTTGGGAACATGGAAACTTTAATGTCAACATGACTTTTGACAATAAAACAAAAGTTTTCAAGTTTTTCGACTTTGAATGCAGAATTATTAAGAACGATAAGCAATGATCAAAATAACTTCCGAAATGTATATCGGATCAGTTTTGACAAAGTTATGGCAGTTTAAAGTCTCAGAAGGTAATTTTTGGGAACTTGGAAACTTGAATGTGAACATGACTTTTGACAAGAAAACAAAAAATTTCAAGATTTTCGAATTTGAATGCAGAAATATTAAGAACGATAAGCAATGTTATGGCAAAGTTATGGCAGTTTAAAGTCTCAGAAGATAATTTTTGGGAACTTGGAAACTTTAATGTCAACATGACTTTTGACAAGAAAACAAAAGTTTTCAAGTTTTTCGAATTTGAAAGCAGAATTATTAGGAACGATAAGCAATGTTCAAAATGACTCCCGAAATGTAAATCGGATCAGTTTTGACAAAGTTATGGCAGGTTAAGTCTCAGAAGATAATTTTTCGGAACTTGGAAACTTTTATGTCAATATGACTTTTGGCAAGAAAACAAAAGTTTTCAAGTTTTTCGAATTTGAAAGCAGAATTATTAGGAACGATAAGCAATGTTCAAAATGACTCCCGAAATGTAAATCGGATCAGTTTTGACAAAGTTATGGTAGCTAAAGTCTCAGAAGATAATTTTTAGAAACTTGGAAACTTTTATGTCAACATAATTTTTGGGAACTTGGAAACTTTAATGCCAACATGGATTTTGTTAAGAAAACAAAAGTTTTCAAGTTTTTCAAATTTGAATGCAGAATTATTAAGAACGATAAGCAACTATCAAAATGACTTCCGAAATGTAAATCGGATCAATTTTGACAAAGTTATGGCAGTTTGAAGTCTCAGAAGGTAATTTTTGGGAATTTAAAAACTTTTATGTCAAAATGACTTTTGGCAAGAATACAAAAGTTTTCAAGTTTTTCGACTTTGAATGCAGAATTATTAAGAACGATAAGCAATGATCAAAATGACTTCAGAAATGTAAATCGGATCAGATTTGACAAAGTTATGGCAGTTTAAAGTCTCAGAAGGTAATTTTTGGGAATTTGGAAACTTTTATGACAAAATGACTTTTGACAAGAAAACAAAAGTTTTCAAGTTTTTCGACTTTGAATGCAGAATTATTAAGAACGATAAGCTATGATCAAAATGACTTCAGAAATGTAAATCGGATCAGTTTTGACAAATTTATGGCAGCTAAAGTCTCAGAAGATAATTTTTAGAAACTTGGAAACTTTTATGTCAACATAATTTTTGGGAACTTGGAAACTTTTATGCCAACATGGATTTTGACAAGAAAACAAAAGTTTTCAATTTTTTCGACTTTGAATGCAGAATAATTAAGAACGACAAGCAACTATCAAAATGGCTTCCGAAATGTAAATCGGAACAACTTTGATAAAGTTATGGCAGTTTAAAGTCTCAGAAGATAATTTTTGAGAACTTGGAAACTTTTATGTCAACATGACATTTGACAAGAAAACAAAAGTTTTCAAGTTTTTCGAATTTGAATGCAGAATTATTAAGAACGATAAGCAACTATCAAAATGACTTCCGAAATGTAAATCGGATCAATTTTGACAAAGTTATGGCAGTTTACAGTCTCAGAAGGTAATTTTTGGGAACTTGGAAACTTTTATGTCAACATGACTTTTGACAATAAAACAAAAGTTTTCAAGTTTTTCGACTTTGAATGCAGAAATATTAAGAACGATAAGCAATGTTATGGCAAAGTTATGGCAGTTTAAAGTCTCAGAAGATAATTTTTGGGAACATGGAAACTTTAATGTCAACATGACTTTTGACAATAAAACAAAAGTTTTCAAGTTTTTCGACTTTGAATGCAGAATTATTAAGAACGATAAGCAATGATCAAAATAACTTCCGAAATGTATATCGGATCAGTTTTGACAAAGTTATGGCAGTTTAAAGTCTCAGAAGGTAATTTTTGGGAACTTGGAAACTTGAATGTGAACATGACTTTTGACAAGAAAACAAAAAATTTCAAGATTTTCGAATTTGAATGCAGAAATATTAAGAACGATAAGCAATGTTATGGCAAAGTTATGGCAGTTTAAAGTCTCAGAAGATAATTTTTGGGAACTTGGAAACTTTAATGTCAACATGACTTTTGACAAGAAAACCAAAGTTTTCAAGTTTTTCGAATTTGAAAGCAGAATTATTAGGAACGATAAGCAATGTTCAAAATGACTCCCGAAATGTAAATCGGATCAGTTTTGACAAAGTTATGGCAGGTTAAGTCTCAGAAGATAATTTTTCGGAACTTGGAAACTTTTATGTCAATATGACTTTTGGCAAGAAAACAAAAGTTTTCAAGTTTTTCGAATTTGAAAGCAGAATTATTAGGAACGATAAGCAATGTTCAAAATGACTCCCGAAATGTAAATCGGATCAGTTTTGACAAAGTTATGGTAGCTAAAGTCTCAGAAGATAATTTTTAGAAACTTGGAAACTTTTATGTCAACATAATTTTTGGGAACTTGGAAACTTTAATGCCAACATGGATTTTGTTAAGAAAACAAAAGTTTTCAAGTTTTTCAAATTTGAATGCAGAATTATTAAGAACGATAAGCAACTATCAAAATGACTTCCGAAATGTAAATCGGATCAATTTTGACAAAGTTATGGCAGTTTGAAGTCTCAGAAGGTAATTTTTGGGAATTTAAAAACTTTTATGTCAAAATGACTTTTGGCAAGAATACAAAAGTTTTCAAGTTTTTCGACTTTGAATGCAGAATTATTAAGAACGATAAGCAATGATCAAAATGACTTCAGAAATGTAAATCGGATCAGATTTGACAAAGTTATGGCAGTTTAAAGTCTCAGAAGGTAATTTTTGGGAATTTGGAAACTTTTATGACAAAATGACTTTTGACAAGAAAACAAAAGTTTTCAAGTTTTTCGACTTTGAATGCAGAATTATTAAGAACGATAAGCTATGATCAAAATGACTTCAGAAATGTAAATCGGATCAGTTTTGACAAATTTATGGCAGCTAAAGTCTCAGAAGATAATTTTTAGAAACTTGGAAACTTTTATGTCAACATAATTTTTGGGAACTTGGAAACTTTTATGCCAACATGGATTTTGACAAGAAAACAAAAGTTTTCAATTTTTTCGACTTTGAATGCAGAATAATTAAGAACGACAAGCAACTATCAAAATGGCTTCCGAAATGTAAATCGGAACAACTTTGATAAAGTTATGGCAGTTTAAAGTCTCAGAAGATAATTTTTGAGAACTTGGAAACTTTTATGTCAACATGACATTTGACAAGAAAACAAAAGTTTTCAAGTTTTTCGAATTTGAATGCAGAATTATTAAGAACGATAAGCAACTATCAAAATGACTTCCGAAATGTAAATCGGATCAATTTTGACAAAGTTATGGCAGTTTACAGTCTCAGAAGGTAATTTTTGGGAACTTGGAAACTTTTATGTCAACATGACTTATGACACGAAAACAACAGTTTTGAAGTTTTTCGACTTTGAATGCAGAATTATTAAGAACGATAAGCAATGTTCAAAATGACTTCCAAAATGTAAATCGGATCAGTTTTGACAAAGTTATGGCAGCTTAAGTCTCAGAAGATAATTTTAAGGAACTTGGAAACTTTTATGTCAACATGACTTTTGGCAAGAAAACAAAAGTTTTCAAGTTTTTCGACTTTGAATGCAGAATTATTAAGAACGATAAGCAATGTTATGGCAAAGTTATGGCAGTTTAAAGTCTCAGAAGATAATTTTTGCGAACTTGGAAACTTTTATGTCAACATGACTTTTGACAATAAAACAAAAGTTTTCAAGTTTTTTGACTTTGAATACAGAATTATTAAGAACGATAAGCAATGATCAAAATGACTTCCGAAATGTAAATCGGATCAGTTTTGACAAAGTTATGGCAGTTTTAAGTCTCAGAAGGTAATTTTTGGGAACTTGGAAACTTGTATGTCAACATGACTTTTGACAAGAAAACAAAAGTTTTCAAGTTTTTTGACTTTGAATACAGAATTATTAAGAACGATAAGCAATGATCAAAATGACTTCCGAAATGTAAATCGGATCAGTTTTGACAAAGTTATGGCAGTTTAAAGTCTCAGAAGGTAATTTTTGGGAACTTGGAAACTTTAATGTCAACATAACTTTTGACAAGAAAACAAAAGTTTTCAAGTTTTTCGAATTTGAATGCAGAATTATTAAGAATTATAAGCAATGATCAAAATAACTTCCGAAATGTAAATCGGATCAGTTTTGACAAAGTTATGGCAGTTTAAAGTCTCAGAAGATAATTTTTGGGAACTTGGAAACTTGTATGTCAACATGACTTTTGACAAGAAAACAAAAGTTTTCAAGTTTTTTGACTTTGAATACAGAATTATTAAGAACGATAAGCAATGATCAAAATGACTTCCGAAATGTAAATCGGATCAGTTTTTACAAAGTTATGGCAGTTTAAAGTCTCAGAAGGTAATTTTTGGGAACTTGGAAACTTTTATGTCAACATTACTTTTGACAAGAAAAGAACAGTTTTCAAGTTTTTCGACTTTGAATGCAGAATTATTAAGAACGATAAGCAATGATCAAAATAACTAATAATAAATGTAAATCGGATCAGTTTTGACAAAGTTATGGCAGTTTTAAGTCTCAGAAGGTAATTTTTGGGAACTTGGAAACTTGTATGTCAACATGACTTTTGACAAGAAAACAAAAGTTTTCAAGTTTTTCGAATTTGAATGCAGAATTATTAGGAGCGATAAGCAATGTTCAAAATGACTTCCGAAATGTAAATCGGATCAGTTTTGACAAAGTTATGGCAGCTTAAGTCTCAGAAGATAATTTTTCGGAACTTGGAAACTTTTTTGTCAATATGACTTTTGGCAAGAAAACAAAAGTTTTCAAGTTTTTCGACTTTGAATGCAGAAATATTAAGAACGATAAGCAATGTTATGGCAAAGTTATGGCAGTTTAAAGTCTCAGAAGATAATTTTTGGGAACTTGGAAACTTTAATGTCAACATGACTTTTGACAATAAAACAAAAGTTTTCAAGTTTTTCGACTTTGAATGCAGAATTATTAAGAACGATAAGCAATGATCAAAATAACTTCCGAAATGGTTATCGGATCAGTTTTGACAAAGTTATGGCAGTTTAAAGTCTCAGAAGGTAATTTTTGGGAACTTGGAAACTTGAATGTGAACATAACTTTTGGCAAGAAAACAAAAGTTTTCAAGTTTTTCGACTTTGAATGCAGAAATATTAAGAACGATAAGCAATGTTATGGCAAAGTTATGGCAGTTTAAAGTCTCAGAAGATAATTTTTGGGAACTTGGAAACTTGAATGTGAACATGACTTTTGACAAGAAAACAAAAAATTTCAAGATTTTCGAATTTGAATGCAGAAATATTAAGAACGATAAGCAATGTTATGGCAAAGTTATGGCAGTTTAAAGTCTCAGAAGATAATTTTTGGGAACTTGGAAACTTTAATGTCAACATGACTTTTGACAAGAAACCAAAGTTTTCAAGTTTTTCGACTTTGAATGCAGAAATATTAAGAACGATAAGCAATGTTATGGCAAAGTTATGGCAGTTTAAAGTCTCAGAAGATAATTTTTGGGAACTTGGAAACTTTTATGTCAAAATGACTTTTGGCAAGAATACAAAAGTTTTCAAGTTTTTCGACTTTGAATGCAGAATTATTAAGAACGATAAGCAATGATCAAAATGACTTCAGAAATGTAAATCGGATCAGATTTGACAAAGTTATGGCAGTTTAAAGTCTCAGAAGGTAATTTTTGGGAATTTGGAAACTTTTATGACAAAATGACTTTTGACAAGAAAACAAAAGTTTTCAAGTTTTTCGACTTTGAATGCAGAATTATTAAGAACGATAAGCTATGATCAAAATGACTTCAGAAATGTAAATCGGATCAGTTTTGACAAATTTATGGCAGCTAAAGTCTCAGAAGATAATTTTTAGAAACTTGGAAACTTTTATGTCAACATAATTTTTGGGAACTTGGAAACTTTTATGCCAACATGGATTTTGACAAGAAAACAAAAGTTTTCAATTTTTTCGACTTTGAATGCAGAATAATTAAGAACGATAAGCAACTATCAAAATGGCTTCCGAAATGTAAATCGGAACAACTTTGATAAAGTTATGGCAGTTTAAAGTCTCAGAAGATAATTTTTGAGAACTTGGAAACTTTTATGTCAACATGACATTTGACAAGAAAACAAAAGTTTTCAAGTTTTTCGAATTTGAATGCAGAATTATTAAGAACGATAAGCAACTATCAAAATGACTTCCGAAATGTAAATCGGATCAATTTTGACAAAGTTATGGCAGTTTACAGTCTCAGAAGGTAATTTTTGGGAACTTGGAAACTTTTATGTCAACATGACTTATGACACGAAAACAACAGTTTTGAAGTTTTTCGACTTTGAATGCAGAATTATTAAGAACGATAAGCAATGTTCAAAATGACTTCCAAAATGTAATCGGATCAGTTTTGACAAAGTTATGGCAGCTTAAGTCTCAGAAGATAATTTTAAGGAACTTGGAAACTTGAATGTCAACATGACTTTTGGCAAGAAAACAAAAGTTTTCAAGTTTTTCGACTTTGAATGCAGAATTATTAAGAACGATAAGCAATGATCAAAATGACTTCCGAAATGTAAATCGGATCAGTTTTGACAAAGTTATGGCAGTTTAAAGTCTCAGAAGGTAATTTTTGGGAACTTGGAAACTTTAATGTCAACATTACTTTTGACAAGAAAACAAAAGTTTTCAAGTTTTTCGAATTTGAATGCAGAATTATTAAGAATTATAAGCAATGATCAAAATAACTTCCGAAATGTAAATCGGATCAGTTTTGACAAAGTTATGGCAGTTTAAAGTCTCAGAAGATAATTTTTGGGAACTTGGAAACTTGTATGTCAACATGACTTTTGACAAGAAAACAAAAGTTTTCAAGTTTTTTGACTTTGAATACAGAATTATTAAGAACGATAAGCAATGATCAAAATGACTTCCGAAATGTAAATCGGATCAGTTTTTACAAAGTTATGGCAGTTTAAAGTCTCAGAAGGTAATTTTTGGGAACTTGGAAACTTTTATGTCAACATTACTTTTGACAAGAAAAGAACAGTTTTCAAGTTTTTCGACTTTGAATGCAGAATTATTAAGAACGATAAGCAATGATCAAAATAACTAATAATAAATGTAAATCGGATCAGTTTTGACAAAGTTATGGCAGTTTTAAGTCTCAGAAGGTAATTTTTGGGAACTTGGAAACTTGTATGTCAACATGACTTTTGACAAGAAAACAAAAGTTTTCAAGTTTTTCGAATTTGAATGCAGAATTATTAGGAGCGATAAGCAATGCTCAAAATGACTTCCGAAATGTAAATCGGATCAGTTTTGACAAAGTTATGGCAGCTTAAGTCTCAGAAGATAATTTTTCGGAACTTGGAAACTTTTTTGTCAATATGACTTTTGGCAAGAAAACAAAAGTTTTCAAGTTTTTCGACTTTGAATGCAGAAATATTAAGAACGATAAGCAATGTTATGGCAAAGTTATGGCAGTTTAAAGTCTCAGAAGATAATTTTTGGGAACTTGGAAACTTTAATGTCAACATGACTTTTGACAATAAAACAAAAGTTTTCAAGTTTTTCGACTTTGAATGCAGAATTATTAAGAACGATAAGCAATGATCAAAATAACTTCCGAAATGTATATCGGATCAGTTTTGACAAAGTTATGGCAGTTTAAAGTCTCAGAAGGTAATTTTTGGGAACTTGGAAACTTGAATGTGAACATAACTTTTGGCAAGAAAACAAAAGTTTTCAAGTTTTTCGACTTTGAATGCAGAAATATTAAGAACGATAAGCAATGTTATGGCAAAGTTATGGCAGTTTAAAGTCTCAGAAGATAATTTTTGGGAACTTGGAAACTTTAATGTCAACATGACTTTTGACAAGAAACCAAAGTTTTCAAGTTTTTCGACTTTGAATGCAGAATTATTAAGAACGATAAGCAATGATAAAAATAACTTCCGAAATGTAAATCGGATCAGTTTTGACAAATTTATGGCAGTTTAAAGTCTCAGAAGGTAATTTTTGGGAACTTGGAAACTTGTATGTGAACATAACTTTTGACAAGAAAACAAAAGTTTTCAAGTTTTTCGAATTTGAAAGCAGAATTATTAGGAACGATAAGCAATGTTCAAAATGACTCCCGAAATGTAAATCGGATCAGTTTTGACAAAGTTATGGTATCTAAAGTCTCAGAAGATAATTTTTAGAAACTTGGAAACTTTTATGTCAACATAATTTTTGGGAACTTGGAAACTTTTATGCCAACATGGATTTTGACAAGAAAACAAAAGTTTTCAAGTTTTTCAAATTTGAATGCAGAATTATTAAGAACGATAAGCAACTATCAAAATGACTTCCGAAATGTAAATCGGATCAATTTTGACAAAGTTTTGGCAGTTTAAAGTCTCAGAAGGTAATTTTTGGGAATTCGGAAACTTTAATGTCAAAATGACTTTTGGCAAGAATACAAAAGTTTTCAAGTTTTTCGACTTTGAATGCAGAATTATTAAGAACGATAAGCAATGATCAAAATGACTTCAGAAATGTAAATCGGATCAGATTTGACGAAGTTATGGCAGTTTAAAGTCTCAGAAGGTAATTTTTGGGAATTTGGAAACTTTTATGACAAAATGACTTTTGACAAGAAAACAAAAGTTTTCAAGTTTTTCGACTTTGAATGCAGAATTATTAAGAACGATAAGCAATGATCAAAATGACTTCAGAAATGTAAATCGGATCAGTTTTGACAAATTTATGGCAGCTAAAGTCTCAGAAGATAGTTTTTAGAAACTTGGAAACTTTTATGTCAACATAATTTTTGGGAACTTGGAAACTTTTATGCCAACATGGATTTTGACAAGAAAACAAAAGTTTTCAATTTTTTCGACTTTGAATGCAGAATAATTAAGAACGATAAGCAACTATCAAAATGGCTTCCGAAATGTAAATCGGAACAACTTTGATAAAGTTATGGCAGTTTAAAGTCTCAGAAGATAAGTTTTGAGAACTTGGAAACTTTAATGTCAACATGACATTTGACAAGAAAACAAAAGTTTTCAAGTTTTTCGAATTTGAATGCAGAATTATTAAGAACGATAAGCAACTATCAAAATGACTTCCGAAATGTAAATCGGATCAATTTTGACAAAGTTATGGCAGTTTACAGTCTCAGAAGGTAATTTTTGGGAACTTGGAAACTTTTATGTCAACATGACTTATGACACGAAAACAACAGTTTTGAAGTTTTTCGACTTTGAATGCAGAATTATTAAGAACGATAAACAATGTTCAAAATGACTTCCAAAATGTAAATCGGATCAGTTTTGACAAAGTTATGGCAGCTTAAGTCTCAGAAGATAATTTTAAGGAACTTGGAAACTTTAATGTCAACATGACTTTTGGCAAGAAAACAAAAGTTTTCAAGTTTTTCGACTTTGAATGCAGAAATATTAAGAACGATAAGCAATGTTATGGCAAAGTTATGGCAGTTTAAAGTCTCAGAAGATAATTTTTGGGAACTTGGAAACTTGAATGTGAACATGACTTTTGACAAGAAAACAAAAAATTTCAAGATTTTCGAATTTGAATGCAGAAATATTAAGAACGATAAGCAATGTTATGGCAAAGTTATGGCAGTTTTAAGTCTCAGAAGATAATTTTTGGGAACTTGGAAACTTTAATGTCAACATGACTTTTGACAAGAAACCAAAGTTTTCAAGTTTTTCGACTTTGAATGCAGAATTATTAAGAACGATAAGCAATGATAAAAATAACTTCCGAAATGTAAATCGGATCAGTTTTGACAAATTTATGGCAGTTTAAAGTCTCAGAAGGTAATTTTTGGGAAATTGGAAACTTGTATGTGAACATAACTTTTGACAAGAAAACAAAAGTTTTCAAGTTTTTCGAATTTGAAAGCAGAATTATTAGGAACGATAAGCAATGTTCAAAATGACTCCCGAAATGTAAATCGGATCAGTTTTGACAAAGTTATGGTAGCTAAAGTCTCAGAAGATAATTTTTAGAAACTTGGAAACTTTTATGTCAACATAATTTTTGGGAACTTGGAAACTTTTATGCCAACATGGATTTTGACAAGAAAACAAAAGTTCTCAAGTTTTTCAAATTTGAATGCAGAATTATTAAGAACGATAAGCAACTATCAAAATGACTTCCGAAATGTAAATCGGATCAATTTTGACAAAGTTATGGCAGTTTAAAGTCTCAGAAGGTAATTTTTGGGAATTTGGAAACTTTTATGTCAAAATGACTTTTGGCAAGAATACAAAAGTTTTCAAGTTTTTCGACTTTGAATGCAGAATTATTAAGAACGATAAGCAATGATCAAAATGACTTCAGAAATGTAAATCGGATCAGATTTGACGAAGTTATGGCAGTTTAAAGTCTCAGAAGGTAATTTTTGGGAATTTGGAAACTTTTATGACAAAATGACTTTTGACAAGAAAACAAAAGTTTTCAAGTTTTTCGACTTTGAATGCAGAATTATTAAGAACGATAAGCAATGATCAAAATGACTTCAGAAATGTAAATCGGATCAGTTTTGACAAATTTATGGCAGCTAAAGTCTCAGAAGATAGTTTTTAGAAACTTGGAAACTTTTATGTCAACATAATTTTTGGGAACTTGGAAACTTTTATGCCAACATGGATTTTGACAAGAAAACAAAAGTTTTCAATTTTTTCGACTTTGAATGCAGAATAATTAAGAACGATAAGCAACTATCAAAATGGCTTCCGAAATGTAAATCGGAACAACTTTGATAAAGTTATGGCAGTTTAAAGTCTCAGAAGATAATTTTTGAGAACTTGGAAACTTTTATGTCAACATGACATTTGACAAGAAAACAAAAGTTTTCAAGTTTTTCGAATTTGAATGCAGAATTATTAAGAACGATAAGCAACTATCAAAATGACTTCCGAAATGTAAATCGGATCAATTTTGACAAAGTTATGGCAGTTTACAGTCTCAGAAGGTAATTTTTGGGAACTTGGAAACTTTTATGTCAACATGACTTATGACACGAAAACAACAGTTTTGAAGTTTTTCGACTTTGAATGCAGAATTATTAAGAACGATAAGCAATGTTCAAAATGACTTCCAAAATGTAAATCGGATCAGTTTTGACAAAGTTATGGCAGCTTAAGTCTCAGAAGATAATTTTAAGGAACTTGGAAACTTTTATGTCAACATGACTTTTGGCAAGAAAACAAAAGTTTTCAAGTTTTTCGACTTTGAATGCAGAATTATTAAGAACGATAAGCAATGTTATGGCAAAGTTATGGCAGTTTAAAGTCTCAGAAGATAATTTTTGCGAACTTGGAAACTTTTATGTCAACATGACTTTTGACAATAAAACAAAAGTTTTCAAGTTTTTTGACTTTGAATACAGAATTATTAAGACCGATAAGCAATGATCAAAATGACTTCCGAAATGTAAATCGGATCAGTTTTGACAAAGTTATGGCAGTTTAAAGTCTCAGAAGGTAATTTTTGGGAACTTAGAAACTTGTATGTCAACATGACTTTTGACAAGAAAACAAAAGTTTTCAAGTTTTTCGACTTTGAATACAGAATTATTAAGAACGATAAGCAATGATCAAAATGACTTCCGAAATGTAAATCGGATCAGTTTTGACAAAGTTATGGCAGTTTAAAGTCTCAGAAGGTAATTTTTGGGAACTTGGAAACTTTTATGTCAACATTACTTTTGACAAGAAAACAAAAGTTTTCAAGTTTTTCGATTTTGAATGCAGAATTATTAAGAACGATAAGCAATGATCAAAATGACTTCCGAAATGTAAATCGGATCAGTTTTGACAAAGTTATGGCAGTTTAAAGTCTCAGAAGATAATTTTTGGGAACTTGGAAACTTGTATGTCAACATGACTTTTGACAAGAAAACAAAAGTTTTCAAGTTTTTTGACTTTGAATACAGAATTATTAAGAACGATAAGCAATGATCAAAATGACTTCCGAAATGTAAATCGGATCAGTTTTTACAAAGTTATGGCAGTTTAAAGTCTCAGAAGGTAATTTTTGGGAACTTGGAAACTTTTATGTCAACATTACTTTTGACAAGAAAACAAAAGTTTTCAAGTTTTTCGACTTTGAATGCAGAATTATTAAGAACGATAAGCAATGATCAAAATAACTAATAATAAATGTAAATCGGATCAGTTTTGACAAAGTTATGGCAGTTTTAAGTCTCAGAAGGTAATTTTTGGGAACTTGGAAACTTGTATGTCAACATGACTTTTGACAAGAAAACAAAAAGTTTTCAAGTTTTTCGAATTTGAATGCAGAATTATTAGGAGCGATAAGCAATGTTCAAAATGACTTCCGAAATGTAAATCGGATCAGTTTTGACAAAGTTATGGCAGCTTAAGTCTCAGAAGATAATTTTTCGGAACTTGGAAACTTTTATGTCAATATGACTTTTGGCAAAAAAACAAAAGTTTTCAAGTTTTTCGACTTTGAATGCAGAAATATTAAGAACGATAAGCAATGTTATGGCAAAGTTATGGCAGTTTAAAGTCTCAGAAGATAATTTTTGGGAACTTGGAAATTTTAATGTCAACATGACTTTTGACAATAAAACAAAAGTTTTCAAGTTTTTCGACTTTGAATGCAGAATTATTAAGAACGATAAGCAATGATCAAAATAACTTCCGAAATGTATATCGGATCAGTTTTGACAAAGTTATGGCAGTTTAAAGTCTCAGAAGGTAATTTTTGGGAACTTGGAAACTTGAATGTGAACATGACTTTTGACAAGAAAACAAAAAATTTCAAGATTTTCGAATTTGAATGCAGAAATATTAAGAACGATATGCAATGTTATGGCAAAGTTATGGCAGTTTAAAGTCTCAGAAGATAATTTTTGGGAACTTGGAAACTTTAATGTCAACATGACTTTTGACAAGAAACCAAAGTTTTCAAGTTTTTCGACTTTGAATGCTGAATTATTAAGAACGATAAGCAATGATAAAAATAACTTCCGAAATGTAAATCGGATCAGTTTCGACAAATTTATGGCAGTTTAAAGTCTCAGAAGGTAATTTTTGGGAACTTGGAAACTTGTATGTGAACATAACTTTTGACAAGAAAACAAAAGTTTTCAAGTTTTTCGAATTTGAAAGCAGAATTATTAGGAACGATAAGCAATGTTCAAAATGACTCCCGAAATGTAAATCGGATCAGTTTTGACAAAGTTATGGTAGCTAAAGTCTCAGAAGATAATTTTTAGAAACTTGGAAACTTTTATGTCAACATAATTTTTGGGAGCTTGGAAACTTTTATGCCAACATGGATTTTGACAAGAAAACAAAAGTTTTCAAGTTTTTCAAATTTGAATGCAGAATTATTAAGAACGATAAGCAACTATCAAAATGACTTCCGAAATGTAAATCGGATCAATTTTGACAAAGTTATGGCAGTTTAAAGTCTCAGAAGGTAATTTTTGGGAATTTGGAAACTTTTATGTCAAAATGACTTTTGGCAAGAATACAAAAGTTTTCAAGTTTTTCGACTTTGAATGCAGAATTATTAAGAACGATAAGCAATGATCAAAATGACGTCAGAAATGTAAATCGGATCAGATTTGACAAAGTTATGGCAGTTTAAAGTCTCAGAAGGTAATTTTTGGGAATTTGGAAACTTTTATGACAAAATGACTTTTGACAAGAAAGCAAAAGTTTTCAAGTTTTTCGACTTTGAATGCAGAATTATTAAGAACGATAAGCAATGATCAAAATGACTTCAGAAATGTAAATCGGATCAGTTTTGACAAATTTATGGCAGCTAAAGTCTCAGAAGATAATTTTTAGAAACTTGGAAACTTTTATGTCAACATAATTTTTTGGAACTTGGAAACTTTTATGCCAACATGGATTTTGACAAGAAAACAAAAGTTTTCAATTTTTTCGACTTTGAATGCAGAATAATTAAGAACGATAAGCAACTATCAAAATGGCTTCCGAAATGTAAATCGGAACAACTTTGATGAAGTAATGGCAGTTTAAAGTCTCAGAAGATAATTTTTGAGAACTTGGAAACTTTTATGTCAACATGACATTTGACAAGAAAACAAAAGTTTTCAAGTTTTTCGAATTTGAATGCAGAATTATTAAGAACGATAAGCAACTATCAAAATGACTTCCGAAATGTAAATCGGATCAATTTTGACAAAGTTATGGCAGTTTACAGTCTCAGAAGGTAATTTTTGGGAACTTGGAAACTTTTATGTCAACATGACTTATGACACGAAAACAACAGTTTTGAAGTTTTTCGACTTTGAATGCAGAATTATTAAGAACGATAAGCAATGTTCAAAATGACTTCCAAAATGTAAATCGGATCAGTTTTGACAAAGTTATGGCAGCTTAAGTCTCAGAAGATAATTTTAAGGAACTTGGAAACTTTTATGTCAACATGACTTTTGGCAAGAAAACAAAAGTTTTCAAGTTTTTCGATTTTGAATGCAGAATTATTAAGAACGATAAGCAATGTTATGGCAAAGTTATGGCAGTTTAAAGTCTCAGAAGATAATTTTTGCGAACTTGGAAACTTTTATGTCAACATGACTTTTGACAAGAAAACAAAAGTTTTCAAGTTTTTTGACTTTGAATACAGAATTATTAAGAACGATAAGCAATGATCAAAATGACTTCCGAAATGTAAATCGGATCAGTTTTGACAAAGTTATGGCAGTTTAAAGTCTCAGAAGGTAATTTTTGGGAACTTGGAAACTTTTATGTCAACATAACTTTTGACAAGAAAACAAAAGTTTTCAAGTTTTTCGAATTTGAATGCAGAATTATTAAGAACGATAAGCAATGATCAAAATAACTTCCGAAATGTAAATCGGATCAGTTTTGACAAAGCTATGGCAGTTTAAAGTCTCAGAAGGTAATTTTTGGGAACTTGGAAACTTGTATGCAACATGACTTTTGACAAGAAAACAAAAGTTTTCAAGTTTTTCGAATTTGAATGCAGAATTATTAGGAGCGATAAGCAATGTTCAAAATAACTTCCGAAATGTAAATCGGATCAGTTTTGACAAAGCTATGGCAGTTTAAAGTCTCAGAAGGTAATTTTTGGGAACTTGGAAACTTTTATGTCAACATAACTTTTGACAAGAAAACAAAAGTTTTCAAGTTTTTCGACTTTGAATGCAGAATTATTAAGAACGATAAGCAATGTTATGGCAAAGTTATGGCAGTTTAAAGTCTCAGAAGATAATTTTTGCGAACTTGGAAACTTTTATGTCAACATGACTTTTGACAAGAAAACAAAAGTTTTCAAGTTTTTTGACTTTGAATACAGAATTATTAAGAACGATAAGCAATGATCAAAATGACTTCCGAAATGTAAATCGGATCAGTTTTGACAAAGTTATGGCAGTTTAAAGTCTCAGAAGGTAATTTTTGGGAACTTGGAAACTTTTATGTCAACATAACTTTTGACAAGAAAACAAAAGTTTTCAAGTTTTTCGAATTTGAATGCAGAATTATTAAGAACGATAAGCAATGTTCAAAATGACTTCAGAAATGTAAACCGGATCAGTTTTGACAAAGTTATGGCAGTTTAAAGTCTCAGAAGATAATTTTTGGGAACTTGCAAAATTTTATGTCAACATGACTTTTGATAAGAAAACAAAAGTTTTCAAGTTTTTCGACTTTAAATGCAGAATTATTAAGAACGATATGCAACTATCAAAATGACTTCCGAAATGTAAATCGGAACAATTTTGACTAAGTATGGCAGTTTAAAGTCTCAGAAGATAATTTTTGGGAATTTGGAAACATTTATGTCAACATTACTTTTGACAAGAAAACAAAAGTTTTCAAATTTTTCGAATTTGAATGCAGAATTATTAGGAGCGATAAGCAATGTTCAAAATGACTTCCGAAATGTAAATCGGATCAGTTTTGACAAAGTTATGGCAGCTTAAGTCTCAGAAGATAATTTTTCGGAACTTGGAAACTTTTATGTCAATATGATTTTTGGCAAGAAAACAAAAGTTTTCAAGTTTTTCGACTTTGAATGCAGAAATATTAAGAACGATAAGCAATGTTCAAAATGACTTCCGAAATGTAAATCGGATCAGTTTTGACAAATTTATGGCAGTTTACAGTCTCAGAAGGTAATTTTTGGGAATTTGGAAACTTTTATGTCAACATGACTTATGACACGAAAACAACAGTTTTGAAGTTTTTCGACTTTGAATGCAGAATTATTAAGAACGATAAGCAATGTTATGGCAAAGTTATGGCAGTTTAAAGTCTCAGAAGGTAATTTTTGGGAATTTGGAAACTTTTATGTCAAAATGACTTTTGGCAAGAAAACAAAAGTTTTGAAGTTTTTCGACTTTGAATGCAGAATTATTAAGAACGATAAGCAATGATCAAAATGACTTCAGAAATGTAAATCGGATCAGATTTGACAAAGTTATGGCAGTTTAAAGTCTCAGAAGGTAATTTTTGGGAATTTGAAACTTTTATGACAAAATGACTTTTGACAAGAAAACAAAAGTTTTCAAGTTTTTTGACTTTGAATACAGAATTATTAAGAACGATAAGCAATGATCAAAATGACTTCCGAAATGTAAATCGGATCAGTTTTGACAAAGTTATGGCAGTTTAAAGTCTCAGAAGGTAATTTTTGGGAACTTGGAAACTTTTATGTCAACATAACTTTTGACAAGAAAACAAAAGTTTTCAAGTTTTTCGAATTTGAATGCAGAATTATTAAGAACGATAAGCAATGTTCAAAATGACTTCAGAAATGTAAACCGGATCAGTTTTGACAAAGTTATGGCAGTTTAAAGTCTCAGAAGATAATTTTTGGGAACTTGGAAACTTTTATGTCAACATAACTTTTGACAAGAAAACAAAAGTTTTCAAGTTTTTCGAATTTGAATGCAGAATTATTAAGAACGATAAGCAATGTTCAAATGACTTCCGAAATGTAAATCGGATCAGTTTTGACAAATTTATGGCAGTTTACAGTCTCAGAAGGTAATTTTTGGGAATTTGCAAAATTTTATGTCAACATGACTTTTGACAAGAAAACAAAAGTTTTCAAGTTTTTTGACTTTGAATACAGAATTATTAAGAACGATAAGCAATGATCAAAATGACTTCCGAAATGTAAATCGGATCAGTTTTGACAAAGTTATGGCAGTTTAAAGTCTCAGAAGGTAATTTTTGGGAACTTGGAAACTTTTATGTCAACATAACTTTTGACAAGAAAACAAAAGTTTTCAAGTTTTTCGAATTTGAATGCAGAATTATTAAGAACGATAAGCAATGTTATGGCAAAGTTATGGCAGTTTAAAGTCTCAGAAGATAATTTTTGCGAACTTGGAAACTTTTATGTCAACATGACTTTTGACAAGAAAACAAAAGTTTTCAAGTTTTTTGACTTTGAATACAGAATTATTAAGAACGATAAGCAATGATCAAAATGACTTCCGAAATGTAAATCGGATCAGTTTTGACAAAGTTATGGCAGTTTAAAGTCTCAGAAGGTAATTTTTGGGAACTTGGAAACTTTTATGTCAACATATCTTTTGACAAGAAAACAAAAGTTTTCAAGTTTTTCGAATTTGAATGCAGAATTATTAAGAACGATAAGCAATGTTCAAAATGACTTCAGAAATGTAAACCGGATCAGTTTTGACAAAGTTATGGCAGTTTAAAGTCTCAGAAGATAATTTTTGGGAACTTGCAAAATTTTATGTCAACATGACTTTTGATAAGAAAACAAAAGTTTTCAAGTTTTTCGACTTTAAATGCAGAATTATTAAGAACGATATGCAACTATCAAAATGACTTCCGAAATGTAAATCGGAACAATTTTGACTAAGTATGGCAGTTTAAAGTCTCAGAAGATAATTTTTGGGAATTTGGAAACATTTATGTCAACATTACTTTTGACAAGAAAACAAAAGTTTTCAAATTTTTCGAATTTGAATGCAGAATTATTAGGAGCGATAAGCAATGTTCAAAATGACTTCCGAAATGTAAATCGGATCAGTTTTGACAAAGTTATGGCAGCTTAAGTCTCAGAAGATAATTTTTCGGAACTTGGAAACTTTTATGTCAATATGATTTTTGGCAAGAAAACAAAAGTTTTCAAGTTTTTCGACTTTGAATGCAGAAATATTAAGAACGATAAGCAATGTTCAAAATGACTTCCGAAATGTAAATCGGATCAGTTTTGACAAATTTATGGCAGTTTACAGTCTCAGAAGGTAATTTTTGGGAATTTGGAAACTTTTATGTCAACATGACTTATGACACGAAAACAACAGTTTTGAAGTTTTTCGACTTTGAATGCAGAATTATTAAGAACGATAAGCAATGTTATGGCAAAGTTATGGCAGTTTAAAGTCTCAGAAGGTAATTTTTGGGAATTTGGAAACTTTTATGTCAAAATGACTTTTGGCAAGAAAACAAAAGTTTTGAAGTTTTTCGACTTTGAATGCAGAATTATTAAGAACGATAAGCAATGATCAAAATGACTTCAGAAATGTAAATCGGATCAGATTTGACAAAGTTATGGCAGTTTAAAGTCTCAGAAGGTAATTTTTGGGAATTTGGAAACTTTTATGACAAAATGACTTTTGACAAGAAAACAAAAGTTTTCAAGTTTTTTGACTTTGAATACAGAATTATTAAGAACGATAAGCAATGATCAAAATGACTTCCGAAATGTAAATCGGATCAGTTTTGACAAAGTTATGGCAGTTTAAAGTCTCAGAAGGTAATTTTTGGGAACTTGGAAACTTTTATGTCAACATAACTTTTGACAAGAAAACAAAAGTTTTCAAGTTTTTCGAATTTGAATGCAGAATTATTAAGAACGATAAGCAATGTTCAAAATGACTTCAGAAATGTAAACCGGATCAGTTTTGACAAAGTTATGGCAGTTTAAAGTCTCAGAAGATAATTTTTGGGAACTTGGAAACTTTTATGTCAACATAACTTTTGACAAGAAAACAAAAGTTTTCAAGTTTTTCGAATTTGAATGCAGAATTATTAAGAACGATAAGCAATGTTCAAAATGACTTCCGAAATGTAAATCGGATCAGTTTTGACAAATTTATGGCAGTTTACAGTCTCAGAAGGTAATTTTTGGGAATTTGCAAAATTTTATGTCAACATGACTTTTGACAAGAAAACAAAAGTTTTCAAGTTTTTTGACTTTGAATACAGAATTATTAAGAACGATAAGCAATGATCAAAATGACTTCCGAAATGTAAATCGGATCAGTTTTGACAAAGTTATGGCAGTTTAAAGTCTCAGAAGGTAATTTTTGGGAACTTGGAAACTTTTATGTCAACATAACTTTTGACAAGAAAACAAAAGTTTTCAAGTTTTTCGAATTTGAATGCAGAATTATTAAGAACGATAAGCAATGTAATTTTTGCGAACTTGGAAACTTTTATGTCAACATGACTTTTGACAAGAAAACAAAAGTTTTCAAGTTTTTTGACTTTGAATACAGAATTATTAAGAACGATAAGCAATGATCAAAATGACTTCCGAAATGTAAATCGGATCAGTTTTGACAAAGTTATGGCAGTTTAAAGTCTCAGAAGGTAATTTTTGGGAACTTGGAAACTTTTATGTCAACATATCTTTTGACAAGAAAACAAAAGTTTTCAAGTTTTTCGAATTTGAATGCAGAATTATTAAGAACGATAAGCAATGTTCAAAATGACTTCAGAAATGTAAACCGGATCAGTTTTGACAAAGTTATGGCAGTTTAAAGTCTCAGAAGATAATTTTTGGGAACTTGCAAAATTTTATGTCAACATGACTTTTGATAAGAAAACAAAAGTTTTCAAGTTTTTCGACTTTAAATGCAGAATTATTAAGAACGATATGCAACTATCAAAATGACTTCCGAAATGTAAATCGGAACAATTTTGACTAAGTATGGCAGTTTAAAGTCTCAGAAGATAATTTTTGGGAATTTGGAAACATTTATGTCAACATTACTTTTGACAAGAAAACAAAAGTTTTCAAATTTTTCGAATTTGAATGCAGAATTATTAGGAGCGATAAGCAATGTTCAAAATGACTTCCGAAATGTAAATCGGATCAGTTTTGACAAAGTTATGGCAGCTTAAGTCTCAGAAGATAATTTTTCGGAACTTGGAAACTTTTATGTCAATATGATTTTTGGCAAGAAAACAAAAGTTTTCAAGTTTTTCGACTTTGAATGCAGAAATATTAAGAACGATAAGCAATGTTCAAAATGACTTCCGAAATGTAAATCGGATCAGTTTTGACAAATTTATGGCAGTTTACAGTCTCAGAAGGTAATTTTTGGGAATTTGGAAACTTTTATGTCAACATGACTTATGACACGAAAACAACAGTTTTGAAGTTTTTCGACTTTGAATGCAGAATTATTAAGAACGATAAGCAATGTTATGGCAAAGTTATGGCAGTTTAAAGTCTCAGAAGGTAATTTTTGGGAATTTGGAAACTTTTATGTCAAAATGACTTTTGGCAAGAAAACAAAAGTTTTGAAGTTTTTCGACTTTGAATGCAGAATTATTAAGAACGATAAGCAATGATCAAAATGACTTCAGAAATGTAAATCGGATCAGATTTGACAAAGTTATGGCAGTTTAAAGTCTCAGAAGGTAATTTTTGGGAATTTGGAAACTTTTATGACAAAATGACTTTTGACAAGAAAACAAAAGTTTTCAAGTTTTTCGACTTTGAATGCAGAATTATTAAGAACGATAAGCAACGATCAAAATGACTTCAGAAATGTAAATCGGATCAGTTTTGACAAATTTATGGCAGCTAAAGTCTCAGAAGATAATTTTTAGAAACTTGGAAACTTTTATATCAACATAATTTTTGGGAACTTGGAAACTTTAATGCCAACATGGATTTTGACAACAAAACAAAAGTTTTCAAGTTTTTCGACTTTGAATGCAGAATAATTAAGAACGATAAGCAACTATCAAAATGACTTCCGAAATGTAAATCGGAACAACTTTGATAAAGTTATGGCAGTTTAAAGTCTCAGAAGATAATTTTTGAGAACTTGGAAACTTTTATGTCAACATGACTTTTGACAAGACAACAAAAGTTTTCAAGTTTTTCGAATTTGAATGCAGAATTATTAGGAACGATAAGCAATGATCAAAATGACTTCAGAAATGTAAATCGGATCAGATTTGACAAAGTTATGGCAGTTTAAAGTCTCAGAAGGTAATTTTTAGGAACTTGGAAACTTGTATGTCAACATGACTTTTGACAAGAAAACAAAAGTTTTCAAGTTTTTTGACTTTGAATACAGAATTATTAAGAACGATAAGCAATGATCAAAATGACTTCCGAAATGTAAATCGGATCAGTTTATGGCAGTTTGAAGTCTCAAAAGGTAATTTTTGGGAACTTGGAAACTTTTATGTCAACATGACTTTTGACAAGAAAACAAAAGTTTTCAAGTTTTTCGAATTTGAATGCAGAATTATTAAGAACGATAAGCAACTATCAAAATGACTTCCGAAATGTAAATCGGATCAATTTTGACAAAGTAATGGCAGCTAAAGTCTCAGAAGATAATTTTTAGAAACTTGGAAACTTTTATGTCAACATGACTAATTACACGAAAACAACAGTTTTGAAGTTTTTTGACTTTGAATGCAGAATTATTAAGAACGATAAGCAATGTTCAAAATGACTTCCGAAATGTAAATCGGATCAGTTTTGACAAAGTTATGGCAGCTAAAGTCTCAGAAGATAATTTTAAGGAACTTGGAAACTTTTATGTCAACATGACTTTTGACAATAAAACAAAAGTTTTCAAGTTTTTTGAATTTGAATGCAGAATTATTAAGAATTATAAGCAATGATCAAAATAACTTCCGAAATGTAAATCGGATCAGTTTTGACAAAGTTATGGCAGTTTAAAGTCTCAGAAGGTAATTTTTGGGAAGTTGGAAACTTTTATGTCAACATTACTTTTGACAAGAAAAGAACAGTTTTCAAGTTTTTCGACTTTGAATGCAGAATTATTAAGTACGATAAGCAATGATCAAAATAACTTCCGAAATGTAAATCGGATCAGTTTTGACAAAGTAATGGCAGTTTAAAGTCTCAGAAGGTTATTTTTGGGAACTTGGAAACTTTTATGTCAACATTACTTTTGACAAGAAAAGAACAAATTTCAAGTTTTTCGACTTTGAATGCAGAATTATTAAGAACGATAAGCAATGATCAAAATAACTTCCGAAATGTAAATCGGATCAGTTTTAGCAAAGTTATGGCAGTTTTAAGTCTCAGAAGGTAATTTTTGGGAACTTGGAAACTTGTATGTCAACATGACTTTTGACAAGAAAACAAAAGTTTTCAAGTTTTTCGAATTTGAATGCAGAATTATTAGGAGCGATAAGCAATGTTCAAAATGACTTCCGAAATGTAAATCGGATCAATTTTGACAAAGTTATGGCAGCTTAAGTCTCAGAAGATAATTTTTCGGAACTTGGAAACTTTTATGTCAATATGACTTTTGGCAAGAAAACAAAAGTTTCCAAGTTTTTTGACTTTGAATGCAGAAATATTAAGAACGATAAGCAATGTTATGGCAAAGTTATGGCAGTTTAAAGTCTCAGAAGATAATTTTTGGGAACTTGGAAACTTTAATGTCAACATAACTTTTTACAAGAAAACAAAAGTTTTCAAGTTTTTCGACTTTGAATGCAGAATTATTAAGAACGATAAGCAATGATCAAAATAACTTCCGAAATGTAAATCGGATCAATTTGACAAAGTTATGGCAGTTTAAAGTCTCAGAAGGTAATTTTTGGGAACTTGGAAACTTGTATGTGAACATGACTTTTAACAAGAAAACAAAAGTTTTCAAGTTTTTCGAATTTGAATGCAGAATTATTAGGAACGATAAGCAATGTTATGGCAAAGTTATGGCAGTTTAAAGTCTCAG
Source organism: Drosophila maculinotata (assembly GCA_035045305.1). Classification (NCBI taxonomy): domain Eukaryota; kingdom Metazoa; phylum Arthropoda; class Insecta; order Diptera; family Drosophilidae; genus Drosophila; species Drosophila maculinotata. The sequence goes on from JAWNPD010000236.1 coordinate 613,885, forward strand.
AAGATAATTTTTGAGAACTTGGAAACTTTTATGTCAACTTAACTTTTGACAAGAAAACAAAAGTTTTCAAGTTTTTCGAATTTGAATGCAGAATTATACGGCGTTCCTAATATTAAGAATTATAGGCAATGTTCAAAATGACTTCCGAAATGTAAATCGGATCAGTTTTGACAAAGTTATGGCAGCTTAAGTCTCAGAAGATAATTTTTAGAAACTTGGAAACTATTATGTCAACATAATTTTTGGGAACTTGGAAACTTTTATGCCAACATGGATTTTGACAAGAAAACAAAAGTTTTCAAGTTTTTCAAATTTGAATGCAGAATTATTAAGAACGATAAGCAACTATCAAAATGACTTCCGAAATGTAAATCGGATCAATTTTGACAAAGTTATGGCAGTTTAAAGTCTCAGAAGGTAATTTTTGGGAATTTGGAAACTTTCATGTCAAAATGACTTTTGACAAGAAAACAAAAGTTTTCAAGTTTTTCGACTTTGAATGCAGAATTATTAAGAACGATAAGCAATGATCAAAATGACTTCAGAAATGTAAATCGGATCAGTTTTGACAAAGTTATGGCAGTTTAAAGTCTCAGAAGGTAATTTTTGGGAATTTGGAAACTTTTATGTCAAAATGACTTTTGACAAGAAAACAAAAGTTTTCAAGTTTTTCGACTTTGAATGCAGAATTATTAAGAACGATAAGCAATGTAAATCGGATCAGCTTTGACAAATTTATGGCAGCTAAAGTCGCAGAAGATAGTTTTTAGAAACTTGAAACTTTTAAGTCAACATAATTTTTGGGAACTTGGAAACTTTTATGCCAACGTGGATTTTGACAAGAAAACAAAAGTTTTCAAGTTTTTCGACTTTGAATGCAGAATAATTAAGAACGATAAGCAACTATCAAAATGACTTCCGAAATGTAAATCGGATCAATTTTGACAAAGTAATGGCAGTTTAAAGTCTCAGAAGGTAATTTTTGGGAACTTGGAAACTTTTATGTCAACATTACTTTTGACAAGAAAAGAACAGTTTTCAAGTTTTTCGACTTTGAATGCAGAATTATTAAGAACGATAAGCAATGATCAAAATAACTTCCGAAATGTAAATCGGATCAGTTTTAGCAAAGTTATGGCAGTTTAAAGTCTCAATAGGTAATTTTTGGGAACTTGGAAACTTGTATGTCAACATGACTTTTGACAAGAAAACAAAAGTTTTCAAGTTTTTCGAATTTGAATGCAGAATTATTAGGAGCGATAAGCAATGTTTAAAATGACTTCCGAAATGTAAATCGGATCAATTTTGACAAAGTTATGGCAGCTTAAGTCTCAGAAGATAATTTTTCGGAACTTGGACACTTTTATGTCAATATGACTTTTGGCAAGAAAACAAAAGTTTCCAAGTTTTTTGACTTTGAATGCAGAAATATTAAGAACGATAAGCAATGTTATGGCAAAGTTATGGCAGTTTAAAGTCTCAGAAGATAATTTTTGGGAACTTGGAAACTTTTATGTCAACATGACTTTTGACAATAAAACAAAAGTTTTCCAGTTTTTTGAATTTGAATGCAGAATTATTAAGAATTATAAGCAATGATCAAAATAACTTCCGAAATGTAAATCGGATCAGTTTTGACAAAGTTATGGCAGTTTAAAGTCTCAGAAGGTAATTTTTGGGAAGTTGGAAACTTTTATGTCAACATTACTTTTGACAAGAAAAGAACAGTTTTCAAGTTTTTCGACTTTGAATGCAGAATTATTAAGTACCATAAGCAATGATCAAAATAACTTCCGAAATGTAAATCGGATCAGTTTTGACAAAGTAATGGCAGTTTAAAGTCTCAGAAGGTAATTTTTGGGAACTTGGAAACTTTTATGTCAACATAACTTTTGACAAGAAAAGAACAAATTTCAAGTTTTTCGACTTTGAATGCAGAATTATTAAGAACGATAAGCAATGATCAAAATAACTTCCGAAATGTAAATCGGATCAGTTTTAGCAAAGTTATGGCAGTTTTAAGTCTCAGAAGGTAATTTTTGGGAACTTGGAAACTTGTATGTCAACATGACTTTTGACAAGAAAACAAAAGTTTTCAAGTTTTTCGAATTTGAATGCAGAATTATTAGGAGCGATAAGCAATGTTCAAAATGACTTCCGAAATGTAAATCGGATCAATTTTGACAAAGTTATGGCAGCTTAAGTCTCAGAAGATAATTTTTCGGAACTTGGAAACTTTTATGTCAATATGACTTTTGGCAAGAAAACAAAAGTTTCCAAGTTTTTTGACTTTGAATGCAGAAATATTAAGAACGATAAGCAATGTTACGGCAAAGTTATGGCAGTTTAAAGTCTCAGAAGATAATTTTTGGGAACTTGGAAACTTTAATGTCAACATGACTTTTTACAAGAAAACAAAAGTTTTCAAGTTTTTCGACTTTGAATGCAGAATTATTAAGAACGATAAGCAATGATCAAAATAACTTCCGAAATGTAAATCGGATCAATTTGACAAAGTTATGGCAGTTTAAAGTCTCAGAAGGTAATTTTTGGGAACTTGGAAACTTGTATGTGAACATGACTTTTGACAAGAAAACAAAAGTTTTCAAGTTTTTCGACTTTGAATGCAGAATAATTAAGAACGATAAGCAACTATCAAAATGACTTCCGAAATGTAAATCGGATCAATTTTGACAAAGTAATGGCAGTTTAAAGTCTCAGAAGGTAATTTTTGGGAACTTGGAAACTTTTATGTCAACATTACTTTTGACAAGAAAAGAACAGTTTTCAAGTTTTTCGACTTTGAATGCAGAATTATTAAGAACGATAAGCAATGATCAAAATAACTTCCGAAATGTAAATCGGATCAGTTTTAGCAAAGTTATGGCAGTTTAAAGTCTCAGAAGGTAATTTTTGGGAACTTGGAAACTTGTATGTCAACATGACTTTTGACACGAAAACAAAAGTTTTCAAGTTTTTCGAATTTGAATGCAGAATTATTAGGAGCGATTAGCAATGTTTAAAATGACTTCCGAAATGTAAATCGGATCAATTTTGACAAAGTTATTGCAGCTTAAGTCTCAGAAGATAATTTTTCGGAACTTGGAAACTTTTATGTCAATATGACTTTTGGGAAGAAAACAAAAGTTTCCAAGTTTTTTGACTTTGAATGCAGAAATATTAAGAACGATAAGCAATGTTATGGCAAAGTTATGGCAGTTTAAAGTCTCAAAAGATAATTTTTGGGAACTTGGAAACTTTTATGTCAACATGACTTTTGACAATAAAACAAAAGTTTTCCAGTTTTTTGAATTTGAATGCAGAATTATTAAGAATTATAAGCAATGATCAAAATAACTTCCGAAATGTAAATCGGATCAGTTTTGACAAAGTTATGGCAGTTTAAAGTCTCAGAAGGTAATTTTTGGGAACTTGGAAACTTGTATGTGAACATTACTTTTGACAAGAAAAGAACAGTTTTCAAGTTTTTCGACTTTGAATGCAGAATTATTAAGTACGATAAGCAATGATCAAAATAACTTCCGAAATGTAAATCGGATCAGTTTTGACAAAGTAATGGCAGTTTAAAGTCTCAGAAGATAATTTTTCGGAACTTGGAAACTTTTATGTCAATATGACTTTTGGCAAGTAAACAAAAGTTTCCAAGTTTTTTGACTTTGAATGCAGAAATATTAAGAACGATAAGCAATGTTATGGCAAAGTTATGGCAGTTTAAAGTCTCAGAAGATAATTTTTGGGAACTTGGAAACTTTAATGTCAACATGACTTTTTACAAGAAAACAAAAGTTTTCAAGTTTTTCGACTTTGAATGCAGAATTATTAAGAACGATAAGCAATGATCAAAATAACTTCCGAAATGTAAATCGGATCAATTTGACAAAGTTATGGCAGTTTAAAGTCTCAGAAGGTAATTTTTGGGAACTTGGAAACTTGTATGTGAACATGACTTTTGACAAGAAAACAAAAGTTTTCAAGTTTTTCGAATTTGAATGCAGAATTATTAGGAACGATAAGCAATGTTATGGCAAAGTTATGGCAGTTTAAAGTCTCAGAAGATAATTTTTGAGAACTTGGAAACTTTTATGTCAACTTAACTTTTGACAAGAAAACAAAAGTTTTCAAGTTTTTCGAATTTGAATGCAGAATTATTAGGCGTTCCTAATATTAAGAATTATAAGCAATGTTCAAAATGACTTCCGAAATGTAAATCGGATCAGTTTTGACAAAGTTATGGCAGCTTAAGTCTCAGAAGATAATTTTTAGAAACTTGGAAACTATTATGTCAACATAATTTTTGGGAACTTGGAAACTTTTATGCCAACATGGATTTTGACAAGAAAACAAAAGTTTTCAAGTTTTTCAAATTTGAATGCAGAATTATTAAGAACGATAAGCAACTATCAAAATGACTTCCGAAATGTAAATCGGATCAATTTTGACAAAGTTATGGCAGTTTAAAGTCTCAGAAGGTAATTTTTGGGAATTTGGAAACTTTCATGTAAAAATGACTTTTGACAAGAAAACAAAAGTTTTCAAGTTTTTCGACTTTGAATGCAGAATTATTAAGAACGATAAGCAATGATCAAAATGACTTCAGAAATGTAAATCGGATCAGTTTTGACAAAGTTATGGCAGTTTAAAGTCTCAGAAGGTAATTTTTGGGAATTTGGAAACTTTTATGTCAAAATGACTTTTGACAAGAAAACAAAAGTTTTCAAGTTTTTCGACTTTGAATGCAGAATTATTAAGAACGATAAGCAATGTAAATCGGATCAGCTTTGACAAATTTATGGCAGCTAAAGTCGCAGAAGATAATTTTTAGAAACTTGAAACTTTTATGTCAACATAATTTTTGGGAACTTGGAAATTTTTTTGCCAACATGGATTTTGACAAGAAAACAAAAGTTTTCAAGTTTTTCGACTTTGAATGCAGAATAATTAAGAACGATAAGCAACTATCAAAATGACTTCCGAAATGTAAATCGGATCAATTTTGACAAAGTAATGGCAGTTTAAAGTCTCAGAAGGTAATTTTTGGGAACTTTGAAACTTTTATGTCAACATTACTTTTGACAAGAAAAGAACAGTTTTCAAGTTTTTCGACTTTGAATGCAGAATTATTAAGAACGATAAGCAATGATCAAAATAACTTCCGAAATGTAAATCGGATCAGTTTTAGCAAAGTTATGGCAGTTTAAAGTCTCAGAAGGTAATTTTTGGGAACTTGGAAACTTGTATGTCAACATGACTTTTGACAAGAAAACAAAAGTTTTCAAGTTTTTCGAATTTGAATGCAGAATTATTAGGAGCGATAAGCAATGTTTAAAATGACTTCCGAAATGTAAATCGGATCAATTTTGACAAAGTTATGGCAGCTTAAGTCTCAGAAGATAATTTTTCGGAACTTGGAAACTTTTATGTCAATATGACTTTTGGCAAGAAAACAAAAGTTTCCAAGTTTTTTGACTTTGAATGCTGAAATATTAAGAACGATAAGCAATGTTATGGCAAAGTTATGGCAGTTTAAAGTCTCAGAAGATAATTTTTGGGAACTTGGAAACTTTAATGTCAACATGACTTTTTACAAGAAAACAAAAGTTTTCAAGTTTTTCGACTTTGAATGCAGAATTATTAAGAACGATAAGCAATGATCAAAATAACTTCCGAAATGTAAATCGGATCAATTTGACAAAGTTATGGCAGTTTAAAGTCTCAGAAGGTAATTTTTGGGAACTTGGAAACTTGTATGTGAACATGACTTTTGACAAGAAAACAAAAGTTTTCAAGTTTTTCGAATTTGAATGCAGAATTATTAGGAACGATAAGCAATGTTATGGCAAATTTATGGCAGTTTAAAGTCTCAGAAGATAATTTTTGAGAACTTGGAAACTTTTATGTCAACTTAACTTTTGACAAGAAAACAAAAGTTTTCAAGTTTTTCGAATTTGAATGCAGAATTATTAGGCGTTCCTAATATTAAGAATTATAAGCAATGTTCAAAATGACTTCCGAAATGTAAATCGGATCAGTTTTGACAAAGTTATGGCAGCTTAAGTCTCAGAAGATAATTTTTAGAAACTTGGAAACTATTATATCAACATAATTTTTGGGAACTTGGAACCTTTTATGCCAACATGGATTTTGACAAGAAAACAAAAGTTTTCAAGGTTTTCAAATTTGAATGCAGAATTATTAAGAACGATAAGCAACTATCAAAATGACTTCCGAAATGTAAATCGGATCAATTTTGACAAAGTTATGGCAGTTCAAAGTCTCAGAAGGTAATTTTTGGGAATTTGGAAACTTTCATGTCAAAATGACTTTTGACAAGAAAACAAAAGTTTTCAAGTTTTTCGACTTTGAATGCAGAATTATTAAGAACGATAAGCAATGATCAAAATGACTTCAGAAATGCAAATCGGATCAGTTTTGACAAAGTTATGGCAGTTTAAAGTCTCAGAAGGTAATTTTTGGGAATTTGGAAACTTTTATGTCAAAATGACTTTTGACAAGAAAACAAAAGTTTTCAAGTTTTTCGACTTTGAATGCAGAATTATTAAGAACGATAAGCAATGTAAATCGGATCAGCTTTGACAAATTTATGGCAGCTAAAGTCGCAGAAGATAATTTTTAGAAACTTGAAACTTTTATGTCAACATAATTTTTGGGAACTTGGAAACTTTTATGCCAACATGGATTTTGACAAGAAAACAAAAGTTTTCAAGTTTTTCGACTTTGAATGCAGAATAATTAAGAACGATAAGCAACTATCAAAATGACTTCCGAAATGTAAATCGGAACAACTTTGATAAAGTTATGGCAGTTTAAAGTCTCAGAAGATAATTTTTGGGAACTTATAAACTTTTATGTCAACATGACTTTTGACAAGAAAACAAAAGTTTTCAAGTTTTTCGACTTTGAATGCAGAATTATTAAGAACGATAAGCAATGATCAAAATGACTTCAGAAATGTAAATCGGATCAGTTTTGACAAATTTATGGCAGCTTAAGTCTCAGAAGGTAATTTTTGGGAATTAGGAAACTTGTATGTGAACATGACTTTTGACAAGAAAACAAAAGTTTTCAAGTTTTTCGAATTTGAATGCAGAATTATTAGGAACGATAAGCAATGTTATGGCAAAGTTATGGCAGTTTAAAGTCTCAGAAGATAATTTTTGAGAACTTGGAAACTTTTATGTCAACTTAACTTTTGACAAGAAAACAAAAGTTTTCAAGTTTTTCGAATTTGAATGCAGAATTATTAAGAACGATAAGCAACTATCAAAATGACTTCCGAAATGTAAATCGGATCAATTTTGACAAAGTTATGGCAGCTAAAGTCTCAGAAGATAATTTTTAGAAACTTGGAAACTTTTATGTCAACATGACTAATTACACGAAAACAACAGTTTTGAAGTTTTTTGACTTTGAATGCAGAATTATTAAGAACGATAAGCAATGTTCAAAATGACTTCCGAAATGTAAATCGGATCAGTTTTGACAAAGTTATGACAGCTAAAGTCTCAGAAGATAATTTTTAGGAACTTGGAAACTTTTATGTCAACATGACTTTTGGCAAGAAAACAAAATTTTTCAAGTTTTTCGACTTTGAATGCAGAATTATTAAGAACGATAAGCAATGTTATGGCAAAGTTATGGCAGTTTAAAGTCTCAGAAGATAATTTTTGGGAACTTGGAAACTTTTATGTCAACATGACTTTTGACAATAAAACAAAAGTTTTCCAGTTTTTTGATTTTGAATGCAGAATTATTAAGAATTATAAGCAATGATCAAAATAACTTCCGAAATGTAAATCGGATCAGTTTTGACAAAGTTATGGCAGTTTAAAGTCTCAGAAGGTAATTTTTGGGAAGTTGGAAACTTTTATGTCAACATTACTTTTGACAAGAAAAGAACAGTTTTCAAGTTTTTCGACTTTGAATGCAGAATTATTAAGTACGATAAGCAATGATCAAAATAACTTCCGAAATGTAAATCGGATCAGTTTTGACAAAGTAATGGCAGTTTAAAGTCTCAGAAGGTAATTTTTGGGAACTTGGAAACTTTTATGTCAACATTACTTTTGACAAGAAAAGAACAGTTTTCAAGTTTTTCGACTTTGAATGCAGAATTATTAAGAACGATAAGCAATGATCAAAATAACTTCCGAAATGTAAATCGGATCAGTTTTAGCAAAGTTATGGCAGTTTAAAGTCTCAGAAGGTAATTTTTGGGAACTTGGAAACTTGTATGTCAACATGACTTTTGACAAGAAAACAAAAGTTTTCAAGTTTTTCGAATTTGAATGCACAATTATTAGGAGCGATAAGCAATGTTCAAAATGACTTCCGAAATGTAAACCGGATCAATTTTGACAAAGTTATGGCAGCTTAAGTCTCAGAAGATAATTTTTCGGAACTTGGAAACTTTTATGTTAATATGACTTTTGGCAAGAAAACAAAAGTTTCCAAGTTTTTTGACTTTGAATGCAGAAATATTAAGAACGATAAGCAATGTTATGGCAAAGTTATGGCAGTTTAAAGTCTCAGAAGATAATTTTTGGGAACTTGGAAACTTTAATGTCAACATGACTTTTTACAAGAAAACAAAAGTTTTCAAGTTTTTCGACTTTGAATGCAGAATTATTAAGAACGATAAGCAATGATCAAAATAACTTCCGAAATGTAAATCGGATCAGTTTTAGCAAAGTTATGGCAGTTTAAAGTCTCAGAAGGTAATTTTTGGGAACTTGGAAACTTGTATGTCAACATGACTTTTGACAAGAAAACAAAAGTTTTCAAGTTTTTCGAATTTGAATGCACAATTATTAGGAACGATAAGCAATGTTATGGCAAAGTTATGGCAGTTTAAAGTCTCAGAAGATAATTTTTGAGAACTTGGAAACTTTTATGTCAACTTAACTTTTGACAAGAAAACAAAAGTTTTCAAGTTTTTCGAATTTGAATGCAGAATTATTAGGAGCGATAGACAATGTTCAAAATGACTTCCGAAATGTAAATCGGATCAGTTTTGACAAAGTTATGGCAGCTTAAGTCTCAGAAGATAATTTTTAGAAACTTGGAAACTATTATGTCAACATAATTTTTGGGAACTTGGAAACTTTTATGCCAACATGGATTTTGACAAGAAAACAAAAGTTTTCAAGTTTTTCAAATTTGAATGCAGAATTATTAAGAACGATAAGCAACTATCAAAATGACTTCCGAAATGTAAATCGGATCAATTTTGACAAAGTTATGGCAGTTTAAAGTCTCAGAAGGTAATTTTTGGGAATTTGGAAACTTTCATGTCAAAATGACTTTTGACAAGAAAACAAAAGTTTTCAAGTTTTTCGAATTTGAATGCAGAATTATTATGAACGATAAGCAACTATCAAAATGACTTCCGAAATGTAAATCGGATCAATTTTGACAAAGTTATGGCAGCTAAAGTCTCAGAACATAATTTTTAGAAACTTGGAAACTTTTATGTCAACATGACTAATTACACGAAAACAACAGTTTTGAAGTTTTTTGACTTTGAATGCAGAATTATTAAGAACGATAAGCAATGTTCAAAATGACTTCCGAAATGTAAATCGGATCAGTTTTGACAAAGTTATGGCAGCTAAAGTCTCAGAAGATAATTTTTAGGAACTTGGAAACTTTTATGTCAACATGACTTTTGGCAAGAAAACAAAATTTTTCAAGTTTTTCGACTTTGAATGCAGAATTATTAAGAACGATAGGCAATGTTATGGCAAAGTTATGGCAGTTTAAAGTCTCAGAAGATAATTTTTGGGAACTTGGAAACTTTTATGTCAACATGACTTTTGACAATAAAACAAAAGTTTTCCAGTTTTTTGATTTTGAATGCAGAATTATTAAGAATTATAAGCAATGATCAAAATAACTTCCGAAATGTAAATCGGATCAGTTTTGACAAAGTTATGGCAGTTTAAAGTCTCAGAAGGTAATTTTTGGGAAGTTGGAAACTTTTATGTCAACATTACTTTTGACAAGAAAAGAACAGTTTTCAAGTTTTTCGACTTTGAATGCAGAATTATTAAGTACGATAAGCAATGATCAAAATAACTTCCGAAATGTAAATCGGATCAGTTTTGACAAAGTAATGGCAGTTTAAAGTCTCAGAAGGTAATTTTTGGGAACTTGGAAACTTTTATGTCAACATTACTTTTGACAAGAAAAGAACAGTTTTCAAGTTTTTCGACTTTGAATGCAGAATTATTAAGAACGATAAGCAATGATCAAAATAACTTCCGAAATGTAAATCGGATCAGTTTTAGCAAAGTTATGGCAGTTTAAAGTCTCAGAAGGTAATTTTTGGGAACTTGGAAACTTGTATGTCAACATGACTTTTGACAAGAAAACAAAAGTTTTCAAGTTTTTCGAATTTGAATGCAGAATTATTAGGAGCGATAAGCAATGTTCAAAATGACTTCCGAAATGTAAACCGGATCAATTTTGACAAAGTTATGGCAGCTTAAGTCTCAGAAGATAATTTTTCGGAACTTGGAAACTTTTATGTTAATATGACTTTTGGCAAGAAAACAAAAGTTTCCAAGTTTTTTGACTTTGAATGCAGAAATATTAAGAACGATAAGCAATGTTATGGCAAAGTTATGGCAGTTTAAAGTCTCAGAAGATAATTTTTGGGAACTTGGAAACTTTAATGTCAACATGACTTTTTACAAGAAAACAAAAGTTTTCAAGTTTTTCGACTTTGAATGCAGAATTATTAAGAACGATAAGCAATGATCAAAATAACTTCCGAAATGTAAATCGGATCAGTTTTAGCAAAGTTATGGCAGTTTAAAGTCTCAGAAGGTAATTTTTGGGAACTTGGAAACTTGTATGTCAACATGACTTTTGACAAGAAAACAAAAGTTTTCAAGTTTTTCGAATTTGAATGCACAATTATTAGGAACGATAAGCAATGTTATGGCAAAGTTATGGCAGTTTAAAGTCTCAGAAGATAATTTTTGAGAACTTGGAAACTTTTATGTCAACTTAACTTTTGACAAGAAAACAAAAGTTTTCAAGTTTTTCGAATTTGAATGCAGAATTATTAGGAGCGATAGACAATGTTCAAAATGACTTCCGAAATGTAAATCGGATCAGTTTTGACAAAGTTATGGCAGCTTAAGTCTCAGAAGATAATTTTTAGAAACTTGGAAACTATTATGTCAACATAATTTTTGGGAACTTGGAAACTTTTATGCCAACATGGATTTTGACAAGAAAACAAAAGTTTTCAAGTTTTTCAAATTTGAATGCAGAATTATTAAGAACGATAAGCAACTATCAAAATGACTTCCGAAATGTAAATCGGATCAATTTTGACAAAGTTATGGCAGTTTAAAGTCTCAGAAGGTAATTTTTGGGAATTTGGAAACTTTCATGTCAAAATGACTTTTGACAAGAAAACAAAAGTTTTCAAGTTTTTCGACTTTGAATGCAGAATTATTAAGAACGATAAGCAATGATCAAAATGACTTCAGAAATGTAAATCGGATCAGTTTTGACAAAGTTATGGCAGTTTAAAGTCTCAGAAGGTAATTTTTGGGAATTTGGAAACTTTTATGTCAAAATGACTTTTGACAAGAAAACAAAAGTTTTCAAGTTTTTCGACTTTGAATGCAGAATTATTAAGAACGATAAGCAATGTAAATCGGATCAGCTTTGACAAATTTATGGCAGCTAAAGTCGCAGAAGATAATTTTTAGAAATTTGAAACTTTTATGTCAACATAATTTTTGGGAACTTGGAAACTTTTATGCCAACATGGATTTTGACAAGAAAACAAAAGTTTTCAAGTTTTTCGACTTTGAATGCAGAATAATTAAGAACGATAAGCAACTATCAAAATGACTTCCGAAATGTAAATCGGATCAATTTTGACAAAGTAATGGCAGTTTAAAGTCTCAGAAGGTAATTTTTGGGAACTTGGAAACTTTTATGTCAACATTACTTTTGACAAGAAAAGAACAGTTTTCAAGTTTTTCGACTTTGAATGCAGAATTATTAAGAACGATAAGCAATGATCAAAATAACTTCCGAAATGTAAATCGGATCAGTTTTAGCAAAGTTATGGCAGTTTAAAGTCTCAGAAGGTAATTTTTGGGAACTTGGAAACTTGTATGTCAACATGACTTTTGACAAGAAAACAAAAGTTTTCAAGTTTTTCGAATTTGAATGCAGAATTATTAGGAGCGATAAGCAATGTTCAAAATGACTTCCGAAATGTAAATCGGATCAATTTTGACAAAGTTATGGCAGCTTAAGTCTCAGAAGATAATTTTTCGGAACTTGGAAACTTTTATGTAAATATGACTTTTGGCAAGAAAACAAAAGTTTCCAAGTTTTTTGACTTTGAATGCAGAAATATTAAGAACGATAAGCAATGTTATGGCAAAGTTATGGCAGTTTAAAGTCTCAGAAGATAATTTTTGGGAACTTGGAAACTTTAATGTCAACATGACTTTTTACAAGAAAACAAAAGTTTTCAAGTTTTTCGACTTTGAATGCAGAATTATTAAGAACGATAAGCAATGATCAAAATAACTTCCGAAATGTAAATCGGATCAATTTGACAAAGTTATGGTAGTTTAAAGTCTCAGAAGGTAATTTTTGGGAACTTGGAAACTTGTATGTGAACATGACTTTTGACAAGAAAACAAAAGTTTTCAAGTTTTTCGAATTTGAATGCAGAATTATTAGGAACGATAAGCAATGTTATGGCAAAGTTATGGCAGTTTAAAGTCTCAGAAGATAATTTTTGAGAACTTGGAAACTTTTATGTCAACTTAACTTTTGACAAGAAAACAAAAGTTTTCAAGTTTTTCGAATTTGAATGCAGAATTATTAGGAGCGATAAGCAATGTTCAAAATGACTTCCGAAATGTAAATCGGATCAGTTTTGACAAAGTTATGGCAGCTTAAGTCTCAGAAGATAATTTTTAGAAACTTGGAAACTATTATGTCAACATAATTTTTGGGAACTTGGAAACTTTTATGCCAACATAGATTTTGACAAGAAAACAAAAGTTTTCAAGTTTTTCAAATTTGAATGCAGAATTATTAAGAACGATAAGCAACTATCAAAATGACTTCCGAAATGTAAATCGGATCAATTTTGACAAAGTTATGGCAGTTTAAAGTCTCAGAAGGTAATTTTTGGGAATTTGGAAACTTTTATGTCAAAATGACTTTTGACAAGAAAACAAAAGTTTTCAAGTTTTTCGACTTTGAATGCAGAATTATTAAGAACGATAAGCAATGATCAAAATAACTTCCGAAATGTAAATCGGATCAGTTTTAGCAAAGTTATGGCAGTTTAAAGTCTCAGAAGGTAATTTTTGGGAACTTGGAAACTTGTATGTCAACATGACTTTTGACAAGAAAACAAAAGTTTTCAAGTTTTTCGAATTTGAATGCAGAATTATTAGGAGCGATAAGCAATGTTCAAAATGACTTCCGAAATGTAAATCGGATCAATTTTGACAAAGTTATGGCAGCTTAAGTCTCAGAAGATAATTTTTCGGAACTTGGAAACTTTTATGTCAATATAACTTTTGGCAAGAAAACAAAAGTTTCCAAGTTTTTTGACTTTGAATGCAGAAATATTAAGAACGATAAGCAATGTTATGGCAAAGTTATGGCAGTTTAAAGTCTCAGAAGATAATTTTTGGGAACTTGGAAACTTTAATGTCAACATGACTTTTTACAAGAAAACAAAAGTTTTGAAGTTTTTCGACTTTGAATGCAGAATTATTAAGAACGATAAGCAATGATCAAAATAACTTCCGAAATGTAAATCGGATCAATTTGACAAAGTTATGGCAGTTTAAAGTCTCAGAAGGTAATTTTTGGGAACTTGGAAACTTGTATGTGAACATGACTTTTGACAAGAAAACAAAAGTTTTCAAGTTTTTCGAATTTGAATGCAGAATTATTAGGAACGATAAGCAATGTTATGGCAAAGTTATGGCAGTTTAAAGTCTCAGAAGATAATTTTTGAGAACTTGGAAACTTTTATGTCAACTTAACTTTTGACAAGAAAACAAAAGTTTTCAAGTTTTTCGAATTTGAATGCAGAATTATTAGGCGTTCCTAATATTAAGAATTATAAGCAATGTTCAAAATGACTTCCGAAATGTAAATCGGATCAGTTTTGACAAAATTATGGCAGCTTAAGTCTCAGAAGATAATTTTTAGAAACTTGGAAACTATTATGTCAACATAATTTTTGGGAACTTGGAACCTTTTATGCCAACATGGATTTTGACAAGAAAACAAAAAATTTCAAGTTTTTCAAATTTGAATGCAGAATTATTAAGAACGATAAGCAACTATCAAAATGACTTCCGAAATGTAAATCGGATCAATTTTGACAAAGTTATGGCAGTTCAAAGTCTCAGAAGGTAATTTTTGGGAATTTGGAAACTTTCATGTCAAAATGACTTTTGACAAGAAAACAAAAGTTTTCAAGTTTTTCGACTTTGAATGCAGAATTATTAAGAACGATAAGCAATGATCAAAATGACTTCAGAAATGTAAATCGGATCAGTTTTGACAAAGTTATGGCAGTTTAAAGTCTCAGAAGGTAATTTTTGGGAATTTGGAAACTTTTATGTCAAAATGACTTTTGACAAGAAAAGAAAAGTTTTCAAGTTTTTCGACTTTGAATGCAGAATTATTAAGAACGATAAGCAATGTAAATCGGATCAGCTTTGACAAATTTATGGCAGCTAAAGTCGCAGAAGATAATTTTTAGAAACTTGAAACTTTTATGTCAACATAATTTTTGGGAACTTGGAAACTTTTATGCCAACATGGATTTTGACAAGAAAACAAAAGTTTTCAAGTTTTTCGACTTTGAATGCAGAATAATTAAGAACGATAAGCAACTATCAAAATGACTTCCGAAATGTAAATCGGAACAACTTTGATAAAGTTATGGCAGTATAAAGTCTCAGAAGATAATTTTTGGGAACTTATAAACTTTTATGTCAACATGACTTTTGACAAGAAAACAAAAGTTTTCAAGTTTTTCGACTTTGAATGCAGAATTATTAAGAACGATAAGCAATGATCAAAATGACTTCAGAAATGTAAATCGGATCAGTTTTGACAAATTTATGGCAGCTAAAGTCTCAGAAGGTAATTTTTGGGAATTTGGAAACTTTTATGTCAACATAATTTTTGGGAACTTGGAAACTTTTATGCCAACATGACTTATGACACGAAAACAACAGTTTTGAAGTTTTTCGACTTTGAATGCAGAATTATTAAGAACGATAAGCAATGTTATGGCAAAGTTATGGCAGCTTAAAGTCTCAGAAGGTAATTTTTGGGAATTTGGAAACTTTTATGTCAAAATGACTTTTGGCAAGGAAACAAAAGTTTTCAAGTTTTTCGACTTTGAATGCAGAATTATTAAGAACGATAAGCAATGATCAAAATGACTTCAGAAATGTAAATCGGATCAGTTTATGGCAGTTTGAAGTCTCAAAAGGTAATTTTTGGGAACTTGGAAACTTTTATGTCAACATGACTAATTACACGAAAACAACAGTTTTGAAGTTTTTTGACTTTGAATGCAGAATTATTAAGAACGATATGCAATGTTCAAAATGACTTCCGAAATGTAAATCGGATCAGTTTTGACAAAGTTATGGCAGCTAAAGTCTCAGAAGATAATTTTAAGGAACTTGGAAACTTTTATGTCAACATGACTTTTGGCAAGAAAACAAAATTTTTCCAGTTTTTTGAATTTGAATGCAGAATTATTAAGAATTATAAGCAATGATCAAAATAACTTCCGAAATGTAAATCGGATCAATTTTGACAAAGTTATGGCAGCTTAAGTCTCAGAAGATAATTTTTAGAAACTTGGAAACTTTTATGTCAACATGACTAATTACACGAAAACAACAGTTTTGAAGTTTTTTGACTTTGAATGCAGAATTATTAAGAACGATAGGCAATGTTCAAAATGACTTCCGAAATGTAAATCGGATCAGTTTTGACAAAGTTATGGCAGCTAAAGTCTCAGAAGGTAATTTTTGGGAACTTGGAAACTTGTATGTGAACATGACTTTTGACAAGAAAACAAAAGTTTTCAAGTTTTTCGAATTTGAATGCAGAATTATTAGGAACGATAAGCAATGTTATGGCAAAGTTATGGCAGTTTAAAGTCTCAGAAGATAATTTTTGGGAACTTGGAAACTTTAATGTCAACATGACTTTTTACAAGAAAACAAAAGTTTTGAAGTTTTTCGACTTTGAATGCAGAATTATTAAGAACGATAAGCAATGATCAAAATAACTTCCGAAATGTAAATCGGATCAGTTTTGACAAAGTTATGGCAGTTTAAAGTCTCAGAAGGTAATTTTTGGGAACTTGGAAACTTTTATGTCAACATTACTTTTGACAAGAAAAGAACAGTTTTCAAGTTTTTCGACTTTGAATGCAGAATTATTAAGAACGATAAGCAATGATCAAAATAACTTCCGAAATGTAAATCGGATCAGTTTTAACAAAGTTATGGCAGTTTAAAGTCTCAGAAGGTAATTTTTGGGAACTTGGAAACTTGTATGTCAACATGACTTTTGACAAGAAAACAAAAGTTTTCAAGTTTTTTGACTTTGAATGCAGAAATATTAAGAACGATAAGCAATGTTATGGCAAAGTTATGGCAGTTTAAAGTCTCAGAAGATAATTTTTGGGAACTTGGAAACTTTAATGTCAACATGACTTTATACAAGAAAACAAAAGTTTTGAAGTTTTTCGACTTTGAATGCAGAATTATTAAGAACGATAAGCAATGATCAAAATAACTTCCGAAATGTAAATCGGATCAATTTGACAAAGTTATGGCAGTTTAAAGTCTCAGAAGGTAATTTTTGGGAACTTGGAAACTTGTATGTGAACATGACTTTTGACAAGAAAACAAAAGTTTTCAAGTTTTTCGAATTTGAATGCAGAATTATTAGGAACGATAAGCAATGTTATGGCAAAGTTATGGCAGTTTAAAGTCTCAGAAGATAATTTTTGAGAACTTGGAAACTTTTATGTCAACTTAACTTTTGACAAGAAAACAAAAGTTTTCAAGTTTTTCGAAATTGAATGCAGAATTATTAGGCGTTCCGAATATTAAGAATTATAAGCAATGTTCAAAATGACTTCCGAAATGTAAATCGGATCAGTTTTGACAAAGTTATGGCAGCTAAAGTCTCAGAAGATAATTTTTAGAAACTTGGAAACTATTATGTCAACATAATTTTTGGGAACTTGGAAACTTTTATGCCAACATGGATTTTGACAAGAAAACAAAAGTTTTCAAGTTTTTCAAATTTGAATGCACAATTATTAAGAACGATAAGCAACTATCAAAATGACTTGCGAAATGTAAATCGGATCAATTTTGACAAAGTTATGGCAGTTTAAAGTCTCAGAAGGTAATTTTTGGGAATTTGGAAACTTTCATATCAAAATTACTTTTGACAAGAAAACAAAAGTTTTCAAGTTTTTCGACTTTGAATGCAGAATTATTAAGAACGATAAGCAATGATCAAAATGACTTCAGAAATGTAAATCGGATCAGTTTTGACAAAGTTATGGCAGTTTAAAGTCTCAGAAGGTAATTTTTGGGAATTTGGAAACTTTTATGTCAAAATGACTTTTGACAAGAAAACAAAAGTTTTCAAGTTTTTCGACTTTGAATGCAGAATTATTAAGAACGATAAGCAATGTAAATCGGATCAGCTTTGACAAATTTATGGCTGCTAAAGTCGCAGAAGAGAATTTTTTAGAAACTTGGAAACTTTTATGTCAACATGACTAATTACACGAAAACAACAGTTTTGAAGTTTTTTGACTTTGAATGCAGAATTATTAAGAACGATAAGCAATGTTCAAAATGACTTCCGAAATGTAAATCGGATCAGTTTTGACAAAGTTATGGCAGCTAAAGTCTCAGAAGATAATTTTAAGGAACTTGGAAACTTTTATGTCAACATGACTTTTGGCAAGAAAACAAAATTTTTCCAGTTTTTTGAATTTGAATGCAGAATTATTAAGAATTATAAGCAATGATCAAAATAACTTCCGAAATGTAAATCGGATCAATTTGACAAAGTTATGGCAGTTTAAAGTCTCAGAAGGTAATTTTTGGGAACTTGGAAACTTGTATGTGAACATGACTTTTGACAAGAAAACAAAAGTTTTCAAGTTTTTCGAATTTGAATGCAGAATTATTAGGAACGATAAGCAATGTTATGGCAAAGTAATGGCAGTTTAAAGTCTCAGAAGATAATTTTTGGGAACTTGGAAACTTTAATGTCAACATGACTTTTTACAAGAAAACAAAAGTTTTGAAGTTTTTCGACTTTGAATGCAGAATTATTAAGAACGATAAGCAATGATCAAAATAACTTCCGAAATGTAAATCGGATCAGTTTTGACAAAGTTATGGCAGTTTAAAGTCTCAGAAGGTAATTTTTGGGAACTTGGAAACTTTTATGTCAACATTACTTTTGACAAGAAAAGAACAGTTTTCAAGTTTTTCGACTTTGAATGCAGAATTATTAAGAACGATAAGCAATGATCAAAATAACTTCCGAAATGTAAATCGGATCAGTTTTAACAAAGTTATGGCAGTTTAAAGTCTCAGAAGGTAATTTTTGGGAACTTGGAAACTTGTATGTCAACATGACTTTTGACAAGAAAACAAAAGTTTTCAAGTTTTTTGACTTTGAATGCAGAAATATTAAGAACGATAAGCAATGTTATGGCAAAGTAATGGCAGTTTAAAGTCTCAGAAGATAATTTTTGGGAACTTGGAAACTTTAATGTCAACATGACTTTATACAAGAAAACAAAAGTTTTGAAGTTTTTCGACTTTGAATGCAGAATTATTAAGAACGATAAGCAATGATCAAAATAACTTCCGAAATGTAAATCGGATCAATTTGACAAAGTTATGGCAGTTTAAAGTCTCAGAAGGTAATTTTTGGGAACTTGGAAACTTGTATGTGAACATGACTTTTGACAAGAAAACAAAAGTTTTCAAGTTTTTCGAATTTGAATGCAGAATTATTAGGAACGATAAGCAATGTTATGGCAAAGTTATGGCAGTTTAAAGTCTCAGAAGATAATTTTTGAGAACTTGGAAACTTTTATGTCAACTTAACTTTTGACAAGAAAACAAAAGTTTTCAAGTTTTTCGAAATTGAATGCAGAATTATTAGGCGTTCCGAATATTAAGAATTATAAGCAATGTTCAAAATGACTTCCGAAATGTAAATCGGATCAGTTTTGACATAGTTATGGCAGCTAAAGTCTCAGAAGATAATTTTTAGAAACTTGGAAACTATTATGTCAACATAATTTTTGGGAACTTGGAAACTTTTATGCCAACATGGATTTTGACAAGAAAACAAAAGTTTTCAAGTTTTTCAAATTTGAATGCAGAATTATTAAGAACGATAAGCAACTATCAAAATGACTTCCGAAATGTAAATCGGATCAATTTTGACAAAGTTATGGCAGTTTAAAGTCTCAGAAGGTAATTTTTGGGAATTTGGAAACTTTCATGTCAAAATTACTTTTGACAAGAAAACAAAACTTTTCAAGTTTTTCGACTTTGAGTGCAGAATTATTAAGAACGATAAGCAATGATCAAAATGACTTCAGAAATGTAAATCGGATCAGTTTTGACAAAGTTATGGCAGTTTAAAGTCTCAGAAGGTAATTTTTGGGAATTTGGAAACTTTTATGTCAAAATGACTTTTGACAAGAAAACAAAAGTTTTCAAGTTTTTCGACTTTGAATGCAGAATTATTAAGAACGATAAGCAATGTAAATCGGATCAGCTTTGACAAATTTATGGCAGCTAAAGTCGCAGAAGAGAATTTTAAGAAACTTGGAAACTTTTATGTCAACATTATTTTTGGGAACTTGGAAACTTTTATGCCAACATGGATTTTGACAAGAAAACAAAAGTTTTCAAGTTTTTCGACTTTGAATGCAGAATAATTAAGAACGATAAGCAACTATCAAAATGACTTCCGAAATGTAAATCGGAACAACTTTGATAAAGTTATGGCAGTTTAAAGTCTCAGAAGATAATTTTAAGGAACTTATAAACTTTTATGTCAACATGACTTTTGACAAGAAAACAAAAGTTTTCAAGTTGTTCGACTTTGAATACAGAATTATTAAGAACGATAAGCAATGATCAAAATGACTTCAGAAATGTAAATCGGATCAGTTTTGACAAATTTATGGCAGCTTAAGTCTCAGAAGATAATTTTTAGAAACTTGGAAACTTTTATGTCAACATAAATTTTGGGAACTTGGAAACTTTTATGCCAACATGGATTTTGACAAGAAAACAAAAGTTTTCAAGTTTTTCGACTTTGAATGCAGAATTATTAAGAACGATAAGCAATGATCAAAATAGCTTCCGAAATGTAAATCAGATCAGTTTTGACAAAGTTATGGCAGTTTAAAGTCTCAGAAGGTAATTTTTGGGAACTTGGAAACTTTTATGTCAACATGACTTTTGACAAGAAAGCAAAAATTATCAAGTTTTTCGACTTTGAATGCAGAATTATTAAGAACGATAAGCAACTATCAAAATGACTTCCGAAATGTAAATCGGAAAAACTTTGACAAAGTTATGGCAGTTTAAAGTCTCAGAAGATAATTTTTGGAAACTTGGAAACTTTTATGTCAACATGACTTTTGACAAGAAAACAAAAGTTTTCAAGTTTTTCGACTTTGAATGCAGAATTATTAAGAACGATAAGCAAAATGACTTCAGAAATGTAAACCGGATCAGTTTTGACAAAGTTATGGCAGTTTAAAGTCTCAGAAGATAATTTTTGGGAACTTGGAAACTTTAATGTCAACATGACTTTTTACAAGAAAACAAAAGTTTTCAAGTTTTTCGAATTTGAATGCAGAATTATTAGGAACGATAAGCAATGTTATGGCAAAGTTATGGCAGTTTAAAGTCTCAGAAGATAATTATTGGGAACTTGGAAACTTTAATGTCAACATGACTTTTTACAAGAAAACAAAAGTTTTGAAGTTTTTCGACTTTGAATGCAGAATTATTAAGAATTATAAGCAATGATCAAAATAACTTCCGAAATGTAAATCGGATCAATTTGACAAAGTTATGGCAGTTTAAAGTCTCAGAAGGTAATTTTTGGGAACTTGGAAACTTGTATGTGAACATGACTTTTGACAAGAAAACAAAAGTTTTCAAGTTTTTCGAATTTGAATGCAGAATTATTAGGAACGATAAGCAATGTTATGGCAAAGTTATGGCAGTTTAAAGTCTCAGAAGATAATTTTTGGGAACTTGGAAACTTTAATGTCAACATGACTTTTTACAAGAAAACAAAAGTTTTGAAGTTTTTCGACTTTGAATGCAGAATTATTAAGAACGATAAGCAATGATCAAAATAACTTCCGAAATGTAAATCGGATCAGTTTTGACAAAGTTATGGCAGTTTAAAGTCTCAGAAGGTAATTTTTGGGAACTTGGAAACTTTTATGTCAACATTACTTTTGACAAGAAAAGAACAGTTTTCAAGTTTTTCGACTTTGAATGCAGAATTATTAAGAACGATAAGCAATGATCAAAATAACTTCCGAAATGTAAATCGGATCAGTTTTAACAAAGTTATGGCAGTTTAAAGTCTCAGAAGGTAATTTTTGGGAACTTGGAAACTTGTATGTCAACATGACTTTTGACAAGAAAACAAAAGTTTTCAAGTTTTTTGACTTTGAATGCAGAAATATTAAGAACGATAAGCAATGTTATGGCAAAGTTATGGCAGTTTAAAGTCTCAGAAGATAATTTTTGGGAACTTGGAAACTTTAATGTCAACATGACTTTATACAAGAAAACAAAAGTTTTGAAGTTTTTCGACTTTGAATGCAGAATTATTAAGAACGATAAGCAATGATCAAAATAACTTCCGAAATGTAAATCGGATAAATTTTGACAAAGTTATGGCAGTTTAAAGTCTCAGAAGGTAATTTTTGGGAACTTGGCAACTTTTATGTTAACATGACTTATGACAAGAAAACAACAGTTTTGAAGTTTTTCGACTTTGAATGCAGAATTATTAAGAAGGATAAGCAATAATCAAAATAACTTCCGAAATGTAAATCGGATCAGTTTTGACAAAGTTATGGCAGTTTGAAGTCTCAGAATGTAATTTTTGGGAACTTGGAAACTCTTATGTCAACATTACTTTTGACAAGAAAAGAACAGTTTTCAAGTTTTTCGACTTTGAATGCAGAATTATTAAGAACGATAAGCAATGATCAAAATAACTTCCGAAATGTAAATCGGATCAGTTTTGACAAAGTTATGGCAGTTAAAAGTCTCAGAAGGTAATTTTTTGGAACTTGGAAACTTTTATGTCAACATTACTTTTGACAAGAAAAGAACAGTTTTCAAGTTTTTCGACTTTGAATGCAGAATTATTAAGAACGATAAGCAATGATCAAAATAACTTCCGAAATGTAAATCGGATCAGTTTTAACAAAGTTATGGCAGTTTAAAGTCTCAGAAGGTAATTTTTGGGAACTTGGAAACTTGTATGTCAACATGACTTTTGACAAGAAAACAAAAGTTTTCAAGTTTTTTGACTTTGAATGCAGAAATATTAAGAACGATAAGCAATGTTATGGCAAAGTTATGGCAGTTTAAAGTCTCAGAAGATAATTTTTGGGAACTTGGAAACTTTAATGTCAACATGACTTTTGACAAGAAAAAAAAAGTTTTCAAGTTTTTTGACTTTGAATGCAGACATATTAAGAACGATAAGCAATGTTATGGCAAAGTTATGGCAGTTTAAAGTCTCAGAAGATAATTTTTGAGAACTTGGAAACTTTTATGTCAACTTAACTTTTGCCAAGAAAACAAAAGTTTTCAAGTTTTTCGAAATTGAATGCAGAATTATTAGGCGTTCCTAATATTAAGAATTATAAGCAATGTTCAAAATGACTTCCGAAATGTAAATCGGATCAGTTTTGACAAAGTTATGGCAGCTAAAGTCTCAGAAGATAATTTTTAGAAACTTGGAAACTATTATGTCAACATAATTTTTGGGAACTTGGAAACTTTTATGCCAACATGGATTTTGACAAGAAAACAAAAGTTTTCAAGTTTTTCAAATTTGAATGCAGAATTATTAAGAACGATAAGCAACTATCAAAATGACTTCCGAAATGTAAATCGGATCAATTTTGACAAAGTTATGGCTGTTTAAAGTCTAAGAAGGTAATTTTTGGGAATTTGGAAACTTTCATGTCAAAATTACTTTTGACAAGAAAACAAAAGTTTTCAAGCTTTTCGACTTTGAATGCAGAATTATTAAGAACGATAAGCAATGATCAAAATGACTTCAGAAATGTAAATCGGATCAGTTTTGACAAAGTTATGGCAGTTTAAAGTCTCAGAAGGTAATTTTTGGGAATTTGGAAACTTTTATGTCAAAATGACTTTTGACAAGAAAACAAAAGTTTTCAAGTTTTTCGACTTTGAATGCAGAATTATTAAGAACGATAAGCAATGTAAATCGGATCAGCTTTGACAAATTTATGGCAGCTAAAGTCGCAGAAGAGAATTTTTAGAAACTTGGAAACTTTTATGTCAACATTATTTTTGGGAACTTGGAAACTTTTATGCCAACATGGATTTTGACAAGAAAACAAAAGTTTTCAAGTTTTTCGACTTTGAATGCAGAATAATTAAGAACGATAAGCAACTATCAAAATGACTTCCGAAATGTAAATCGGAACAACTTTGATAAAGTTATGGCAGCTTAAAGTCTCAGAAGATAATTTTTGGGAACTTATAAACTTTTATGTCAACATGACTTTTGACAAGAAAACAAAAGTTTTCAAGTTTTTCGACTTTGAATACAGAATTATTAAGAACGATAAGCAATGATCAAAATGACTTCAGAAATGTAAATCGGATCAGTTTTGACAAATTTATGGCAGCTTAAGTCTCAGAAGATAATTTTTAGAAACTTGGAAACTTTTATGTCAACATAAATTTTGGGAACTTGGAAACTTTTATGCCAACATGGATTTTGACAAGAAAACAAAAGTTTTCAAGTTTTTCGACTTTGAATGCAGAATTATTAAGAACGATAAGCAATGATCAAAATAGCTTCCGAAATGTAAATCAGATCAGTTTTGACAAAGTTATGGCAGTTTAAAGTCTCAGAAGGTAATTTTTGGGAACTTGGAAACTTTTATGTCAACATGACTTTTGACAAGAAAGCAAAAATTATCAAGTTTTTCGACTTTGAATGCAGA
Source organism: Drosophila maculinotata (assembly GCA_035045305.1). Taxonomy (NCBI): domain Eukaryota; kingdom Metazoa; phylum Arthropoda; class Insecta; order Diptera; family Drosophilidae; genus Drosophila; species Drosophila maculinotata. Next base: position 638,285 of record JAWNPD010000236.1, read on the forward strand.
ATTATTAAGAACGATAAGCAACTATCAAAATGACTTCCGAAATGTAAATCGGAACAACTTTGACAAAGTTATGGCAGTTTAAAGTCTCAGAAGATAATTTTTGGAAACTTGGAAACTTTTATGTCAACGTGACTTTTGACAAGAAAACAAAAGTTTTCAAGTTTTTCGACTTTGAATGCAGAATTATTAAGAACGATAAGCAAAATGACTTCAGAAATGTAAACCGGATCAGTTTTGACAAAGTTATGGCAGTTTAAAGTCTCAGAAGATAATTTTTGGGAACTTGCAAAATTTTATGTCAACATGACTTTTGACAACAAAACATAAGTTTTCAAGTTTTTCGACTTTAAATGCAGAATTATTAAGAACGATAAGCAATGTTCAAAATGATTTCAGAACTGTAAATCGGATCAGATTTGACAAAGTTATGGCAGTTTAAAGTCTCAGAAGATAATTTTTGGGAACTTGGAAACTTTTATGTCAACATGACTTTTGACAAGAAAACAAAAGTTTTCAAGTTTTTCGAATTTGAATGCAGAATTATTCAGAACGATAAGCAACTATCAAAATGACTTCCGAAATGTAAATCGGATCAATTTTGACAAAGTTATGGCAGTTTTAAGTCTCAGAAGGTAATTTTTGGGAACTTGGCAACTTTTATGTTAACATGACTTATGACAAGAAAACAACAGTTTTGAAGTTTTTCGACTTTGAATGCAGAATTATTAAGAAGGATAAGCAATAATCAAAATAACTTCCGAAATGTAAATCGGATCAGTTTTGACAAAGCTATGGCAGTTTGAAGTCTCAGAATGTAATTTTTGGGAACTTGGAAACTCTAATGTCAACATTACTTTTGACAAGAAAAGAACAGTTTTCAAGTTTTTCGACTTTGAATGCAGAATTATTAAGAACGATAAGCAATGATCAAAATAACTTCCGAAATGTAAATCGGATCAGTTTTAACAAAGTTATGGCAGTTTAAAGTCTCAGAAGGTAATTTTTCGGAACTTGGAAACTTGTATGTCAAAATGACTTTTGACAATTATTAGGCGTTCCTAATATTAAGAATTATAAGCAATGTTCAAAATGACTTCCGAAATGTAAATCGGATCAGTTTTGACAAAGTTATGGCAGCTAAAGTCTCAGAAGATAATTTTTAGAAACTTGGAAACTATTATGTCAACATAATTTTTGGGAACTTGGAAACTTTTATGCCAACATGGATTTTGACAAGAAAACAAAAGTTTTCAAGTTTTTCAAATTTGAATGCAGAATTATTAAGAACGATAAGCAACTATCAAAATGACTTCCGAAATGTAAATCGGATCAATTTTGACAAAGTTATGGCAGTTTAAAGTCTCAGAAGGTAATTTTTGGGAATTTGGAAACTTTCATGTCAAAATTACTTTTGACAAGAAAACAAAAGTTTTCAAGTTTTTCGACTTTGAATGCAGAATTATTAAGAACGATAAGCAATGATCAAAATGACTTCAGAAATGTAAATCGGATTAATTTTGACAAAGTTATGGCAGTTTAAAGTCTCAGAAGGTAATTTTTGGGAATTTGGAAACTTTTATGTCAAAATGACTTTTGACAAGAAAACAAAAGTTTTCAAGTTTTTCGACTTTGAATGCAGAATTATTAAGAACGATAAGCAATGTAAATCGGATCAGCTTTGACAAATTTATGGCAGCTAAAGTCGCAGAAGAGAATTTTTAGAAACTTGGAAACTTTTATGTTAACATTATTTTTGGGAACTTGGAAACTTTAATGCCAACATGGATTTTGACAAGAAAACAAAAGTTTTCAAGTTTTTCGACTTTGAATGCAGAATAATTAAGAACGATAAGCAACTATCAAAATGACTTCCGAAATGTAAATCGGAACAACTTTGATAAAGTTATGGCAGTTTAAAGTCTCAGAAGATAATTTTTGGGAACTTATAAACTTTTATGTCAACATGACTTTTGACAAGAAAACAAAAGTTTTCAAGTTTTTCGACTTTGAATACAGAATTATTAAGAACGATAAGCAATGATCAAAATGACTTCAGAAATGTAAATCGGATCAGTTTTGACAAATTTATGGCAGCTTAAGTCTCAGAAGATAATTTTAAGAAACTTGGAAACTTTTATGTCAACATAAATTTTGGGAACTTGGAAACTTTTATGCCAACATGGATTTTGACAAGAAAACAAAAGTTTTCAAGTTTTTCGACTTTGAATGCAGAATTATTAAGAACGATAAGCAATGATCAAAATAGCTTCCGAAATGTAAATCAGATCAGTTTTGACAAAGTTATGGCAGTTTAAAGTCTCAGAAGGTAATTTTTGGGAACTTGGAAACTTTTATGTCAACATGACTTTTGACAAGAAAGCAAAAATTATCAAGTTTTTCGACTTTGAATGCAGAATTATTAAGAACGATAAGCAAGTATCAAAATGACTTCCGAAATGTAAATCGGAACAACTTTGACAAAGTTATGGCAGTTTAAAGTCTCAGAAGATAATTTTTGGAAACTTGGAAACTTTTATGTCAACATGACTTTTGACAAGAAAACAAAAGTTTTCAAGTTTTTCGACTTTGAATGCAGAATTATTAAGAACGATAAGCAAAATGACTTCAGAAATGTAAACCGGATCAGTTTTGACAAAGTTATGGCAGTTTAAAGTCTCAGAAGATAATTTTTGGGAACTTGCAAAATTTTATGTCAACATGACTTTTGACAACAAAACATAAGTTTTCAAGTTTTTCGACTTTAAATGCAGAATTATTAAGAACGATAAGCAATGTTCAAAATGATTTCAGAACTGTAAATCGGATCAGATTTGACAAAGTTATGGCAGTTTAAAGTCTCAGAAGATAATTTTTGGGAACTTGGAAACTTTTATGTCAACATGACTTTTGACAAGAAAATAAAAGTTTTCAAGTTTTTCGACTTTGAATACAGAATTATTAAGAACGATAAGCAATGATCAAAATGACTTCCGAAATGTAAATCGGATCAGTTTTGACAAAGTTATGGCAGTTTGAAGTCTCAGAAGGTAATTTTTTGGAACTTGGAAACTTTTATGTCAACATGACTTTTGACAAGAAAACAAAAGTTTTCAAGTTTTTCGAATTTGAATGCAGAATTATTCAGAACGATAAGCAACTTAAGCAACTATCAAAATGACTTCCGAAATGTAAATCGGATCAATTTTGACAAAGTTATGGCAGTTTAAAGTCTCAGAAGGTAATTTTTGGGAACTTGGCAACTTTTATGTTAACATGACTTATGACAAGAAAACAACAGTTTTGAAGTTTTTCGACTTTGAATGCAGAATTATTAAGAAGGATAAGCAATAATCAAAATAACTTCCGAAATGTAAATCGGATCAGTTTTGACAAAGTTATGGCAGTTTGAAGTCTCAGAATGTAATTTTTGGGAACTTGGAAACTCTTATGTCAACATGACTTTTGACAAGAAAACAAAAGTTTTCAAGTTTTTCGACTTTGAATGCAGAATTATTCAGAACGATAAGCAACTATAAAAATGACTTCCGAAATGTAAATCGGATCAATTTTGACAAAGTTATGGCAGTTTAAAGTCTCAGAAGGTAATTTTTGGGAACTTGGCTACTTTAATGTAAACATGACTTATGACAAGAAAACAACAGTTTTGAAGTTTTTCGACTTTGAATGCAGAATTATTAAGAACGATAAGCCATAATCAAAATAACTTCCGAAATGTAAATCGGATCAGTTTTGACAAAGTTATGGCAGTTTGAAGTCTCAGAATGTAATTTTTGGGAACTTGGAAACTCTAATGTCAACATGACTTTTGACAAGAAAACAAAAGTTTTCAAGTTTTTCGACTTTGAATGCAGAATTATTAAGAACGATAAGCAACTATCAAAATGACTTCCGAAATGTAAATCGGAACAATTTTGACAAAGTATGGCAGTTTAAAGTCTCAGAAGGTAATTTTTGGGAACTTGGAAACATTTATGTCAACATTACTTTGACAAGAAACCAAAGTTTTCAAGTTTTTCGACTTTGAATGCAGAATTATTAAGAACGATAAGCAATGATCAAAATAACTTCCGAAATGTAAATCGGATCAGTTTTGACAAAGTTATGGCAGTTTAAAGTCTCAGAAGGTAATTTTTGGGAACTTGAAAACTTGTATGTGAACATGACTTTTGACAAGAAAACAAAAGTTTTCAAGTTTTTCGACTTTGAATGCAGAATTATTAAGAACGATAAGCAATGTTCAAAATGACTTCAGAAATGTAAACCGGATCAGTTTTGACAAAGTTATGGCAGTTTAAAGTCTCAGAAGATAATTTTTGGGAACTTGCAAAATTTTATGTCAACATGACTTTTGACAAGAAAGCATAAGTTTTCAAGTTTTTCAACTTTAAATGCAGAATTATTAAGAACGATAAGCAATGTTCAAAATGATTTCAGAACTGTAAATCGGATCAGAATTGACAAAGTTATGGCAGTTTAAAGTAAAGAAGATAATTTTTGGGAACTTGGAAACTTTTATGTCAACATGACTTTTGACAAGAAAATAAAAGTTTTCAAGTTTTTCGACTTTGAATACAGAATTATTAGGAACGATAAGCAATGATCAAAATGACTTCCGAAATGTAAATCGGATCAGTTTTGACAAAGTTATGGCAGTTTGAAGTCTCAGAAGGTAATTTTTCGGAACTTGGAAACTTGTATGTCAAAATGACTTTTGACAAGAAAACAAAAGTTTTCAAGTTTTTTGACTTTGAATGCAGAAATATTAAGAACGATAAGCAATGTTATGGCAAAGTTATGGCAGTTTAAAGTCTCAGAAGATAATTTTTGGGAACTTGGAAACTTTAATGTCAACATGACTTTATACAAGAAAACAAAAGTTTTGAAGTTTTTCGACTTTGAATGCAGAATTATTAAGAACGATAAGCAATGATCAAAATAACTTCCGAAATGTAAATCGGATCAATTTGACAAAGTTATGGCAGTTTAAAGTCTCAGAAGGTAATTTTTGGGAACTTGGAAACTTGTATGTGAACATGACTTTTGACAAGAAAACAAAAGTTTTCAAGTTTTTCGAATTTGAATGCAGAATTATTAGGAACGATAAGCAATGTTATGGCAAAGTTATGGCAGTTTAAAGTCTCAGAAGATAATTTTTGAGAACTTGGAAACTTTTATGTCAACTTAACTTTTGACTAGAAAACAAAAGTTTTCAAGTTTTTCGAAATTGAATGCAGAATTATTAGGCGTTCCTAATATTAAGAATTATAAGCAATGTTCAAAATGACTTCCGAAATGTAAATCGGATCAGTTTTGACAAAGTTATGGCAGCTAAAGTCTCAGAAGATAATTTTTAGAAACTTGGAAACTATTATGTCAACATAATTTTTGGGAACTTGGAAACTTTTATGCCAACATGGATTTTGACAAGAAAACAAAAGTTTTCAAGTTTTTCAAATTTGAATGCAGAATTATTAAGAACGATAAGCAACTATCAAAATGACTTCCGAAATGTAAATCGGATCAATTTTGACAAAGTTATGGCAGTTTAAAGTCTCAGAAGGTAATTTTTGGGAATTTGGAAACTTTCATGTCAAAATTACTTTTGACAAGAAAACAAAAGTTTTCAAGTTTTTCGACTTTGAATGCAGAATTATTAAGAACGATAAGCAATGATCAAAATGACTTCAGAAATGTAAATCGGATTAGTTTTGACAAAGTTATGGCAGTTTAAAGTCTCAGAAGGTAATTTTTGGGAATTTGGAAACTTTTATGTCAAAATGACTTTTGACAAGAAAACAAAAGTTTTCAAGTTTTTCGACTTTGAATGCAGAATTATTAAGAACGATAAGCAATGTAAATCGGATCAGCTTTGACAAATTTATGGCAGCTAAAGTCGCAGAAGAGAATTTTTAGAAACTTGGAAACTTTTATGTTAACATTATTTTTGGGAACTTGGAAACTTTAATGCCAACATGGATTTTGACAAGAAAACAAAAGTTTTCAAGTTTTTCGACTTTGAATGCAGAATAATTAAGAACGATAAGCAACTATCAAAATGACTTCCGAAATGTAAATCGGAACAACTTTGACAAAGTTATGGCAGTTTAAAGTCTCAGAAGATAATTTTTGGAAACTTGGAAACTTTTATGTCAACATGACTTTTGACAAGAAAACAAAAGTTTTCAAGTTTTTCGACTTTGAATGCAGAATTATTAAGAACGATAAGCAAAATGACTTCAGAAATGTAAACCGGATCAGTTTTGACAAAGTTATGGCAGTTTAAAGTCTCAGAAGATAATTTTTGGGAACTTGCAAAATTTTATGTCAACATGACTTTTGACAACAAAACATAAGTTTTCAAGTTTTTCGACTTTAAATGCAGAATTATTAAGAACGATAAGCAATGTTCAAAATGATTTCAGAACTGTAAATCGGATCAGATTTGACAAAGTTATGGCAGTTTAAAGTCTCAGAAGATAATTTTTGGGAACTTGGAAACTTTTATGTCAACATGACTTTTGACAAGAAAATAAAAGTTTTCAAGTTTTTCGACTTTGAATACAGAATTATTAAGAACGATAAGCAATGATCAAAATGACTTCCGAAATGTAAATCGGATCAGTTTTGACAAAGTTATGGCAGTTTGAAGTCTCAGAAGGTAATTTTTTGGAACTTGGAAACTTTTATGTCAACATGACTTTTGACAAGAAAACAAAAGTTTTCAAGTTTTTCGAATTTGAATGCAGAATTATTCAGAACGATAAGCAACTTAAGCAACTATCAAAATGACTTCCGAAATGTAAATCGGATCAATTTTGACAAAGTTATGGCAGTTTAAAGTCTCAGAAGGTAATTTTTGGGAACTTGGCAACTTTTATGTTAACATGACTTATGACAAGAAAACAACAGTTTTGAAGTTTTTCGACTTTGAATGCAGAATTATTAAGAAGGATAAGCAATAATCAAAATAACTTCCGAAATGTAAATCGGATCAGTTTTGACAAAGTTATGGCAGTTTGAAGTCTCAGAATGTAATTTTTGGGAACTTGGAAACTCTTATGTCAACATGACTTTTGACAAGAAAACAAAAGTTTTCAAGTTTTTCGACTTTGAATGCAGAATTATTCAGAACGATAAGCAACTATAAAAATGACTTCCGAAATGTAAATCGGATCAATTTTGACAAAGTTATGGCAGTTTAAAGTCTCAGAAGGTAATTTTTGGGAACTTGGCTACTTTAATGTAAACATGACTTATGACAAGAAAACAACAGTTTTGAAGTTTTTCGACTTTGAATGCAGAATTATTAAGAACGATAAGCCATAATCAAAATAACTTCCGAAATGTAAATCGGATCAGTTTTGACAAAGTTATGGCAGTTTGAAGTCTCAGAATGTAATTTTTGGGAACTTGGAAACTCTAATGTCAACATGACTTTTGACAAGAAAACAAAAGTTTTCAAGTTTTTCGACTTTGAATGCAGAATTATTAAGAACGATAAGCAACTATCAAAATGACTTCCGAAATGTAAATCGGAACAATTTTGACAAAGTATGGCAGTTTAAAGTCTCAGAAGGTAATTTTTGGGAACTTGGAAACATTTATGTCAACATTACTTTGACAAGAAACCAAAGTTTTCAAGTTTTTCGACTTTGAATGCAGAATTATTAAGAACGATAAGCAATGATCAAAATAACTTCCGAAATGTAAATCGGATCAGTTTTGACAAAGTTATGGCAGTTTAAAGTCTCAGAAGGTAATTTTTGGGAACTTGAAAACTTGTATGTGAACATGACTTTTGACAAGAAAACAAAAGTTTTCAAGTTTTTCGACTTTGAATGCAGAATTATTAAGAACGATAAGCAATGTTCAAAATGACTTCAGAAATGTAAACCGGATCAGTTTTGACAAAGTTATGGCAGTTTAAAGTCTCAGAAGATAATTTTTGGGAACTTGCAAAATTTTATGTCAACATGACTTTTGACAAGAAAGCATAAGTTTTCAAGTTTTTCAACTTTAAATGCAGAATTATTAAGAACGATAAGCAATGTTCAAAATGATTTCAGAACTGTAAATCGGATCAGAATTGACAAAGTTATGGCAGTTTAAAGTAAAGAAGATAATTTTTGGGAACTTGGAAACTTTTATGTCAACATGACTTTTGACAAGAAAATAAAAGTTTTCAAGTTTTTCGACTTTGAATACAGAATTATTAGGAACGATAAGCAATGATCAAAATGACTTCCGAAATGTAAATCGGATGAGTTTTGACAAAGTTATGGCAGTTTGAAGTCTCAGAAGTTAATTTTTCGGAACTTGGAAACTTGTATGTCAAAATGACTTTTGACAAGAAAACAAAAGTTTTCAAGTTTTTTGACTTTGAATGCAGAAATATTAAGAACGATAAGCAATGTTATGGCAAAGTTATGGCAGTTTAAAGTCTCAGAAGATAATTTTTGGGAACTTGGAAACTTTAATGTCAACATGACTTTATACAAGAAAACAAAAGTTTTGAAGTTTTTCGACTTTGAATGCAGAATTATTAAGAACGATAAGCAATGATCAAAATAACTTCCGAAATGTAAATCGGATCAATTTGACAAAGTTATGGCAGTTTAAAGTCTCAGAAGGTAATTTTTGGGAACTTGGAAACTTGTATGTGAACATGACTTTTGACAAGAAAACAAAAGTTTTCAAGTTTTTCGAATTTGAATGCAGAATTATTAGGAACGATAAGCAATGTTATGGCAAAGTTATGGCAGTTTAAAGTCTCAGAAGATAATTTTTGAGAACTTGGAAACTTTTATGTCAACTTAACTTTTGACTAGAAAACAAAAGTTTTCAAGTTTTTCGAAATTGAATGCAGAATTATTAGGCGTTCCTAATATTAAGAATTATAAGCAATGTTCAAAATGACTTCCGAAATGTAAATCGGATCAGTTTTGACAAAGTTATGGCAGCTAAAGTCTCAGAAGATAATTTTTAGAAACTTGGAAACTATTATGTCAACATAATTTTTGGGAACTTGGAAACTTTTATGCCAACATGGATTTTGACAAGAAAACAAAAGTTTTCAAGTTTTTCAAATTTGAATGCAGAATTATTAAGAACGATAAGCAACTATCAAAATGACTTCCGAAATGTAAATCGGATCAATTTTGACAAAGTTATGGCAGTTTAAAGTCTCAGAAGGTAATTTTTGGGAATTTGGAAACTTTCATGTCAAAATTACTTTTGACAAGAAAACAAAAGTTTTCAAGTTTTTCGACTTTGAATGCAGAATTATTAAGAACGATAAGCAATGATCAAAATGACTTCAGAAATGTAAATCGGATTAGTTTTGACAAAGTTATGGCAGTTTAAAGTCTCAGAAGGTAATTTTTGGGAATTTGGAAACTTTTATGTCAAAATGACTTTTGACAAGAAAACAAAAGTTTTCAAGTTTTTCGACTTTGAATGCAGAATTATTAAGAACGATAAGCAATGTAAATCGGATCAGCTTTGACAAATTTATGGCAGCTAAAGTCGCAGAAGAGAATTTTTAGAAACTTGGAAACTTTTATGTTAACATTATTTTTGGGAACTTGGAAACTTTAATGCCAACATGGATTTTGACAAGAAAACAAAAGTTTTCAAGTTTTTCGACTTTGAATGCAGAATAATTAAGAACGATAAGCAACTATCAAAATGACTTCCGAAATGTAAATCGGAACAACTTTGATAAAGTTATGGCAGTTTAAAGTCTCAGAAGATAATTTTTGGGAACTTATAAACTTTTATGTCAACATGACTTTTGACAAGAAAACAAAAGTTTTCAAGTTTTTCGACTTTGAATACAGAATTATTAAGAACGATAAGCAATGATCAAAATGACTTCAGAAATGTAAATCGGATCAGTTTTGACAAATTTATGGCAGCTTAAGTCTCAGAAGATAATTTTAAGAAACTTGGAAACTTTTATGTCAACATAAATTTTGGGAACTTGGAAACTTTTATGCCAACATGGATTTTGACAAGAAAACAAAAGTTTTCAAGTTTTTCGACTTTGAATGCAGAATTATTAAGAACGATAAGCAATGATCAAAATAGCTTCCGAAATGTAAATCAGATCAGTTTTGACAAAGTTATGGCAGTTTAAAGTCTCAGAAGGTAATTTTTGGGAACTTGGAAACTTTTATGTCAACATGACTTTTGACAAGAAAGCAAAAATTATCAAGTTTTTCGACTTTGAATGCAGAATTATTAAGAACGATAAGCAAGTATCAAAATGACTTCCGAAATGTAAATCGGAACAACTTTGACAAAGTTATGGCAGTTTAAAGTCTCAGAAGATAATTTTTGGAAACTTGGAAACTTTTATGTCAACATGACTTTTGACAAGAAAACAAAAGTTTTCAAGTTTTTCGACTTTGAATGCAGAATTATTAAGAACGATAAGCAAAATGACTTCAGAAATGTAAACCGGATCAGTTTTGACAAAGTTATGGCAGTTTAAAGTCTCAGAAGATAATTTTTGGGAACTTGGAAACTTTTATGTCAACATGACTTTTGACAACAAAACATAAGTTTTCAAGTTTTTCGACTTTAAATGCAGAATTATTAAGAACGATAAGCAATGTTCAAAATGATTTCAGAACTGTAAATCGGATCAGATTTGACAAAGTTATGGCAGTTTAAAGTCTCAGAAGATAATTTTTGGGAACTTGGAAACTTTTATGTCAACATGACTTTTGACAAGAAAATAAAAGTTTTCAAGTTTTTCGACTTTGAATACAGAATTATTAAGAACGATAAGCAATGATCAAAATGACTTCCGAAATGTAAATCGGATCAGTTTTGACAAAGTTATGGCAGTTTGAAGTCTCAGAAGGTAATTTTTTGGAACTTGGAAACTTTTATGTCAACATGACTTTTGACAAGAAAACAAAAGTTTTCAAGTTTTTCGAATTTGAATGCAGAATTATTCAGAACGATAAGCAACTATCAAAATGACTTCCGAAATGTAAATCGGATCAATTTTGACAAAGTTATGGCAGTTTAAAGTCTCAGAAGGTAATTTTTGGGAACTTGGCAACTTTTATGTTAACATGACTTATGACAAGAAAACAACAGTTTTGAAGTTTTTCGACTTTGAATGCAGAATTATTAAGAAGGATAAGCAATAATCAAAATAACTTCCGAAATGTAAATCGGATCAGTTTTGACAAAGTTATGGCAGTTTGAAGTCTCAGAATGTAATTTTTGGGAACTTGGAAACTCTTATGTCAACATGACTTTTGACAAGAAAACAAAAGTTTTCAAGTTTTTCGACTTTGAATGCAGAATTATTCAGAACGATAAGCAACTATAAAAATGACTTCCGAAATGTAAATCGGATCAATTTTGACAAAGTTATGGCAGTTTAAAGTCTCAGAAGGTAATTTTTGGGAACTTGGCTACTTTAATGTAAACATGACTTATGACAAGAAAACAACAGTTTTGAAGTTTTTCGACTTTGAATGCAGAATTATTAAGAACGATAAGCCATAATCAAAATAACTTCCGAAATGTAAATCGGATCAGTTTTGACAAAGTTATGGCAGTTTGAAGTCTCAGAATGTAATTTTTGGGAACTTGAAAACTCTAATGTCAACATGACTTTTGACAAGAAAACAAAAGTTTTCAAGTTTTTCGACTTTGAATGCAGAATTATTAAGAACGATAAGCAACTATCAAAATGACTTCCGAAATGTAAATCGGAACAATTTTGACAAAGTATGGCAGTTTAAAGTCTCAGAAGGTAATTTTTGGGAACTTGGAAACATTTATGTCAACAATACTTTGACAAGAAACCAAAGTTTTCAAGTTTTTCGACTTTGAATGCAGAATTATTAAGAACGATAAGCAATGATCAAAATAACTTCCGAAATGTAAATCGGATCAGTTTTGACAAAGTTATGGCAGTTTAAAGTCTCAGAAGGTAATTTTTGGGAACTTGAAAACTTGTATGTGAACATGACTTTTGACAAGAAAACAAAAGTTTTCAAGTTTTTCGACTTTGAATGCAGAATTATTAAGAACGATAAGCAATGTTCAAAATGACTTCAGAAATGTAAACCGGATCAGTTTTGACAAAGTTATGGCAGTTTAAAGTCTCAGAAGATAATTTTTGGGAACTTGCAAAATTTTATGTCAACATGACTTTTGACAAGAAAGCATAAGTTTTCAAGTTTTTCAACTTTAAATGCAGAATTATTAAGAACGATAAGCAATGTTCAAAATGATTTCAGAACTGTAAATCGGATCAGAATTGACAAAGTTATGGCAGTTTAAAGTAAAGAAGATAATTTTTGGGAACTTGGAAACTTTTATGTCAACATGACTTTTGACAAGAAAATAAAAGTTTTCAAGTTTTTCGACTTTGAATACAGAATTATTAGGAACGATAAGCAATGATCAAAATGACTTCCGAAATGTAAATCGGATCAGTTTTGACAAAGTTATGGCAGTTTGAAGTCTCAGAAGGTAATTTTTGGGAACTTGGAAACTTTTATGTCAACATGACTTTTGACAAGAAAACAAAAGTTTTCAAGTTTTTCGAATTTGAATGCAGAATTATTCAGAACGATAAGCAACTATCAAAATGACTTCCGAAATGTAAATCGGATCAATTTTGACAAAGTTATGGCAGTTTAAAGTCTCAGAAGGTAATTTTTGGGAGCTTGGCAACTTTTATGTCAACATGACTTATGACAAGAAAACAACAGTTTTGAAGTTTTTCGACTTTGAATGCAGAATTATTAAGAACGATAAGCAATAATCAAAATAACTTCCGAAATGTAAATCGGATCAGTTTTGACAAAGTTATGGCAGTTTGAAGTCTCAGAATGTAATTTTTGGGAACTTGGAAACTCTTATGTCAACATGACTTTTGACAAGAAAACAAAAGTTTTCAAGTTTTTCGACTTTGAATGCAGAATTATTAAGAACGATAAGCAACTATCAAAATGACTTCCGAAATGTAAATCGGATCAATTTTGACAAAGCTATGGCAGTTTAAAGTCTCAGAAGGTAATTTTTGGGAACTTGGCAACTTTTATGTTAAAATGACTTATGACAAGAAAACAACAGTTTTGAAGTTTTTCGACTTTGAATGCAGAATTATTAAGAACGATAAGCAATAATCAAAATAACTTCCGAAATGTAAATCGGATCAGTTTTGACAAAGTTATGGCAGTTTGAAGTCTCAGAATGTAATTTTTGGGAACTTGGAAACTCTTATGTCAACATGACTTTTGACAAGAAAACAAAAGTTTTCAAGTTTTTCGACTTTGAATGCAGAATTATTAAGAACGATAAGCAACTATCAAAATGACTTCCGAAATGTAAATCGGAACAATTTTGACAAAGTATGGCAGTTTAAAGTCTCAGAAGGTAATTTTTGGGAACTTGGAAACATTTATGTCAACATAACTGTTGACAAGAAACCAAAGTTTTCAAGTTTTTCGACTTTGAATGCAGAATTATTAAGAACGATAAGCAATGATCAAAATTACTTCCGAAATGTAAATCGGATCAGTTTTGACAAAGTTATGGCAGTTTACAGTCTCAGAAGGTAATTTTTGGGAATTTGGAAACTTTTATGTCAACATGACTTATGACACGAAAACAACAGTTTTGAAGTTTTTCGAATTTGAATGCAGAATTATTAAGAACGATAAGCAATGTTATGGCAAAGCTATGGCAGTTTAAAGTCTCAGAAGATAATTTTTGAGAACTTGGAAACTTTTATGTCAACATGACTTTTGACAAGAAACCAAAGTTTTCAAGTTTTTCGACTTTGAATGCAGAATTATTAAGAACGATAAGCAATGATCAAAATAACTTCCGAAATGTAAATCGGATCAGTTTTGACAAAGTTATGGCAGTTTAAAGTCTCAGAAGGTAATTTTTGGGAACTTGGAAACTTGTATGTGAACATGACTTTTGACAAGATAACAAAAGTTTTCAAGTTTTTCGAATTTGAATGCAGAATTATTAGGAACGATAAGCAAAATGACTTCCGAAATGTAAATCGGAACAACTTTGACAAAGTTATGGCAGTTTAAAGTCTCAGAAGATAATTTTTGGGAACTTGGAAACTTTTATGTCAACATGACTTTTGACAAGAAAACAAAAGTTTTCAAGTTTTTCGACTTTGAATGCAGAATTATTAAGAACGATAAGCAACTATCAAAATGACTTCCGAAATGTAAATCGGATCAATTTTGACAAAGTTATGTCAGTTTAAAGTCTCAGACGGTAATTTTTGGGAACTTGGCAACTTTTATGTTAACATGACTTATGACAAGAAAACAACAGCTTTGAAGTTTTTCGACTTTGAATGCAGAATTATTAAGAACGATAAGCAATAATCAAAATAACTTCCGAAATGTAAATCGGATCAGTTTTTACAAAGTTATGGCAGTTTGAAGTCTCAGAATGTAATTTTTGGGAACTTGGAAACTTTTATGTCAACATAACTTTTGACAAGAAAACAAAAGTTTTCAAGTTTTTCGACTTTGAATGCAGCATTATTCAGAACGATAAGCAACTATCAAAATGACTTCAGAAATGTAAATCGGATCAGTTTTGACAAAGTTATGGCAGTTTGAAGTCTCAGAAGGTAATTTTTGGGAACTTTGAAACTTTTATGTCAACATAACTTTTGACAAGAAAACAAAAGTTTTCAAGTTTTTCGACTTTGAATGCAGAATTATTAAGAACGATAAGCAACTATCAAAATGACTTCCGAAATGTAAATCGGAACAATTTTGACAAAGTATGGCAGTTTAAAGTCTCAGAAGGTAATTTTTGGGAACTTGGAAACATTTATGTCAACATTACTTTTGACAAGAAACCAAAGTTTTCAAGTTTTTCGACTTTGAATGCAGAATTATTAAGAACTATAAGCAATGTTATGGCAAAGTTATGGCAGTTTAAAGTCTCAGAAGATAATTTTTGAGAACTTGGAAACTTTTATGTCAACATGACTTTTGACAAGAAACCAAAGTTTTCAAGTTTTTCGACTTTGAATGCAGAATTATTAAGAACGATAAGCAACTATCAAAATAACTTCCGAAATGTAAATCGGATCAGTTTTGACAAAGTTATGGCAGTTTAAAGTCTCAGAAGGTAATTTTTGGGAACTTGGAAACTTGTATGTGAACATGACTTTTGACAAGAAAACAAAAGTTTTCAAGTTTTTCGACTTTGAATGCAGAATTATTAAGAACGATAAGCAATGTTCAAAATGACTTCAGAAATGTAAACCGGATCAGTTTTGACAAAGTTATGGCAGTTTAAAGTCTCAGAAGATAATTTTTGGGAACTTGCAAAATTTTATGTCAACATGACTTTTGACAAGAAAACATAAGTTTTCAAGTTTTTCGACTTTGAATACAGAATTATTAAGAACGATAAGCAATGATCAAAATGACTTCCGAAATGTAAATCGGATCAGTTTTGACAAAGTTATGGCAGTTTAAAGTCTCAGAAGGTAATTTTTGGGAACTTGGAAACTTTTATGTCAACATGACTTTTGACAAGAAAACAAAAGTTTTCAAGTTTTTCGAATTTTAATGCAGAATTATTCAGAACGATAAGCAACTATCAAAATGACTTCCGAAATGTAAATCGGATCAATTTCGACAAAGTTATGGCAGTTAAAAGTCTCAGAAGTTAATTTTTGGGAACTTGGCAACTTTGATGTTAAAATGACTTATGACAAGAAAACAACAGTTTTGAAGTTTTTCGACTTTGAATGCAGAATTATTAAGAACGATAAGCAATAATCAAAATAACTTCCGAAATGTAAATCGGATCAGTTTTGACAAAGTTATGGCAGTTTGAAGTCTCAGAATGTAATTTTTGGGAACTTGGAAACTCTTATGTCAACATGATTTTTGACAAGAAAACAAAAGTTTTCAAGTTTTTCGACTTTGAATGCAGAATTATTAAGAACGATAAGCAACTATCAAAATGACTTCCGAAATGTAAATCGGATCAATTTTGACAAAGTTATGGCAGTTTAAAGTCTCAGAAGGTAATATTTGGGAACTTGGCAACTTTTATGTTAAAATGACTTATGACAAGAAAACAACAGTTTTGAAGATTTTCGACTTTGAATGCAGAATTATTAAGAACGATAAGCAATAATCAAAATAACTTCCGAAATGTAAATCGGATCAGTTTTGACAAAGTTATGGCAGTTTGAAGTCTCAGAATGTAATTTTTGGGAACTTGGAAACTCTTATGTCAACATGACTTTTGACAAGAAAACAAAAGTTTTCAAGTTTTTCGACTTTGAATGCAGAATTATTAAGAACGATAAGCAACTATCAAAATGACTTCCGAAATGTAAATCGGAACAATTTTGACAAAGTATGGCAGTTTAAAGTCTCAGAAGGTAATTTTTGGGAACTTGGAAACATTTATGTCAACATTACTGTTGACAAGAAACCAAAGTTTTCAAGTTTTTCGACTTTGAATGCAGAATTATTAAGAACGATAAGCAATGATCAAAATAACTTCCGAAATGTAAATCGGATCAGTTTTGACAAAGTTATGGCAGTTTACAGTCTCAGAAGGTTATTTTTGGGAACTTGGCAACTTTTATGATAAAATGACTTATGACAAGAAAACAACAGTTTTGAAGTTTTTCGACTTTGAATGCAGAATTATTAAGAACGATAAGCAATGATCAAAATAACTTCCGAAATGTAAATCGGATCAGTTTTGACAAAGTTATGGCAGTTTAAAGTCTCAGAAGGTAATTTTTGGAACTTGGAAACTTGTATGTGAACATGATTTTTGACAAGAAAACAAAAGTTTTCAAGTTTTTCGAATTTGAATGCAGAATTATTAGGAACGATAAGCAAAATGACTTCCGAAATGTAAATCGGAACAACTTTGACAAAGTTATGGCAGTTTAAAGTCTCAAGAGATAATTCTTGGGAACTTGGAAACTTTTATGTCAACATGACTTTTGACAAGAAAACAAAAGTTTTCAAGTTTTTCGACTTTGAATGCAGAATTATTAAGAACGATAAGCAATGTTCAAAATGACTTCAGAACTGTAAATCGGATCAGATTTGACAAAGTTATGGCAGTTTGAAGTCTCAGAAGGTAATTTTTGGGAACTTGGAAACTTTTATGTCAACATGACTTTTGACAAGAAAACAAAAGTTTTCAAGTTTTTCGAATTGGAATGCAGAATTATTCAGAACGATAAGCAACTATCAAAATGACTTCCGAAATGTAAATCGGATCAATTTTGACAAAGTTATGTCAGTTTAAAGTCTCAGAAGATAATTTTTGGGAACTTGGCAACTTTTATGTCAACATGACTTTTGACAAGAAAACAAAAGTTTTCAAGTTTTTCGACTTTAAATGCAGAATTATTAAGAACGATAAGCAATGTTCAAAATGACTTCAGAACTGTAAATCGGATCAGATTTGACAAAGTTATGGCAGTTTGAAGTCTCAGAAGGTAATTTTTGGGAACTTGGAAACTTTTATGTCAACATGACTTTTGACAAGAAAACAAAAGTTTTCTAGTTTTTCGAATTTGAATGCAGAATTATTCAGAACGATAAGCAACTATCAAAATGACTTCCGAAATGTAAATCGGATCAATTTTGACAAAGTTATGTCAGTTTAAAGTCTCAGAAGGTAGTTTTTGGGAAATTGGCAACTTTTATGTTAACATGACTTATGACAAGAAAACAACAGCTTTGAAGTTTTTCGACTTTGAATGCAGAATTATTAAGAACGATAAGCAATAATCAAAATAACTTCCGAAATGTAAATCGGATCAGTTTTGACAAAGTTATGGCAGTTTGAAGTCTCAGAATGTAATTTTTGGGAACTTGGAAACTTTTATGTCAACATGACTTTTGACAAGAAAACAAAAGTTTTCAAGTTTTTCGACTTTGAATGCAGAATTATTAAGAACGATAAGCAACTATCAAAATGACTTCCGAAATGTAAATCGGAACAATTTTGACAAAGTATGGCAGTTTAAAGTCTCAGAAGGTAATTTTTGGGAACTTGGAAACATTTATGTCAGCATAACTTTTGACAAAAAACCAAAGTTTTCAAGTTTTTCGACTTTGAATGCAGAATTATTAAGAACGATAAGCAATGATCAAAATAACTTCCGAAATGTAAATCGGATCAGTTTTGACAAAGTTATGGCAGTTTGAAGTCTCAGAAGGTAATTTTTGGGAACTTGGAAACTTGTATGTGAACATGACTTTTGAAAAGAAAGCAAAAATTTTCAAGTTTTTCGAATTTGAATGCCGAATTATTAGGAACGATAAGCAATGTTTAAAATGACTTCCGAAATGTAAATCGGATCAGTTTTGACAAAGTTATGGCAGTTTACAGTCTCAGAAGGTAATTTTTGGGAACTTGGAAACTTTTATGTCAACATGACTTTATGACACGAAAACAACAGTTTTGAAGTTTTTCGGCTTTGAATGCAGAATTATTAAGAACGATAAGCAATGTTATGGCAAAGTTATGGCAGTTTAAAGTCTCAGAAGATAATTTTTGAGAACTTGGAAACTTTTATGTCAACATGACTTTTGACAAGAAACCAAAGTTTTCAAGTTTTTCGACTTTGAATGCAGAATTATTAAGAACGATAAGCAATGATCAAAATAACTTCCGAAATGTAAATCGGATCAGTTTTGACAAAGTTATGGCAGTTTAAAGTCTCAGAAGGTAATTTTTGGGAACTTGGAAACTTGTATGTGAACATGACTTTTGACAAGAAAACAAAAGTTTTCAAGTTTTTCGAATTTGAATGCAGAATTATTAGGAACGATAAGCAATGTTCAAAATGACTTCCGAAATGTAAATCGGATCAGTTTTGACAAAGTTATGGCAGCTAAAGTCTCAGAAGATAATTTTTAGAAACTTGGAAGTTTTTATGTCAACATAATTTTTGGGAGCTTGGAAACTTTTATGCCAACATGGATTTTGACAAGAAAACAAAAGTTTTCAAGTTTTGCGACTTTGAATACAGAATTATTAAGAACGATAAGCAATGATCAAAACGACTTCCGAAATGTAAATCGGATCAATTTTGACAAAGTTATGGCAGTTTACAGTCTCAGTAGGTAATTTTTGGGAACTTGGAAACTTTTATGTCAACATGACTTATGACACGAAAACAACAGTTTTGAAGTTTTTCGACTTTGAATGCAGAATTATTAAGAACTATAAGCAATGTTCAAAATGACTTCCGAAATGTAAATCGGATCAGTTTTGACAAAGTTATGGCAGCTTAAGTCTCAGAAGATAATTTTTAGGAACTTGGAAACTTTTATGTCAACATGACTTTTGGCAAGAAAACAAAAGTTTTCAAGTTTTTCGACTTTGAATGCAGAATTATTAAGAACGATAAGCAATGTTATGGCAAAGTTATGGCAGTTTAAAGTCTCAGAAGATAATTTTTGAGAACTTGGAAACTTTTATGTCAACATGACTTTTGACAAGAAAACAAAAGTTTTCCAGTTTTTCGAATTTGAATGCAGAATTATTAAGAATTATAAGCAATGATTAAAATAACTTCCGAAATGTAAATCGGATCAGTTTTGACAAAGTTATGGCAGTTTAAAGTCTCAGAAGATAATTTTTGGGAACTTGGAAACTTGTATGTCAACATGACTTTTGACAAGAAAACAAAAGTTTTCAAGTTTTTTGACTTTGAGTACAGAATTATTAAGAACGATAAGCAATGATCAAAATGACTTCCGAAATGTAAATCGGATCAGTTTTGACAAAGTTATGGCAGTTTTAAGTCTCAGAAGATAATTTTTGGGAACTTGGAAACTTGTATGTAAACATGACTTTTGACAAGAAAACAAAAGCTTTCAAGTTTTTCGAATTTGAATGCAGAATTATTAGGAACGATAAGCAAAATGACTTCCGAAATGTAAATCGGATCAACTTTGACAAAGTTATGGCAGTTTAAAGTCTCAGAGAGATAATTCTTGGGAACTTGGAAACTTTTATGTCAACATGACTTTTGACAAGAAAACAAAAGTTTTCAAGTTTTTCGACTTTGAATGCAGAATTATTAAGAACGATAAGCAATGTTCAAAATGACTTCAGAACTGTAAATCGGATCAGATTTGACAAAGTTATGGCAGTTTGAAGTCTCAGAAGGTAATTTTTGGGAACTTGGAAACTTTTATGTCAACATGACTTTTGACAAGAAAACAAAAGTTTTCAAGTTTTTCGACTTTGAATGCAGAATTATTTAGAACGATAAGCAACTAATCAAAATGACTTCCGAAATGTAAATCGGATCAGTTTTGACAAAGTTATGGCAGTTTAAAGTCTCAGAAGGTAATTTTTGGGAACTTGGAAACTTTTATGTCAACATGACTTTTGACAAGAAAACAAAAGTTTTCAAGTTTTTCGACTTTGAATGCAGAATTATTAAGAACGAGAAGCAATGTTCAAAATGACTTCAGAAATGTAAACCGGATCAGTTTTGACAAAGTTATGGCAGTTTAAAGTCTCAGAAGATAATTTTTGGGAACTTGCGAAACTTTTATGTCAACATGACTTTTGACAAGAAAACAAAAGTTTTCAAGTTTTTCGACTTTAAATGCAGAATTATTAAGAACGATAAGCAATGTTCAAAATGACTTCAGAACTGTAAATCGGATCAGATTTGACAAAGTTATGGCAGTTTAAAGTCTCAGAAGATAATTTTTGGGAACTTAAAAACTTGTATGTCAACATGACTTTTGACAAGAAAATAAAAGTTTTCAAGTTTTTCGACTTTGAATGCAGAATTATTAAGAACGATAAGCAATGATCAAAATGACTTACGAAATGTAAATCGGATCAGTTTTGACAAAGTTATGACAGTTTGAAGTCTCAGAAGGTAATTTTTGGGAACTTGGAAACTTTTGTGTCAACATGACTTTTGACAAGAAAACAAAAGTTTTCAAGTTTTTCGACTTTGAATGCAGAATTATTAAGAACGATAAGCAACTATCAAAATGACTTCCGAAATGTAAATCGGAACATTTTTGACAAAGTATGGCAGTTTAAAGTCTCAGAAGGTAATTTTTGGGAACTTGGAAACATTTATGTCAACATTACTTTTGACAAGAATTCAAAGTTTTCAAGTTTTTCGACTTTGAATGCAGAATTATTAAGAACGATAAGCAATGATCAAAATAACTTCCGAAATGTAAATCGGATCAGTTTTGACAAAGTTATGGCAGTTTAAAGTCTCAGAAGGTAATTTTTGGGAACTTGGAAACTCGTATGTGAACATGACTTTTGACAAGAAAGCAAAAGTTTTCAAGTTTTTCGAATTTGAATGCCGAATTATTAGGAACGATAAGCAATGTTCAAAATGACTTCCGAAATTTAAATCGGATCAGTTTTGACAAAGTTATGGCAGCTTAAGTCTCAGAAGATAATTTTTAGGAACTTGGAAACTTTTATGTCAACATGACTTTTGGCAAGAAAACAAAAGTTTTCAAGTTTTTCGACTTTGAATGCAGAATTATTAAGAACGATAAGCAATGTTATGGCAAAGTTATGGCAGTTAAAAGTCTCAGAAGATAATTTTTGAGAACTTGGAAACTTTTATGTCAACATAACTTTTGACAATAAAACAAAAGTTGTCCAGTTTTTCGACTTTGAATGCAGAATTATTAAGAATTATAAGCAATGATCAAAATAACTTCCGAAATGTAAATCGGATCAGTTTTGACAAAGTTATGGCAGTTTAAAGTCTCAGAAGATAATTTTTGGAAACTTGGAAACTTGTATGTTAACATGACTTTATGACAAGAAAACAAAGTTTTCAAGTTTTTCGACTTTGAATGCAGAATTATTAAGAACGATAAGCAATGTTCAAAATGACTTCCGAAATGTAAATCGGATCAGTTTTGACAAAGTTATGGCAGCTTAAGTCTCAGAAGATAATTTTTGGGAACTTGGAAACTTTTATGTCAACATGACTTTTGGCAAGAAAACAAAAGTTTTCAAGTTTTTCGACTTTGAATGCAGAATTATTAAGAACGATAAGCAATGTTCAAAATGACTTCAGAAATGTAAATCGGATCAGTTTTGACAAAGTTATGGCAGTTTAAAGTCTCAGAAGATAATTTTTGGGAACTTGGAAACTTTTATGTCAACATGACTTTTGACAAGCAAAGCAAAAGCTTCAAGTCTAGATTAAAAAAAAAGTTCAGAAATGTAAATCGGATCAGTTTTGACAAAGTTATGGCAGTTTGAAGTCTCAGAAGGTAATTTTTGGGAACTTGGAAACTTTTATGTCAACATGACTTTTGACAAGAAAACAAAAGTTTTCAAGTTTTTCGAATTTGAATGCAGAATTATTAAGAACGATAAGCAATGATCAAAATAACTTCCGAAATGTAAATCGGATCAGTTTTGACAAAGTTATGGCAGTTTAAAGTCTCAGAAGATAATTTTTGGGAACTTGGAAACTTGTATGTCAACATGACTTTTGACAAGAAAACAAAAGTTTTCAAGTTTTTCGACTTTGAATGCAGAATTATTAAGAACGATAAGCAATGATCAAAATAACTTCCGAAATGTAAATCGGATCAGTTTTGACAAAGTTATGGCAGTTTAAAGTCTCAGAAGATAATTTTTGGGAACTTGGAAACTTTTATGTCAACATGACTTTTGACAAGAAAATAAAAGTTTTCAAGTTTTTCGACTTTGAATACAGAATTATTAAGAACGATAAGCAATGATCAAAATGACTTCCGAAATGTAAATCGGATCAGTTTTGACAAAGTTATGGCAGTTTGAAGTCTCAGAAGGTAATTTTTGGGAACTTGGAAACTTTTATGTCAACATGACTTTTGACAAGAAAACAAAAGTTTTCAAGTTTTTCGACTTTGAATGCAGAATTATTAAGAACGATAAGCAACTATCAAAATGACTTCCGAAATGTAAATCGGATCAATTTTGACAAAGTTATGGCAGTTTAAAGTCTCAGAAGGTAATTTTTGGGAACTTGGCAACTTTTATGTTAACATGACTTATGACAAGAAAACAACAGTTTTGAAGTTTTTCGACTTTGAATGCAGAATTATTAAGAACGATAAGCAATGATCAAAATAATAAATCGGATCAGTTTTGACAAAGTTATGGCAGTTTAAAGTCTCAGAAGGTAATTTTTGAGAACTTGGAAACTTTTATGTCAACATGACTTTTGACAAGAAAACAAAAGTTTTCAAGTTTTTCGACTTTGAATGCAGAATTATTAAGAACGATAAGCAATGTTCAAAATGACTTCCGAAATGTAAATCGGATCAGTTTTGACAAAGTTATGGCAGTTTAAAGTCTCAGAAGATAATTTTTGGGAACTTGCAAAATTTTATGTCAACATGACTTTTGACAAGAAAACAAAAGTTTTCAAGTTTTTCGACTTTAAATGCAGAATTATTAAGAACGATAAGCAATGTTCAAAATGACTTCAGAACTGTAAATCGGATCAGATTTGACAAAGTTATGGCAGTTTAAAGTCTCAGAAGATAATTTTTGGGAACTTGGAAACTTTTATGTCAACATAACTTTTGACAAGAAAATAAAAGTTTTCAAGTTTTTCGACTTTGAATACAGAATTATTAAGAACGATAAGCAATGATCAAAATGACTTCCGAAATGTAAATCGGATCAATTTTGACAAAGTTATGGCAGTTTAAAGTCTCAGAAGGTAATTTTTGGGAACTTGGCAACTTTTATGTCAACATGACTTTTGACAAGAAAACAAAAGTTTTCAAGTTTTTCGACTTTGAATGCAGAATTATTAAGAACGATAAGCAATGATCAAAATAACTTCCGAAATGTAAATCGGATCAGTTTTGACAAAGTTATGGCAGTTTGAAGTCTCAGAAGGTAATTTTTGGGAACTTGGAAACTTTTATGTCAACATGACTTTTGACAAGAAAACAAAAGTTTTGAAGTTTTTCGACTTTGAATGCAGAATTATTAAGAACGATAAGCAATGGGGGTTATGGCAAAGTTATGGCAGTTTAAAGTCTCAGAAGGTAATTTTTGAGAACTTGGAAACTTTTATGTCAACATGACTTTTGACAAGAAAACCAAAGTTTTCAAGTTTTTCGACTTTGAATGCAGAATTATTAAGAACGATAAGCAATGATCAAAATGACTTCCGAAATGTAAATCGGATCAGTTTTGACAAAGTTATGGCAGTTTCAAGTCTCAGAACGTAATTTTTGGGAACTTGGAAACTTTTATGTCAACATGACTTTTGACAAGAAAACAAAAGTTTTGAAGTTTTTCGACTTTGAATGCAGAATTATTAAGAACGATAAGCAATAATCAAAATAACTTCCGAAATGTAAATCGGATCAGTTTTGACAAAGTTATGGCAGTTTCAAGTCTCAGAACGTAATTTTTGGGAACTTGGAAACTTTTATGTCAACATGACTTTTGACAAGAAAACAAAAGTTTTCAAGTTTTTCGATTTTGAATGCAGAATTATTAAGAACGATAAGCAACTATCAAAATGACTTCCGAAATGTAAATCGGATTCATTTTGACAAAGTATGGCAGTTTAAAGTCTCAGAAGGTAATTTTTGGGAACTTGGAAACTTTTATGTCAACATGACTTTTGACAAGAAAACAAAAGTTTTCAAGTTTTTCGAATTTGAATGCAGAATTATTAAGAACGATAAGCAATGTTCAAAATGACTTCCGAAATGTAAATCGGATCAGTTTTGACAAAGTTATGGCAGTTTGCAGTCTCAGAAGGTAATTTTTGGAAACTTGGAAACTTTTATGTCAACATGATTTTTGGGAGCTGGAAACTTATCCAACATGGATTTTGACAAGAAACAAAGTTTTCAAGTTTTTCGACTTTGAATGCAGAATTATTAAGAACGATAAGCAATGATCAAAATAACTTCCGAAATGTAAATCGGATCAGTTTTGACAAAGTTATGGCAGTTTACAGTCTCAGAAGGTAATTTTTGGGAACTTGGAAACTTTTATGTCAACATGACTTATGACACGAAAACAACAGTTTTGAAGTTTTTCGGCTTTGAATGCAGAATTATTAAGAACGATAAGCAATGTTATGGCAAAGTTATGGCAGTTTAAAGTCTCAGAAGATAATTTTTGAGAACTTGGAAACTTTTATGTCAACATGACTTTTGACAAGAAACCAAAAGTTTTCAAGTTTTTCGACTTTGAATGCAGAATTATTAAGAACGATAAGCAATGATCAAAATAACTTCCGAAATGTAAATCGGATCAGTTTTGACAAAGTTATGGCAGTTTAAAGTCTCAGAAGGTAATTTTTGGGAACTTGGAAACTTGTATGTGAACATGACTTTTGACAAGAAAACAAAAGTTTTCAAGTTTTTCGAATTTGAATGCAGAATTATTAGGAACGATAAGCAATGTTCAAAATGACTTCCGAAATGTAAATCGGATCAGTTTTGACAAAGTTATGGCAGCTAAAGTCTCAGAAGATAATTTTTAGAAACTTCGAAGTTTTTATGTCAACATAATTTTTGGGAGCTTGGAAACTTTTATGCCAACATGGATTTTGACAAGAAAACAAAAGTTTTCAAGTTTTGCGACTTTGAATACAGAATTATTAAGAACGATAAGCAATGATCAAAATGACTTCCGAAATGTAAATCGGATCAGTTTTGACAAAGTTATGGCAGTTTACAGTCTCAGTAGGTAATTTTTGGGAACTTGGAAACTTTTATGTCAACATGACTTATGACACGAAAACAACAGTTTTGAAGTTTTTCGACTTTGAATGCAGAATTATTAAGAACGATAAGCAATGTTCAAAATGACTTCCGAAATGTAAATCGGATCAGTTTTGACAAAGTTATGGCAGCTTAAAGTCTCAGAAGATAATTTTTAGGAACTTGGAAACTTTTATGTCAACATGACTTTTGGCAAGAAAACAAAAGTTTTCAAGTTTTTCGACTTTGAATGCAGAATTATTAAGAACGATAAGCAATTTTATGGCAAAGTTATGGCAGTTTAAAGTCTCAGAAGATAATTTTTGAGAACTTGGAAACTTTTATGTCAACATGACTTTTGACAAGAAAACAAAAGTTTTCCAGTTTTTCGAATTTGAATGCAGAATTATTAAGAATTATAAGCAATGATTAAAATAACTTCCGAAATGTAAATCGGATCAGTTTTGACAAAGTTATGGCAGTTTAAAGTCTCAGAAGATAATTTTTGGGAACTTGGAAACTTGTATGTCAACATGACTTTTGACAAGAAAACAAAAGTTTTCAAGTTTTTTGACTTTGAGTACAGAATTATTAAGAACGATAAGCAATGATCAAAATGACTTCCGAAATGTAAATCGGATCAGTTTTGACAAAGTTATGGCAGTTTTAAGTCTCAGAAGATAATTTTTGGGAACTTGGAAACTTGTATGTAAACATGACTTTTGACAAGAAAACAAAAGCTTTCAAGTTTTTCGAATTTGAATGCAGAATTATTAGGAACGATAAGCAATGTTCAAAATGACTTTCGAAATGTAAATCGGATCAGTTTTGACAAAGTTATGGCAGTTTACAGTCTCAGAAGGTAATTTTTGGGAACCTGGAAACTTTTATGTCAGCATGACTTTTGGCAAGAAAACAAAAGTTTTCAAGTTTTTCGACTTTGAATGCAGAATTATTTAGAACGATAAGCAATAATCTAAATAACTTTCGAAATGTAAATCGGATCAGTTTTGACAAAGTTATGGCAGTTTAAAGTCTCAGAAGGTAATTTTTGGGGACTTGAAAACTTTTATGTCAACATGACTTTTGACAAGAAAACAAAAGTTTTCAAGTTTTTCGACTTTGAATGCAGAATTATTAAGAACGATAAGCAATGTTCAAAATGACTTCAGAAATGTAAACCGGATCAGTTTTGACAAAGTTATGGCAGTTTAAAGTCTCAGAAGATAATTTTTGGGAACTTGCAAAATTTTATGTCAACATGACTTTTGACAAGAAAACAAAAGTTTTCAAGTTTTTCGACTTTAAATGCAGAATTATTAAGAACGATAAGCAATGTTCAAAATGACTTCAGAACTGTAAATCGGATCAGATTTGACAAAGTTATGGCAGTTTAAAGTCTCAGAAGATAATTTTTGGGAACTTAAAAACTTGTATGTCAACATGACTTTTGACAAGAAAATAAAAGTTTTCAAGTTTTTCGACTTTGAATACAGAATTATTAAGAACGATAAGCAATGATCAAAATGACTTACGAAATGTAAATCGGATCAGTTTTGACAAAGTTATGGCAGTTTGAAGTCTCAGAATGTAATTTTTGGGAACTTGGAAACTTTTGTGTCAACATGACTTTTGACAAGAAAACAAAAGTTTTCAAGTTTTTCGACTTTGAATGCAGAATTATTAAGAACGATAAGCAACTATCAAAATGACTTCCGAAATGTAAATCGGAACAATTTTGACAAAGTATGGCAGTTTAAAGTCTCAGAAGGTAATTTTAGGGAACTTGGAAACATTTATGTCAACATTACTTTTGACAAGAAACCAAAGTTTTCAAGTTTTTCGACTTTGAATGCAGAATTATTAAGAACGATAAGCAATGATCAAAATAACTTCCGAAATGTAAATCGGATCAGTTTTGACAAAGTTATGGCAGTTTAAAGTCTCAGAAGGTAATTTTTGGGAACTTGGAAACTTGTATGTGAACATGACTTTTGACAAGAAAGCAAAAGTTTTCAAGTTTTTCGAATTTGAATGCCGAATTATTAGGAACGATAAGCAATGTTCAAAATGACTTCCGAAATTTATATCGGATCAGTTTTGACAAAGTTATGGCAGCTAAAGTCTCAGAAGATAATTTTTAGGAACTTGGAAACTTTTATGTCAACATGACTTTTGGCAAGAAAACAAAAGTTTTCAAGTTTTTCGACTTTGAATGCAGAATTATTAAGAACGATAAGCAATGTTATGGCAAAGTTATGGCAGTTTAAAGTCTCAGAAGATAATTTTTGAGAACTTGGAAACTTTTATGTCAACATAACTTTTGACAATAAAACAAAAGTTGTCCAGTTTTTCGACTTTGAATGCAGAATTATTAAGAATTATAAGCAATGATCAAAATAACTTCCGAAATGTAAATCGGATCAGTTTTGACAAAGTTATGGCAGTTTAAAGTCTCAGAAGATAATTTTTGGAAACTTGAAAACTTGTATGTTAACATGACTTTTGACAAGAAAACAAAAGTTTTCAAGTTTTTTGACTTTGAATACAGAATTATTAAGAACGATAAGCAATGATCAAAATGACTTCCGAAATGTAAATCGGATCAGTTTTGACAAAGTTATGGCAGTTTTAAGTCTCAAAAGGTAATTTTTGGGAACTTGGAAACTTTTATGTCAACATTACTTTTGACAAGAAAACAACAGTTTTCAAAATTTTCGACTTTGAAAGCAGAATTATTAAGAACGATAAGCAATGATCAAAATAACTTCCGAAATGTAAATCGGATCAGTTTTGACAAAGCTATGGCAGTTTAAAGTCTCAGAAGGTAATTTTTGGGAACTTGGAAACTTGTATGTCAACATGACTTTTGACAAGAAAACAAAAGTTTTCAAGTTTTTCGAATTTGAATGCAGAATTATTAGGAGCGATAAGCAATGTTCAAAAGGACTTCCGAAATGTAAATCTGATCAGTTTTGACAAAGTTATGGCAGCTTAAGTCTCAGAAAATAATTTTTCGGAACTTGGAAACTTTTATGTCAACATGACTTTATACAAGAAAGCAAGTTTTCAAGTTTTTCGACTTTGAATGCAGATTTATTAAGAACGATAAGCAATGTTCAAAATGACTTCAGAAATGTAAATCGGATCAGTTTTGACAAAGTTATGGCAGTTTAAAGTCTCAGAAGATAATTTTTGGGAACTTGGAAACTTTTATATCAACATGACTTTTGACAAGAAAGCAAGTTCAGAAATGTAAATCGGATCAGTTTTGACAAAGTTATGGCAGTTTGAAGTCTCAGAAGGTAATTTTTGGGAACTTGGAAACTTTTATGTCAACATGACTTTTGACAAGAAAACAAAAGTTTTCAAGTTTTTCGAATTTGAATGCAGAATTATTAAGAACGATAAGCAATGATCAAAATAACTTCCGAAATGTAAATGGGTCAGTTTTGACAAATTTATGGCAGTTTAAAGTCTCAGAAGGTAATTTTTGGGAACTTGGAAACTTTTATGTCAACATGACTTTTGACAAGAAAATAAAAGTTTTCAAGTTTTTCGACTTTGAATACAGAATTATTAAGAACGATAAGCAATCATCAAAATGACTTCCGAAATGTAAATCGGATCAGTTTTGACAAAGTTATGGCAGCTTAAAGTCTCAGAAGATAATTTTTAGGAACTTGGAAACTTTTATGTCAACATGACTTTTGGCAAGAAAACAAAAGTTTTCAAGTTTTTCGACTTTGAATGCAGAATTATTAAGAACGATAAGCAATTTTATGGCAAAGTTATGGCAGTTTAAAGTCTCAGAAGATAATTTTTGAGAACTTGGAAACATTTATGTCAACATGACTTTTGACAAGAAAACAAAAGTTTTCCAGTTTTTCGAATTTGAATGCAGAATTATTAAGAATTATAAGCAATGATTAAAATAACTTCCGAAATGTAAATCGGATCAGTTTTGACAAAGTTATGGCAGTTTAAAGTCTCAGAAGATAATTTTGGGAACTTGGAAACTTGTATGTCAACATGACTTTTGACAAGAAAACAAAAGTTTTCAAGTTTTTTGACTTTGAGTACAGAATTATTAAGAACGATAAGCAATGATCAAAATGACTTCCGAAATGTAAATCGGATCAGTTTTGACAAAGTTATGGCAGTTTTAAGTCTCAGAAGATAATTTTTGGGAACTTGGAAACTTGTATGTAAACATGACTTTTGACAAGAAAACAAAAGCTTTCAAGTTTTTCGAATTTGAATGCAGAATTATTAGGAACGATAAGCAATGTTCAAAATGACTTTCGAAATGTAAATCGGATCAGTTTTGACAAAGTTATGGCAGTTTACAGTCTCAGAAGGTAATTTTTGGGAACCTGGAAACTTTTATGTCAACATGACTTTTGGCAAGAAAACAAAAGTTTTCAAGTTTTTCGACTTTGAATGCAGAATTATTAAGAACGATAAGCAATGTTATGGCAAAGTTATGGCAGTTTAAAGTCTCAGAAGATAATTTTTGGGAACTTGGAAACTTGTATGTAAACATGACTTTTGACAAGAAAACAAAAGCTTTCAAGTTTTTCCACTTTGAATGCAGAATTATTTAGAACGATAAGCAATAATCAAAATAACTTCCGAAATGTAAATCGGATCAGTTTTGACAAAGTTATGGCAGTTTAAAGTCTCAGAAGGTAATTTTTGGGAACTTGGAAACTTTTATGTCAACATGACTTTTGACAAGAAAACAAAAGTTTTCAAGTTTTTCGACTTTGAATGCAGAATTATTAAGAACGATAAGCAATGTTCAAAATGACTTCAGAAATGTAAACCGGATCAGTTTTGACAAAGTTATGGCAGTTTAAAGTCTCAGAAGATAATTTTTGGGAACTTGCAAAATTTTATGTCAACATGACTTTTGACAAGAAAACAAAAGTTTTCAAGTTTTTCGACTTTAAATGCAGAATTATTAAGAACGATAAGCAATGTTCAAAATGACTTCAGAACTGTAAATCGGATCAGATTTGACAAAGTTATGGCAGTTTAAAGTCTCAGAAGATAATTTTTGGGAACTTAAAAACTTGTATGTCAACATGACTTTTGACAAGAAAATAAAAGTTTTCAAGTTTTTCGACTTTGAATACAGAATTATTAAGAACGATAAGCAATGATCAAAATGACTTACGAAATGTAAATCGGATCAGTTTTGACAAAGTTATGGCAGTTTGAAGTCTCAGAATGTAATTTTTGGGAACTTGGAAACTTTTGTGTCAACATGACTTTTGACAAGAAAACAAAAGTTTTCAAGTTTTTCGACTTTGAATGCAGAATTATTAAGAACGATAAGCAACTATCAAAATGACTTCCGAAATGTAAATCGGAACAATTTTGACAAAGTATGGCAGTTTAAAGTCTCAGAAGGTAATTTTAGGGAACTTGGAAACATTTATGTCAACATTACTTTTGACAAGAAACCAAAGTTTTCAAGTTTTTCGACTTTGAATGCAGAATTATTAAGAACGATAAGCAATGATCAAAATAACTTCCGAAATGTAAATCGGATCAGTTTTGACAAAGTTATGGCAGTTTAAAGTCTCAGAAGGTAATTTTTGGGAACTTGGAAACTTGTATGTGAACATGACTTTTGACAAGAAAGCAAAAGTTTTCAAGTTTTTCGAATTTGAATGCCGAATTATTAGGAACGATAAGCAATGTTCAAAATGACTTCCGAAATTTAAATCGTATCAGTTTTGACAAAGTTATGGCAGCTAAAGTCTCAGAAGATAATTTTTAGGAACTTGGAAACTTTTATGTCAACATGACTTTTGGCAAGAAAACAAAAGTTTTCAAGTTTTTCGACTTTGAATGCAGAATTATTAAGAACGATAAGCAATGTTATGGCAAAGTTATGGCAGTTTAAAGTCTCAGAAGATAATTTTTGAGAACTTGGAAACTTTTATGTCAACATAACTTTTGACAATAAAACAAAAGTTGTCCAGTTTTTCGACTTTGAATGCAGAATTATTAAGAATTATAAGCAATGATCAAAATAACTTCCGAAATGTAAATCGGATCAGTTTTGACAAAGTTATGGCAGTTTAAAGTCTCAGAAGATAATTTTTGGAAACTTGAAAACTTGTATGTTAACATGACTTTTGACAAGAAAACAAAAAATTTCAAGTTTTTCGAATTTGAATGCAGAATTATTAGGAGCGATAAGCAATGTTCAAAAGGACTTCCGAAATGTAAATCTGATCAGTTTTGACAAAGTTATGGCAGCTTAAGTCTCAGAAAATAATTTTTCGGAACTTGGAAACTTGTATGTCAACATGACTTTATACAAGAAAGCAAGTTTTCAAGTTTTTCGACTTTGAATGCAGATTTATTAAGAACGATAAGCAATGTTCAAAATGACTTCAGAAATGTAAATCGGATCAGTTTTGACAAAGTTATGGCAGTTTAAAGTCTCAGAAGATAATTTTTGGGAACTTGGAAACTTTTATGTCAACATGACTTTTGACAAGAAAGCAAGTTCAGAAATGTAAATCGGATCAGTTTTGACAAAGTTATGGCAGTTTGAAGTCTCAGAAGGTAATTTTTGGGAACTTGGAAACTTTTATGTCAACATGACTTTTGACAAGAAAACAAAAGTTTTCAAGTTTTTCGAATTTGAATGCAGAATTATTAAGAACGATAAGCAATGATCAAAATAGCTTCCGAAACGTAAATGGGTCAGTTTTGACAAGTTTATGGCAGTTTAAAGTCTCAGAAGGTAATTTTTGGGAACTTGGAAACTTGAATGTCAACATGACTTTTGACAAGAAAACAAAAGTTTTCAAGTTTTTCGAATTTGAATGCAGAATTATTAAGAACGATAAGCAATGATCAAAATAACTTCCGAAATGTAAATGGGTCAGTTTTGACAAATTTATGGCAGTTTAAAGTCTCAGAAGGTAATTTTTGGGAACTTGGAAACTTTTATGTCAACATGACTTTTGACAAGAAAATAAAAGTTTTCAAGTTTTTCGACTTTGAATACAGAATTATTAAGAACGATAAGCAATGATCAAAATGACTTCCGAAATGTAAATCGGATCAGTTTTGACAAAGTTATGGCAGTTTGAAGTCTCAGAAGGTAATTTTTGGGAACTTGGAAACTTTTATGTCAACATGACTTTTGACAAGAAAACAAAAGTTTTCAAGTTTTTCGAATTTGAATGCAGAATTATTCAGAACGATAAGCAACTATCAAAGTGACTTCCGAAATGTAAATCGGATCAATTTTGACAAAGTTATGGCAGTTTAAAGTCTCAGAAGGTAATTTTTGGGAACTTGGCAACTTTTATGTTAACATGACTTATGACAAGAAAACAACAGTTTTGAAGTTTTTCGACTTTAAATGCAGAATTATTAAGAACGATAAGCAATGTTATGG
Source organism: Drosophila maculinotata (assembly GCA_035045305.1). Lineage (NCBI taxonomy): Eukaryota > Metazoa > Arthropoda > Insecta > Diptera > Drosophilidae > Drosophila > Drosophila maculinotata. Next base: position 671,504 of record JAWNPD010000236.1, read on the forward strand.
CAAAGTTATGGCAGTTTAAAGTCTCAGAAGATAATTTTTGAGAACTTGGAAACTTTTATGTCAACATAACTTTTGACAAGAAAACAAAAGTTTTCAAGTTTTTCGACTTTAAATGCAGAATTATTAAGAACGATAAGCAATGTTCAAAATGACTTCAGAAATGTAAACCGGATCAGTTTTGACAAAGTTATGGCAGTTTAAAGTCTCAGAAGATAATTTTTGGGAACTTGCAAAATTTTATGTCAACATGACTTTTGACAAGAAAACAAAAGTTTTCAAGTTTTTCGACTTTAAATGCAGAATTATTAAGAACGATAAGCAATGTTCAAAATGACTTCAGAACTGTAAATCGGATCAGATTTGACAAAGTTATGGCAGTTTAAAGTCTCAGAAGATAATTTTTGGGAACTTGGAAACTTTTATGTCAACATAACTTTTGACAAGAAAATAAAAGTTTTCAAGTTTTTCGACTTTGAATACAGAATTATTAAGAACGATAAGCGATGATCAAAATGACTTCCGAAATGTAAATCGGATCAGTTTTGACAAAGTTATGGCAGTTTGAAGTCTCAGAAGGTAATTTTTGGGAACTTGGAAACTTTTATGTCAACATGACTTTTGACAAGAAAACAAAAGTTTTCAAGTTTTTCGAATTTGAATGCAGAATTATTCAGAACGATAAGCAACTATCAAAATGACTTCCGAAATGTAAATCGGATCAATTTTGACAAAGTTATGGCAGTTTAAAGTCTCAGAGGGTAATTTTTGGGAACTTGGCAACTTTTATGTTAACATGACTTATGACAAGAAAACAACAGTTTTGAAGTTTTTCGACTTTGAATGCAGAATTATTAAGAACGATAAGCAATAATCAAAATAACTTCCGAAATGTAAATCGGATCAGTTTTGACAAAGTTATGGCAGTTTGAAGTCTCAGAACGTAATTTTTGGGAACTTGGAAACTTTTATGTCAACATAACTTTTGACAAGAAAATAAAAGTTTTCAAGTTTTTCGACTTTGAATACAGAATTATTAAGAACGATAAGCGATGATCAAAATGACTTCCGAAATGTAAATCGGATCAGTTTTGACAAAGTTATGGCAGTTTAAAGTCTCAGAAGATAATTTTTGGGAACTTGCAAAATTTTATGTCAACATGACTTTTGACAAGAAAACAAAAGTTTTCAAGTTTTTCGACTTTAAATGCAGAATTATTAAGAACGATAAGCAACTATCAAAATGACTTCCGAAATGTAAATCGGATCAATTTTGACAAAGTTATGGCAGTTTAAAGTCTCAGAGGGTAATTTTTGGGAACTTGGCAACTTTTATGTTAACATGACTTATGACAAGAAAACAACAGTTTTGAAGTTTTTCGACTTTGAATGCAGAATTATTAAGAACGATAAGCAATAATCAAAATAACTTCCGAAATGTAAATCGGATCAGTTTTGACAAAGTTATGGCAGTTTGAAGTCTCAGAACGTAATTTTTGGGAACTTGGAAACTTTTATGTCAACATTACTTTTGACAAGAAAACAAAAGTTTTCAAGTTTTGCGACTTTGAATACAGAATTATTAAGAACGATAAGCAATGATCAAAATGACTTCCGAAATGTAAATCGGATCAGTTTTGACAAAGTTATGGCAGTTTGAAGTCTCAGAAGGTAATTTTTGGGAACTTGGAAACTTTTATGTCAACATGACTTTTGACAAGAAAACAAAAGTTTTCAAGTTTTTCGAATTTGAATGCAGAATTATTCAGAACGATAAGCAACTATCAAAATGACTTCCGAAATGTAAATCGGATCAATTTTGACAAAGTTATGGCAGTTTAAAGTCTCAGAGGGTAATTTTTGGGAACTTGGCAACTTTTATGTTAACATGACTTATGACAAGAAACCAAAGTTTTCAAGTTTTTCCACTTTGAATGCAGAATTATTAAGAACGATAAGCAATGATCAAAATGACTTCCGAAATGTAAATCGGATCAGTTTTGACAAAGTTATGGCAGTTTCAAGTCTCAGAAGGTTTTTTTTGGGAACTTGGAAACTTTTATGTCAACATGACTTATGACACGAAAACAACAGTTTTGAAGTTTTTCGACTTTGAATGCAGAATTATTAAGAACGATAAGCAATGTTATGGCAAAGTTATGGCAGTTTAAAGTCTCAGAAGATAATTTTTGAGAACTTGGAAACTTTTATGTCAACATGACTTTTGACAAGAAACCAAAGTTTTCAAGTTTTTCCACTTTGAATGCAGAATTATTAAGAACGATAAGCAATGATCAAAATGACTTCCGAAATGTAAATCGGATCAGTTTTGACAAAGTTATGGCAGTTTCAAGTCTCAGAACGTAATTTTTTGGAACTTTGAAACTTGTATGTGAACATGACTTTTGACAAGAAAACAAAAGTTTTGAAGTTTTTCGACTTTGATTGCAGAATTATTAAGAACGATAAGCAATAATCAAAATAACTTCCGAAATGTAAATCGGATCAGTTTTGACAAAGTTATGGCAGTTTCAAGTCTCAGAACGTAATTTTTGGGAACTTGGAAACTTTAATGTCAACATAACTTTTGACAAGAAAACAAAAATTTTCAAGTTTTTCGACTTTGAATGCAGAATTATTAAGAACGATAAGCAACTATCAAAATGACTTCCGAAATGTAAATCGGATTCATTTTGACAAAGTATGGCAGTTTAAAGTCTCAGAAGGTAATTTTTGGGAACTTGGAAACATTTATGTCAACATTACTTTTGACAAGAAACCAAAGTTTTCAAGTTTTTCGACTTTGAATGCAGAATTATTAAGAACGATAAGCAATGATCAAAATTACTTCCGAAATGTAAATCGGATCAGTTTTGACAAAGTTATGGCAGTTTAAAGTCTCAAAAGGTAATTTTTGGGAACTTGGAAACTTGTATGTGAACATGACTTTTGACAAGAAAACAAAAGTTTTTAAGTTTTTCGAATTTGAGTGCCGAATTATTAGAAACGATAAGCAATGTTCAAAATGACTTCCGAAATGTAAATCGGATCAGTTTTGACAAAGTTATGGCAGTTTGAAGTCTCAGAAGGTAATTTTTGGGAACTTGGAAACTTTTATGTCAACATGACTTATGACACGAAAACAACAGTTTTGAAGTTTTTCGACTTTGAATGCAGAATTATTAAGAACGATAAGCAATGTTATGGCAGTTTAAAGTCTCAGAAGATAATTTTTGAGAACTTGGAAACTTTTATGTCAACATGACTTTTGACAAGAAACCAAAGTTTTCAAGTTTTTCGACTTTGAATGCAGAATTATTAAGAACGATAAGCAATGTTATGGCAAAGTTATGGCAGTTTAAAGTCTCAGAAGATAATTTTTGAGAACTTGGAAACTTTTATGTCAACATGAATTTTGACAATAAAACAAAAGTATTCCAGTTTTTCGAATTTGAATGCAGAATTATTAAGAATAATAAGCAATGATCAAAATAACTTCCGAAATGTAAATCGGATCAGTTTTGACAAAGTTATGGCAGTTTTAAGTCTCAGAAGGAAATTTTTGGGAACTTGGAAACTTTTATGTCAACATTACTTTCGACAAGAAAACAACAGTTTTCAAAATTTTCGACTTTGAATGCAGAATTATTAAGAACGATAAGCAATGATCAAAATAACTTCCGAAATGTAAATCGCATCAGTTTTGACAAAGCTATGGCAGTTTAAAGTCTCAGAAGGTAATTTTTGGGAACTTGGAAACTTGTATGTCAATATGACTTTTGACAAGAAAACAAAAGTTTTCAAGTTTTTCGAATTTGAATGCAGAGTTATTCGGAGCGATAAGCAATGTTCAAAATGACTTCCGAAATGTAAATCGGATCAGTTTTGACAAAGTTATGGCAGCTTAAGTCTCAGAAGATAATTTTTCGGAACTTGGAAACTTTTATGTCAATATGACTTTTGGCAAGAAAACAAAAGTTTTCAAGTTTTTCGACTTTGAATGCAGAAATATTAAGAACGATAAGCAATGTTATGGCAGTTTAAAGTCTCAGAAGATAATTTTTGGGAACTTGGAAACTTTAATGTCAACATGACTTTTTACAAGAAAACAAAAGTTTTCAAGTTTTTCGACTTTGAATGCAGAATTATTAAGAACGATAAGCAATGTTCAAAATGACTTCCGAAATGTAAATCGCATCAGTTTTGACAAAGCTATGGCAGTTTAAAGTCTCAGAAGGTAATTTTTGGGAACTTGGAAACTTGTATGTTAACATGACTTTTGACAAGAAAACAAAAGTTTTCAAGTTTTTCGAATTTGAATGCAGAATTATTAGGAGCGATAAGCAATGTTCAAAATGACTTCCGAAATGTAAATCGGATCAGTTTTGACAAAGTTATGGCAGCTTAAGTCTCAGAAGATAATTTATCGGAACTTGGAAACTTTTATGTCAATATGACTTTTGGCAAGAAAACAAAAGTTTTTAAGTTTTTCGACTTTGAATGCAGAAATATTAAGAACGATAAGCTATGTTATGGCAGTTTAAAGTCTCAGAAGATAATTTTTGGGAACTTGGAAACTTTAATGTCAACATGACTTTTTACAAGAAAACAAAAGTTTTCAAGTTTTTCGACTTTGAATGCAGAAATATTAAGAACGATAAGCAATGCTATGGCAGTTTAAAGTCTCAGAAGATAATTTTTGGGAACTTGGAAACTTTTATGTCAATATGACTTTTGGCAAGAAAACAAAAGTTTTCAAGTTGTTCGACTTTGAATGCAGAAATATTAAGAACGATAAGCAATGTTATGGCAGTTTAAAGTCTCAGAAGCTTATTTTTGGGAACTTGGAAACTTTTATGTCAACATGACTTTTGACAAGAAAATAAAAGTTTTCAAGTTTTTCGACTTTGAATGCAGAATTATTAAGAACGATGAGCAATGATCAAAATAACTTCCGAAATGTAAATCGGATCAGTTTTGACAAAGTTATGGCAGTTTAAAGTCTCAGAAGGTAATTTTTGGGAACTTGGAAACTTTTATGTCAATATGACTTTTGGCAAGAAAACAAAAGTTTTCAAGTTTTTCGACTTTGAATGCAGAATTATTAAGAACGATAAGCAATGTTATGGCAAAGTTATGGCAGTTTAAAGTCTCAGAAGATAATTTTTGGGAACTTGGAAACTTTTATGTCAACATGACTTTTGACAATAAAACAAAAGTTTTCCAGTTTTTCGAATTTGAATGCAGAATTATTAAGAACTATAAGCAATGATCAAAATAACTTCCGAAATGTAAATCGCATCAGTTTTGACAAAGCTTTGGCAGTTTAAAGTCTCAAAAGATAATTTTTGGAAACTTGGAAACTTGTATGTCAACATGACTTTTGACAAGAAAACAAAAGTTTTTCGAGTTTTTCGGCTTTGAATACAGAATTATTAAGAACGATAAGCAATGATCAAAATGCCTTCCGAATTGTAAATCGGATCAGTTTTGACAAAGTTAAGGCAGTTTGAAGTCTCAGAAGGTAATTTTTGGGAACTTGGAAACTTTTATGTCAACATGACTTTTGACAAGAAAACAAAAGTTTTCAAGTTTTTCGAATTTGAATGCAGAATTATTAAGAACGATAAGCAATGATCAAAATAGCTTCCGAAATGTAAATGGGTCAGTTTTGACAAATTTATGGCAGTTTAAAGTCTCAGAAGGTAATTTTGGGAACTTGGAAACTTTAATGTCAACATGACTTTTGACAAGAAAACAAAAGTTTTCAAGTTTTTCGAATTTGAATGCAAAATAATTAAGAACGATAAGCAATGATCAAAATAGCTTCCGAAATGTAAATGGGTCAGTTTTGACAAATTTATGGCAGTTTAAAGTCTCAGAAGGTAATTTTTGGGAACTTGGAAACTTTTATGTCAATATGACTTTTGGCAAGAAAACAAAAGTTTTCAAGTTTTTCGACTTTGAATGCAGAATTATTAAGAACGATAAGCAATGTTATGGCAAAGTTATGGCAGTTTAAAGTCTCAGAAGATAATTTTTGAGAACTTGGAAACTTTTATGTCAATATGACTTTTGGCAAGAAAACAAAAGTTTTCAAGTTTTTCGACTTTGAATGCAGAATTATTAAGAACGATGAGCAATGATCAAAATAGCTTCCGAAATGTAAATGGGTCAGTTTTGACAAATTTATGGCAGTTTAAAGTCTCAGAAGGTAATTTTGGGAACTTGGAAACTTTAATGTCAACATGACTTTTGACAAGAAAACAAAAGTTTTCAAGTTTTTCGAATTTGAATGCAGAATTATTAAGAACGATAAGCAATGATCAAAATAGCTTCCGAAATGTAAATGGGTCAGTTTTGACAAATTTATGGCAGTTTAAAGTCTCAGAAGGTAATTTTTGAGAACTTGGAAACTTTTATGTCAACATGACTTTTGACAAGAAAGCAAGTTTTCAAGTTTTTCGACTTTGAATGCAGATTTATTAAGAACGAAAAGCAATGTTCAAAATGACTTCCGAAACGTAAATCGGATCAGTTTTGACAAAGTTATGGCAGTTTGAAGTCTCAGAAGGTAATTTTTGGGAACTTGGAAACTTTTATGTCAACATGACTTATGACACGAAAACAACAGTTTTGAAGTTTTTCGACTTTGAATGCAGAATTATTAAGAACGATAAGCAATGTTTTGACAAAGTTATGGCAGTTTACAGTCCCAGTAGGTAATTTTTGGGAACTTGGAAACTTTAATGTCAACATGACTTTTTACAAGAAAACAAAAGTTTTCAAGTTTTTCGACTTTGAATGCAGAAATATTTAGAACGATAAGCAATGTTATGGCAGTTTAAAGTCTCAGAAGATAATTTTTGGGAACTTGGAAACTTTTATGTCAATATGACTTTTGGCAAGAAAACAAAAGTTTTCAAGTTTTTCGACTTTGAATGCAGAAATATTAAGAACGATAAGCAATGTTATGGCAGTTTAAAGTCTCAGAAGCTTATTTTTGGGAACTTGGAAACTTTTATGTCAACATGACTTTTGACAAGAAAATAAAAGTTTTCAAGTTTTTCGACTTTGAATGCAGAATTATTAAGAACGATGAGCAATGATCAAAATAACTTCCGAAATGTAAATCGGATCAGTTTTGACAAAGTTATGGCAGTTTAAAGTCTCAGAAGGTAATTTTTGGGAACTTGGAAACTTTAATGTCAATATGACTTTTGGCAAGAAAACAAAAGTTTTCAAGTTTTTCGACTTTGAATGCAGAATTATTAAGAACGATAAGCAATGTTATGGCAAAGTTATGGTAGTTTAAAGTCTCAGAAGATAATTTTTGAGAACTTGGAAACTTTTATGTCAACATGACTTTTGACAATAAAACAAAAGTTTTCCAGTTTTTCGAATTTGAATGCAGAATTATTAAGAATTATAAGCAATGATCAAAATAACTTCCGAAATGTAAATCGCATCAGCTTTGACAAAGCTATGGCAGTTTAAAGTCTCAAAAGATAATTTTTGGAAACTTGGAAACTTGTATGTCAACATGACTTTTTACAAGAAAACAAAAGTTTTCAAGTTTTTCGACTTTGAATGCAGAATTATTAAGAACGATAAGCAATGTTCAAAATGACTTCAGAAATGTAAATCGGATCAGTTTTGGCAAAGTTATGGCAGTTTAAAGTCTCAGAAGATAATTTTTGGGAACTTGGAATCTTTTATGTCAACATGACTTTTGACAAGAAAGCAAGTTTTCAAGTTTTTCGACTTTGAATGCAGATTTATTAAGAACGAAAAGCAATGTTCAAAATGACTTCAGAAATGTAAATCGGATCAGTTTTGACAAAGTTATGGCAGTTTAAAGTCTCAGAAGATAATTTTTGGGAACTTGGAAACTTGTATGTCAACATGACTTTTGACAAGAAAACAAAAGTTTTCAAGTTTTTCGACTTTGAATGCAGAATTATTAAGAACGATAAGCAATGTTCAAAATGACTTCAGAAATGTAAATCGGATCAGTTTTGACAAAGTTATGGCAGTTTTAATTCTCAGAAGGTAATTTTTGGGAACTTGGAAACTTTTATGTCAACATTATTTTTGACAAGAAAACAACAGTTTTCAAGTTTTTCGACTTTGAATGCAGAATTATTAAGAACGATAAGCAATGTTATGGCAAAGTTATGGCAGTTTAAAGTCTCAGAAGATAATTTTTGAGAACTTGGAAACTTTTATGTCAACATGACTTTTGACAATAAAACAAAAGTTTTCCAGTTTTTCGAATTTGAATGCAGAATTATTAAGAATTATAAGCAATGATCAAAATAACTTCCGAAATGTAAATCGCATCAGTTTTGACAAAGCTGTGGCAGTTTAAAGTCTCAGAAGGTAATTTTTGGGAACTTGGAAACTTGTATGTCAACATGACTTTTGACAAGAAAACAAAAGTTTTCAAGTTTTTCGAATTTGAATGCAGAATTATTAGGAGCGATAAGCAATGTTCAAAATGACTTCCGAAATGTAAATCGGATCAGTTTTGACAAAGTTATGGCAGCTTAAGTCTCAGAAGATAATTTTTCGGAACTTGGAAACTTTTATGTCAATATGACTTTTGGCAAGAAAACAAACGTTGTCAAGTTTTTCGACTTTGAATGCAGAAATATTAAGAACGATAAGCAATGTTATGGCAGTTTAAAGTCTCAGAAGATAATTTTTGGGAACTTGGAAACTTTTATGTCAACATGACTTTTGACAAGAAAGCAAGTTTTCAAGTTTTTCGACTTTGAATGCAGATTTATTAAGAACGATAAGCAATGTTCAAAATGACTTCAGAAATGTAAATCGGATCAGTTTTGACAAAGTTATGGCAGTTTAAAGTCTCAAAAGATAATTTTTGGAAACTTGGAAACTTGTATGTCAACATGACTTTTGACAAGAAAACAAAAGTTTTCAAGTTTTTCGAATTTGAATGCAGAATTATTAAGAACGATAAGCAATGATCAAAATAGCTTCCGAAATGTAAATGGGTCAGTTTTGACAAATTTATGGCAGTTTAAAGTCTCAGAAGGTAATTTTGGGAACTTGGAAACTTTAATGTCAACATGACTTTTGACAAGAAAACAGAAGTTTTCAAGTTTTTCGAATTTGAATGCAGAATTAATAAGAACGATAAGCAATGATCAAAATAGCTTCCGAAATGTAAATGGGTCAGTTTTGACAAATTTATGGCAGTTTGAAGTCTCAGAAGGTAATTTTTGGGAACTTGGAAACTTGTATGTCAACATGACTTTTGACAAGAAAACAAAAGTTTTCAAGTTTTTCGATTTTGAATGCAGAATTATTAAGAACGAAAAGCAACTATCAAAATGACTTCCGAAATGTAAATCGGATCAATTTTTACAAAGTTATGGCAGTTTGAAGTCTCAGAATGTAATTTTTGGGAACTTGGAAACTTTTATGTCAACATGACTTTTGACAAGAAAACAAAAGTTTTCAAGTTTTTCGACTTTAAAAGCAGATTTATTAAGAACGATAAGCAATGTTCAAAATGACTTCAGAAATGTAAATCGGATCAGTTTTGACAAAGTTATGGCAGTTTAAAGTCTCAGAAGATAATTTTTGGGAACTTGGAAACTTTAATGTCAACATGACTTTTGACAAGAAAACAAAGTTTTCAAGTTTTTCGACTTTGAATGCAGAATTATTAATAACGATAAGCAATGATCAAAATAACTCCCGAAATGTAAATCGGATCAGTTTCGACAAAGTTATGGCAGTTTAAAGTCTCAGAAGCTTATTTTTGGGAACTTGGAAACTTTAATGTCAACATGACTTTTGACAAGAAAGCAAGTTTTCAAGTTTTTCGAATTTGAATGCAGAATTATTAAGAACGATAAGCAATGTTATGGCAAAGTTATGGCAGTTTAAAGTCTCAGAAGATAATTTTTGAGAACTTGGAAACTTTTATGTCAACATGACTTTTGACAATAAAACAAAAGTTTTCCAGTTTTTCGAATTTGAATGCAGAATTATTAAGAATTATAAGCAATGATCAAAATAACTTCCGAAATGTAAATCGCATCAGTTTTGACAAAGCTATGGCAGTTTAAAGTCTCAGAAGGTAATTTTTGGGAACTTGGAAACTTGTATGTAAACATGACTTTTGACAAGAAACTAAAAGTTTTCAAGTTTTTCGAATTTGAATGCAGAATTATTAGGAGCGATAAGCAATGTTCAAAATGACTTCCGAAATGTAAATCGGATCAGTTTTGACAAAGTTATGGCAGCTTAAGTCTCAGAAGATAATTTTTCGGAACTTGGAAACTTTTATGTCAATATGACTTTTGACAAGAAAACAAAAGTTTTCAAGTTTTTCGACTTTGAATGCAGAATTATTAAGAACGATAAGCAATGTTCAAAATGACTTCAGAAATGTAAATCGGATCAGTTTTGACAAAGTTATGGCAGTTTAAAGTCTCAGAAGATAATTTTTGGGAACTTGGAAACTTGTATGTCAACATGACTTTTGACAAGAAAACAAAAGTTTTCGAGTTTTTCGACTTTGAATACAGAATTATTAAGAACGATAAGCAATGTTCAAAATGACTTCAGAAATGTAAATCGGATCAGTTTTGACAAAGTTATGGCAGTTTTAAGTCTCAGAAGGTAATTTTTGGGAACTTGGAAACTTTTATGTCAACATTATTTTTGACAAGAAAACAACAGTTTTCAAGTTTTTCGACTTTGAATGCAGAATTATTAAGAACGATAAGCAATGTTATGGCAGTTTAAAGTCTCAGAAGATAATTTTTGGGAACTTGGAAACTTTAATGTCAACATGACTTTTGACAAGAAAGCAAGTTTTCAAGTTTTTCGAATTTGAATGCAGAATTATTAAGAACGATAAGCAATGTTCAAAATGACTTCAGAAATGTAAATCGGATCAGTTTTGACAAAGTTATGGCAGTTTAAAGTCTCAGAAGATAATTTTTGGGAACTTGGAAACTTGTATGTCAACATGACTTTTGACAAGAAAACAAAAGTTTTCGAGTTTTTCGACTTTGAATACAGAATTATTAAGAACGATAAGCAATGTTCAAAATGACTTCAGAAATGTAAATCGGATCAGTTTTGACAAAGTTATGGCAGTTTTAATTCTCAGAAGGTAATTTTTGGGAACTTGGAAACTTTTATGTCAACATTATTTTTGACAAGAAAACAACAGTTTTCCAGTTTTTCGACTTTGAATGCAGAATTATTAAGAACGATAAGCAATGATCAAAATAACTTCCGAAATGTAAATCGCATCAGTTTTGACAAAGCTATGGCAGTTTAAAGTCTCAGAAGGTAATTTTTGGGAACTTGGAAACTTGTATGTCAACATGACTTTTGACAAGAAAACAAAAGTTTTCAAGTTTTTCGAATTTGAATGCAGAATTATTAGGAGCGATAAGCAATGTTCAAAATGACTTCCGAAATGTAAATCGGATCAGTTTTGACAAAGTTATGGCAGCTTAAGTCTCAGAAGATAATTTTTCGGAACTTGGAAACTTTTATGTCAATATGACTTTTGGCAAGAAAACAAAAAATTTCAAGCTTTTCGACTTTGAATGCAGAAATATTAAGAACGATAAGCAATGTTATGGCAGTTTAAAGTCTCAGAAAATAATTTTTGGGAACTTGGAAACTTTAATGTCAACATGACTTTTTACAAGAAAACAAAAGTTTTCAAGTTTTTCGACTTTGAATGCAGAATTATTAAGAACGATAAGCAATGTTCAAAATGACTTCAGAAATGTAAATCGGATCAGTTTTGGCAAAGTTATGGCAGTTTAAAGTCTCAGAAAATAATTTTTGGGAACTTGGAAACTTTAATGTCAACATGACTTTTTACAAGAAAACAAAAGTTTTCAAGTTTTTCGACTTTGAATGCAGAATTATTAAGAACGATAAGCAATGATCAAAATAACTTCCGAAATGTAAATCGCATCAGTTTTGACAAAGCTATGGCAGTTTAAAGTCTCAGAAGGTAATTTTTGGGAACTTGGAAACTTGTATGTCAACATGACTTTTGACAAGAAAACAAAAGTTTTCGAGTTTTTCGACTTTGAATACAGAATTATTAAGAACGATAAGCAATGTTCAAAATGACTTCAGAAATGTAAATCGGATCAGTTTTGACAAAGTTATGGCAGTTTTAATTCTCAGAAGGTAATTTTTGGGAACTTGGAAACTTTTATGTCAACATTATTTTTGACAAGAAAACAACAGTTTTCAAGTTTTTCGACTTTGAATGCAGAATTATTAAGAACGATAAGCAATGTTATGGCAGTTTAAAGTCTCAGAAGATAATTTTTGGGAACTTGGAAACTTTAATGTCAACATGACTTTTGACAAGAAAGCAAGTTTTCAAGTTTTTCGAATTTGAATGCAGAATTATTAAGAACGATAAGCAATGTTCAAAATGACTTCAGAAATGTAAATCGGATCAGTTTTGACAAAGTTATGGCAGTTTTAAGTCTCAGAAGATAATTTTTGGGAACTTGGAAACTTGTATGTCAACATGACTTTTGACAAGAAAACAAAAGTTTTCGAGTTTTTCGACTTTGAATACAGAATTATTAAGAACGATATGCAATGTTCAAAATGACTTCAGAAATGTAAATCGGATCAGTTTTGACAAAGTTATGGCAGTTTTAATTCTCAGAAGGTAATTTTTGGGAACTTGGAAACTTTTATGTCAACATTATTTTTGACAAGAAAACAACAGTTTTCAAGTTTTTCGACTTTGAATGCAGAATTATTAAGAACGATAAGCAATGCTATGGCAGTTTAAAGTCTCAGAAGGTAATTTTTGGGAACTTGGAAACTTGTATGTCAACATGACTTTTGACAAGAAAACAAAAGTTTTCAAGTTTTTCGAATTTGAATGCAGAATTATTAGGAGCGATAAGCAATGTTCAAAATGACTTCCGAAATGTAAATCGGATCAGTTTTGACAAAGTTATGGCAGCTTAAGTCTCAGAAGATAATTTTTCGGAACTTGGAAACTTTTATGTCAATATGACTTTTGGCAAGAAAACAAAAAATTTCAAGCTTTTCGACTTTGAATGCAGAAATATTAAGAACGATAAGCAACGTTATGGCAGTTTAAAGTCTCAGAAGATAATTTTTGGGAACTTGGAAACTTTTATGTCAACATGACTTTTGACAAGAAAGCAAGTTTTCAAGTTTTTCGACTTTGAATGCAGATTTATTAAGAACGAAAAGCAATGTTCAAAATGACTTCCGAAACGTAAATCGGATCAGTTTTGACAAAGTTATGGCAGTTTGAAGTCTCAGAAGGTAATTTTTGGGAACTTGGAAACTTTTATGTCAACATGACTTATGACACGAAAACAACAGTTTTGAAGTTTTTCGACTTTGAATGCAGAATTATTAAGAACGATAAGCAATGTTTTGACAAAGTTATGGCAGTTTACAGTCCCAGTAGGTAATTTTTGGGAACTTTGAAACTTTTATGTCAACATGACTTATGACACGAAAACAACAGTTTTGAAGTTTTTCGACTTTGAATGCAGAATTATTAGGAGCGATAAGCAATGTTCAAAATGACTTCCGAAATGTAAATCGGATCAGTTTTGACAAAGTTATGGCAGCTAAAGTCTCAGAAGATAATTTTTAGGAACTTGGAAACTTTTATGTCAACATGACTTTTGGCAAGAAAACAAAAGTTTTCAAGTTTTTCCACTTTGAATGCAGAATTATTAAGAACGATAAGCAATGTTATGGCAAAGTTATGGCAGTTTAAAGTCTCAGAAGATAAGTTTTGAGAACTTGGAAACTTTTATGTCAACATGACTTTTGACAATAAAACAAAAGTTTTCCAGTTTTTCGAATTTGAATGCAGAATTATTAAGAATAATAAGCAATGATCAAAATAACTTCCGAAATGTAAATCGGATCAGTTTTGACAAAGTTATGGCAGTTTAAAGTCTCAGAAGATAATTTTTGGGAACTTGGAAACTTGTATGTCAACATGACTTTTGACAAGAAAACAAAAGTTTTCAAGTTTTTCGAATTTGAATGCAGAATTATTAGGAGCGATAAGCAATGTTCAAAATGACTTCCGAAATGTAAATCGGATCAGTTTTGACAAAGTTATGGCAGCTTAAGTCTCAGAAGATAATTTTTCGGAACTTGGAAACTTTTATGTCAATATGACTTTTGGCAAGAAAACAAAAAATTTCAAGCTTTTCGACTTTGAATGCAGAAATATTAAGAACGATAAGCAATGTTATGGCAGTTTAAAGTCTCAGAAAATAATTTTTGGGAACTTGGAAACTTTAATGTCAACATGACTTTTTACAAGAAAACAAAAGTTTTCAAGTTTTTCGACTTTGAATGCAGAATTATTAAGAACGATAAGCAATGTTCAAAATGACTTCAGAAATGTAAATCGGATCAGTTTTGACAAAGTTAAGGCAGTTTTAATTCTCAGAAGGTAATTTTTGGGAACTTGGAAACTTTTATGTCAACATTATTTTTGACAAGAAAACAACAGTTTTCAAGTTTTTCGACTTTGAATACAGAATTATTAAGAACGATAAGCAATGTTCAAAATGACTTCAGAAATGTAAATCGGATCAGTTTTGACAAAGTTATGGCAGTTTTAGTTCTCAGAAGGTAATTTTTGGGAACTTGGAAACTTTTATGTCAACATTATTTTTGACAAGAAAACAACAGTTTTCAAGTTTTTCGACTTTGAATGCAGAATTATTAAGAACGATAAGCAATGATCAAAATAACTTCCGAAATGTAAATCGCATCAGTTTTGACAAAGCTATGGCAGTTTAAAGTCTCAGAAGGTAATTTTTGGGAACTTGGAAACTTGTATGTAAACATGACTTTTGACAAGAAACTAAAAGTTTTCAAGTTTTTCGAATTTGAATGCAGAATTATTAGGAGCGATAAGCAATGTTCAAAATGACTTCCGAAATGTAAATCGGATCAGTTTTGACAAAGTTATGGCAGCTTAAGTCTCAGAAGATAATTTTTCGGAACTTGGAAACTTTTATGTCAATATGACTTTTGACAAGAAAACAAAAGTTTTCAAGTTTTTCGACTTTGAATGCAGAATTATTAAGAACGATAAGCAATGTTCAAAATGACTTCAGAAATGTAAATTGGATCAGTTTTGACAAAGTTATGGCAGTTTTAATTCTCAGAAGGTAATTTTTGGGAACTTGGAAACTTTTATGTCAACATTATTTTTGACAAGAAAACAACAGTTTTCAAGTTTTTCGACTTTGAATGCAGAATTATTATGAACGATAAGCAATGATCAAAATAACTTCCGAAATGTAAATCGCATCAGTTTAGACAAAGCTATGGCAGTTTAAAGTCTCAGAAGGTAATTTTTGGGAACTTGGAAACTTGTATGTCAACATGACTTTTGACAAGAAAACAAAAGTTTTCAAGTTTTTCGAATTTGAATGCAGAATTATTAGGAGCGATAAGCAATGTTCAAAATGACTTCCTAAATGTAAATCGGATCAGTTTTGACAAAGTTATGGCAGCTTAAGTCTCAGAAGATAATTTTTCGGAACTTGGAAACTTTTATGTCAATATGACTTTTGGCAAGAAAACAAAAAATTTCAAGCTTTTCGACTTTGAATGCAGAAATATTAAGAACGATAAGCAATGTTATGGCAGTTTAAAGTCTCAGAAAATAATTTTTGGGAACTTGGAAACTTTAATGTCAACATGACTTTTTACAAGAAAACAAAAGTTTTCAAGTTTTTCGACTTTGAATGCAGAATTATTAAGAACGATAAGCAATGTTCAAAATGACTTCAGAAAAGTAAATCGGATCAGTTTTGGCAAAGTTATGGCAGTTTAAAGTCTCAGAAGATAATTTTTGGGAACTTGGAAACTTGTATGTCAACATGACTTTTGACAAGAAAGCAAGTTTTCAAGTTTTTCGACTTTGAATGCAGATTTATTAAGAACGAAAAGCAATGTTCAAAATGACTTCCGAAACGTAAATCGGATCAGTTTTGACAAAGTTATGGCAGTTTGAAGTCTCAGAAGGTAATTTTTGGGAACTTGGAAACTTTTATGTCAACATGACTTATGACACGAAAACAACAGTTTTGAAGTTTTTCGACTTTGAATGCAGAATTATTAAGAACGATAAGCAATGTTTTGACAAAGTTATGGCAGTTTACAGTCCCAGTAGGTAATTTTTGGGAACTTGGAAACTTTTATGTCAACATGATTTATGACACGAAAACAACAGTTTTGAAGTTTTTCGACTTTGAATGCAGAATTATTAAGAACGATAAGCAATGTTCAAAATGACTTCCGAAATGTAAATCGGATCAGTTTTGACAAAGTTATGGCAGCTAAAGTCTCAGAAGATAATTTTTAGGAACTTGGAAACTTTTATGTCAACATGACTTTTGGCAAGAAAACAAAAGTTTTCAAGTTTTTCGACTTTGAATGCAGAATTATTAAGAACGATAAGCAATGTTATGGCAAAGTTATGGCAGTTTAAAGTCTCAGAAGATAAGTTTTGAGAACTTGGAAACTTTTATGTCAACATGACTTTTGACAATAAAACAAAAGTTTTCCAGTTTTTCGAATTTGAATGCAGAATTATTAAGAATAATAAGCAATGATCAAAATAACTTCCGAAATGTAAATCGGATCAGTTTTGACAAAGTTATGGCAGTTTAAAGTCTCAGAAGATCATTTTTGGGAACTTGGAAACTTGTATGTCAACATGACTTTTGACAAGAAAACAAAAGTTTTCAAGTTTTTCGAATTTGAATGCAGAATTATTAGGAGCGATAAGCAATGTTCAAAATGACTTCCGAAATGTAAATCGGATCAGTTTTGACAAAGTTATGGCAGCTTAAGTCTCAGAAGATAATTTTTCGGAACTTGGAAACTTTTATGTCAATATGACTTTTGGCAAGAAAACAAAAAAATTTCAAGCTTTTCGACTTTGAATGCAGAAATATTTAGAACGATAAGCAATGTTATGGCAGTTTAAAGTCTCAGAAAATAATTTTTGGGAACTTGGAAACTTTAATGTCAACATGACTTTTTACAAGAAAACAAAAGTTTTCAAGTTTTTCGACTTTGAATGCAGAATTATTAAGAACGATAAGCAATGTTCAAAATGACTTCAGAAATGTAAATCGGATCAGTTTTGGCAAAGTTATGGCAGTTTAAAGTCTCAGAAGATAATTTTTGGGAACTTGGAAACTTGTATGTCAACATGACTTTTGACAAGAAAACAAAAGTTTTCAAGTTTTTCGACTTTGAATGCAGAATTATTAAGAACGATAAGCAATGTTCAAAATGACTTCAGAAATTTAAATCGGATCAGTTTTGACAAAGTTATGGCAGTTTTAATTCTCAGAAGGTAATTTTTGGGAACTTGGAAACTTTTATGTCAACATTATTTTTGACAAGAAAACAACAGTTTTCAAGTTTTTCGACTTTGAATGCAGAATTATTAAGAACGATAAGCAATGATCAAAATAACTTCCGAAATGTAAATCGCATCAGTTTTGACAAAGCTATGGCAGTTTAAAGTCTCAGAAGGTAATTTTTGGGAACTTGGAATCTTGTATGTCCACATGACTTTTGACAAGAAAACAAAAGTTTTCAAGTTTTTCGAATTTGAATGCAGAATTATTAGGAGCGATAAGCAATGTTCAAAATGACTTCCGAAATGTAAATCGGATCAGATTTGACAAAGTTATGGCAGCTTAAGTCTCAGAAGATAATTTTTCGGAACTTGGAAACTTTTATGTCAATATGACTTTTGGCAAGAAAACAAAAAGTTTCAAGCTTTTCGACTTTGAATGCAGAAATATTAAGAACGATAAGCAATGTTATGGCAGTTTAAAGTCTCAGAAAATAATTTTTGGGAACTTGGAAACTTTAATGTCAACATGACTTTTTGCAAGAAAACAAAAGTTTTCAAGTTATTCGACTTTGAATGCAGAATTATTAAGAACGATAAGCAATGTTCAAAATGACTTCAGAAATGTAAATCGGATCAGTTTTGGCAAAGTTATGGCAGTTTAAAGTCTCAGAAGATAATTTTTGGGAACTTGGAAACTTTTATGTCAACATGACTTTTGACAAGAAAGCAAGTTTTCAAGTTTTTCGACTTTGAATGCAGATTTATTAAGAACGAAAAGCAATGTTCAAAATGACTTCCGAAACGTAAATCGGATCAGTTTTGACAAAGTTATGGCAGCTAAAGTCTCAGAAGAATATTTTTAGGAACTTGGAAACTTTTATGTCAATATGACTTTTGGCAAGAAAACAAAAGTTTTCAAGTTTTTCGACTTTGAATGCAGAATTATTAAGAACGATAAGCAATGTTATTGCAAAGTTATGGCAGTTTAAAGTCTCAGAAGATAATTTTTGAGAACTTGGAAACTTTTATGTCAACATGACTTTTGACAATAAAACAAAAGTTTTCCAGTTTTTCGAATTTGAATGCAGAATTATTAAGAATAATAAGCAATGATCAAAATAACTTCCGAAATGTAAATCGGATCAGTTTTGACAAAGTTATGGCAGTTTAAAGTCTCAGAAGATAATTTTTGGAACTTGGAAACTTGTATGTCAACATGACTTTTGACAAGAAAGCAACAGTTTTCAAGTTTTTCGACTTTGATGCAGAATTGTTAAGAACGATAAGCAATGATCAAAATAACTTCCGAAATGTAAATCGCATCAGTTTTGACAAAGCTATGGCAGTTTAAAGTCTCAGAAGGTAATTTTTGGGAACTTGGAAACTTGTATGTCAATATGACTTTTGACAAGAAAACAAAAGTTTTCAAGTTTTTCGAATTTGTATGCAGAATTATTAGGAGCGATAAGCAATGTTCAAAATGACTTCCGAAATGTAAATCGGATCAGTTTTGACAAAGTTATGGCAGCTTAAGTCTCAGAAGATAATTTTTCGGAACTTGGAAACTTTTATGTCAATATGACTTTTGGCAAGAAAACAAAAGTTTTCAAGTTTTTCGACTTTGAATGCAGAAATATTAAGAACGATAAGCAATGTTATGGCAGTTTAAAGTCTCAGAAGATAATTTTTGGGAACTTGGAAACTTTTATGTCAATATGACTTTTATCAAGAAAATAAAAGTTTTCAAGTTTTTCGACTTTGAATGCAGAATTATTAAGAACGATGAGCAATGATCAAATTAACTTCCGAAATGTAAATCGGATCAGTTTTGACAAAGCTATGGCAGTTTAAAGTCTCAGAAGGTAATTTTTGGGAACTTGGAAACTTTTATGTCAACATGACTTTTGGCAAGAAAACAAAAGTTTTCAAGTTTTTCGACTTTGAATGCAGAATTATTAAGAACGATAAGCAATGTTATGGCAAAGTTATGGCAGTTTAAAGTCTCAGAAGATAATTTTTGAGAACTTGGAAACTTTTATGTCAACATGACTGTTGACAATAAAACAAAAGTTTTCCAGTTTTTCGAATTTGAATGCAGAATTATTAAGAATTATAAGCAATGATCAAAATAACTTCCGAAATGTAAATCGCAACAGTTTTGACAAAGCTATGGCAGTTTAAAGTCTCAGAAGGTAATTTTTGGGAACTTGGAAACTTGTATGTCAACATGACTTTTGACAAGAAAACAAAAAGTTTTCAAGTTTTTCGAATTTGAATGCAGAATTATTAGGAGCGATAAGCAATGTTCAAAATGACTTCCGAAATGTAAATCGGATCAGTTTTGACAAAGTTATGGCAGCTTAAGTCTCAGAAGATAATTTTTCGGAACTTGGAAACTTTTATGTCAATATGACTTTTGGCAAGAAAACAAAAGTTGTCAAGTTTTTCGACTTTGAATGCAGAAATATTAAGAACGATAAGCAATGTTATGGCAGTTTAAAGTCTCAGAAGATAATTTTTGGGAACTTGGAAACTTTTATGTCAACATGACTTTTGACAAGAAAGCAAGTTTTCAAGTTTTTCGAATTTGAATGCAGAATTATTAAGAACGATAAGCAATGTTCAAAATGACTTCAGAAATGTAAATCGGATCAGTTTTGACAAAGTTATGGCAGTTTAAAGTCTCAGAAGATAATTTTTGGGAACTTGGAAACTTTTATGTCAACATGACTTTTGACAAGAAAGCAAGTTTTCAAGTTTTTCGACTTTGAATGCAGAATTATTAAGAACGATAAGCAATGTTATGGCAAAGTTATGGCAGTTTAAAGTCTCAGAAGATAATTTTTGAGAACTTGGAAACTTTTATGTCAACATGACTTTTGACAATAAAACAAAAGTTTTCCAGTTTTTCGAATTTGAATGCAGAATTATTAAGAATTATAAGCAATGATCAAAATAACTTCCGAAATGTAAATCGCAACAGTTTTGACAAAGCTATGGCAGTTTAAAGTCTCAGAAGGTAATTTTTGGGAACTTGGAAACTTTTATGTCAACATTATTTTAGACAAGAAAACAACAGTTTTCAAGTTTTTCGACTTTGAATGCAGAATTATTAAGAACGATAAGCAATGATCAAAATAACTTCCGAAATGTAAATCGCATCAGTTTTGACAAAGCTATGGCAGTTTAAAGTCTCAGAAGGTAATTTTTGGGAACTTGGAATCTTGTATGTCAACATGACTTTTGACAAGAAAACAAAAGTTTTCAAGTTTTTCGAATTTGAATGCAGAATTATTAGGAGCGATAAGCAATGTTCAAAATGACTTCCGAAATGTAAATCGGATCAGTTTTGACAAAGTTATGGCAGCTTAAGTCTCAGAAGATAATTTTTCGGAACTTGGAAACTTTTATGTCAATATAACTTTTGGCAAGTAAACAAAAAATTTCAAGCTTTTCGACTTTGAATGCAGAAATATTAAGAACGATAAGCAATGTTATGGCAGTTTAAAGTCTCAGAAAATAATTTTTGGGAACTTGGAAACTTTAATGTCAACATGACTTTTGACAAGAAAGCAAGTTTTCAAGTTTTTCGACTTTGAATGCAGATTTATTAAGAACGAAAAGCAATGTTCAAAATGACTTCCGAAACGTAAATCGGATCAGTTTTGACAAAGTTATGGCAGTTTGAAGTCTCAGAAGGTAATTTTTGGGAACTTGGAAACTTTTATGTCAACATGACTTATGACACGAAAACAACAGTTTTGAAGTTTTTCGACTTTGAATGCAGAATTATTAAGAACGATAAGCAATGTTTTGACAAAGTTATGGCAGTTTACAGTCTCAGTAGGTAATTTTTGGGAACTTGGAAACTTTTATGTCAACATGACTTATGACACGAAAACAACAGTTTTGAAGTTTTTCGACTTTGAATGCAGAATTATTAAGAACGATAAGCAATGTTCAAAATGACTTCCGAAATGTAAATCGGATCAGTTTTGACAAAGTTATGGCAGATAAAGTCTCAGAAGATAATTTTTAGGAACTTGGAAACTTTTATGTCAACATGACTTTTGGCAAGAAAACAAAAGTTTTCAAGTTTTTCGACTTTGAATGCAGAATTATAAAGAACGATAAGCAATGTTATGGCAAAGTTATGGCAGTTTAAAGTCTCAGAAGATAATTTTTGAGAACTTGGAAACTTTTATGTCAACATGACTTTTGACAATAAAACAAAAGTTTTCCAGTTTTTCGAATTTGAATGCAGAATTATTAAGAATAATAAGCAATGATCAAAATAACTTCCGAAATGTAAATCGGATCAGTTTTGACAAAGTTATGGCAGTTTAAAGTCTCAGAAGATAATTTTTGGGAACTTGGAAACTTGTATGTCAATATGACTTTTGGCAAGAAAACAAAAGTTTTCAAGTTTTTCGACTTTGAATGCAGAAATATTAAGAACGATAAGCAATGTTATGGCAGTTTAAAGTCTCAGAAGATAATTTTTGGGAACTTGGAAACTTGTATGTCAACATGACTTTTGACAAGAAAACAAAAGTTTTCAAGTTTTTCGAATTTGAATGCAGAATTATTAGGAGCGATAAGCAATGTTCAAAATGACTTCCGAAATGTAAATCGGATCAGTTTTGACAAAGTTATGGCAGCTTAAGTCTCAGAAGATAATTTTTCGGAACTTAGAAACTTTTATGTTAATATGACTTTTGGCAAGAAAACAAAAGTTTTCAAGTTTTTCGACTTTGAATGCAGAATTGTTAAGAACGATAAGCAATGATCAAAATAACTTCCGAAATGTAAATCGCATCAGTTTTGACAAAGCTATGGCAGTTTAAAGTCTCAGAAGGTAATTTTTGGGAACTTGGAAACTTGTATGTCAATATGACTTTTGACAAGAAAACAAAAGTTTTCAAGTTTTTCGAATTTGAATGCAGAATTATTAGGAGCGATAAGCAATGTTCAAAATGACTTCCGAAATGTAAATCGGATCAGTTTTGACAAAGTTATGGCAGCTTAAGTCTCAGAAGATAATTTTTCGGAACTTGGAAACTTTTATGTCAATATGACTTTTGGCAAGAAAACAAAAGTTTTCAAGTTTTTCGACTTTGAATGCAGAAATATTAAGAACGATAAGCAATGTTATGGCAGTTTAAAGTCTCAGAAGATAATTTTTGGGAACTTGGAAACTTTAATGTCAACATGACTTTTTACAAGAAAACAAAAGTTTTCAAGTTTTTCGACTTTGAATGCAGAATTGTTAAGAACGATAAGCAATGATCAAAATAACTTCCGAAATGTAAATCGCATCAGTTTTGACAAAGCTATGGCAGTTTAAAGTCTCAGAAGGTAATTTTTGGGAACTTGGAAACTTGTATGTCAACATGACTTTTGACAAGAAAACAAAAGTTTTCAAGTTTTTCGAATTTGAATGCAGAATTATTAGGAGCGATAAGCAATGTTCAAAATGACTTCCGAAATGTAAATCGGATCAGTTTTGACAAAGTTATGGCAGCTTAAGTCTCAGAAGATAATTTTTCGGAACTTAGAAACTTTTATGTCAATATGACTTTTGGCAAGAAAACAAAAGTTTTCAAGTTTTTCGACTTTGAATGCAGAAATATAAAGAACGATAAGCAATGTTATGGCAGTTTAAAGTCTCAGAAGATAATTTTTGGGAACTTGGAAACTTTAATGTCAACATGAATTTTTACAAGAAAACAAAAGTTTTCAAGTTTTTCGACTTTGAATGCAGAAATATTAAGAACGATAAGCAATGTTATGGCAGTTTAAAGTCTCAGAAGATAATTTTTGGGAACTTGGAAACTTTTATGTCAATATGACTTTTGGCAAGAAAACAAAAGTTTTCAAGTTTTTCGACTTTGAATGCAGAAATATTAAGAACGATAAGCAATGTTATGGCAGTTTAAAGTCTCAGAAGATAATTTTTGGGAACTTGGAAACTTGTATGTCAACATGACTTTTGACAAGAAAATAAAAGTTTTCAAGTTTTTCGACTTTGAATGCAGAATTATTAAGAACGATGAGCAATGATCAAAATAACTTTTGAAATGTAAATCGGATCAGTTTTGACAAAGCTATGGCAGTTTAAAGTCTCAGAAGGTAATTTTTGGGAACTTGGAAACTTGTATGTCAACATGACTTTTGACAAGAAAACAAAAGTTTTCAAGTTTTTCGAATTTGAATGCAGAATTATTAGGAGCGATAAGCAATGTTCAAAATGACTTCCGAAATGTAAATCGGATCAGTTTTGACAAAGTTATGGCAGCTTAAGTCTCAGAAGATAATTTTTCGGAACTTGGAAACTTTTATGTCAATATGACTTTTGGCAAGAAAACAAAAGTTTTCAAGTTTTTCGACTTTGAATGCAGAAGAACGATAAGCAATGTTATGGCAGTTTAAAGTCTCAGAAGATAATTTTTGGGAACTTGGAAACTTTAATGTCAACATGACTTTTTACAAGAAAACAAAAGTTTTCAAGTTTTTCGACTTTGAATGCAGATTTATTAAGAACGAAAAGCAATGTTCAAAATGACTTCCGAAACGTAAATCGGATCAGTTTTGACAAAGTTATGGCAGGTTAAGTCTCAGAAGATAATTTTTCGGAACTTGGAAACTTTTATGTCAATATGACTTTTGGCAAGAAAACAAAAGTTTTCAAGTTTTTCGACTTTGAATGCAGAAATATTAAGAACGATAAGCAATGTTATGGCAGTTTAAAGTCTCAGAAGATAATTTTTGGGAACTTGGAAACTTTAATGTCAACATGACTTTTGACAAGAAAACAAAAGTTTTCAAGTTTTTCGACTTTGAATGCAGAATTATTAAGAACGATAAGCAATGTTCAAAATGACTTCAGAAATGTAAATCGGATCAGTTTTGGCAAAGTTATGGCAGTTTAAAGTCTCAGAAGATAATTTTTGGGAACTTGGAAACTTTTATGTCAACATGACTTTTGACAAGAAAGCAAGTTTTCAAGTTTTTCGACTTTGAATGCAGATTTATTAAGAACGAAAAGCAATGTTCAAAATGACTTCCGAAACGTAAATCGGATCAGTTTTGACAAAGTTATGGCAGTTTGAAGTCTCAGAAGGTAATTTTTGGGAACTTGGAAACTTTTATGTCAACATGACTTATGACATGATAACAACAGTTTTGAAGTTTTTCGACTTTGAATGCAGAATTATTAAGAACGATAAGCAATGTTTTGACAAAGTTATGGCAGTTTACAGTCTCAGTAGGTAATTTTTGGGAACTTGGAAACTTTTATGTCAACATGACTTATGACACGAAAACAACAGTTTTGAAGTTTTTCGACTTTGAATGCAGAATTATTAAGAACGATAAGCAATGTTCAAAATGACTTCCCAAATGTAAATCGGATCAGTTTTGACAAAGTTATGGCAGCTAAAGTCTCAGAAGATAATTTTTAGGAACTTGGAAACTTTTATGTCAACATGACTTTTGGCAAGAAAACAAAAGTTTTCAAGTTTTTCGACTTTGAATGCAGAATTATTAAGAACGATAAGCAATGTTATGGCAAAGTTATGGCAGTTTAAAGTCTCAGAAGATAATTTTTGAGAACTTGGAAACTTTTATGTCAACATGACTTTTGACAATAAAACAAAAGTTTTCCAGTATTTCGAATTTGAATGCAGAATTATTAAGAATAATAAGCAATGATCAAAATAACTTCCGAAATGTAAATCGGATCAGTTTTGACAAAGTTATGGCAGTTTAAAGTCTCAGAAGATAATTTTTGGGAACTTGGAAACTTGTATGTCAACATGACTTTTGACAAGAAAACAAAAGTTTTCAAGTTTTTCGACTTTGAATGCAGAATTATTAAGAACGATAAGCAATGTTCAAAATGACTTCAGAAATGTAAATCGGATCAGTTTTGGCAAAGTTATGGCAGTTTAAAGTCTCAGAAGATAATTTTTGGGAACTTGGAAACTTTTATGTCAACATGACTTTTGACAAGAAAGCAAGTTTTCAAGTTTTTCGACTTTGAATGCAGATTTATTAAGAACGAAAAGCAATGTTCAAAATGACTTCCGAAACGTAAATCGGATCAGTTTTGACAAAGTTATGGCAGTTTGAAGTCTCAGAAGGTAATTTTTGGGAACTTGGAAACTTTTATGTCAACATGACTTATGACATGATAACAACAGTTTTGAAGTTTTTCGACTTTGAATGCAGAATTATTAAGAACGATAAGCAATGTTTTGACAAAGTTATGGCAGTTTACAGTCTCAGTAGGTAATTTTTGGGAACTTGGAAACTTTTATGTCAACATGACTTATGACACGAAAACAACAGTTTTGAAGTTTTTCGACTTTGAATGCAGAATTATTAAGAACGATAAGCAATGTTCAAAATGACTTCCCAAATGTAAATCGGATCAGTTTTGACAAAGTTATGGCAGCTAAAGTCTCAGAAGATAATTTTTAGGAACTTGGAAACTTTTATGTCAACATGACTTTTGGCAAGAAAACAAAAGTTTTCAAGTTTTTCGACTTTGAATGCAGAATTATTAAGAACGATAAGCAATGTTATGGCAAAGTTATGGCAGTTTAAAGTCTCAGAAGATAATTTTTGAGAACTTGGAAACTTTTATGTCAACATGACTTTTGACAATAAAACAAAAGTTTTCCAGTATTTCGAATTTGAATGCAGAATTATTAAGAATAATAAGCAATGATCAAAATAACTTCCGAAATGTAAATCGGATCAGTTTTGACAAAGTTATGGCAGTTTAAAGTCTCAGAAGATAATTTTTGGGAACTTGGAAACTTGTATGTCAACATGACTTTTGACAAGAAAACAAAAGTTTTCAAGTTTTTCGACTTTGAATGCAGAATTATTAAGAACGATAAGCAATGTTCAAAATGACTTCAGAAATGTAAATCGGATCAGTTTTGGCAAAGTTATGGCAGTTTAAAGTCTCAGAAGATAATTTTTGGGAACTTGGAAACTTTTATGTCAACATGACTTTTGACAAGAAAGCAAGTTTTCAAGTTTTTCGACTTTGAATGCAGATTTATTAAGAACGAAAAGCAATGTTCAAAATGACTTCCGAAACGTAAATCGGATCAGTTTTGACAAAGTTATGGCAGTTTGAAGTCTCAGAAGGTAATTTTTGGGAACTTGGAAACTTTTATGTCAACATGACTTATGACACGAAAACAACAGTTTTGAAGTTTTTCGACTTTGAATGCAGAATTATTAAGAACGATAAGCAATGTTTTGACAAAGTTATGGCAGTTTACAGTCTCAGTAGGTAATTTTTGGGAACTTGGAAACTTTTATGTCAACATGACTTATGACACGAAAACAACAGTTTTGAAGTTTTTCGACTTTGAATGCAGAATTATTAAGAACGATAAGCAATGTTCAAAATGACTTCCCAAATGTAAATCGGATCAGTTTTGACAAAGTTATGGCAGCTAAAGTCTCAGAAGATAATTTTTAGGAACTTGGAAACTTTTATGTCAACATGACTTTTGGCAAGAAAACAAAAGTTTTCAAGTTTTTCGACTTTGAATGCAGAATTATTAAGAACGATAAGCAATGTTATGGCAAAGTTATGGCAGTTTAAAGTCTCAGAAGATAATTTTTGAGAACTTGGAAACTTTTATGTCAACATGACTTTTGACAATAAAACAAAAGTTTTCCAGTATTTCGAATTTGAATGCAGAATTATTAAGAATAATAAGCAATGATCAAAATAACTTCCGAAATGTAAATCGGATCAGTTTTGACAAAGTTATGGCAGTTTAAAGTCTCAGAAGATAATTTTTGGGAACTTGGAAACTTGTATGTCAACATGACTTTTGACAAGAAAACAAAAGTTTTCAAGTTTTTCGACTTTGAATGCAGAATTATTAAGAACGATAAGCAATGTTCAAAATGACTTCAGAAATGTAAATCGGATCAGTTTTGGCAAAGTTATGGCAGTTTAAAGTCTCAGAAGATAATTTTTGGGAACTTGGAAACTTTTATGTCAACATGACTTTTGACAAGAAAGCAAGTATTCAAGTTTTTCGACTTTGAATGCAGATTTATTAAGAACGAAAAGCAATGTTCAAAATGACTTCCGAAACGTAAATCGGATCAGTTTTGACAAAGTTATGGCAGTTTGAAGTCTCAGAAGGTAATTTTTGGGAACTTGGAAACTTTTATGTCAACATGACTTATGACATGATAACAACAGTTTTGAAGTTTTTCGACTTTGAATGCAGAATTATTAAGAACGATAAGCAATGTTTTGACAAAGTTATGGCAGTTTACAGTCTCAGTAGGTAATTTTTGGGAACTTGGAAACTTTTATGTCAACATGACTTATGACACGAAAACAACAGTTTTGAAGTTTTTCGACTTTGAATGCAGAATTATTAAGAACGATAAGCAATGTTCAAAATGACTTCCCAAATGTAAATCGGATCAGTTTTGACAAAGTTATGGCAGCTAAAGTCTCAGAAGATAATTTTTAGGAACTTGGAAACTTTTATGTCAACATGACTTTTGGCAAGAAAACAAAAGTTTTCAAGTTTTTCGACTTTGAATGCAGAATTATTAAGAACGATAAGCAATGTTATGGCAAAGTTATGGCAGTTTAAAGTCTCAGAAGATAATTTTTGAGAACTTGGAAACTTTTATGTCAACATGACTTTTGACAATAAAACAAAAGTTTTCCAGTTTTTCGAATTTGAATGCAGAATTATTAAGAATAATAAGCAATGATCAAAATAACTTCCGAAATGTAAATCGGATCAGTTTTGACAAAGTTATGGCAGTTTAAAGTCTCAGAAGATAATTTTTGGGAACTTGGAAACTTGTATGTCAACATGACTTTTGACAAGAAAACAAAAGTTTTCAAGTTTTTCGACTTTGAATGCAGAATTATTAAGAACGATAA
The DNA here is from genome assembly GCA_035045305.1 of Drosophila maculinotata. Taxonomy (NCBI): domain Eukaryota; kingdom Metazoa; phylum Arthropoda; class Insecta; order Diptera; family Drosophilidae; genus Drosophila; species Drosophila maculinotata. The sequence goes on from JAWNPD010000236.1 coordinate 699,889, forward strand.
GCAATGTTCAAAATGACTTCAGAAATGTAAATCGGATCAGTTTTGGCAAAGTTATGGCAGTTTAAAGTCTCAGAAGATAATTTTTGGGAACTTGGAAACTTTTATGTCAACATGACTTTTGACAAGAAAGCAAGTTTTCAAGTTTTTCGACTTTGAATGCAGATTTATTAAGAACGAAAAGCAATGTTCAAAATGACTTCCGAAACGTTAATCGGATCAGTTTTGACAAAGTTATGGCAGTTTGAAGTCTCAGAAGGTAATTTTTGGGAACTTGGAAACTTTTATGTCAACATGACTTATGACATGATAACAACAGTTTTGAAGTTTTTCGACTTTGAATGCAGAATTATTAAGAACGATAAGCAATGTTTTGACAAAGTTATGGCAGTTTACAGTCTCAGTAGGTAATTTTTGGGAACTTGGAAACTTTTATGTCAACATGACTTATGACACGAAAACAACAGTTTTGAAGTTTTTCGACTTTGAATGCAGAATTATTAAGAACGATAAGCAATGTTCAAAATGACTTCCCAAATGTAAATCGGATCAGTTTTGACAAAGTTATGGCAGCTAAAGTCTCAGAAGATAATTTTGAGGAACTTGGAAACTTTTATGTCAACATGACTTTTGGCAAGAAAACAAAAGTTTTCAAGTTTTTCGACTTTGAATGCAGAATTATTAAGAACGATAAGCAATGTTATGGCAAAGTTATGGCAGTTTAAAGTCTCAGAAGATAATTTTTGAGAACTTGGAAACTTTTATGTCAACATGACTTTTGACAATAAAACAAAAGTTTTCCAGTTTTTCGAATTTGAATGCAGAATTATTAAGAATAATAAGCAATGATCAAAATAACTTCCGAAATGTAAATCGGATCAGTTTTGACAAAGTTATGGCAGTTTAAAGTCTCAGAAGATAATTTTTGGAACTTGGAAACTTGTATGTCAACATGACTTTTGACAAGAAAGCAACAGTTTTCAAGTTTTTCGACTTTGAATGCAGAAATATTAAGAACGATAAGCAATGTTATGGCAGTTTAAAGTCTCAGAAGATAATTTTTGGGAACTTGGAAACTTTTATGTCAATATGACTTTTGGCAAGAAAACAAAAGTTTTCAAGTTTTTCGACTTTGAATGCAGAAATATTAAGAACGATAAGCAATGTTATGGCAGTTTAAAGTCTCAGAAGATAATTTTTGGGAACTTGGAAACTTTTATGTCAACATGACTTTTGACAAGAAAATAAAAGTTTTCAAGTTTTTCGACTTTGAATGCAGAATTATTAAGAACGATGAGCAATGATCAAAATAACTTCCGAAATGTAAATCGGATCAGTTTTGACAAAGCTATGGCAGTTTAAAGTCTCAGAAGGTAATTTTTGGGAACTTGGAAACTTGTATGTCAACATGACTTTTGACAAGAAAACAAAAGTTTTCAAGTTTTTCGAATTTGAATGCAGAATTATTAGGAGCGATAAGCAATGTTCAAAATGACTTCCGAAATGTAAATCGGATCAGTTTTGACAAAGTTATGGCAGCTTAAGTCTCAGAAGATAATTTTTCGGAACTTGGAAACTTTTATGTCAATATGACTTTTGGCAAGAAAACAAAAGTTTTCAAGTTTTTCGACTTTGAATGCAGAAGAACGATAAGCAATGTTATGGCAGTTTAAAGTCTCAGAAGATAATTTTGGGAACTTGGAAACTTTAATGTCAACATGACTTTTTACAAGAAAACAAAAGTTTTCAAGTTTTTCGACTTTGAATGCAGATTTATTAAGAACGAAAAGCAATGTTCAAAATGACTTCCGAAACGTAAATCGGATCAGTTTTGACAAAGTTATGGCAGCTTAAGTCTCAGAAGATAATTTTTCGGAACTTGGAAACTTTTATGTCAATATGACTTTTGGCAAGAAAACAAAAGTTTTCAAGTTTTTCGACTTTGAATGCAGAAATATTAAGAACGATAAGCAATGTTATGGCAGTTTAAAGTCTCAGAAGATAATTTTTGGGAACTTGGAAACTTTAATGTCAACATGACTTTTTACAAGAAAACAAAAGTTTTCAAGTTTTTCGACTTTGAATGCAGAATTATTAAGAACGATAAGCAATGTTCAAAATGACTTCAGAAATGTAAATCGGATCAGTTTTGGCAAAGTTATGGCAGTTTAAAGTCTCAGAAGATAATTTTTGGGAACTTGGAAACTTTTTATGTCAACATGACTTTTGACAAGAAAGCAAGTTTTCAAGTTTTTCGACTTTGAATGCAGATTTATTAAGAACGAAAAGCAATGTTCAAAATGACTTCCGAAACGTAAATCGGATCAGTTTTGACAAAGTTATGGCAGTTTGAAGTCTCAGAAGGTAATTTTTGGGAACTTGGAAACTTTTATGTCAACATGACTTATGACATGATAACAACAGTTTTGAAGTTTTTCGACTTTGAATGCAGAATTATTAAGAACGATAAGCAATGTTTTGACAAAGTTATGGCAGTTTACAGTCTCAGTAGGTAATTTTTGGGAACTTGGAAACTTTTATGTCAACATGACTTATGACACGAAAACAACAGTTTTGAAGTTTTTCGACTTTGAATGCAGAATTATTAAGAACGATAAGCAATGTTCAAAATGACTTCCCAAATGTAAATCGGATCAGTTTTGACAAAGTTATGGCAGCTAAAGTCTCAGAAGATAATTTTTAGGAACTTGGAAACTTTAATGTCAACATGACTTTTGGCAAGAAAACAAAAGTTTTCAAGTTTTTCGACTTTGAATGCAGAATTATTAAGAACGATAAGCAATGTTATGGCAAAGTTATGGCAGTTTAAAGTCTCAGAAGATAATTTTTGAGAACTTGGAAACTTTTATGTCAACATGACTTTTGACAAGAAAACAAAAGTTTTCAAGTTTTTCGACTTTGAATGCAGAATTATTAAGAACGATAAGCAATGTTATGGCAAAGTTATGGCAGTTTAAAGTCTCAGAAGATAATTTTTGAGAACTTGGAAACTTTTATGTCAACATGACTTTTGACAATAAAACAAAAGTTTTCCAGTTTTTCGAATTTGAATGCAGAATTATTAAGAATAATAAGCAATGATCAAAATAACTTCCGAAATGTAAATCGGATCAGTTTTGACAAAGTTATGGCAGTTTAAAGTCTCAGAAGATAATTTTTGGGAACTTGGAAACTTGTATGTCAACATGACTTTTGACAAGAAAGCAACAGTTTTCAAGTTTTTCGACTTTGAATGCAGAAATATTAAGAACGATAAGCAATGTTATGGCAGTTTAAAGTCTCAGAAGATAATTTTTGGGAACTTGGAAACTTTTATGTCAATATGACTTTTGGCAAGAAAACAAAAGTTTTCAAGTTTTTCGACTTTGAATGCAGAAATATTAAGAACGATAAGCAATGTTATGGCAGTTTAAAGTCTCAGAAGATAATTTTTGGGAACTTGGAAACTTTAATGTCAACATGACTTTTTACAAGAAAACAAAAGTTTTCAAGTTTTTCGACTTTGAATGCAGAATTATTAAGAACGATAAGCAATGTTCAAAATGACTTCAGAAATGTAAATCGGATCAGTTTTGGCAAAGTTATGGCAGTTTAAAGTCTCAGAAGATAATTTTTGGGAACTTGGAAACTTTTATGTCAACATGACTTTTGACAAGAAAGCAAGTTTTCAAGTTTTTCGACTTTGAATGCAGATTTATTAAGAACGAAAAGCAATGTTCAAAATGACTTCCGAAACGTAAATCGGATCAGTTTTGACAAAGTTATGGCAGTTTGAAGTCTCAGAAGGTAATTTTTGGGAACTTGGAAACTTTTATGTCAACATGACTTATGACATGATAACAACAGTTTTGAAGTTTTTCGACTTTGAATGCAGAATTATTAAGAACGATAAGCAATGTTTTGACAAAGTTATGGCAGTTTACAGTCTCAGTAGGTAATTTTTGGGAACTTGGAAACTTTTATGTCAACATGACTTATGACACGAAAACAACAGTTTTGAAGTTTTTCGACTTTGAATGCAGAATTATTAAGAACGATAAGCAATGTTCAAAATGACTTCCGAAACGTAAATCGGATCAGTTTTGACAAAGTTATGGCAGCTTAAGTCTCAGAAGATAATTTTTCGGAACTTGGAAACTTTTATGTCAATATGACTTTTGGCAAGAAAACAAAAGTTTTCAAGTTTTTCGACTTTGAATGCAGAAATATTAAGAACGATAAGCAATGTTATGGCAGTTTAAAGTCTCAGAAGATAATTTTTGGGAACTTGGAAACTTTAATGTCAACATGACTTTTTACAAGAAAACAAAAGTTTTCAAGTTTTTCGACTTTGAATGCAGAATTATTAAGAACGATAAGCAATGTTCAAAATGACTTCAGAAATGTAAATCGGATCAGTTTTGGCAAAGTTATGGCAGTTTAAAGTCTCAGAAGATAATTTTTGGGAACTTGGAAACTTTTATGTCAACATGACTTTTGACAAGAAAGCAAGTTTTCAAGTTTTTCGACTTTGAATGCAGATTTATTAAGAACGAAAAGCAATGTTCAAAATGACTTCCGAAACGTAAATCGGATCAGTTTTGACAAAGTTATGGCAGTTTGAAGTCTCAGAAGGTAATTTTTGGGAACTTGGAAACTTTTATGTCAACATGACTTATGACATGATAACAACAGTTTTGAAGTTTTTCGACTTTGAATGCAGAATTATTAAGAACGATAAGCAATGTTTTGACAAAGTTATGGCAGTTTACAGTCTCAGTAGGTAATTTTTGGGAACTTGGAAACTTTTATGTCAACATGACTTATGACACGAAAACAACAGTTTTGAAGTTTTTCGACTTTGAATGCAGAATTATTAAGAACGATAAGCAATGTTCAAAATGACTTCCCAAATGTAAATCGGATCAGTTTTGACAAAGTTATGGCAGCTAAAGTCTCAGAAGATAATTTTTAGGAACTTGGAAACTTTAATGTCAACATGACTTTTGGCAAGAAAACAAAAGTTTTCAAGTTTTTCGACTTTGAATGCAGAATTATTAAGAACGATAAGCAATGTTATGGCAAAGTTATGGCAGTTTAAAGTCTCAGAAGATAATTTTTGAGAACTTGGAAACTTTTATGTCAACATGACTTTTGACAAGAAAACAAAAGTTTTCAAGTTTTTCGACTTTGAATGCAGAATTATTAAGAACGATAAGCAATGTTATGGCAAAGTTATGGCAGTTTAAAGTCTCAGAAGATAATTTTTGAGAACTTGGAAACTTTTATGTCAACATGACTTTTGACAATAAAACAAAAAGTTTTCCAGTTTTTCGAATTTGAATGCAGAATTATTAAGAATAATAAGCAATGATCAAAATAACTTCCGAAATGTAAATCGGATCAGTTTTGACAAAGTTATGGCAGTTTAAAGTCTCAGAAGATAATTTTTGGGAACTTGGAAACTTGTATGTCAACATGACTTTTGACAAGAAAGCAACAGTTTTCAAGTTTTTCGACTTTGAATGCAGAAATATTAAGAACGATAAGCAATGTTATGGCAGTTTAAAGTCTCAGAAGATAATTTTTGGGAACTTGGAAACTTTTATGTCAATATGACTTTTGGCAAGAAAACAAAAGTTTTCAAGTTTTTCGACTTTGAATGCAGAAATATTAAGAACGATAAGCAATGTTATGGCAGTTTAAAGTCTCAGAAGATAATTTTTGGGAACTTGGAAACTTTAATGTCAACATGACTTTTTACAAGAAAACAAAAGTTTTCAAGTTTTTCGACTTTGAATGCAGAATTATTAAGAACGATAAGCAATGTTCAAAATGACTTCAGAAATGTAAATCGGATCAGTTTTGGCAAAGTTATGGCAGTTTAAAGTCTCAGAAGATAATTTTTGGGAACTTGGAAACTTTTATGTCAACATGACTTTTGACAAGAAAGCAAGTTTTCAAGTTTTTCGACTTTGAATGCAGATTTATTAAGAACGAAAAGCAATGTTCAAAATGACTTCCGAAACGTAAATCGGATCAGTTTTGACAAAGTTATGGCAGTTTGAAGTCTCAGAAGGTAATTTTTGGGAACTTGGAAACTTTTATGTCAACATGACTTATGACATGATAACAACAGTTTTGAAGTTTTTCGACTTTGAATGCAGAATTATTAAGAACGATAAGCAATGTTTTGACAAAGTTATGGCAGTTTACAGTCTCAGTAGGTAATTTTTGGGAACTTGGAAACTTTTATGTCAACATGACTTATGACACGAAAACAACAGTTTTGAAGTTTTTCGACTTTGAATGCAGAATTATTAAGAACGATAAGCAATGTTCAAAATGACTTCCCAAATGTAAATCGGATCAGTTTTGACAAAGTTATGGCAGCTAAAGTCTCAGAAGATAATTTTTAGGAACTTGGAAACTTTAATGTCAACATGACTTTTGGCAAGAAAACAAAAGTTTTCAAGTTTTTCGACTTTGAATGCAGAATTATTAAGAACGATAAGCAATGTTATGGCAAAGTTATGGCAGTTTAAAGTCTCAGAAGATAATTTTTGAGAACTTGGAAACTTTTATGTCAACATGACTTTTGACAAGAAAACAAAAGTTTTCAAGTTTTTCGACTTTGAATGCAGAATTATTAAGAACGATAAGCAATGTTATGGCAAAGTTATGGCAGTTTAAAGTCTCAGAAGATAATTTTTTGAGAACTTGGAAACTTTTATGTCAACATGACTTTTGACAAGAAAACAAAAGTTTTCAAGTTTTTCGAATTTGAATGCAGAATTATTAAGAATAATAAGCAATGATCAAAATAACTTCCGAAATGTAAATCGGATCAGTTTTGACAAAGTTATGGCAGTTTAAAGTCTCAGAAGATAATTTTTGGGAACTTGGAAACTTGTATGTCAACATGACTTTTGACAAGAAAGCAACAGTTTTCAAGTTTTTCGACTTTGAATGCAGAAATATTAAGAACGATAAGCAATGTTATGGCAGTTTAAAGTCTCAGAAGATAATTTTTGGGAACTTGGAAACTTTTATGTCAATATGACTTTTGGCAAGAAAACAAAAGTTTTCAAGTTTTTCGACTTTGAATGCAGAAATATTAAGAACGATAAGCAATGTTATGGCAGTTTAAAGTCTCAGAAGATAATTTTTGGGAACTTGGAAACTTTTATATCAACATGACTTTTGACAAGAAAATAAAAGTTTTCAAGTTTTTCGACTTTGAATGCAGAATTATTAAGAACGATGAGCAATGATCAAAATAACTTCCGAAATGTAAATCGGATCAGTTTTGACAAAGCTATGGCAGTTTAAAGTCTCAGAAGGTAATTTTTGGGAACTTGGAAACTTGTATGTCAACATGACTTTTGACAAGAAAACAAAAGTTTTCAAGTTTTTCGAATTTGAATGCAGAATTATTAGGAGCGATAAGCAATGTTCAAAATGACTTCCGAAATGTAAATCGGATCAGTTTTGACAAAGTTATGGCAGCTTAAGTCTCAGAAGATAATTTTTCGGAACTTGGAAACTTTTATGTCAATATGACTTTTGGCAAGAAAACAAAAGTTTTCAAGTTTTTCGACTTTGAATGCAGAAGAACGATAAGCAATGTTATGGCAGTTTAAAGTCTCAGAAGATAATTTTTGGGAACTTGGAAACTTTAATGTCAACATGACTTTTTACAAGAAAACAAAAGTTTTCAAGTTTTTCGACTTTGAATGCAGATTTATTAAGAACGAAAAGCAATGTTCAAAATGACTTCCGAAACGTAAATCGGATCAGTTTTGACAAAGTTATGGCAGCTTAAGTCTCAGAAGATAATTTTTCGGAACTTGGAAACTTTTATGTCAATATGACTTTTGGCAAGAAAACAAAAGTTTTCAAGTTTTTCGACTTTGATTGCAGAAATATTAAGAACGATAAGCAATGTTATGGCAGTTTAAAGTCCCAGAAGATAATTTTTGGGAACTTGGAAACTTTAATGTCAACATGACTTTTTACAAGAAAACAAAAGTTTTCAAGTTTTTCGACTTTGAATGCAGAATTATTAAGAACGATAAGCAATGTTCAAAATGACTTCAGAAATGTAAATCGGATCAGTTTTGGCAAAGTTATGGCAGTTTAAAGTCTCAGAAGATAATTTTTGGGAACTTGGAAACTTTTATGTCAACATGACTTTTGACAAGAAAGCAAGTTTTCAAGTTTTTCGACTTTGAATGCAGATTTATTAAGAACGAAAAGCAATGTTCAAAATGACTTCCGAAACGTTAATCGGATCAGTTTTGACAAAGTTATGGCAGTTTGAAGTCTCAGAAGGTAATTTTTGGGAACTTGGAAACTTTTATGTCAACATGACTTATGACATGATAACAACAGTTTTGAAGTTTTTCGACTTTGAATGCAGAATTATTAAGAACGATAAGCAATGTTTTGACAAAGTTATGGCAGTTTACAGTCTCAGTAGGTAATTTTTGGGAACTTGGAAACTTTTATGTCAACATGACTTATGACACGAAAACAACAGTTTTGAAGTTTTTCGACTTTGAATGCAGAATTATTAAGAACGATAAGCAATGTTCAAAATGACTTCCCAAATGTAAATCGGATCAGTTTTGACAAAGTTATGGCAGCTAAAGTCTCAGAAGATAATTTTGAGGAACTTGGAAACTTTTATGTCAACATGACTTTTGGCAAGAAAACAAAAGTTTTCAAGTTTTTCGACTTTGAATGCAGAATTATTAAGAACGATAAGCAATGTTATGGCAAAGTTATGGCAGTTTAAAGTCTCAGAAGATAATTTTTGAGAACTTGGAAACTTTTATGTCAACATGACTTTTGACAATAAAACAAAAGTTTTCCAGTTTTTCGAATTTGAATGCAGAATTATTAAGAATAATAAGCAATGATCAAAATAACTTCCGAAATGTAAATCGGATCAGTTTTGACAAAGTTATGGCAGTTTAAAGTCTCAGAAGATAATTTTTGGAACTTGGAAACTTGTATGTCAACATGACTTTTGACAAGAAAGCAACAGTTTTCAAGTTTTTCGACTTTGAATGCAGAAATATTAAGAACGATAAGCAATGTTATGGCAGTTTAAAGTCTCAGAAGATAATTTTTGGGAACTTGGAAACTTTTATGTCAATATGACTTTTGGCAAGAAAACAAAAGTTTTCAAGTTTTTCGACTTTGAATGCAGAAATATTAAGAACGATAAGCAATGTTATGGCAGTTTAAAGTCTCAGAAGATAATTTTTGGGAACTTGGAAACTTTTATGTCAACATGACTTTTGACAAGAAAATAAAAGTTTTCAAGTTTTTCGACTTTGAATGCAGAATTATTAAGAACGATGAGCAATGATCAAAATAACTTCCGAAATGTAAATCGGATCAGTTTTGACAAAGCTATGGCAGTTTAAAGTCTCAGAAGGTAATTTTTGGGAACTTGGAAACTTGTATGTCAACATGACTTTTGACAAGAAAACAAAAGTTTTCAAGTTTTTCGAATTTGAATGCAGAATTATTAGGAGCGATAAGCAATGTTCAAAATGACTTCCGAAATGTAAATCGGATCAGTTTTGACAAAGTTATGGCAGCTTAAGTCTCAGAAGATAATTTTTCGGAACTTGGAAACTTTTATGTCAATATGACTTTTGGCAAGAAAACAAAAGTTTTCAAGTTTTTCGACTTTGAATGCAGAAGAACGATAAGCAATGTTATGGCAGTTTAAAGTCTCAGAAGATAATTTTTGGGAACTTGGAAACTTTAATGTCAACATGACTTTTTACAAGAAAACAAAAGTTTTCAAGTTTTTCGACTTTGAATGCAGATTTATTAAGAACGAAAAGCAATGTTCAAAATGACTTCCGAAACGTAAATCGGATCAGTTTTGACAAAGTTATGGCAGCTTAAGTCTCAGAAGATAATTTTTCGGAACTTGGAAACTTTTATGTCAATATGACTTTTGGCAAGAAAACAAAAGTTTTCAAGTTTTTCGACTTTGAATGCAGAAATATTAAGAACGATAAGCAATGTTATGGCAGTTTAAAGTCTCAGAAGATAATTTTTGGGAACTTGGAAACTTTAATGTCAACATGACTTTTTACAAGAAAACAAAAGTTTTCAAGTTTTTCGACTTTGAATGCAGAATTATTAAGAACGATAAGCAATGTTCAAAATGACTTCAGAAATGTAAATCGGATCAGTTTTGGCAAAGTTATGGCAGTTTAAAGTCTCAGAAGATAATTTTTGGGAACTTGGAAACTTTTATGTCAACATGACTTTTGACAAGAAAGCAAGTTTTCAAGTTTTTCGACTTTGAATGCAGATTTATTAAGAACGAAAAGCAATGTTCAAAATGACTTCCGAAACGTAAATCGGATCAGTTTTGACAAAGTTATGGCAGTTTGAAGTCTCAGAAGGTAATTTTTGGGAACTTGGAAACTTTTATGTCAACATGACTTATGACATGATAACAACAGTTTTGAAGTTTTTCGACTTTGAATGCAGAATTATTAAGAACGATAAGCAATGTTTTGACAAAGTTATGGCAGTTTACAGTCATAGTAGGTAATTTTTGGGAACTTGGAAACTTTTATGTCAACATGACTTATGACACGAAAACAACAGTTTTGAAGTTTTTCGACTTTGAATGCAGAATTATTAAGAACGATAAGCAATGTTCAAAATGACTTCCCAAATGTAAATCGGATCAGTTTTGACAAAGTTATGGCAGCTAAAGTCTCAGAAGATAATTTTTAGGAACTTGGAAACTTTTATGTCAACATGACTTTTGGCAAGAAAACAAAAGTTTTCAAGTTTTTCGACTTTGAATGCAGAATTATTAAGAACGATAAGCAATGTTATGGCAAAGTTATGGCAGTTTAAAGTCTCAGAAGATAATTTTTGAGAACTTGGAAACTTTTATGTCAACATGACTTTTGACAAGAAAACAAAAGTTTTCAAGTTTTTCGACTTTGAATGCAGAATTATTAAGAACGATAAGCAATGTTATGGCAAAGTTATGGCAGTTTAAAGTCTCAGAAGATAATTTTTGAGAACTTGGAAACTTTTATGTCAACATGACTTTTGACAATAAAACAAAAGTTTTCCAGTTTTTCGAATTTGAATGCAGAATTATTAAGAATAATAAGCAATGATCAAAATAACTTCCGAAATGTAAATCGGATCAGTTTTGACAAAGTTATGGCAGTTTAAAGTCTCAGAAGATAATTTTTGGGAACTTGGAAACTTGTATGTCAACATGACTTTTGACAAGAAAGCAACAGTTTTCAAGTTTTTCGACTTTGAATGCAGAAATATTAAGAACGATAAGCAATGTTATGGCAGTTTAAAGTCTCAGAAGATAATTTTTGGGAACTTGGAAACTTTTATGTCAATATGACTTTTGGCAAGAAAACAAAAGTTTTCAAGTTTTTCGACTTTGAATGCAGAAATATTAAGAACGATAAGCAATGTTATGGCAGTTTAAAGTCTCAGAAGATAATTTTTGGGAACTTGGAAACTTTTATGTCAACATGACTTTTGACAAGAAAATAAAAGTTTTCAAGTTTTTCGACTTTGAATGCAGAATTATTAAGAACGATGAGCAATGATCAAAATAACTTCCGAAATGTAAATCGGATCAGTTTTGACAAAGCTATGGCAGTTTAAAGTCTCAGAAGGTAATTTTTGGGAACTTGGAAACTTGTATGTCAACATGACTTTTGACAAGAAAACAAAAGTTTTCAAGTTTTTCGAATTTGAATGCAGAATTATTAGGAGCGATAAGCAATGTTCAAAATGACTTCCGAAATGTAAATCGGATCAGTTTTGACAAAGTTATGGCAGCTTAAGTCTCAGAAGATAATTTTTCGGAACTTGGAAACTTTTATGTCAATATGACTTTTGGCAAGAAAACAAAAGTTTTCAAGTTTTTCGACTTTGAATGCAGAAGAACGATAAGCAATGTTATGGCAGTTTAAAGTCTCAGAAGATAATTTTTGGGAACTTGGAAACTTTAATGTCAACATGACTTTTTACAAGAAAACAAAAGTTTTCAAGTTTTTCGACTTTGAATGCAGATTTATTAAGAACGAAAAGCAATGTTCAAAATGACTTCCGAAACGTAAATCGGATCAGTTTTGACAAAGTTATGGCAGCTTAAGTCTCAGAAGATAATTTTTCGGAACTTGGAAACTTTTATGTCAATATGACTTTTGGCAAGAAAACAAAAGTTTTCAAGTTTTTCGACTTTGATTGCAGAAATATTAAGAACGATAAGCAATGTTATGGCAGTTTAAAGTCCCAGAAGATAATTTTTGGGAACTTGGAAACTTTAATGTCAACATGACTTTTTACAAGAAAACAAAAGTTTTCAAGTTTTTCGACTTTGAATGCAGAATTATTAAGAACGATAAGCAATGTTCAAAATGACTTCAGAAATGTAAATCGGATCAGTTTTGGCAAAGTTATGGCAGTTTAAAGTCTCAGAAGATAATTTTTGGGAACTTGGAAACTTTTATGTCAACATGACTTTTGACAAGAAAGCAAGTTTTCAAGTTTTTCGACTTTGAATGCAGATTTATTAAGAACGAAAAGCAATGTTCAAAATGACTTCCGAAACGTAAATCGGATCAGTTTTGACAAAGTTATGGCAGTTTGAAGTCTCAGAAGATAATTTTTAGGAACTTGGAAACTTTTATGTCAACATGACTTTTGGCAAGAAAACAAAAGTTTTCAAGTTTTTCGACTTTGAATGCAGAATTATTAAGAACGATAAGCAATGTTATGGCAAAGTTATGGCAGTTTAAAGTCTCAGAAGATAATTTTTGAGAACTTGGAAACTTTAATGTCAACATGACTTTTGACAATAAAACAAAAGTTTTCCAGTTTTTCGAATTTGAATGCAGAATTATTAAGAATAATAAGCAATGATCAAAATAACTTCCGAAATGTAAATCGGATCAGTTTTGACAAAGTTATGGCAGTTTAAAGTCTCAGAAGATAATTTTTGGGAACTTGGAAACTTGTAAGTCAACATGACTTTTGACAAGAAAACAAAAGTTTTCAAGTTTTTCGACTTTGAATGCAGAATTATTAAGAACGATAAGCAATGTTCAAAATGACTTCAGAAATGTAAATCGGATCAGTTTTGGCAAAGTTATGGCAGTTTAAAGTCTCAGAAGATAATTTTTGGGAACTTGGAAACTTTTATGTCAACATGACTTTTGACAAGAAAGCAAGTTTTCAAGTTTTTCGACTTTGAATGCAGATTTATTAAGAACGAAAAGCAATGTTCAAAATGACTTCCGAAACGTAAATCGGATCAGTTTTGACAAAGTTATGGCAGTTTGAAGTCTCAGAAGGTAATTTTTGGGAACTTGGAAACTTTTATGTCAACATGACTTATGACATGATAACAACAGTTTTGAAGTTTTTCGACTTTGAATGCAGAATTATTAAGAACGATAAGCAATGTTTTGACAAAGTTATGGCAGTTTACAGTCTCAGTAGGTAATTTTTGGGAACTTGGAAACTTTTATGTCAACATGACTTATGACACGAAAACAACAGTTTTGAAGTTTTTCGACTTTGAATGCAGAATTATTAAGAACGATAAGCAATGTTCAAAATGACTTCCCAAATGTAAATCGGATCAGTTTTGACAAAGTTATGGCAGCTAAAGTCTCAGAAGATAATTTTTAGGAACTTGGAAACTTTTATGTCAACATGACTTTTGGCAAGAAAACAAAAGTTTTCAAGTTTTTCGACTTTGAATGCAGAATTATTAAGAACGATAAGCAATGTTATGGCAAAGTTATGGCAGTTTAAAGTCTCAGAAGATAATTTTTGAGAACTTGGAAACTTTTATGTCAACATGACTTTTGACAATAAAACAAAAGTTTTCCAGTTTTTCGTATTTGAATGCAGAATTATTAAGAATAATAAGCAATGATCAAAATAACTTCCGAAATGTAAATCGGATCAGTTTTGACAAAGTTATGGCAGTTTAAAGTCTCAGAAGATAATTTTTGGGAACTTGGAAACTTGTATGTCAACATGACTTTTGACAAGAAAACAAAAGTTTTCAAGTTTTTTGACTTTGAATACAGAATTATTATGAACGATAAGCAATGATCAAAATGACTTCCGAAATGTAAATCGGATCAGTTTTGACAAAGTTATGGCAGTTTTAAGTCTCAGAAGGTAACTTTTGGGAACTTGGAAACTTTTATGTCAACATAACTTTTGACAAGAAAACAACAGTTTTCAAGTTTTTCGACTTTGAATGCAGAATTGTTAAGAACGATAAGCAATGATCAAAATAACTTCCGAAATGTAAATCGGATCAGTTTTGACAAAGTTATGGCAGTTTAAAGTCTCAGAAGATAATTTTTGGGAACTTGGAAACTTGTATGTCAATATGACTTTTGACAAGAAAACAAAAGTTTTCAAGTTTTTCGAATTTGAATGCAGAATTATTAGGAGCGATAAGCAATGTTCAAAATGACTTCCGAAATGTAAATCGCATCAGTTTTGACAAAGCTATGGCAGCTTAAGTCTCAGAAGATAATTTTTCGGAACTTGGAAACTTTTATGTCAATATGACTTTTGGCAAGAAAACAAAAGTTTTCAAGTTTTTCGACTTTGAATGCAGAAATATTAAGAACGATAAGCAATGTTATGGCAGTTTAAAGTCTCAGAAGATAATTTTTGGGAACTTGGAAACTTTAATGTCAACATGACTTTTTACAAGAAAACAAAAGTTTTCAAGTTTTTCGACTTTGAATGCAGAATTATTAAGAACGATAAGCAATGTTCAAAATGACTTCCGAAATGTAAATCGCATCAGTTTTGACAAAGCTATGGCAGTTTAAAGTCTCAGAAGGTAATTTTTGGGAACTTGGAAACTTGTATGTCAACATGACTTTTGACAAGAAAACAAAAGTTTTCAAGTTTTTCGAATTTGAATGCAGAATTATTAGGAGCGATAAGCAATGTTCAAAATGACTTCCGAAATGTAAATCGGATCAGTTTTGACAAAGTTATGGCAGCTTAAGTCTCAGAAGATAATTTTTCGAACTTGGAAACTTTTATGTCAATATGACTTTTGGCAAGAAAACAAAAGTTTTCAAGTTTTTCGACTTTGAATGCAGAAATATTAAGAACGATAAGCAATGTTATGGCAGTTTAAAGTCTCAGAAGATAATTTTTGGGAACTTGGAAACTTTAATGTCAACATGACTTTTTACAAGAAAACAAAAGTTTTCAAGTTTTTCGACTTTGAATGCAGAAATATTAAGAACGATAAGCAATGTTATGGCAGTTTAAAGTCTCAGAAGATAATTTTTGGGAACTTGGAAACTTTTATGTCAATATGACTTTTGGCAAGAAAACAAAAGTTTTCAAGTTTTTCGACTTTGAATGCAGAAATATTAAGAACGATAAGCAATGTTATGGCAGTTTAAAGTCTCAGAAGCTTATTTTTGGGAACTTGGAAACTTTTATGTCAACATGACTTTTGACAAGAAAATAAAAGTTTTCAAGTTTTTCGACTTTGAAAGCAGAATTATTAAGAACGATGAGCAATGATCAAAATAACTTCTGAAATGTAAATCGGATCAGTTTTGACAAAGCTATGGCAGTTTAAAGTCTCAGAAGGTAATTTTTGGGAACTTGGAAACTTTTATGTCAACATGACTTTTAGCAAGAAAACAAAAGTTTTCAAGTTTTTCGACTTTGAATGCAGAAATATTAAGAACGATAAGCAATGTTATGGCAGTTTAAAGTCTCAGAAGCTTATTTTTGGGAACTTGGAAACTTTTATGTCAACATGACTTTTGACAAGAAAATAAAAGTTTTCAAGTTTTTCGAATTTGAATGCAGAATTATTAAGAATTATAAGCAATGATCAAAATAACTTCTGAAATGTAAATCGGATCAGTTTTGACAAAGTTATGGCAGCTTAAGTCTCAGAAGATAATTTTTCGGAACTTGGAAACTTTAATGTCAATATGACTTTTGGCAAGAAAACAAAAGTTGTCAAGTTTTTCGACTTTGAATGCAGAAATATTAAGAACGATAAGCAATGTTATGGCAGTTTAAAGTCTCAGAAGATAATTTTTGGGAACTTGGAAACTTTTATGTCAACATGATTTTTGACAAGAAAGCAAGTTTTCAAGTTTTTCGAATTTGAATGCAGAATTATTAAGAACGATAAGCAATGTTCAAAATGACTTCAGAAATGTAAATCGGATCAGTTTTGACAAAGTTATGGCAGTTTAAAGTCTCAGAAGATAATTTTTGGGAACTTGGAAACTTTTATGTCAACATGACTTTTGACAAGAAAGCAAGTTTTCAAGTTTTTCGACTTTGAATGCAGATTTATTAAGAACGATAAGCAATGTTCAAAATGACTTCAGAAATGTAAATCGGATCAGTTTTGACAAAGTTATGGCAGTTTAAAGTCTCAAAAGATAATTTTTGGAAACTTGGAAACTTGTATGTCAACATGACTTTTGACAAGAAAACAAAAGTTTTCGAGTTTTTCGACTTTGAATACAGAATTATTAAGAACGATAAGCAATGATCAAAATGCCTTCCGAATTGTAAATCGGATCAGTTTTGACAAAGTTATGGCAGTTTGAAGTCTCAGAAGGTAATTTTTGGGAACTTGGAAACTTTAATGTCAACATGACTTTTTACAAGAAAACAAAAGTTTTCAAGTTTTTCGACTTTGAATGCAGAAATATTAAGAACGATAAGCAATGTTATGGCAGTTTAAAGTCTCAGAAGCTTATTTTTGGGAACTTGGAAACTTTTATGTCAACATGACTTTTGACAAGAAAATAAAAGTTTTCAAGTTTTTCGACTTTGAATGCAGAATTATTAAGAACGATGAGCAATGATCAAAATAACTTCCGAAATGTAAATCGGATCAGTTTTGACAAAGCTATGGCAGTTTAAAGTCTCAGAAGGTAATTTTTGGGAACTTGGAAACTTTTATGTCAACATGACATTTGGCAAGAAAACAAAGTTTTCAAGTTTTTCGACTTTGAATGCAGAATTATTAAGAACGATAAGCAATGTTATGGCAAAGTTATGGCAGTTTAAAGTCTCAGAAGATAATTTTTGAGAACTTGGAAACTTTTATGTCAACATGACTTTTGACAATACAACAAAAGTTTTCCAGTTTTTCGAATTTGAATGCAGAATTATTAAGAATTATAAGCAATGATCAAAATAACTTCCGAAATGTAAATCGCAACAGTTTTGACAAAGTTATGGCAGTTTAAAGTCTCAGAAGATAATTTTTGGGAACTTGGAAACTTTTATGTCAACATGACTTTTGGCAAGAAAACAGAAGTTTTCAAGTTTTTCGACTTTGAATGCAGAATTATTAAGAACGATAAGCAATGTTATGGCAAAGTTATGGCAGTTTAAAGTCTCAGAAGATAATTTTTGAGAACTTGGAAACTTTTATGTCAACATGACTTTTGGCAAGAAAACAAAAGTTTTCAAGTTTTTCGACTTTGAATGCAGAAATATTAAGAACGATAAGCAATGTTATGGCAGTTTAAAGTCTCAGGAGATAATTTTTGGGAACTTGGAAACTTTTATGTCAACATGACTTTTGACAAGAAAGCAAGTTTTCAAGTTTTTCGAATTTGAATGCAGAATTATTAAGAACGATAAGCAATGTTCAAAATGACTTCAGAAATGTAAATCGGATCAGTTTTGACAAAGTTATGGCAGTTTAAAGTCTCAGAAGATAATTTTTGGGAACTTGGAAACTTTTATGTCAACATGACTTTTGACAAGAAAGCAAGTTTTCAAGTTTTTCGACTTTGAATGCAGATTTATTAAGAACGATAAGCAATGTTCAAAATGACTTCAGAAATGTAAATCGGATCAGTTTTGACAAAGTTATGGCAGTTTAAAGTCTCAAAAGATAATTTTTGGAAACTTGGAAACTTGAATGTCAACATGACTTCTGACAAGAAAACAAAAGTTTTCAAGTTTTTCGACTTTGAATGCAGAATTATTAAGAACGATAAGCAATGTTATGGCAAAGTTATGGCAGTTTAAAGTCTCAGAAGATAATTTTTGAGAACTTGGAAACTTTTATGTCAACATGACTTTTGGCAAGAAAACAAAAGTTTTCAAGTTTTTCGACTTTGAATGCAGAAATATTAAGAACGATAAGCAATGTTATGGCAGTTTAAAGTCTCAGAAGATAATTTTTGGGAACTTGGAAACTTTTATGTCAACATGACTTTTGACAAGAAAGCAAGTTTTCAAGTTTTTCGAATTTGAATGCAGAATTATTAAGAACGATAAGCAATGTTCAAAATGACTTCAGAAATGTAAATCGGATCAGTTTTGACAAAGTTATGGCAGTTTAAAGTCTCAGAAGATAATTTTTGGGAACTTGGAAACTTTTATGTCAACATGACTTTTGACAAGAAAGCAAGTTTTCAAGTTTTTCGACTTTGAATGCAGATTTATTAAGAACGATAAGCAATGTTCAAAATGACTTCAGAAATGTAAATCGGATCAGTTTTGACAAAGTTATGGCAGTTTAAAGTCTCAAAAGATAATTTTTGGAAACTTGGAAACTTGTATGTCAACATGACTTCTGACAAGAAAACAAAAGTTTTCAAGTTTTTCGACTTTGAATACAGAATTATTAAGAACGATAAGCAATGATCAAAATGCCTTCCGAATTGTAAATCGGAGCAGTTTTGACAAAGTTATGGCAGTTTGAAGTCTCAGAAGGTTATTTTTGGGAACTTGGAAACTTTTATGTCAACATGACTTTTGACAAGAAAACAAAAGTTTTCAAGTTTTTCGAATTTGAATGCCGAATTATTAAGAACGATAAGCAATGATCAAAATAGCTTCCGAAATGTAAATGGGTCAGTTTTGACAAATTTATGGCAGTTTAAAGTCTCAGAAGGAAATTTTTGGGAACTTGGAAACTTGTATGTCCACATGACTTTTGACAAGAAAACAAAAGTTTTCAAGTTTTTCGATTTTGAATGCAGAATTATTAAGAACGATAAGCAACTATCAAAATGACTTCCGAAATGTAAATCGGATTAATTTTGACAAAGTTATGGCAGTTTGAAGTCTCAGAATGTAATTTTTGGGAACTTGGAAACTTTTATGTCAACATGACTTTTGACAAGAAAACAAAAGTTTTCAATTTTTTCGACTTTAAAAGCAGATTTATTAAGAACGATAAGCAATGTTCAAAATGACTTCAGAAATGTAAATCGGATCAGTTTTGACAAAGTTATGGCAGTTTAAAGTCTCAGAAGAAAATTTTTGGGAACTTGGCAACTTTAATGTCAACATGACTTTTGACAAGAAAACAAAGTTTTCAAGTTTTTCGACTTTAAATGCAGAATTATTAAGAACGATAAGCAATGTTATGGCAAAGTTATGGCAGTTTAAAGTCTCAGAAGATTATTTTTGAGAACTTGGAAACTTTTATGTCAACATGACTTTTGACAATAAAACAAAAGTTTTCCAGTTTTTCGAATTTGAATGCAGAATTATTAAGAATTATAAGCAATGATCAAAATAACTTCCGAAATGTAAATCGCATCAGTTTTGACAAAGCTATGGCAGTTTAAAGTCTCAGAAGGTAATTTTTGGGAACTTGGAAACTTGTATGTCAACATGACTTTTGACAAGAAACTAAAAGTTTTCAAGTTTTTCGAATTTGAATGCAGAATTATTAGGAGCGATAAGCAATGTTCAAAATGACTTCCGAAATGTAAATCGGATCAGTTTTGACAAAGTTATGGCAGCTTAAGTCTCAGAAGATAATTTTTCGGAACTTGGAAACTTTTATGTCAATATTACTTTTGGCAAGAAAACAAAAGTTTTCAAGTTTTTCGACTTTGAATGCAGAATTATTAAGAACGATAAGCAATGTTATGGCAGTTTAAAGTCTCAGAAGATAATTTTTGGGAACATGGAAACTTTAATGTCAACATGACTTTTGACAAGAAAGCAAGTTTTCAAGTTTTTCGACTTTGAATGCAGATTTATTAAGAACGAAAAGCAATGTTCAAAATGACTTCAGAAATGTAAATCGGATCAGTTTTGACAAAGTTATGGCAGCTTAAGTCTCAGAAGATAATTTTTCGGAACTTGGAAACTTTTATGTCAATATGACTTTTGGCAAGAAAACAAAAAATTTCAAGCTTTTCGACTTTGAATGCAGAAATATTAAGAACGATAAGCAATGTTATGGCAGTTTAAAGTCTCAGAAGATAATTTTTGGGAACTTGGAAATTTTTATGTCAACATGACTTTTGACAAGAAAGCAAGTTTTCAAGTTTTTCGACTTTGAATGCAGATTTATTAAGAACGAAAAGCAATGTTCAAAATGACTTCAGAAATGTAAATCGGATCAGTTTTGACAAAGTTATGGCAGTTTAAAGTCTCAGAAGATAATTTTTGGGAACTTGGAAACTTGTATGTCAACATGACTTTTGACAAGAAAACAAAAGTTTTCGAGTTTTTCGACTTTGAATACAGAATTATTAAGAACGATAAGCAATGATCAAAATGCCTTCCGAATTGTAAATCGGATCAGTTTTGACAAAGTTATGGCAGTTTAAAGTCTCAAAAGGTAATTTTTGGGAACTTGGAAACTTTTATGTCAACATGACTTTTGACAAGAAAACAAAAGTTTTCAAGTTTTTCGAATTTGAATGCAGAATTATTCAAAACGATAAGCAATGATCAAAATAGCTTCCGAAATGTAAATGGGTCAGTTTTGACAAATTTATGGCAGTTTAAAGTCTCAGAAGGTAATTTTTGGGAACTTGGAAACTTGCATGTCAACATGACTTTTGACAAGAAAATAAAAGTTTTCAAGTTTTTAGATTTTGAATGCAGAATTATTAAGAACGATAAGCAACTATCAAAATGACTTCCGAAATGTAAATCGGATCAATTTTGACAAAGTTATGGCAGTTTGAAGTCTCAGAAGAAAATTTTTGGGAACTTGGCAACTTTAATGTCAACATGACTTTTGACAAGAAAACAAAGTTTTCAAGTTTTTCGACTTTAAATGCAGAATTATTAAGAACGATAAGCAATGTTATGGCAAAGTTATGGCAGTTTAAAGTCTCAGAAGATTATTTTTGGGAACTTGGAAACTTTAATGTCACCATGACTTTTGACAAGAAAAAAAAGTTTTCAAGCTTTTCGACTTTGAATGCAGAAATATTAAGAACGATAAGCAATGTTATGGCAGTTTAAAGTCTCAGAAGATAATTTTTGGGAACTTGGAAATTTTTATGCCAACATGACTTTTGACAAGAAAGCAAGTTTTCAAGTTTTTCGACTTTGAATGCAGATTTATTAAGAACGAAAAGCAATGTTCAAAATGACTTCAGAAATGTAAATCGGATCAATTTTGACAAAGTTATGGCAGTTTGAAGTCTCAGGAGATAATTTTTGGGAACTTGGAAACTTTTATGTCAACATGACTTTTGACAAGAAAAAAAGTTTTCAAGTTTTTCGACTTTAAAAGCTGATTTATTAAGAACGATAAGCAATGTTCAAAATGCAATGTAAATCGGATCATTTTTGACAAAGTTATGGCAGTTTAAAGTCTCAGAAGATAATTTTTGGGAACTTGGAAACTTTAATGTCACCATGACTTTTGACAAGAAAACAAAGTTTTCAAGTTTTTCGACTTTGAATGCAGAATTATTAAGAACGATAAGCAATGATCAAAATAACTCCCGAAATGTAAATCGGATCAGTTTCGACAAAGTTATAGCAGTTTAAAGTCTCAGAAGCTTATTTATGGGAACTTGGAAACTTTTATGTCAACATGACTTTTGACAAGAAAATAAAAGTTTTCAAGTTTTTCGACTTTGAATGCAGAATTATAAAGAACGATAAGCAATGATCAAAATAACTTCCGAAATGTAAATCGGATCAGTTTTGACAAAGTTATGGCAGTTTAAAGTCTCAAAAGGTAATTTTTGGGAACTTGGAAACTTTAATGTCAACATGACTTTTGACAAGAAAACAAAAGTTTTCAAGTTTTTCGAATTTGAATGCAGAATTATTCAAAACGATAAGCAATGATCAAAATAGCTTCCGAAATGTAAATGGGTCAGTTTTGACAAATTTATGGCAGTTTAAAGTCTCAGAAGGTAATTTTTGGGAACTTGGAAACTTGCATGTCAACATGACTTTTGACAAGAAAACAAAAGTTTTCAAGTTTTTCGACTTTGAATACAGAATTATTAAGAACGATCAGCAATGATCAAAATGCCTTCCGAATTGTAAATCGGAGCAGTTTTGACAAAGTTATGGCAGTTTGAAGTCTCAGAAGGTTATTTTTGGGAACTTGGAAACTTTTATGTCAACATGACTTTTGACAAGAAAACAAAAGTTTTCAAGTTTTTCGAATTTGAATGCAGAATTATTAAGAACGATAAGCAATGATCAAAATAGCTTCCGAAATGTAAATGGGTCAGTTTTGACAAATTTATGGCAGTTTAAAGTCTCAGAAGGAAATTTTTGGGAACTTGGAAACTTGTATGTCCACATGACTTTTGACAAGAAAACAAAAGTTTTCAAGTTTTTCGATTTTGAATGCAGAATTATTAAGAACGATAAGCAACTATCAAAATGACTTCCGAAATGTAAATCGGATTAATTTTGACAAAGTTATGGCAGTTTGAAGTCTCAGAATGTAATTTTTGGGAACTTGGAAACTTTTATGTCAACATGACTTTTGACAAGAAAACAAAAGTTTTCAATTTTTTCGACTTTAAAAGCAGATTTATTAAGAACGATAAGCAATGTTCAAAATGACTTCAGAAATGTAAATCGGATCAGTTTTGACAAAGTTATGGCAGTTTAAAGTCTCAGAAGAAAATTTTTGGGAACTTGGCAACTTTAATGTCAACATGACTTTTGACAAGAAAACAAAGTTTTCAAGTTTTTCGACTTTAAATGCAGAATTATTAAGAACGATAAGCAATGTTATGGCAAAGTTATGGCAGTTTAAAGTCTCAGAAGATTATTTTTGAGAACTTGGAAACTTTTATGTCAACATGACTTTTGACAATAAAACAAAAGTTTTCCAGTTTTTCGAATTTGAATGCAGAATTATTAAGATTTATAAGCAATGATCAAAATAACTTCCGAAATGTAAATCGCATCAGTTTTGACAAAGCTATGGCAGTTTAAAGTCTCAGAAGGTAATTTTTGGGAACTTGGAAACTTGTATGTCAACATGACTTTTGACAAGAAACTAAAAGTTTTCAAGTTTTTCGAATTTGAATGCAGAATTATTAGGAGCGATAAGCAATGTTCAAAATGACTTCCGAAATGTAAATCGGATCAGTTTTGACAAAGTTATGGCAGCTTAAGTCTCAGAAGATAATTTTTCGGAACTTGGAAACTTTTATGTCAATATTACTTTTGGCAAGAAAACAAAAGTTTTCAAGTTTTTCGACTTTTAATGCAGAATTATTAAGAACGATAAGCAATGTTATGGCAGTTTAAAGTCTCAGAAGATAATTTTTGGGAACTTGGAAACTTTAATGTCAACATGACTTTTGACAAGAAAGCAAGTTTTCAAGTTTTTCGACTTTGAATGCAGATTTATTAAGAACGAAAAGCAATGTTCAAAATGACTTCAGAAATGTAAATCGGATCAGTTTTGACAAAGTTATGGCAGCTTAAGTCTCAGAAGATAATTTTTCGGAACTTGGAAACTTTTATGTCAATATGACTTTTGGCAAGAAAACAAAAAATTTCAAGCTTTTCGACTTTGAATGCAGAAATATTAAGAACGATAAGCAATGTTATGGCAGTTTAAAGTCTCAGAAGATAATTTTTGGGAACTTGGAAACTTTAATGTCAACATGACTTTTGACAAGAAAGCAAGTTTTCAAGTTTTTCGACTTTGAATGCAGATTTATTAAGAACGAAAAGCAATGTTCAAAATGACTTCAGAAATGTAAATCGGATCAGTTTTGACAAAGTTATGGCAGTTTAAAGTCTCAGAAGATAATTTTTGGGAACTTGGAAACTTGTATGTCAACATGACTTTTGACAAGAAAACAAAAGTTTTCGAGTTTATCGACTTTGAATACAGAATTATTAAGAACGATAAGCAATGATCAAAATGCCTTCCGAATTGTAAATCGGATCAGTTTTGACAAAGTTATGGCAGTTTAAAGTCTCAAAAGGTAATTTTTGGGAACTTGGAAACTTTTATGTCAACATGACTTTTGACAAGAAAACAAAAGTTTTCAAGTTTTTCGAATTTGAATGCAGAATTATTCAAAACGATAAGCAATGATCAAAATAGCTTCCGAAATGTAAATGGGTCAGTTTTGACAAATTTATGGCAGTTTAAAGTCTCAGAAGGTAATTTTTGGGAACTTGGAAACTTGCATGTCAACATGACTTTTGACAAGAAAATAAAAGTTTTCAAGTTTTTAGATTTTGAATGCAGAATTATTAAGAACGATAAGCAACTATCAAAATGACTTCCGAAATGTAAATCGGATCAATTTTGACAAAGTTATGGCAGTTTGAAGTCTCAGAAGATAATTTTTGGGAACTTGGAAACTTTTATGTCAACATGACTTTTGACAAGAAAAAAAAGTTTTCAAGTTTTTCGACTTTAAAAGCTGATTTATTAAGAACGATAAGCAATGTTCAAAATGCAATGTAAATCGGATCATTTTTGACAAAGTTATGGCAGTTTAAAGTCTCAGAAGATAATTTTTGGGAACTTGGAAACTTTAATGTCACCATGACTTTTGACAAGAAAACAAAGTTTTCAAGTTTTTCGACTTTGAATGCAGAATTATTAATAACGATAAGGAATGATCAAAATAACTCCCGAAATGTAAATCGGATCAGTTTCGACAAAGTTATAGCAGTTTAAAGTCTCAGAAGCTTATTTATGGGAACTTGGAAACTTTTATGTCAACATGACTTTTGACAAGAAAATAAAAGTTTTCAAGTTTTTCGACTTTGAATGCAGAATTATAAAGAACGATAAGCAATGATCAAAATAACTTCCGAAATGTAAATCGGATCAGTTTTGACAAAGTTATGGCAGTTTAAAGTCTCAAAAGGTAATTTTTGGGAACTTGGAAACTTTTATGTCTGCATGAATTTTAACAAGAAAACAAAAGTTTTGAAGTTTTTCGTCTTTGCATGCAGAATTATTAAGAACGATAAGCAATGACCAAAATTACTTCCGAAATGTAAATCGGATCAGTTTTGACAAAGTTATGGCAATTTAAAGTCTAAGAAGGTAATTTTTGGGAACTTGGAAACTTTTATGTCAACATGACTTTTGACAAGAAAACAAAAGTTTTCAAGTTTTTCGACTTTGTGTGCTCAATTATTAAGAACGATAAGCAATGTTCAAAATGACTTCAGAAATGTAAATCGGATCAGTTTTGACAAATTTATGGCAGTTTAAAGTCTCAGAAGGTAAGTTTTCGGAACTTGGAAACTTTTATATCAACATGGCTTTTGACAAGAAAACAAAAGTTTTCAAGTTTTTCGACTTTGAATGCAGAGTTATTAAGAACTATAAGCAATGATCAAAATGACTCCCGAAATGTAAATCGGATCAGTTTTGACAAAGTTATGGCAGTTTGAAGTCTCAGAAGGTAATTTTTGGGAACTTGGAAACTTGTATGTCAACATGACTTTTGACAAGAAAACAAAAGTTTTCCAGTTTTTCGACTTTGAATGCAGAATTATTAAGAACGATGAGCAATGATCAAAATAACTTCCGAAATGTAAATCGGATCAATTTTGAAAAAGTTATGGCAGTTTAAAGTCTCAGAAGGTGATTTTTGGGAACTTGGAAACTTATATGTAAACATGACTTATGACAAGAAAACAACAGTTTTGAAGTTTTTCGACTTTGAATGCAGAATTACTAAGAACGATAAGCAATAATCAAAATAACTTCCGATATGTAATCGGATCAGTTTTGACAAAGTTATGGCAGTTTAAAGTCCCAGAAGGTAATTTTTGGGAACTTGGAAACTTGTTTGTTAACATGACTTATGACAAGAAAACAACTGTTTTGAAGTTTTTCGACTTTGTGTGCACAATTATTAAGAACGATAAGCAATGTTCAAAATGACTTCAGAAATGTAAATCGGATCAGTTTTGACAAATTTATGGCAGCTTAAAGTCTCAGAAGGTAAGTTTTCGGAACTTGGAAACTTTTATATCAACATGGCTTTTGACAAGAAAACAAAAGTTTTCAAGTTTTTCGACTTTGAATGCAGAGTTATTAAGAACTATAAGCAATGATCAAAATGACTCCCGAAATGTAAATCGGATCAGTTTTGACAAAGTTATGGCAGTTTGAAGTCTCAGAAGGTAATTTTTGGGAACTTGGAAACTTGTATGTCAACATGACTTTTGACAAGAAAACAAAAGTTTTCAAGTTTTTCGACTTTAAATGCAGAATTATTAAGAACGATAAGCAACTATCAAAATGCCTTCCGAAATGTAAATTGGATCAAATTTGACAAAGTAATGGCAGTTTAATGTCTCAGAAGGTAATTTTTGGGAACTTGGAAACTTTTATGTCAACATGACTTATGACAAGAAAACAGCAGTTTTGAAGTTTTTCTACTTTGAATGCAGAATTGCTAAGAACGATAAGCAATAATCAAAATAACTTCCGAAATGTAAATGTAAATGTAAACAAAAGTTTCGAAGTTTTTCGTCTTTGAATGCAGAATTATTAAGAACGATGGGCAATGACCAAAATTACTTCCGAAATGTAAATCGGATCAGTTTCGACAAAGTTATGGCAGTTTGAAGTCTCAGAAGGTATTTTTTGGGAACTTGGAAACTTGTATGTCAATATGACTTTTGACAAGAAAACAAAAGTTTTCAAGTTTTTCGAATTTGAAGGCAGAATTATTAGGAGCGATAAGCAATGTTCAAAATGACTTCCGAAATGTAAATCGGATCAGTTTTGACAAAGTTATGGCAGCTTAAGTCTCAGAAGATAATTTTTCGGAACTTGGAAACTTTTATGTCAATATGACTTTTGGCAAGAAAACAAAAGTTATCAAGTTTTTCGACTTTGAATGCACAAATATTAAGAACGATAAGCAATGTTATGGCAAAGTTATGGCAGTTTAAAGACTCACAAGATAATTTTTGGGAACTTGGAAACTTTAATGTCAACATGACTTTTTACAAGAAAACAAAAGTTTTCAAGTTTTTCTACTTTGAATGCAGAATTATTAAGAACGATAAGCAATGTTCAAAATGACTTCAGAAATGTAAATCGGATCAGTTTTGACAAAGTTATGGCAGTTTAAAGTCTCAGAAGATAATTTTTGGGAAATTGGAAACTTTTATGTCAACATGATTTTTGACAAGAAAGCAAGTTTTCAAGTTTTTCGACTTTGAATGCAGATTTATTAAGAACGATAAGCAATGTTCAAAATGACTTCAGAAATGTAAATCGGATCAGTTTTGACAAAGTTATGGCAGTTTGAAGTCTCAGAAGGTAATTTTTGGGACCTTGGAAACTTTTATGTCAACATGATTTTTGACAAGAAAACAAAAGTTTTAAAGTTTTTCGACTTTGAATGCAGAATTATTAAGAACGATAAGCAACTATCAAAATGACTTCCGAAATGTAAATTGGATCAATTTTGACAAAGTTATGGCAGTTTAAAGTTTCAGAAGGTAATTTTTGGGAACTTGGAAAATTTAATGTCAACATGACTCATGACAAGAAAACAACAGTTTTGAAGTTTTTCGACTTTGAATTCAGAATTATTAAGAACGATAAGCAATAATCAAAATAACTTCCGAAATGTAAATCGGATCAGTTTTGACAAAGTTATGGCAGTTTGAAGTCTCAGAAGGTAATTTTTGGGAACTTGGAAACTTGTATGTCAACATGACTTTTGACAAGAAAACAAAAATTTTCAAGATTTTCGAATTTGAATGCAGAATTATTAAGAACGATAAGCAACTATCAAAATGACTTCCGAAATGTAAATCGGATCAATTTTGACAAAGTTATGGCAGTTTAAAGTTTCAGAAGGTAATTTTTGGGAACTTGGAAACTTGTTTGTCAACATGACTTATGACAAGAAAACAAACAGAATTACTAAGAACGATAAGCTATAATCAAAATAACTTCCGAAATGTAAATCGGATCAGTTTTGACAAAGTTAGTGCAGTTTAAAGTCTTAGAATGTAACTTTTGGGAACTTCGAAACTTTAATGTCAGCATGATTTTTGACAAGAAAACAAAAGTTTTCAAGTTTTTCGACTTTGAATGCAGAATTATTAAGAACGATAAGCAATGATCAAAATAACTTCCGAAATGTAAATCGCATCAGTTTTGACAAAGCTATGGCAGTTTAAAGTCTCAGAAGGTAATTTTTGGGAACTTGGAAACTTGTATGTCAACATGACTTTTGACAAGAAAACAAAAGTTTTCAAGTTTTTCGAATTTGAATGCAGAATTATTAGGAGCGATAAGCAATGTTCAAAATGACTTCCGAAATGTAAATCGGATCAGTTTTGACAAAGTTATGGCAGCTTAAGTCTCAGAAGATAATTTTTCGGAACTTGGAAACTTTTATGTCAATATGACTTTTGGCAAGAAAACAAAAAATTTCAAGTCTTTCGACTTTGAATGCAGAAATATTAAGACCGATAAGCAATGTTATGGCAGTTTAAAGTCTCAGAAGATAATTTTTGGGAACTTGGAAACTTTAATGTCAACATGACTTTTTACAAGAAAACAAAGGTTTTCAAGTTTTTCGACTTTGAATGCAGAATTATTAAGAACCATAAGCAATGTTCAAAATGACTTCAGAAATGTAAATCGGATCAGTTTTGGCAAAGTTATGGCAGTTTAAAGTCTCAGAAGATAATTTTTGGGAACTTGGAAACTTTTATGTCAACATGACTTTTGACAAGAAAGCAAGTTTTCAAGTTTTTCGACTTTGAATGCAGATTTATTAAGAACGAAAAGCAATGTTCAAAATGACTTCAGAAATGTAAATCGGATCAGTTTTGACAAAGTTATGGCAGATTAAAGTCTCAGAAGATAATTTTTGGGAACTTGGAAACTTGTTTGTCAACATGACTTTTGACAAGAAAACAAAAGTTTTCGAGTTTTTCGACTTTGAATACAGAATTATTAAGAACGATAAGCAATGATCAAAATGCCTTCCGAATTGTAAATCGGATCAGTTTTGACAAAGTTAGTGCAGTTTAAAGTTTCAGAATGTAACTTTTGGGAACTTCGAAACTTTAATGTCAGCATGACTTTTGACAAGAAAACAAAAGTTTTCAAGTTTTTCGACTTTGAATGCAGAATTATTAAGAACGATAAGCAATGATCAAAATAACTTCCGAAATGTAAATCGCATCAGTTTTGACAAAGCTATGGCAGTTTAAAGTCTCAGAAGGTAATTTTTGGGAACTTGGAAACTTGTATGTCAACATGACTTTTGACAAGAAAGCAAGTTTTCAAGTTTTTCGACTTTGAATGCAG
This sequence comes from Drosophila maculinotata, assembly GCA_035045305.1. Classification (NCBI taxonomy): domain Eukaryota; kingdom Metazoa; phylum Arthropoda; class Insecta; order Diptera; family Drosophilidae; genus Drosophila; species Drosophila maculinotata. The sequence goes on from JAWNPD010000236.1 coordinate 729,485, forward strand.
ATTTATTAAGAACGAAAAGCAATGTTCAAAATGACTTCAGAAATGTAAATCGGATCAGTTTTGACAAAGTTATGGCAGTTTAAAGTCTCAGAAGATAATTTTTGGGAACTTGGAAACTTGTATGTCAACATGACTTTTGACAAGAAAACAAAAGTTTTCGAGTTTTTCGACTTTGAATACAGAATTATTAAGAACCATAAGCAATGATCAAAATGCCTTCCGAATTGTAAATCGGATCAGTTTTGACAAAGTTATGGCAGTTTGAAGTCTCAAAAGGTAATTTTTGGGAACTTGGAAACTTTAATGTCAACATGACTTTTGACAAGAAAACAAAAGTTTTCAAGTTTTTCGAATTTGAATGCAGAATTATTCAGAACGATAAGCAATGATCAAAATAGCTTCCGAAATGTAAATGGGTCAGTTTTGACAAATTTATGGCAGTTTGAAGTCTCAGAAGGTAATTTTTGGGAACTTGGAAACTTGTATGTTAACATGACTTATGACAAGAAAACAAAAGTTTTGAAGTTTTTCGGCTTTGCATGCAGAATTATTCAGAACGATAAGCAATGATCAAAATAACTTCCGAAATGTAAATCGGATCGGTTTTGACAAAGTTATGGCAGTTTAAAGTCTCAGAAGGTAATTTTTGGGAACTTGGAAACTTTTATGTCAGCATGAATTTTTACAAGAAAACAAAAGTTTTGAAGTTTTTCGTCTTTGCATGCAGAATTATTAAGAACGATAAGCAATGACCAAAATTGCTTCCGAAATGTAAATCGGATCAGTTTTGACAAAGTTATGGCAATTTAAAGTCTCAGAAGGTAATTTTTGGGAACTTGGAAACTTTTATGTCAACATGACTTTTGACAAGAAAACAAAAGTTTTCAAGTTTTTCGACTTTGAATGCAGAATTATTAAGAACGATAAGCAATGATCAAAATAACTTCCGAAATGTAAATCGGATCAATTTTGAAAAAGTTATGGCAGTTTAAAGTCTCAGAAGGTGATTTATGGGAACTTGGAAACTTGTATGTAAACATGACTTATGACAAGAAAACAACAGTTTTGAAGTTTTTCGACTTTGAATGCAGAATTATTAAGAACGATGAGCAATGATCAAAATAACTTCCGAAATGTAAATCGGATCAATTTTGAAAAAGTTATGGCAGTTTAAAGTCTCAGAATGTAACTTTTGGGAACTTGGAAACTTTAATGTCAACATGACTTTTGACAAGAAAACAAAAGTTTTCAAGTTTTTCGACTTTGTGTGCACAATTATTAAGAACGATAAGCAATGTTCAAAATGACTTCAGAAATGTAAATCGGATCAGTTTTGACAAATTTATGGCAGTTTAAAGTCTCAGAAGGTAAGTTTTCGGAACTTGGAAACTTTTATGTCAACATGATTTTTGACAAGAAAGCAAGTTTTCAAGTTTTTCGACTTTGAATGCAGATTTATTAAGAACGATAAGCAATGTTCAAAATGACTTCAGAAATGTAAATCGGATCAGTTTTGACAAAGTTATGGCAGTTTGAAGTCTCAGAAGGTAATTTTTGGGAACTTGGAAACTTTTATGTCAACATGATTTTTGACAAGAAAACAAAAGTTTTAAAGTTTTTCGACTTTGAATGCAGAATTATTAAGAACGATAAGCAACTATCAAAATGACTTCCGAAATGTAAATTGGATCAATTTTGACAAAGTTATGGCAGTTTAAAGTTTCAGAAGGTAATTTTTGGGAACTTGGAAAATTTAATGTCAACATGACTCATGACAAGAAAACAACAGTTTTGAAGTTTTTCGACTTTGAATTCAGAATTATTAAGAACGATAAGCAATAATCAAAATAACTTCCGAAATGTAAATCGGATCAGTTTTGACAAAGTTATGGCAGTTTGAAGTCTCAGAAGGTAATTTTTGGGAACTTGGAAACTTGTATGTCAACATGACTTTTGACAAGAAAACAAAAATTTTCAAGATTTTCGAATTTGAATGCAGAATTATTAAGAACGATAAGCAACTATCAAAATGACTTCCGAAATGTAAATCGGATCAATTTTGACAAAGTTATGGCAGTTTAAAGTTTCAGAAGGTAATTTTTGGGAACTTGGAAACTTGTATGTCAACATGACTTATGACAAGAAAACAAACAGAATTACTAAGAACGATAAGCTATAATCAAAATAACTTCCGAAATGTAAATCGGATCAGTTTTGACAAAGTTAGTGCAGTTTAAAGTCTTAGAATGTAACTTTTGGGAACTTCGAAACTTTAATGTCAGCATGATTTTTGACAAGAAAACAAAAAATTTCAAGTTTTTCGACTTTGAATGCAGAATTATTAAGAACGATAAGCAATGATCAAAATAACTTCCGAAATGTAAATCGCATCAGTTTTGACAAAGCTATGGCAGTTTAAAGTCTCAGAAGGTAATTTTTGGGAACTTGGAAACTTGTATGTCAACATGACTTTTGACAAGAAAACAAAAGTTTTCAAGTTTTTCGAATTTGAATGCAGAATTATTAGGAGCGATAAGCAATGTTCAAAATGACTTCCGAAATGTAAATCGGATCAGTTTTGACAAAGTTATGGCAGCTTAAGTCTCAGAAGATAATTTTTCGGAACTTGGAAACTTTTATGTCAATATGACTTTTGGCAAGAAAACAAAAAATTTCAAGTCTTTCGACTTTGAATGCAGAAATATTAAGACCGATAAGCAATGTTATGGCAGTTTAAAGTCTCAGAAGATAATTTTTGGGAACTTGGAAACTTTAATGTCAACATGACTTTTTACAAGAAAACAAAGGTTTTCAAGTTTTTCGACTTTGAATGCAGAATTATTAAGAACCATAAGCAATGTTCAAAATGACTTCAGAAATGTAAATCGGATCAGTTTTGGCAAAGTTATGGCAGTTTAAAGTCTCAGAAGATAATTTTTGGGAACTTGGAAACTTTTATGTCAACATGACTTTTGACAAGAAAGCAAGTTTTCAAGTTTTTCGACTTTGAATGCAGATTTATTAAGAACGAAAAGCAATGTTCAAAATGACTTCAGAAATGTAAATCGGATCAGTTTTGACAAAGTTATGGCAGATTAAAGTCTCAGAAGATAATTTTTGGGAACTTGGAAACTTGTATGTCAACATGACTTTTGACAAGAAAACAAAAGTTTTCGAGTTTTTCGACTTTGAATACAGAATTATTAAGAACGATAAGCAATGATCAAAATGCCTTCCGAATTGTAAATCGGATCAGTTTTGACAAAGTTAGTGCAGTTTAAAGTTTCAGAATGTAACTTTTGGGAACTTCGAAACTTTAATGTCAGCATGACTTTTGACAAGAAAACAAAAGTTTTCAAGTTTTTCGACTTTGAATGCAGAATTATTAAGAACAATAAGCAATGATCAAAATAACTTCCGAAATGTAAATCGCATCAGTTTTGACAAAGCTATGGCAGTTTAAAGTCTCAGAAGGTAATTTTTGGGAACTTGGAAACTTGTATGTCAACATGACTTTTGACAAGAAAGCAAGTTTTCAAGTTTTTCGACTTTGAATGCAGATTTATTAAGAACGAAAAGCAATGTTCAAAATGACTCCAGAAATGTAAATCGGATCAGTTTTGACAAAGTTATGGCAGTTTAAAGTCTCAGAAGATAATTTTTGGGAACTTGGAAACTTGTATGTCAACATGACTTTTGACAAGAAAACAAAAGTTTTCGAGTTTTTCGACTTTGAATACAGAATTATTAAGAACGATAAGCAATGATCAAAATGCCTTCCGAATTGTAAATCGGATCAGTTTTGACAAAGTAATGGCAGTTTGAAGTCTCAAAAGGTAATTTTTGGGAACTTGGAAACTTTAATGTCAACATGACTTTTGACAAGAAAACAAAAGTTTTCAAGTTTTTCGAATTTGAATGCAGAATTATTCAGAACGATAAGCAATGATCAAAATAGCTTCCGAAATGTAAATGGGTCAGTTTTGACAAATTTATGGCAGTTTGAAGTCTCAGAAGGTAATTTTTGGGAACTTGGAAACTTGTATGTTAACATGACTTATGACAAGAAAACAAAAGTTTTGAAGTTTTTCGGCTTTGCATGCAGAATTATTAAGAACGATAAGCAATGATCAAAATAACTTCCGAAATGTAAATCGGATCGGTTTTGACAAAGTTATGGCAGTTTAAAGTCACAGAAGGTAATTTTTGGGAACTTGGAAACTTTTATTTCAGCATGAATTTTTACAAGAAAACAAAAGTTTTGAAGTTTTTCGTCTTTGCATGCAGAATTATTAAGAACGATAAGCAATGACCAAAATTGCTTCCGAAATGTAAATCGGATCAGTTTTGACAAAGTTATGGCAATTTAAAGTCTCAGAAGGTAATTTTTGGGAACTTGGAAACTTTTATGTCAACATGACTTTTGACAAGAAAACAAAAGTTTTCAAGTTTTTCGACTTTGAATGCAGAATTATTAAGAACGATAAGCAATGATCAAAATAACTTCCGAAATGTAAATCGGATCAATTTTGAAAAAGTTATGGCAGTTTAAAGTCTCAGAAGGTGATTTATGGGAACTTGGAAACTTGTATGTAAACATGACTTATGACAAGAAAACAACAGTTTTGAAGTTTTTCGACTTTGAATGCAGAATTATTAAGAACGATGAGCAATGATCAAAATAACTTCCGAAATGTAAATCGGATCAATTTTGAAAAAGTTATGGCAGTTTAAAGTCTCAGAATGTAACTTTTGGGAACTTGGAAACTTTAATGTCAACATGACTTTTGACAAGAAAACAAAAGTTTTCAAGTTTTTCGACTTTGTGTGCACAATTATTAAGAACGATAAGCAATGTTCAAAATGACTTCAGAAATGTAAATCGGATCAGTTTTGACAAATTTATGGCAGTTTAAAGTCTCAGAAGGTAAGTTTTCGGAACTTGGAAACTTTTATATCAACATGGCTTTTGACAAGAAAACAAAAGTTTTCAAGTTTTTCGACTTTGAATGCAGAGTTATTAAGAACTATAAGCAATGATCAAAATGACTCCCGAAATGTAAATCGGATCAGTTTTGACAAAGTTATGGCAGTTTGAAGTCTCAGAAGGTAATTTTTGGGAACTTGGAAACTTGTATGTCAACATGACTTTTGACAAGAAAACAAAAGTTTTCAAGTTTTTAGACTTTGAATGCAGAATTATTAAGAACGATAAGCAACTATCAAAATGACTTCCGAAATGTAAATTGGATCAAATTTGACAAAGTTATGGCAGTTTAAAGTCTCAGAAGGTAATTTTTGGGAACTTGGAAACTTTTATGTCAACATGACTTATGACAAGAAAACAACAGTTTTGAAGTTTTTCTACTTTGAATGCAGAATTACTAAGAACGATAAGCAATAATCAAAATAACTTCCGAAATGTAAATGTAAATGTAAACAAAAGTTTCGAAGTTTTTCGTCGTTGAATGCAGAATTATTAAGAACGATGAGCAATGACCAAAATTACTTCCGAAATGTAAATCGGATCAGTTTCGACAAAGTTATGGCAGTTTGAAGTCTCAGAAGGTAATTTTTGGGAACTTGGAAACTTGTATGTCAATATGACTTTTGACAAGAAAACAAAAGTTTTCAAGTTTTTCGAATTTGAATGCAGAATTATTAGGAGCGATAAGCAATGTTCAAAATGACTTCCGAAATGTAAATCGGATCAGTTTTGACAAAGTTATGGCAGCTTAAGTCTCAGAAGATAATTTTTCGGAACTTGGAAACTTTTATGTCAATATGACTTTTGGCAAGAAAACAAAAGTTATCAAGTTTTTCGACTTTGAATGCACAAATATTAAGAACGATAAGCAATGTTATGGCAAAGTTATGGCAGTTTTAAGTCTCAGAAGATAATTTTTGAGAACTTGGAAACTTTTATGTCAACATGACTTTTGACAATAAAACAAAATTTTTCCAGTTTTTCGAATTTGAATGCAGAATTATTAAGAATTATAAGCAATGATCAAAATAACTACCGAAATGTAAATCGCATCAGTTTTGACAAAGCTATGGCAGTTTAAAGTCTCAGAAGGTAATTTTTGGGAACTTGGAAACTTGTATGTAAACATGACTTTTGACAAGAAACTAAAAGTTTTCAAGTTTTTCGAATTTGAATGCAGAATTATTAGGAGCGATAAGCAATGTTCAAAATGACTTCCGAAATGTAAATCGGATCAGTTTTGACAAAGTTATGGCAGTTTGAAGTCTCAGAATGTAATTTTTGGGAACTTGGAAGCTTTTATGTCAACATGACTTTTGACAAGAAAACAAAGTTTTCAAGTTTTTCGACTTTAAAAGCAGATTTATTAAGAACGATAAGCAATGTTCAAAATGACTTCAGAAATGTAAATCGGATCAGTTTTGACAAAGTTATGGCAGTTTAAAGTCTCAGAAGATAATTTTTGGGAACTTGGAAACTTTAATGTCAACATGACTTTTGACAAGAAAACAAAGTTTTCAAGTTTTTCGACTTTGAATGCAGAATTATTAATAACGATAAGCAATGATCAAAATAACTCCCGAAATGTAAATCGGATCAGTTTCGACAAAGTTATGGCAGTTTAAAGTCTCAGAAGCTTATTTTTGGGAACTTGGAAACTTTAATGTCAACATGACTTTTGACAAGAAAGCAAGTTTCAAGTTTTTCGAATTTGAATGCAGAATTATTAAGAACGATAAGCAACTATCAAAATGACTTCCGAAATGTAAATCGGATCAATTTTGACAAAGTTATGGCAGTTTAAAGTTTCAGAAGGTAATTTTTGGGAACTTGGAAACTTTAATGTCAACATGACTCATGACAAGAAAACAACAGTTTTGAAGTTTTTCGACTTTGAATTCAGAATTATTAAGAACGATAAGCAATAATCAAAATAACTTCCGAAATGTAAATCGGATCAGTTTTGACAAAGTTATGGCAGTTTGAAGTCTCAGAAGGTAATTTTTGGGAACTTGGAAACTTGTATGTCTACATGACTTTTGACAAGAAAACAAAAGTTTTCAAGATTTTCGAATTTGAATGCAGAATTATTAAGAACGATAAGCAACTATCAAAATGACTTCCGAAATGTAAATCGGATCAATTTTGACAAAGTTATGGCAGTTTAAAGTTTCAGAAGGTAATTTTTGGGAACTTGGAAACTTGTATGTCAACATGACTTATGACAAGAAAACAAACAGAATTACTAAGAACGATAAGCTAAAATCAAAATAACTTCCGATATGTAAATCGGATCAGTTTTGACAAAGTTAGTGCAGTTTATAGTCTCAGAATGTAACTTTTGGGAACTTCGAAACTTTAATGTCAGCATGACTTTTGACAAGAAAACAAAAGTTTTCAAGTTTTTCGACTTTGAATGCAGAATTATTAAGAACGATAAGCAATGATCAAAATAACTTCCGAAATGTAAATCGCATCAGTTTTGACACAGCTATCGCAGTTTAAAGTCTCAGAAGGTAATTTTTGGGAACTTGGAAACTTGTATGTCAACATGACTTTTGACAAGAAAACAAAAGTTTTCAAGTTTTTCGAATTTGAATGCAGAATTATTAGGAGCGATAAGCAATGTTCAAAATGACTTCCGAAATGTAAATCGGATCAGTTTTGACAAAGTTATGGCAGTTTAAAGTCTCAGAAGATAATTTTTGGGAACTTGGAAACTTTAATGTCAAAATGACTTTTGACAAGAAAACAAAGTTTTCAAGTTTTTCGACTTTGAATGCAGAATTATTAATAACGATAAGCAATGATCAAAATAACTCCCGAAATGTAAATCGGATCAGTTTCGACAAAGTTATGGCAGTTTAAAGTCTCAGAAGCTTATTTTTGGGAACTTGGAAACTTTAATGTCAACATGACTTTTGACAAGAAAGCAAGTTTCAAGTTTTTCGAATTTGAATGCAGAATTATTAAGAACGATAAGCAACTATCAAAATGACTTCCGAAATGTAAATCGGATCAATTTTGACAAAGTTATGGCAGTTTAAAGTTTCAGAAGGTAATTTTTGGGAACTTGGAAACTTTAATGTCAACATGACTCATGACAAGAAAACAACAGTTTTGAAGTTTTTCGACTTTGAATTCAGAATTATTAAGAACGATAAGCAATAATCAAAATAACTTCCGAAATGTAAATCGGATCAGTTTTGACAAAGTTAGTGCAGTTTAAAGTCTCAGAATGTAACTTTTGGGAACTTCGAAACTTTAATGTCAGCATGACTTTTGACAAGAAAACAAAAGTTTTCAAGTTTTTCGACTTTGAATGCAGAATTATTAAGAACGATAAGCAATGATCAAAATAACTTCCGAAATGTAAATCGCATCAGTTTTGACACAGCTATGGCAGTTTAAAGTCTCAGAAGGTAATTTTTGGGAACTTGGAAACTTGTATGTCAACATGACTTTTGACAAGAAAACAAAAGTTTTCAAGTTTTTCGAATTTGAATGCAGAATTATTAGGAGCGATAAGCAATGTTCAAAATGACTTCCGAAATGTAAATCGGATCAGTTTTGACAAAGTTATGGCAGCTTAAGTCTCAGAAGATAATTTTTCGGGACTTGGAAACTTTTATGTCAATATGACTTTTGGCAAGAAAACAAAAAATTTCAAGTTTTTCGACTTTGAATGCAGAAATATTAAGACCGATAAGCAATGTTATGGCAGTTTAAAGTCTCAGAAGATAATTTTTGGGAACTTGGAAACTTTAATGTCAACATGACTTTTTACAAGAAAACAAAAGTTTTCAAGTTTTTCGACTTTGAATGCAGAATTATTAAGAACGATAAGCAATGTTCAAAATGACTTCAGAAATGTAAATCGGATCAGTTTTGGCAAAGTTATGGCAGTTTAAAGTCTCAGAAGATAATTTTTGGGAACTTGGAAACTTTTATGTCAACATGACTTTTGACAAGAAAGCAAGTTTTCAAGTTTTTCGACTTTGAATGCAGATTTATTAAGAACGAAAAGCAATGTTCAAAATAACTTCAGAAATGTAAATCGGATCAGTTTTGACAAAGTTATGGCAGTTTAAAGTCTCAGAAGATAATTTTTGGGAACTTGGAAACTTGTATGTCAACATGACTTTTGACAAGAAAACAAAAGTTTTCGAGTTTTTCGAATTTGAATGCAGAATTATTCAGAACGATAAGCTATGATCAAAATAGCTTCCGAAATGTAAATGGGTCAGTTTTGACAAATTTATGGCAGTTTAAAGTCTCAGAAGGTAATTTTTGGGAACTTGGAAACTTGTATGTTAACATGACTTATGACAAGAAAACAAAAGTTTTGAAGTTTTTCGTCTTTGCATGCAGAATTATTAAGAACGATAAGCAATGATCAAAATAACTTCCGAAATGTAAATCGGATCAGTTTTGACAAAGTTTTGGCAGTTTAAAGTCTCAGAAGGTAATTTTTATGAACTTGGAAACTTTTATGTCAGCATGAATTTTTACAAGAAAACAAAAGTTTTGAAGTTTTTCGTCTTTGCATGCAGAATTATTAAGAACGATAAGCAATGACCAAAATTACTTCCGAAATGTAAATCGGATCAGTTTTGACAAAGTTATGGCAATTTAAAGTCTCAGAAGGTAATTTTTTGGAACTTGGAAACTTTAATGTCAACATGACTTTTGACAAGAAAACAAAAGTTTTCAAGTTTTTCGACTTTGAATGCAGAATTATTAAGAACGATGAGCAATGATCAAAATAACTTCCGAAATGTAAATCGGATCAATTTTGAAAAAGTTATGGCAGTTTAAAGTCTCAGAAGGTGATTTATGGGAACTTGGAAACTTGTATGTAAACATGACTTATGACAAGAAAACAACAGTTTTGAAGTTTTTCGACTTTGAATGCAGAATTATTAAGAACGATGAGCAATGATCAAAATAACTTCCGAAATGTAAATCGGATCAATTTTGAAAAAGTTATGGCAGTTTAAAGTCTCAGAATGTAACTTTTGGGAACTTGGAAACTTTAATGTCAACATGACTTTTGACAAGAAAACAAAAGTTTTCAAGTTTTTCGACTTTGTGTGCACAATTATTAAGAACGATAAGCAATGTTCAAAATGACTTCAGAAATGTAAATCGGATCAGTTTTGACAAATTTATGGCAGTTTAAAGTCTCAGAAGGTAAGTTTTCGGAACTTGGAAACTTTTATATCAACATGGCTTTTGACAAGAAAACAAAAGTTTTCAAGTTTTTCGACTTTGAATGCAGAGTTATTAAGAACTATAAGCAATGATCAAAATGACTCCCGAAATGTAAATCGGATCAGTTTTGACAAAGTTATGGCAGTTTGAAGTCTCAGAAGGTAATTTTTGGGAACTTGGAAACTTGTATGTCAACATGACTTTTGACAAGAAAACAAAAGTTTTCAAGTTTTTCGACTTTGAATGCAGAATTATTAAGAACGATAAGCAACTATCAAAATGACTTCCGAAATGTAAATTGGATCAAATTTGACAAAGTTATGGCAGTTTAAAGTCTCAGAAGGTAATTTTTGGGAACTTGGAAACTTTTATGTCAACATGACTTATGACAAGAAAACAATAGTTTTGAAGTTTTTCTACTTTGAATGCAGAGTTACTAAGAACGATAAGCAATAATCAAAATAACTTCCGAAATGTAAATGTAAATGTAAACAAAAGTTTCGAAGTTTTTCGTCTTTGAATGCAGAATTATTAAGAACGATGAGCAATGACCAAAATTACTTCCGAAATGTAAATCGGATCAGTTTCGACAAAGTTATGGCAGTTTGAAGTCTCAGAAGGTAATTTTTGGGAACTTGGAAACTTGTATGTCAATATGACTTTTGACAAGAAAACAAAAGTTTTCAAGTTTTTCGAATTTGAATGCAGAATTATTAGGAGCGATAAGCAATGTTCAAAATGACTTCCGAAATGTAAATCGGATCAGTTTTGACAAAGTTATGGCAGCTTAAGTCTCAGAAGATAATTTTTCGGAACTTGGAAACTTTTATGTCAATATGACTTTTGGCAAGAAAACAAAAGTTATCAAGTTTTTCGACTTTGAATGCACAAATATTAAGAACGATAAGCAATGTTATGGCAAAGTTATGGGAGTTTAAAGTCTCAGAAGATAATTTTTGAGAACTTGGAAACTTTTATGTCAACATGACTTTTGACAATAAAACAAAAGTTTTCCAGTTTTTCGAATTTGAATGCAGAATTATTAAGAATTATAAGCAATGATCAAAATAACTTCCGAAATGTAAATCACATCAGTTTTGACAAAGCTATGGCAGTTTAAAGTCTCAGAAGGTAATTTTTGGGAACTTGGAAACTTGTATGTAAACATGACTTTTGACAAGAAACTAAAAGTTTTCAAGTTTTTCGAATTTGAATGCAGAATTATTAGGAGCGATAAGCAATGTTCAAAATGACTTCCGAAATGTAAATCGGATCAGTTTTGACAAAGTTATGGCAGTTTGAAGTCTCAGAATGTAATTTTTGGGAACTTGGAAACTTTTACGTCAACATGACTTTTGACAAGAAAACAAAGTTTTCAAGTTTTTCGACTTTAAAAGCAGATTTATTAAGAACGATAAGCAATGTTCAAAATGACTTCAGAAATGTAAATCGGATCAGTTTTGACAAAGTTATGGCAGTTTAAAGTCTCAGAAGATAATTTTTGGGAACTTGGAAATTTTAATGTCAACATGACTTTTGACAAGAAAACAAAGTTTTCAAGTTTTTCGACTTTGAATGCAGAATTATTAATAACGATAAGCAATGATCAAAATAACTCCCGAAATGTAAATCGGATCAGTTTCGACAAAGTTATGGCAGTTTAAAGTCTCAGAAGCTTATTTTTGGGAACTTGGAAACTTAAATGTCAACATGACTTTTGACAAGAAAGCAAGTTTCAAGTTTTTCGAATTTGAATGCAGAATTATTAAGAACGATAAGCAATGTTATGGCAAAGTTATGGCAGTTTAAAGTCTCAGAAGATAATTTTTGAGAACTTGGAAACTTTTATGTCAACATGACTTTTGACAATAAAACAAAAGTTTTCCAGTTTTTCGAATTTGAATGCAGAATTATTAAGAATTATAAGCAATGATCAAAATAACTTCCGAAATGTAAATCGCATCAGTTTTGACAAAGTTATGGCAGTTTAAAGTCTCAGAAGGTAATTTTTGGGAACTTGGAAACTTGTATGTAAACATGACTTTTGACAAGAAACTAAAAGTTTTCAAGTTTTTCGAATTTGAATGCAGAATTATTAGGAGCGATAAGCAATGTTCAAAATGACTTCCGAAATGTAAATCGGATCAGTTTTGACAAAGTTATGGCAGCTTAAGTCTCAGAAGATAATTTTTCGGAACTTGGAAACTTTTATGTCAATATGACTTTTGGCAAGAAAACAAAAGTTTTCAAGTTTTTCGACTTTGAATGCAGAATTATTAAGAACGATAAGCAATGTTATGGCAGTTTAAAGTCTCAGAAGATAATTTTTGGGAACTTGGAAACTTTAATGTCAACATGACTTTTGACAAGAAAGCAAGTTTTCAAGTTTTTCGAATTTGAATGCAGAATTATTAAGAACTTGGAAACTTGTATGTCAACATGACTTTTGACAAGAAACTAAAAGTTTTCAAGTTTTTCGAATTTGAATGCAGAATTATTAGGAGCGATAAGCAATGTTCAAAATGACTTCCGAAATGTAAATCGGATCAGTTTTGACAAAGTTATGGCAGCTTAAGTCTCAGAAGATAATTTTTCGGAACTTGGAAACTTTTATGTCAATATGACTTTTGGCAAGAAAACAAAAAATTTCAAGCTTTTCGACTTTGAATGCAGAAATATTAAGAACGATAAGCAATGTTATGGCAGTTTAAAGTCTCAGAAGATAATTTTTGGGAACTTGGAAACTTTAATGTCAACATGACTTTTTACAAGAAAACAAAAGTTTTGAAGTTTTTCGACTTTGAATGCAGAATTATTAAGAACGATAAGCAATGTTCAAAATGACTTCAGAAATGTAAATCGGATCAGTTTTGGCAAAGTTATGGCAGTTTAAAGTCTCAGAAGATAATTTTTGGGAACTTGGAAACTTTTATGTCAACATGACTTTTGACAAGAAAGCAAGTTTTCAAGTTTTTCGACTTTGAATGCAGATTTATTAAGAACGAAAAGCAATGTTCAAAATGACTTCCGAAACGTAAATCGGATCAGTTTTGACAAAGTTATGGCAGTTTGAAGTCTCAGAAGGTATTTTTTGGGAACTTGGAAACTTTTATGTCAACATGACTTATGACACGAAAACAACAATTTTGAAGTTTTTCCGACTTTGAATGCAGAATTATTAAGAACGATAAGCAAGGTTTTGATAAAGTTATGGCAGTTTACAGTCTCAGTAGGTAATTTTTGGGAACTTGGAAACTTTTATGTCAACATGACTTATGACACGAAAACAACAGTTTTGAAGTTTTTCGACTTTGAATGCAGAATTATTAAGAACGATAAGCAATGTTCAAAAGGACTTCCGAAATGTAAATCGGATCAGTTTTGACAAAGTTATGGCAGCTAAAGTCTCAGAAGATAATTTTTAGGAACTTGGAAACTTTTCTGTCAACATGACTTTTGGCAAGAAAACAAAAGAATTCAAGTTTTTCGACTTTGAATGCAGAATTATTAAGAACGATAAGCAATGTTATAGCAAAGTTATGGCAGTTTAAAGTCTCAGAAGATAATTTTTGAGAACTTGGAAACTTTTATGTCAACATGACTTTTGACAAGAAAACAAAAGTTTTCCAGTTTTTCGAATTTGAATGCAGAATTATTAAGAATAATAAGCAATGATCAAAATAACTTCCGAAATGTAAATCGGATCAGTTTTGACAAAGTTATGGCAGTTTAAAGTCTCAGAAGATAATTTTTGGGAACTTGAAAACTTGTATGTCAACATGACTTTTGACAAGAAAACAAAAGTTTTCAAGTTTTTTGACTTTGAATACAGAATTATTAAGAACGATAAGCAATGATCAAAATGACTTCCGAAATGTAAATCGGATCAGTTTTGACAAAGTTATGGCAGTTTTAAGTCTCAGAAGGTAATTTTTGGGAACTTGGAAACTTTTATGTCAACATTACTTTTGACAAGAAAACAAAAGTTTTCAAGTTTTTCGACTTTGAATGCAGAATTATTAAGAACGATAAGCAATGATCAAAATAACTTCCGAAATGTAAATCGCATCAGTTTTGACAAAGCTATGGCAGTTTAAAGTCTCAGAAGGTAATTTTTGGGAACTTGGAAACTTGTATGTCAATATGACTTTTGACAAGAAAACAAAAGTTTTCAAGTTTTTCGAATTTGAATGCAGAATTATTAGGAGCGATAAGCAATGTTCAAAATGACTTCCGAAATGTAAATCGGATCAGTTTTGACAAAGTTATGGCAGCTTAAGTCTCAGAAGATAATTTTTCGGAACTTGGAAACTTTTATGTCAACATGACTTTTGGCAAGAAAACAAAAGTTTTCAAGTTTTTCGACTTTGAATGCAGAAATATTAAGAACGATAAGCAATGTTATGGCAGTTTAAAGTCTCAGAAGATAATTTTTGGGAACTTAGAAACTTTAATGTCAACATGACTTTTTACAAGAAAACAAAAGTTTTCAAGTTTTTCGACTTTGAATGCAGAAATATTAAGAACGATAAGCAATGTTATGGCAGTTTAAAGTCTCAGAAGCTTATTTTTGGGAACTTGGAAACTTTTATGTCAACATGACTTTTGGCAAGAAAACAAAAGTTTTCAAGTTTTTCGACTTTGAATGCAGAATTATTAAGAACGATAAGCAATGTTCAAAATGACTTCCGAAATGTAAATCGGATCAGTTTTGACAAAGTTATGGCAGCTTAAGTCTCAGAAGATAATTTTTCGGAACTTGGAAACTTTTATGACAATATGACTTTTGGCAAGAAAACAAAAGTTTTCAAGTTTTTCGACTTTGAATGCAGATTTATTAAGAACGAAAAGCAATGTTCAAAATGACTTCAGAAATGTAAATCGGATCAGTTTTGACAAAGTTATGGCAGTTTAAAGTCTCAGAAGATAATTTTTGGGAACTTGGAAACTTGTATGTTAACATGACTTTTGACAAGAAAACAAAAGTTTTCGAGTTTTTCGACTTTGAATACAGAATTATTAAGAACGATAAGCAATGATCAAAATGCCTTCCGAATTGTAAATCGGATCAGTTTTGACAAAGTTATGGCAGTTTGAAGTCTCAGAAGGTAATTTTTGGGAACTTGGAAACTTTTATGTCAACATGACTTTTGACAAGAAAACAAAAGTTTTCAAGTTTTTCGAATTTGAATGCAGAATTATTAAGAACGATAAGCAATGATCAAAATAGCTTCCGAAATGTAAATGGGTCAGTTTTGACAAATTTATGGCAGTTTTAAGTCTCAGAAGGTAATTTTTGGGAACTTGGAAACTTTAATGTCAACATGACTTTTGACAAGAAAACAAAAGTTTTCAAGTTTTTCGAATTTGAATGCAGAATTATTAAGAACGATAAGCAATGATCAAAATAGCTTCCGAAATGTAAATGGGTCAGTTTTGACAAATTTATGGCAGTTTAAAGTCTCAGAAGGTAATTTTTGGGAACTTGGAAACTTGTATGTCAACATGACTTTTGACAAGAAAACAAAAGTTTTCAAGTTTTTCGAATTTGAATGCAGAATTATTAGGAGCGATAAGCAATGTTAAAAATGACTTCCGAAATGTAAATCGGATCAGTTTTGACAAAGTTATGGCAGCTTAAGTCTCAGAAGATAATTTTTCGGAACTTGGAAACTTTTATGTCAATATGACTTTTGGCAAGAAAACAAAAGTTTTCAAGTTTTTCGACTTTGAATGCAGAAATATTAAGAATGATAAGCAATGTTATGGCAGTTTAAAGTCTCAGAAGATAATTTTTGGGAACTTAGAAACTTTAATGTCAACATGACTTTTTACAAGAAAACAAAAGTTTTCAAGTTTTTCGACTTTGAATGCAGAAATATTAAGAACGATAAGCAATGTTATGGCAGTTTAAAGTCTCAGAAGATAATTTTTGGGAACTTGGAAACTTTTATGACAATATGACTTTTGGCAAGAAAACAAAAGTTTTCAAGTTTTTCGACTTTGAATGCAGAAATATTAAGAACGATAAGCAATGTTATGGCAGTTTAAAGTCTCAGAAGGTAATTTTTGGGAACTTGGAAACTTTTATGTCAACATGACTTTTGGCAAGAAAACAAAAGTTTTCAAGTTTTTCGACTTTGAATGCAGAATTATTAAGAACGATAAGCAATGTTATGGCAAAGTTATGGCAGTTTAAAGTCTCAGAAGATAATTTTTGAGAACTTGGAAATTTTTATGTCAACATGACTTTTGGCAAGAAAACAAAAGTTTTCAAGTTTTTCGACTTTGAATGCAGAATTATTAAGAACGATGAGCAATGATCAAAATAACTTCCGAAATGTAAATCGGATCAGTTTTCACAAAGTTATGGCAGTTTAAAGTCTCAGAAGGTAATTTTTGGGAACTTGGAAACTTTTATGTCAACATGACTTTTGGCAAGAAAACAAAAGTTTTCAAGTTTTTCGACTTTGAATGCAGAATTATTAAGAACGATAAGCAATGTTATGGCAAAGTTATGGCAGTTTAAAGTCTCAGAAGATAATTTTTGAGAACTTGGATATTTTTATGTCAACATGACTTTTGACAAGAAAACAAAAGTTTACCAGTTTTTCGAATTTGAATGCAGAATTATTAAGAATTATAAGCAATGATCAAAATAACTTCCGAAATGTAAATCGCAACAGTTTTGACAAAGCTATGGCAGTTTAAAGTCTCAGAAGGTAATTTTTGGGAACTTGGAAACTTGTATGTCAACATGACTTTTGACAAGAAAACAAAAGTTTTCAAGTTTTTCGAATTTGAATGCAGAATTATTAGGAGCGATAAGCAATGTTCAAAATGACTTCCGAAATGTAAATCGGATCAGTTTTGACAAAGTTATGGCAGCTAAAGTCTCAGAAGATAATTTTTCGGAACTTAGAAACTTTTATGTCAATATGACTTTTGGCAAGAAAACAAAAAATTTCAAGCTTTTCGACTTTGAATGCAGAAATATTAAGAACGATAAGCAATGTTATGGCAGTTTAAAGTCTCAGAAGATAATTTTTGGGAACTTGGAAACTTTTATGTCAACATGACTTTTGACAAGAAAGCAAGTTTTCAAGTTTTTCGACTTTGAATGCAGATTTATTAAGAACGAAAAGCAATGTTCAAAATGACTTCAGAAATGTAAATCGGATTAGTTTTGACAAAGTTATGGCAGTTTAAAGTCTCAGAAGATAATTTTTGGGAACTTGGAAACTTGTATGTTAACATGACTTTTGACAAGAAAACAAAAGTTTTCGAGTTTTTCGACTTTGAATACAGAATTATTAAGAACGATAAGCAATGATCAAAATGCCTTCCGAATTGTAAATCGGATCAGTTTTGACAAAGTTATGGCAGTTTGAAGTCTCAGAAGGTAATTTTTGGGAACTTGGAAACTTTTATGTCAACATGACTTTTGACAAGAAAACAAAAGTTTTCAAGTTTTTCGAATTTGAATGCAGAATTATTAAGAACGATAAGCAATGATCAAAATAGCTTCCGAAATGTAAATGGGTCAGTTTTGACAAATTTATGGCAGTTTTAAGTCTCAGAAGGTAATTTTTGGGAACTTGGAAACTTTAATGTCAACATGACTTTTGACAAGAAAACAAAAGTTTTCAAGTTTTTCGAATTTGAATGCAGAATTATTAAGAACGATAAGCAATGATCAAAATAGCTTCCGAAATGTAAATGGGTCAGTTTTGACAAATTTATGGCAGTTTAAAGTCTCAGAAGGTAATTTTTGGGAACTTGGAAACTTGTATGTCAACATGACTTTTGACAAGAAAACAAAAGTTTTCAAGTTTTTCGAATTTGAATGCAGAATTATTAGGAGCGATAAGCAATGTTAAAAATGACTTCCGAAATGTAAATCGGATCAGTTTTGACAAAGTTATGGCAGCTTAAGTCTCAGAAGATAATTTTTCGGAACTTGGAAACTTTTATGTCAATATGACTTTTGGCAAGAAAACAAAAGTTTTCAAGTTTTTCGACTTTGAATGCAGAAATATTAAGAACGATAAGCAATGTTATGGCAGTTTAAAGTCTCAGAAGATAATTTTTGGGAACTTAGAAACTTTAATGTCAACATGACTTTTTACAAGAAAACAAAAGTTTTCAAGTTTTTCGACTTTGAATGCAGAAATATTAAGAACGATAAGCAATGTTATGGCAGTTTAAAGTCTCAGAAGATAATTTTTGGGAACTTGGAAACTTTTATGACAATATGACTTTTGGCAAGAAAACAAAAGTTTTCAAGTTTTTCGACTTTGAATGCAGAAATATTAAGAACGATAAGCAATGTTATGGCAGTTTAAAGTCTCAGAAGCTTATTTTTGGGAACTTGGAAACTTTTATGTCAACATGACTTTTGGCAAGAAAACAAAAGTTTTCAAGTTTTTCGACTTTGAATGCAGAATTATTAAGAACGATAAGCAATGTTATGGCAAAGTTATGGCAGTTTAAAGTCTCAGAAGATAATTTTTGAGAACTTGGAAATTTTTATGTCAACATGACTTTTGGCAAGAAAACAAAAGTTTTCAAGTTTTTCGACTTTGAATGCAGAATTATTAAGAACGATGAGCAATGATCAAAATAACTTCCGAAATGTAAATCGGATCAGTTTTCACAAAGTTATGGCAGTTTAAAGTCTCAGAAGGTAATTTTTGGGAACTTGGAAACTTTTATGTCAACATGACTTTTGGCAAGAAAACAAAAGTTTTCAAATTTTTCGACTTTGAATGCAGAATTATTAAGAACGATAAGCAATGTTATGGCAAAGTTATGGCAGTTTAAAGTCTCAGAAGATAATTTTTGAGAACTTGGATATTTTTATGTCAACATGACTTTTGACAAGAAAACAAAAGTTTACCAGTTTTTCGAATTTGAATGCAGAATTATTAAGAATTATAAGCAATGATCAAAATAACTTCCGAAATGTAAATCGCAACAGTTTTGACAAAGCTATGGCAGTTTAAAGTCTCAGAAGGTAATTTTTGGGAACTTGGAAACTTGTATGTCAACATGACTTTTGACAAGAAAACAAAAGTTTTCAAGTTTTTCGAATTTGAATGCAGAATTATTAGGAGCGATAAGCAATGTTCAAAATGACTTCCGAAATGTAAATCGGATCAGTTTTGACAAAGTTATGGCAGCTAAAGTCTCAGAAGATAATTTTTCGGAACTTAGAAACTTTTATGTCAATATGACTTTTGGCAAGAAAACAAAAAATTTCAAGCTTTTCGACTTTGAATGCAGAAATATTAAGAACGATAAGCAATGTTATGGCAGTTTAAAGTCTCAGAAGATAATTTTTGGGAACTTGGAAACTTTTATGTCAACATGACTTTTGACAAGAAAGCAAGTTTTCAAGTTTTTCGACTTTGAATGCAGATTTATTAAGAACGAAAAGCAATGTTCAAAATGACTTCAGAAATGTAAATCGGATCAGTTTTGACAAAGTTATGGCAGTTTAAAGTCTCAGAAGATAATTTTTGGGAACTTGGAAACTTGTATGTTAACATGACTTTTGACAAGAAAACAAAAGTTTTCGAGTTTTTCGACTTTGAATACAGAATTATTAAGAACGATAAGCAATGATCAAAATGCCTTCCGAATTGTAAATCGGATCAGTTTTGACAAAGTTATGGCAGTTTGAAGTCTCAGAAGGTAATTTTTGGGAACTTGGAAACTTTTATGTCAACATGACTTTTAACAAGAAAACAAAAGTTTTCAAGTTTTTCGAATTTGAATGCAGAATTATTAAGAACGATAAGCAATGATCAAAATAGCTTCCGAAATGTAAATGGGTCAGTTTTGACAAATTTATGGCAGTTTTAAGTCTCAGAAGGTAATTTTTGGGAACTTGGAAACTTTAATGTCAACATGACTGTTGACAAGAAAACAAAAGTTTTCAAGTTTTTCGAATTTGAATGCAGAATTATTAAGAACGATAAGCAATGATCAAAATAGCTTCCGAAATGTAAATGGGTCAGTTTTGACAAATTTATGGCAGTTTAAAGTCTCAGAAGGTAATTTTTGGGAACTTGGAAACTTGTATGTCAACATGACTTTTGACAAGAAAACAAAAGTTTTCAAGTTTTTCGATTTTGAATGCAGAATTATTAAGAACGATAAGCAACTATCAAAATGCCTTCCGAAATGTAAATCGGATTAATTTTGACAAAGTTATGGCAGTTTGAAGTCTCAGAATGTAATTTTTGGGAACTTGGAAACTTTTATGTCAACATGACTTTTGACAAGAAAACAAAAGTTTTCAAGTTTTTCGACTTTAAAAGCAGATTTATTAAGAACGATAAGCAATGTTCAAAATGAATTCAGAAATGTAAATCGGATCAGTTTTGACAAAGTTATGGCAGTTTAAAGTCTCAGAAGATAATTTTTGGGAACTTGGAAACTTTAATGTCAACATGACTTTTGACAAGAAAACAAAGTTTTCAAGTTTTTCGACTTTGAATGCAGAATTATTAATAACGATAAGCAATGATCAAAATAACTCCCGAAATGTAAATCGCATCAGTTTTGACAAAGCTATGGCAGTTTAAAGTCTCAGAAGGTAATTTTTGGGAACTTGGAAACTTGTATGTCAACATGACTTTTGACAAGAAAACAAAAGTTTTCAAGTTTTTCGACTTTGAATGCAGAATTATTAAGAACGATAAGCAATGTTATGGCAAAGTTATGGCAGTTTAAAGTCTCAGAAGATAATTTTTGAGAACTTGGAAACTTTTATGTCAACATGACTTTTGACAATAAAACAAAAGTTTTCCAGTTTTTCGAATTTGAATGCAGAATTATTAAGAATTATAAGCAATGATCAAAATAACTTCCGAAATGTAAATCGGATCAGTTTTGACAAAGTTATGGCAGCTTAAGTCTCAGAAGATAATTTTTCGGAACTTGGAAACTTTTATGTCAATATGACTTTTGGCAAGAAAACAAAAAATTTCAAGCTTTTCGACTTTGAATGCAGAAATATTAAGAACGATAAGCAATGTTATGGCAGTTTAAAGTCTCAGAAAATAATTTTTGGGAACTTGGAAACTTTTATGTCAACATGACTTTTGACAAGAAAGCAAGTTTTCAAGTTTTTCGACTTTGAATGCAGATTTATTAAGAACTAAAAGCAATATTCAAAATGACTTCAGAAATGTAAATCGGATCAGTTTTGACAAAGTTATGGCAGTTTAAAGTCTCAGAAGATAATTTTTGGGAACTTGGAAACTTGTATGTCAACATGACTTTTGACAAGAAAACAAAAGTTTTCGAGTTTTTCGACTTTGAATACAGAATTATTAAGAACGATGAGCAATGATCAAAATGCCTTCCGAATTGTAAATCGGATCAGTTTTGACAAAGTTATGGCAGTTTAAAGTCTCAAAAGGTAATTTTTGGGAACTTGGAAACTTGTATGTCAACATGACTTTTGACAAGAAAACAAAAGTTTTCAAGTTTTTCGAATTTGAATGCAGAATTATTCAGAACGATAAGCAATGATCAAAATAGCTTCCGAAATGTAAATGGGTCAGTTTTGACAAATTTATGGCAGTTTAAAGTCTCAGAAGGTAATTTTTGGGAACTTGGAAACTTGCATGTAAACATGACTTTTGACAAGAAAACAAAAGTTTTCAAGTTTTTCGACTTTGAATGCAGAATTATTAAGAACGATAAGCAATGTTATGGCAAAGTTATGGCAGTTTAAAGTCTCAGAAGATAATTTTTGAGAACTTGGAAATTTTTATGTCAACATGACTTTTGGCAAGAAAACAAAAGTTTTCAAGTTTTTCGACTTTGAATGCAGAATTATTAAGAACGATGAGCAATGATCAAAATAACTTCCGAAATGTAAATCGGATCAGTTTTCACAAAGTTATGGCAGTTTAAAGTCTCAGAAGGTAATTTTTGGGAACTTGGAAACTTTTATGTCAACATGACTTTTGGCAAGAAAACAAAAGTTTTCAAGTTTTTCGACTTTGAATGCAGAATTATTAAGAACGATAAGCAATGTTATGGCAAAGTTATGGCAGTTTAAAGTCTCAGAAGATAATTTTTGAGAACTTGGAAATTTTTATGTCAACATGACTTTTGACAATAAAACAAAAGTTTACCAGTTTTTCGAATTTGAATGCAGAATTATTAAGAATTATAAGCAATGATCAAAATAACTTCCGAAATGTAAATCGCAACAGTTTTGACAAAGCTATGGCAGTTTAAAGTCTCAGAAGGTAATTTTTGGGAACTTGGAAACTTGTATGTCAACATGACTTTTGACAAGAAAACAAAAGTTTTCAAGTTTTTCGAATTTGAATGCAGAATTATTAGGAGCGATAAGCAATGTTCAAAATGACTTCCGAAATGTAAATCGGATCAGTTTTGACAAAGTTATGGCAGCTAAAGTCTCAGGAAATAATTTTTCGGAACTTAGAAACTTTTATGTCAATATGACTTTTGGCAAGAAAACAAAAAATTTCAAGTTTTTCGACTTTGAATGCAGAAATATTAAGAACGGTAAGCAATGTTATGGCAGTTTAAAGTCTCAGAAGATAATTTTTGGGAACTTGGAAACTTTTATGTCAACATGACTTTTGACAAGAAAGCAAGTTTTCAAGTTTTTCGACTTTGAATGCAGAATTATTAAGAACGATAAGCAATGTTCAAAATGACTTCCGAAATGTAAATCGCATCAGTTTTGACAAAGCTATGGCAGTTTAAAGTCTCAGAAGGTAATTTTTGGGAACTTGGAAACTTGTATGTCAACATGACTTTTGACAAGAAAACAAAAGTTTTCAAGTTTTTCGAATTTGAATGCAGAATTATTAGGAGCGATAAGCAATGTTCAAAATGACTTCCGAAATGTAAATCGGATCAGTTTTGACAAAGTTATGGCAGCTAAAGTCTCAGAAGATAATTTTTCGGAACTTGGAAACTTTTATGTCAACATGACTTTTGGCAAGAAAACAAAAGTTTTCAAGTTTTTCGACTTTGAATGCAGAAATATTAAGAACGATAAGCAATGTTATGGCAGTTTAAAGTCTCAGAAGATAATTTTTGGGAACTTGGAAACTTTAATGTCAACATGACTTTTTACAAGAAAACAAAAGTTTTCAAGTTTTTCGACTTTGAATGCAGAATTATTAAGAACGATAAGCAATGTTATGGCAAAGTTATGGCAGTTTAAAGTCTCAGAAGATAATTTTTGAGAACTTGGAAACTTTTATGTCAACATGACTTTTGACAAGAAAATAAAAGTTTTCAAGTTTTTCGACTTTGAATGCAGAATTATTAAGAACGATGAGCAATGATCAAAATAACTTCCGAAATGTAAATCGGATCAGTTTTCACAAAGTTATGGCAGTTTAAAGTCTCAGAAGGTAATTTTTGGGAACTTGGAAACTTTTATGTCAACATGACTTTTGGCAAGAAAACAAAAGTTTTCAAGTTTTTCGACTTTGAATGCAGAATTATTAAGAACGATAAGCAATGTTATGGCAAAGTTATGGCAGTTTAAAGTCTCAGAAGATAATTTTTGAGAACTTGGAAATTTTTATGTCAACATGACTTTTGACAAGAAAACAAAAGTTTACCAGTTTTTCGAATTTGAATGCAGAATTATTAAGAATTATAAGCAATGATCAAAATAACTTCCGAAATGTAAATCGCAACAGTTTTGACAAAGCTATGGCAGTTTAAAGTCTCAGAAGGTAATTTTTGGGAACTTGGAAACTTGTATGTCAACATGACTTTTGACAAGAAAACAAAAGTTTTCAAGTTTTTCGAATTTGAATGCAGAATTATTAGGAGCGATAAGCAATGTTCAAAATGACTTCCGAAATGTAAATCGGATCAGTTTTGACAAAGTTATGGCAGCTAAAGTCTCAGAAGATAATTTTTCGGAACTTAGAAACTTTTATGTCAATATGACTTTTGGCAAGAAAACAAAAAATTTCAAGCTTTTCGACTTTGAATGCAGAAATATTAAGAACGATACGCAATGTTATGGCAGTTTAAAGTCTCAGAAGATAATTTTTGGGAACTTGGAAACTTTTATGTCAACATGACTTTTGACAAGAAAGCAAGTTTTCAAGTTTTTCGACTTTGAATGCAGATTTATTAAGAACGAAAAGCAATGTTCAAAATGACTTCAGAAATGTAAATCGGATCAGTTTTGACAAAGTTATGGCAGTTTAAAGTCTCAGAAGATAATTTTTGGGAACTTGGAAACTTGTATGTCAACATGACTTTTGACAAGAAAACAAAAGTTTTCGAGTTTTTCGACTTTGAATACAGAATTATTAAGAACGATAAGCAATGATCAAAATGCCTTCCGAATTGTAAATCGGATCAGTTTTGACAAAGTTATGGCAGTTTGAAGTCTCAGAAGGTAATTTTTGGGAACTTGGAAACTTGTATGTCAACATGACTTTTGACAAGAAAACAAAAGTTTTCAAGTTTTTCGAATTTGAATGCAGAATTATTAAGAACGATAAGCAATGATCAAAATAGCTTCCGAAATGTAAATGGGTCAGTTTTGACAAATTTATGGCAGTTTTAAGTCTCAGAAGGTAATTTTTGGGAACTTGGAAACTTTAATGTCAACATGACTTTTGACAAGAAAACAAAAGTTTTCAAGTTTTTCGAATTTGAATGCAGAATTATTAAGAACGATAAGCAATGATCAAAATAGCTTCCGAAATGTAAATGGGTCAGTTTTGACAAATTTATGGCAGTTTAAAGTCTCAGAAGGTAATTTTTGGGAACTTGGAAACTTGTATGTCAACATGACTTTTGACAAGAAAACAAAAGTTTTCAAGTTTTTCGATTTTGAATGCAGAATTATTAAGAACGATAAGCAACTATCAAAATGACTTCCGAAATGTAAATCGGATTAATTTTGACAAAGTTATGGCAGTTTGAAGTCTCAGAATGTAATTTTTGGGAACTTGGAAACTTTTATGTCAACATGACTTTTGACAAGAAAACAAAAGTTTTCAAGTTTTTCGACTTTAAAAGCAGATTTATTAAGAACGATAAGCAATGTTCAAAATGAATTCAGAAATGTAAATCGGATCAGTTTTGACAAAGTTATGGCAGTTTAAAGTCTCAGAAGATAATTTTTGGGAACTTGGAAACTTTAATGTCAACATGACTTTTGACAAGAAAACAAAGTTTTCAAGTTTTTCGACTTTGAATGCAGAATTATTAATAACGATAAGCAATGATCAAAATAACTCCCGAAATGTAAATCGCATCAGTTTTGACAAAGCTATGGCAGTTTAAAGTCTCAGAAGGTAATTTTTGGGAACTTGGAAACTTGTATGTCAACATGACTTTTGACAAGAAAACAAAAGTTTTCAAGTTTTTCGACTTTGAATGCAGAATTATTAAGAACGATAAGCAATGTTATGGCAAAGTTATGGCAGTTTAAAGTCTCAGAAGCTTATTTTTAGGAACTTGGAAACTTTTATGTCAACATGACTTTTGACAAGAAAATAAAAGTTTTCAAGTTTTTCGACTTTGAATGCAGAATTATAAAGAACGATAAGCAATGATCAAAATAACTTCCGAAATGTAAATCGGATCAGTTTTGACAAAGTTATGGCAGCTTAAGTCTCAGAAGATAATTTTTCGGAACTTGGAAACTTTTATGTCAATATGACTTTGGCAAGAAAACAAAAAATTTCAAGCTTTTCGACTTTGAATGCAGAAATATTAAGAACGATAAGCAATGTTATGGCAGTTTAAAGTCTCAGAAAATAATTTTTGGGAACTTGGAAACTTTTATGTCAACATGACTTTTGACAAGAAAGCAAGTTTTCAAGTTTTTCGACTTTGAATGCAGATTTATTAAGAACTAAAAGCAATATTCAAAATGACTTCAGAAATGTAAATCGGATCAGTTTTGACAAAGTTATGGCAGTTTAAAGTCTCAGAAGATAATTTTTGGGAACTTGGAAACTTGTATGTCAACATGACTTTTGACAAGAAAACAAAAGTTTTCGAGTTTTTCGACTTTGAATACAGAATTATTAAGAACGATGAGCAATGATCAAAATGCCTTCCGAATTGTAAATCGGATCAGTTTTGACAAAGTTATGGCAGTTTAAAGTCTCAGAAGATAATTTTTGGGAACTTGGAAACTTTAATGTCACCATGACTTTTGACAAGAAAACAAAGTTTTCAAGTTTTTCGACTTTGAATGCAGAATTATTAATAACGATAAGGAATGATCAAAATAACTCCCGAAATGTAAATCGGATCAGTTTCGACAAAGTTATGGCAGTTTAAAGTCTCAGAAGCTTATTTTTAGGAACTTGGAAACTTTTATGTCAACATGACTTTTGACAAGAAAATAAAAGTTTTCAAGTTTTTCGACTTTGAATGCAGAATTATAAAGAACGATAAGCAATGATCAAAATAACTTCCGAAATGTAAATCGGATCAGTTTTGACAAAGTTATGTCAGTTTAAAGTCTCAGAAGGTAATTTTTGGGAACTTGGAAACTTTTATGTCAGCATGAATTTTTACAAGAAAACAAAAGTTTTGAAGTTTTTCGTCTTTGCATGCAGAATTATTAAGAACGATAAGCAATGACCAAAATTACTTCCGAAATATAAATCGGATCAGTTTTTGACAAAGTTATGGCAATTTAAAGTCTCAGAAGGTAATTTTTGGGAACTTGGAAACTTTTCTGTCAACATGACTTTTGACAAGAAAACAAAAATTTTCAAGTTTTTCGACTTTGAATGCAGAATTATTAAGAACGATAAGCAATGATCAAAATAGCTTCCGATATGTAAATCGGATCAGTTTTGACAAAGTTATGGCAGTTTAAAGTCCCAGAAGGTAATTTTTGGGAACTTGGAAACTTGTTTGTTAACATGACTTATGACAAGAAAACAACAGTTTTGAAGTTTTTCGACTTTGAATGCAGAATTATTAAGAACGATGAGCAATGATCAAAATAACTTCCGAAATGTAAATCGGGTCAATTTTGAAAAAGTTATGGCAGTTTAAAGTCTCAGAATGTAACTTTTGGGAACTTGGCAACTTTAATGTCAACATGACTTTTGACAAGAAAACAAAAGTTTTCAAGTTTTTCGACTTTGTGTGCACAATTATTAAGAACGATAAGCAATGTTCAAAATGACTTCAGAAATGTAAATCGGATCAGTTTTGACAAATTTATGGCAGTTTAAAGTCTCAGAAGGTAAGTTTTCGGAACTTGGAAACTTTTATATCAACATGGCTTTTGACAAGAAAACAAAAGTTTTCAAGTTTTTCGACTTTGAATGCAGAGTTATTAAGAACTATAAGCAATGATCAAAATGACTCCCGAAATGTAAATCGGATCAGTTTTGACAAAGTTATGGCAGTTTGAAGTCTCAGAAGGTAATTTTTGGGAACTTGGAAACTTGTATGTCAACATGACTTTTGACAAGAAAACAAAAGTTTTCAAGTTTTTCGACTTTGAATGCAGAATTATTAAGAACGATAAGCAACTATCAAAATGACATCCGAAATGTAAATTGGATCAAATTTGACAAAGTTATGACAGTTTAAAGTCTCAGAAGGTAATTTTTGGGAACTTGGAAACTTTTATGTCAACATGACTTATGACAAGAAAACAACAGTTTTGAAGTTTTTCTACTTTGAATGCAGAATTACTAAGAACGATAAGCAATAATCAAAATAACTTCCGAAATGTAAATGTAAATGTAAACAAAAGTTTCGAAGTTTTTCGTCTGTGAATGCAGAATTATTAAGAACGATGAGCAATGACCAAAATTACTTCCGAAATGTAAATCGGATCAGTTTCGACAAAGTTATGGCAGTTTGAAGTCTCAGAAGGTAATTTTTGGGAACTTGGAAACTTGTATGTCAATATGACTTTTGACAAGAAAACAAAAGTTTTCAAGTTTTTCAAATTTGAATGCAGAATTATTAGGAGCGATAAGCAATGTTCAAAATGACTACCGAAATGTAAATCGGATCAGTTTTGACAAAGTTATGGCAGTTTAAAGTTTCAGAAGGTAATTTTTGGGAACTTGGAAACTTGTATGTCAACATGACTTATGACAAGAAAACAAACAGAATTACTAAGAACGATAAGCTATAATCAAAATAACTTCCGAAATGTAAATCGGATCAGTTTTGACAAAGTTATCGCAGTTTGAAGTCTCAGAAGGTAATTTTTGGGAACTTGGAAACTTGTATGTCAACATGACTTTTGACAAGAAAACAAAAGTTTTCAAGATTTTCGAATTTGAATGCAGAATTATCAAGAACGATAAGCAACTATCAAAATGACTTCCGAAATGTAAATCGGATCAATTTTGACAAAGTTATGGCAGTTTAAAGTTTCAGAAGGTAATTTTTGGGAACTTGGAAACTTGTATGTCAACATGACTTATGACAAGAAAACAAACAGAATTACTAAGAACGATAAGCTATAATCAAAATAACTTCCGAAATGTAAATCGGATCAGTTTTGACAAAGTTAGTGCAGTTTAAAGTCTCAGAATGTAACTTTTGGGAACTTCGAAACTTTAATGTCAGCATGACTTTTGACAAGAAAACAAAAGTTTTCAAGTTTTTCGACTTTGAATGCAGAATTATTAAGAACGATAAGCAATGATCAAAATAACTTCCGAAATGTAAATCGCATCAGTTTTGACAAAGCTATGGCAGTTTAAAGTCTCAGAAGGTAATTTTTGGGAACTTGGAAACTTGTATGTCAACATGACTTTTGACAAGAAAACAAAAGTTTTCAAGTTTTTCGAATTTGAATGCAGAATTATTAGGAGCGATAAGCAATGTTCAAAATGACTTCCGAAATGTAAATCAGATCAGTTTTGACAAAGTTATGGCAGCTTAAGTCTCAGAAGATAATTTTTCGGAACTTGGAAACTTTTATGTCAATATGAATTTTGGCAAGAAAACTAAAAATTTCAAGTTTTTCGACTTTGAATGCAGAAATATTAAGAACGATAAGCAATGTTATGGCAGTTTAAAGTCTCAGAAGATAATTTTTGGGAACTTGGAAACTTTAATGTCAACATGACTTTTTACAAGAAAACAAAAGTTTTCAAGTTTTTCGACTTTGAATGCAGAATTATTAAGAACGATAAGCAATGTTCAAAATGACTTCAGAAATGTAAATCGGATCAGTTTTGGCAAAGTTATGGCAGTTTAAAGTCTAAGAAGATAATTTTTGGGAACTTGGAAACTTTTATATCAACATGACTTTTGACAAGAAAGCAAGTTTTCAAGTTTTTCGACTTTGAATGCAGATTTATTAAGAACGAAAAGCAATGTTCAAAATGACTTCAGAAATGTAAATCGGATCAGTTTTGACAAAGTTATGACAGTTTAAAGTCTCAGAAGGTAATTTTTGGGAACTTGGAAACTTGTATGTCAACATGACTTTTGACAAGAAAACAAAAGTTTTCAAGTTTTTCGACTTTGAATGCAGAATTATTAAGAACGATAAGCAACTATCAAAATGACATCCGAAATGTAAATTGGATCAAATTTGACAAAGTTATGACAGTTTAAAGTCTCAGAAGGTAATTTTTGGGAACTTGGAAACTTTTATGTCAACATGACTTATGACAAGAAAACAACAGTTTTGAAGTTTTTCTACTTTGAATGCAGAATTACTAAGAACGATAAGCAATAATCAAAATAACTTCCGAAATGTAAATGTAAATGTAAACAAAAGTTTCGAAGTTTTTCGTCTGTGAATGCAGAATTATTAAGAACGATGAGCAATGACCAAAATTACTTCCGAAATGTAAATCGGATCAGTTTCGACAAAGTTATGGCAGTTTGAAGTCTCAGAAGGTAATTTTTGGGAACTTGGAAACTTGTATGTCAATATGACTTTTGACAAGAAAACAAAAGTTTTCAAGTTTTTCGAATTTGAATGCAGAATTATTAGGAGCGATAAGCAATGTTCAAAATGACTACCGAAATGTAAATCGGATCAGTTTTGACAAAGTTATGGCAGTTTAAAGTTTCAGAAGGTAATTTTTGGGAACTTGGAAACTTGTATGTCAACATGACTTATGACAAGAAAACAAACAGAATTACTAAGAACGATAAGCTATAATCAAAATAACTTCCGAAATGTAAATCGGATCAGTTTTGACAAAGTTATCGCATTTTGAAGTCTCAGAAGGTAATTTTTGGGAACTTGGAAACTTGTATGTCAACATGACTTTTGACAAGAAAACAAAAGTTTTCAAGATTTTCGAATTTGAATGCAGAATTATCAAGAACGATAAGCAACGATCAAAATGACTTCCGAAATGTAAATCGGATCAATTTTGACAAAGTTATGGCAGTTTAAAGTTTCAGAAGGTAATTTTTGGGAACTTGGAAACTTGTATGTCAACATGACTTATGACAAGAAAACAAACAGAATTACTAAGAACGATAAGCTATAATCAAAATAACTTCCGAAATGTAAATCGGATCAGTTTTGACAAAGTTAGTGCAGTTTAAAGTCTCAGAATGTAACTTTTGGGAACTTCGGAACTTTAATGTCAGCATGACTTTTGACAAGAAAACAAAAGTTTTCAAGTTTTTCGACTTTGAATGCAGAATTATTAAGAACGATAAGCAATGATCAAAATAACTTCCGAAATGTAAATCGCATCAGTTTTGACAAAGCTATGGCAGTTTAAAGTCTCAGAAGGTAATTTTTGGGAACTTGGAAACTTGTATGTCAACATGACTTTTGACAAGAAAACAAAAGTTTTCAAGTTTTTCGACTTTGAATGCAGAATTATTAAGAACGATAAGCAATGTTCAAAATGACTTCAGAAATGTAAATCGGATCAGTTTTGGCAAAGTTATGGCAGTTTAAAGTCTAAGAAGATAATTTTTGGGAACTTGGAAACTTTTATATCAACATGACTTTTGACAAGAAAGCAAGTTTTCAAGTTTTTCGACTTTGAATGCAGAATTATTAAGAACGAAAAGCAATGTTCAAAATGACTTCAGAAATGTAAATCGGATCAGTTTTGACAAAGTTATGACAGTTTAAAGTCTCAGAAGGTAATTTTTGGGAACTTGGAAACTTGTATGTCAACATGACTTTTGACAAGAAAACAAAAGTTTTCAAGTTTTTCGACTTTGAATGCAGAATTATTAAGAACGATAAGCAACTATCAAAATGACATCCGAAATGTAAATTGGATCAAATTTGACAAAGTTATGACAGTTTAAAGTCTCAGAAGGTAATTTTTGGGAACTTGGAAACTTTTATGTCAACATGACTTATGACAAGAAAACAACAGTTTTGAAGTTTTTCTACTTTGAATGCAGAATTACTAAGAACGATAAGCAAT
The DNA here is from genome assembly GCA_035045305.1 of Drosophila maculinotata. Taxonomy (NCBI): domain Eukaryota; kingdom Metazoa; phylum Arthropoda; class Insecta; order Diptera; family Drosophilidae; genus Drosophila; species Drosophila maculinotata. The sequence goes on from JAWNPD010000236.1 coordinate 761,087, forward strand.
AATCAAAATAACTTCCGAAATGTAAATGTAAATGTAAACAAAAGTTTCGAAGTTTTTCGTCTGTGATTGCAGAATTATTAAGAACGATGAGCAATGACCAAAATTACTTCCGAAATGTAAATCGGATCAGTTTCGACAAAGTTGTGGCAGTTTGAAGTCTCAGAAGGTAATTTTTGGGAACTTGGAAACTTGTATGTCAACATGACTTTTGACAAGAAAACAAAAGTTTTCAAGTTTTTCGACTTTGAGTGCAGAATTATTAAGAACGAAAAGCAATGATCAAAATAACTTCCGAAATGTAAATCGGATCAATTTTGAAAAAGTTATGGCAGTTTAAACTCTCAGAATGTAACTTTTGGGAACTTGGCAACTTTAATGTCAACATGACTTTTGACAAGAAAACAAAAGTTTTCAAGTTTTTCGACTTTGTGTGCACAATTATTAAGAACGATAAGCAATGTTCAAAATGACTTCAGAAATGTAAATCGGATCAGTTTTGACAAATTTATGGCAGTTTAAAGTCTCAGAAGGTAAGTTTTCGGAACTTGGAAACTTTTATATCAACATGGCTTTTGACAAGAAAACAAAAGTTTTCAAGTTTTTCGACTTTGAATGCAGAGTTATTAAGAACTATAAGCAATGATCAAAATGACTCCCGAAATGTAAATCGGATCAGTTTTGACAAAGTTATGGCAGTTTGAAGTCTCAGAAGGTAATTTTTGGGAACTTGGAAACTTGTATGTCAACATGACTTTTGACAAGAAAACAAAAGTTTTCAAGTTTTTCGACTTTGAATGCAGAATTATTAAGAACGATAAGCAACTATCAAAATGACATCCGAAATGTAAATTGGATCAAATTTGACAAAGTTATGACAGTTTAAAGTCTCAGAAAGTAATTTTTGGGAACTTGGAAACTTTTATGTCAACATGACTTATGACAAGAAAACAACAGTTTTGAAGTTTTTCTACTTTGAATGCAGAATTACTAAGAACGATAAGCAATAATCAAAATAACTTCCGAAATGTAAATGTAAATGTAAACAAAAGTTTCGAAGTTTTTCGTCTGTGAATGCAGAATTATTAAGAACGATGAGCAATGACCAAAATTACTTCCGAAATGTAAATCGGATCAGTTTCGACAAAGTTATGGCAGTTTAAAGTTTCAGAAGGTAATTTTTGGGAACTTGGAAACTTGTATGTCAACATGACTTATGACAAGAAAACAAACAGAATTACTAAGAACGATAAGCTATAATCAAAATAACTTCCGAAATGTAAATCGGATCAGTTTTGACAAAGTTAGTGCAGTTTAAAGTCTCAGAATGTAACTTTTGGAAACTTCGAAACTTTAATGTCAGCATGACTTTTGACAAGAAAACAAAAGTTTTCAAGATTTTCGAATTTGAATGCAGAATTATTAAGAACGATAAGCAACTATCAAAATGACTTCCGAAATGTAAATCGGATCAATTTTGACAAAGTTATGGCAGTTTAAAGTTTCAGAAGGTAATTTTTGGGAACTTGGAAACTTGTATGTCAACATGACTTATGACAAGAAAACAAACAGAATTACTAAGAACGATAAGCTATAATCAAAATAACTTCCGAAATGTAAATCGGATCAGTTTTGACAAAGTTATGGCAGTTTGAAGTCTCAGAAGGTAATTTTTGGGAACTTGGAAACTTGTATGTCAACATGACTTTTGACAAGAAAACAAAAGTTTTCAAGTTTTTCGACTTTGAATGCAGAAATATTAAGAACGATAAGCAATGTTATGGCAGTTTAAAGTCTCAGAAGATAATTTTTGGGAACTTGGAAACTTTAATGTCAACATGACTTTTTACAAGAAAACAAAAGTTTTCAAGTTTTTCGACTTTGAATGCAGAATTATTAAGAACGATAAGCAATGATCAAAATAACTTCCGAAATGTAAATCGCATCAGTTTTGACAAAGCTATGGCAGTTTAAAGTCTCAGAAGGTAATTTTTGGGAACTTGGAAACTTGTATGTCAACATGACTTTTGACAAGAAAACAAAAGTTTTCAAGTTTTTCGAATTTGAATGCAGAATTATTAGGAGCGATAAGCAATGTTCAAAATGACTTCAGAAATGTAATTCGGATCAGTTTTGGCAAAGTTATGGCAGTTTAAAGTCTCAGAAGATAATTTTTGGGAACTTGGAAACTTTTATGTCAACATGACTTTTGACAAGAAAGCAAGTTTTCAAGTTTTTCGACTTTGAATGCAGATTTATTAAGAACGAAAAGCAATGTTCAAAATGACTTCAGAAATGTAAATCGGATCAGTTTTGACAAAGTTATGGCAGTTTAGAGTCTCAGAAGATAATTTTTGGGAACTTGGAAACTTGTATGTCAACATGACTTTTGACAAGAAAACAAAAGTTTTCGAGTTTTTCGACTTTGAATAAAGAATTATTAAGAACGATAAGCAATGATCAAAATGCTTTCCGAATTGTAAATCGGATCAGTTTTGACAAAGTTATGGCAGTTTAAAGTCTCAAAAGGTAATTTTTGGGAACTTGGAAACTTTTATGTCAACATGACTTTTGACAAGAAAACAAAAGATTTCAAGTTTTTCGAATTTGAATGCAGAATTATTCAAAACGATAAGCAATGATCAAAATAGCTTCCGAAATGTAAATGGGTCAGTTTTGACAAATTTATGGCAGTTTAAAGTCTCAGAAGGTAATTTTTGGGAACTTGGAAACTTGCATGTCAATATGACTTTTGACAAGAAAACAAAAGTTTTCAAGTTTTTCGATTTTGAATGCAGAATTATTAAGAACGATAAGCAACTATCAAAATGACTTCCGAAATGTAAATCGGATAAATTTTGACAAAGTTATGGCAGTTTGAAGTCTCAGAAGATAATTTTTGGGAACTTGGTAACTTTTATGTCAACATGACTTTTGCCAAGAAAACAAAAGTTTTCAAGTTTTTCGACTTTAAAAGCAGATTTATTAAGAACGATAAGCAATGTTCAAAATGACTTCAGAAATGTAAATCGGATCAGTTTTGACAAAGTTATGGCAGTTTAAAGTCTCAGAAGATAATTTTTGGGAACTTGAAAACTTTAATGTCACCATGACTTTTGACAAGAAAACAAAGTTTTCAAGTTTTTCGACTTTGAATGCAGAATTATTAATAACGATAAGGAATGACCAAAATAACTCCCGAAATGTAAATCGGATCAGTTTCGACAAAGTTATGGCAGTTTAAAGTCTCAGAAGGTAATTTTTGGGAACTTGGAAACTTTTATGTCAACATGATTTTTGACAATAAAATAAAAGTTTTCAAGTTTTTCGACTTTGAATGCAGAATTATAAAGAACGATAAGCAATGATCAAAATAAATTCCGAAATGTAAATCGGATCAGTTTTGACAAAGTTATGGCAGTTTAAAGTCTCAGAAGGTAATTTGTGGGAACTTGGAAACTTTTATGTCAGCATGAATTTTTACAAGAAAACAAAAGTTTTGAAGTTTTTCGTCTTTGCATGCAGAATTCTTAAGAACGATAAGCAATAACCAAAATTACTTCCGAAATGTAAATCGGATCAGTTTTGACAAAGTTATGGCAATTTAAAGTCTCAGAAGGTAATTTTTGGGAACTTGGAAACTTTTATGTCAACATGACTTTTGACAAGAAAACAAAACAAACGGCCTAATCAACTCGCAGAAAATACACAAAAGTTTTCAAGTTTTTCGACTTTGAATGCAGAATTATTAAGAACGATGAGCAATGATCAAAATAACTTCCGAAATGTAAATCGGATCAATTTTGAAAAAGTTATGGCAGTTTAAAGTCTCAGAAGGTGATTTTTGGGAACTTGGAAACTTGTATGTAAACATGACTTATGACAAGAAAACAACAGTTTTGAAGTTTTTTGACTTTGAATGCAGAATTACTAAGAACGATAAGCAATAATCAAAATAACTTCCGATATGTAAATCGGATCAGTTTTGACAAAGTTATGGCAGTTTAAAGTCTCAGAAGGTAATTTTTGGGAACTTGGAAACTTGTATGTTAACATGACTTATGACAAGAAAACAACAGTTTTGAAGTTTTTCGACTTTAAAAGCAGATTTATTAAGAACGATAAGCAATGTTCAAAATGACTTCAGAAATGTAAATCGGATCAGTTTTGACAAAGCTATGGCAGTTTAAAGCCTCAGAAGATAATTTTTGGGAACTTGAAAACTTTAATGTCACCATGACTTTTGACAAGAAAACAAAGTTTTCAAGTTTTTCGACTTTGAATGCAGAATTATTAATAACGATAAGGAATGATCAAAATAACTCCCGAAATGTAAATCGGATCAGTTTCGACAAAGTTATGGCAGTTTAAAGTCTCAGAAGGTAATTTTTGGGAACTTGGAAACTTTTATGTCAACATGATTTTTGACAAGAAAACAAAAGTTTTCAAGTTTTTCGTCTTTGCATGCAGAATTCTTAAGAACGATAAGCAATGACCAAAATTACTTCCGAAATGTAAATCGGATCAGTTTTGACAAAGTTATGGCAATTTAAAGTCTCAGAAGGTAATTTTTGGGAACTTGGAAACTTTTATGTCAACATGACTTTTGACAAGAAAACAAAACAAACGGCCTAATCAACTCGCAGAAAATACACAAAAGTTTTCAAGTTTTTCGACTTTGAATGCAGAATTATTAAGAACGATGAGCAATGATCAAAATAACTTCCGAAATGTAAATCGGATCAATTTTGAAAAAGTTATGGCAGTTTAAAGTCTCAGAAGGTGATTTTTGGGAACTTGGAAACTTGTATGTAAACATGACTTATGACAAGAAAACAACAGTTTTGAAGTTTTTTGACTTTGAATGCAGAATTACTAAGAACGATAAGCAATAATCAAAATAACTTCCGATATGTAAATCGGATCAGTTTTGACAAAGTTATGGCAGTTTAAAGTCTCAAAAGGTAATTTTTGGGAACTTGGAAACTTGTATGTTAACATGACTTATGACAAGAAAACAACAGTTTTGAAGTTTTTCGACTTTGAATGCAGAATTATTAAGAATGATGAGCAATGATCAAAATAACTTCCGAAATGTAAATCGGATCAATTTTGAAAAAGTTATGGCAGTTTAAAGTCTCAGAATGTAACTTTTGGGAACTTGGAAACTTTAATGTCAACATGACTTTTGACAAGAAATCAAAAGTTTTCAAGTTTTTCGACTTTGTGTGCACAATTAATAAGAACGATAAGCAATGTTCAAAATGACTTCAGAAATGTAAATCGGATCAGTTTTGACAAATTTATGGCAGTTTTAAGCCTCAGAAGGTAAGTTTTCGGAACTTCGAAACTTTTATATCAACATGGCTTTTGACAAGAAAACAAAAGTTTTCAAGTTTTTCGACTTTGAATGCAGAGTTATTAAGAACTATAAGCAATGATCAAAATGACTTCCGAAATGTAAATCGGATAAATTTTGACAAAGTTATGGCAGTTTGAAGTCTCAGAAGATAATTTTTGGGAACTTGGTAACTTTTATGTCAACATGACTTTTGCCAAGAAAACAAAAGTTTTCAAGTTTTTCGACTTTAAAAGCAGATTTATTAAGAACGATAAGCAATGTTCAAAATGACTTCAGAAATGTAAATCGGATCAGTTTTGACAAAGTTATGGCAGTTTAAAGTCTCAGAAGATAATTTTTGGGAACTTGAAAACTTTAATGTCACCATGACTTTTGACAAGAAAACAAAGTTTTCAAGTTTTTCGACTTTGAATGCAGAATTATTAATAACGATAAGGAATGACCAAAATAACTCCCGAAATGTAAATCGGATCAGTTTCGACAAAGTTATGGCAGTTTAAAGTCTCAGAAGGTAATTTTTGGGAACTTGGAAACTTTTATGTCAACATGATTTTTGACAATAAAATAAAAGTTTTCAAGTTTTTCGACTTTGAATGCAGAATTATAAAGAACGATAAGCAATGATCAAAATAAATTCCGAAATGTAAATCGGATCAGTTTTGACAAAGTTATGGCAGTTTAAAGTCTCAGAAGGTAATTTGTGGGAACTTGGAAACTTTTATGTCAGCATGAATTTTTACAAGAAAACAAAAGTTTTGAAGTTTTTCGTCTTTGCATGCAGAATTCTTAAGAACGATAAGCAATGACCAAAATTACTTCCGAAATGTAAATCGGATCAGTTTTGACAAAGTTATGGCAATTTAAAGTCTCAGAAGGTAATTTTTGGGAACTTGGAAACTTTTATGTCAACATGACTTTTGACAAGAAAACAAAACAAACGGCCTAATCAACTCGCAGAAAATACACAAAAGTTTTCAAGTTTTTCGACTTTGAATGCAGAATTATTAAGAACGATGAGCAATGATCAAAATAACTTCCGAAATGTAAATCGGATCAATTTTGAAAAAGTTATGGCAGTTTAAAGTCTCAGAAGGTGATTTTTGGGAACTTGGAAACTTGTATGTAAACATGACTTATGACAAGAAAACAACAGTTTTGAAGTTTTTTGACTTTGAATGCAGAATTACTAAGAACGATAAGCAATAATCAAAATAACTTCCGATATGTAAATCGGATCAATTTTGACAAAGTTATGGCAGTTTAAAGTCTCAGAAGGTAATTTTTGGGAACTTGGAAACTTGTATGTTAACATGACTTATGACAAGAAAACAACAGTTTTGAAGTTTTTCGACTTTAAAAGCAGATTTATTAAGAACGATAAGCAATGTTCAAAATGACTTCAGAAATGTAAATCGGATCAGTTTTGACAAAGCTATGGCAGTTTAAAGCCTCAGAAGATAATTTTTGGGAACTTGAAAACTTTAATGTCACCATGACTTTTGACAAGAAAACAAAGTTTTCAAGTTTTTCGACTTTGAATGCAGAATTATTAATAACGATAAGGAATGATCAAAATAACTCCCGAAATTTAAATCGGATCAGTCTCGACAAAGTTATGGCAGTTTAAAGTCTCAGAAGGTAATTTTTGGGAACTTGGAAACTTTTATGTCAACATGATTTTTGACAATAAAATAAAAGTTTTCAAGTTTTTCGACTTTGAATGCAGAATTCTTAAGAACGATAAGCAATGACCAAAATTACTTCCGAAATGTAAATCGGATCAGTTTTGACAAAGTTATGGCAATTTAAAGTCTCAGAAGGTAATTTTTGGGAACTTGGAAACTTTTATGTCAACATGACTTTTGACAAGAAAACAAAACAAACGGCCTAATCAACTCGCAGAAAATACACAAAAGTTTTCAAGTTTTTCGACTTTGAATGCAGAATTATTAAGAACGATGAGCAATGATCAAAATAACTTCCGAAATGTAAATCGGATCAATTTTGAAAAAGTTATGGCAGTTTAAAGTCTCAGAAGGTGATTTTTGGGAACTTGGAAACTTGTATGTAAACATGACTTATGACAAGAAAACAACAGTTTTGAAGTTTTTTGACTTTGAATGCAGAATTACTAAGAACGATAAGCAATAATCAAAATAACTTCCGATATGTAAATCGGATCAGTTTTGACAAAGTTATGGCAGTTTAAAGTCTCAAAAGGTAATTTTTGGGAACTTGGAAACTTGTATGTTAACATGACTTATGACAAGAAAACAACAGTTTTGAAGTTTTTCGACTTTGAATGCAGAATTATTAAGAATGATGAGCAATGATCAAAATAACTTCCGAAATGTAAATCGGATCAATTTTGAAAAAGTTATGGCAGTTTAAAGTCTCAGAATGTAACTTTTGGGAACTTGGAAACTTTAATGTCAACATGACTTTTGACAAGAAATCAAAAGTTTTCAAGTTTTTCGACTTTGTGTGCACAATTAAGAAGAACGATAAGCAATGTTCAAAATGACTTCAGAAATGTAAATCGGATCAGTTTTGACAAATTTATGGCAGTTTTAAGCCTCAGAAGGTAAGTTTTCGGAACTTCGAAACTTTTATATCAACATGGCTTTTGACAAGAAAACAAAAGTTTTCAAGTTTTTCGACTTTGAATGCAGAGTTATTAAGAACTATAAGCAATGATCAAAATGACTCCCAAAATGTAAATCGGATCAAATTTGACAAAGTAATGGCAGTTTAAAGTCTCAGAAGGTAATTTTTGGCAACTTGGAAACTTTTATGTCAACATGACTTATGACAAGAAAACAACAGTTTTGAAGTTTTTCTACTTTGAATGCAGAATTACTAAGAACGATAAGCAATAATCAAAATAACTTCCGAAATGTAAATCGGGTCAATTTTGAAAAAGTTATGGCAGTTTAAAGTCTCAGAATGTAACTTTTGGGAACTTGGAAACTTTTATGTCAACATGACTTATGACAAGAAAACAACAGTTTTGAAGTTTTTCTACTTTGAATGCAGAATTATTAAGAACGATAAGCAACTATCAAAATGACATCCGAAATGTAAATTGGATCAAATTTGACAAAGTTATGACAGTTTAAAGTCTCAGAAGGTAATTTTTGGGAACTTGGAAACTTTTATGTCAACATGACTTATGACAAGAAAACAACAGTTTTGAAGTTTTTCTACTTTGAATGCAGAATTACTAAGAACGATAAGCAATAATCAAAATAACTTCCGAAATGTAAATGTAAATGTAAACAAAAGTTTCGAAGTTTTTCGTCTGTGATTGCAGAATTATTAAGAACGATGAGCAATGACCAAAATTACTTCCGAAATGTAAATCGGATCAGTTTCGACAAAGTTATGGCAGTTTGAAGTCTCAGAAGGTAATTTTTGGGAACTTGGAAACTTGTATGTCAACATGACTTTTGACAAGAAAACAAAAGTTTTCAAGTTTTTCGACTTTGAATGCAGAATTATTAAGAACGAAAAGCAATGATCAAAATAACTTCCGAAATGTAAATCGGATCAATTTTGAAAAAGTTATGGCAGTTTAAAGTCTCAGAATGTAACTTTTGGGAACTTGGCAACTTTAATGTCAACATGACTTTTGACAAGAAAACAAAAGTTTTCAAGTTTTTCGACTTTGTGTGCACAATTATTAAGAACGATAAGCAATGTTCAAAATGACTTCAGAAATCTAAATCGGATCAGTTTTGACAAATTTATGGCAGTTTAAAGTCTCAGAAGGTAAGTTTTCGGAACTTGGAAACTTTTATATCAACATGGCTTTTGACAAGAAAACAAAAGTTTTCAAGTTTTTCGACTTTGAATGCAGAGTTATTAAGAACTATAAGCAATGATCAAAATGACTCCCGAAATGTAAATCGGATCAGTTTTGACAAAGTTATGGCAGTTTGAAGTCTCAGAAGGTAATTTTTGGGAACTTGGAAACTTGTATGTCAACATGACTTTTGACAAGAAAACAAAAGTTTTCAAGTTTTTCGACTTTGAATGCAGAATTATTAAGAACGATAAGCAACTATCAAAATGACATCCGAAATGTAAATTGGATCAAATTTGACAAAGTTATGACAGTTTAAAGTCTCAGAAGGTAATTTTTGGGAACTTGGAAACTTTTATGTCAACATGACTTATGACAAGAAAACAACAGTTTTGAAGTTTTTCTACTTTGAATGCAGAATTACTAAGAACGATAAGCAATAATCAAAATTACTTCCGAAATGTAAATCGGATCAGTTTCGACAAAGTTATGGCAGTTTAAAGTTTCAGAAGGTAATTTTTGGGAACTTGGAAACTTGTATGTCAACATGACTTATGACAAGAAAACAAACAGAATTACTAAGAACGATAAGCTATAATCAAAATAACTTCCGAAATGTAAATCGGATCAGTTTTGACAAAGTTAGTGCAGTTTAAAGTCTCAGAATGTAACTTTTGGGAACTTCGAAACTTTAATGTCAGCATGACTTTTGACAAGAAAACAAAAGTTTTCAAGATTTTCGAATTTGAATGCAGAATTATTAAGAACGATAAGCAACTATCAAAATGACTTCCGAAATGTAAATCGGATCAATTTTGACAAAGTTATGGCAGTTTAAAGTTTCAGAAGGTAATTTTTGGGAACTTGGAAACTTGTATGTCAACATGACTTATGACAAGAAAACAAACAGAATTACTAAGAACGATAAGCTATAATCAAAATAACTTCCGAAATGTAAATCGGATCAGTTTTGACAAAGTTATGGCAGTTTGAAGTCTCAGAAGGTAATTTTTGGGAACTTGGAAACTTGTATGTCAACATGACTTTTGACAAGAAAACAAAAGTTTTCAAGATTTTCGAATTTGAATGCAGAATTATCAAGAACGATAAGCAACTATCAAAATGACTTCCGAAATGTAAATCGGATCAATTTTGACAAAGTTATGGCAGTTTAAAGTTTCAGAAGGTAATTTTTGGGAACTTGGAAACTTGTATGTCAACATGACTTATGACAAGAAAACAAACAGAATTACTAAGAACGATAAGCTATAATCAAAATAACTTCCGAAATGTAAATCGGATCAGTTTTGACAAAGTAAGTGCAGTTTAAAGTCTCAGAATGTAACTTTTGGGAACTGCGAAACTTTAATGTCAGCATGACTTTTGACAAGAAAACAAAAGTTTTCAAGTTTTTCGACTTTGAATGCAGAATTATTAAGAACGATAAGCAATGATCAAAATAACTTCCGAAATGTAAATCGCATCAGTTTTGACAAAGCTATGGCAGTTTAAAGTCTCAGAAGGTAATTTTTGGGAACTTGGAAACTTGTATGTCAACATGACTTTTGACAAGAAAACAAAAGTATTCAAGTTTTTCGAATTTGAATGCAGAATTATTAGGAGCGATAAGCAATGTTCAAAATGACTTCCGGAATGTAAATCAGATCAGTTTTGACAAAGTTATGGCAGCTTAAGTCTCAGAAGATAATTTTTCGGAACTTGGAAACTTTTATGTCAATATGACTTTTGGCAAGAAAACTAAAAATTTCAAGTTTTTCGACTTTGAATGCAGAAATATTAAGAACGATAAGCAATGTTATGGCAGTTTAAAGTCTCAGAAGATAATTTTTGGGAACTTGGAAACTTTAATGTCAACATGACTTTTTACAAGAAAACAAAAGTTTTCAAGTTTTTCGACTTTGAATGCAGAATAATTAAGAACGATAAGCAATGATCAAAATAACTTCCGAAATGTAAATCGCATCAGTTTTGACAAAGCTATGGCAGTTTAAAGTCTCAGAAGGTAATTTTTGGGAACTTGGAAACTTGTATGTCAACATGACTTTTGACAAGAAAACAAAAGTTTTCAAGTTTTTCGAATTTGAATGCAGAATTATTAGGAGCGATAAGCAATGTTCAAAATGACTTCAGAAATGTAATTCGGATCAGTTTTGGCAAAGTTATGGCAGTTTAAAGTCTCAGAAGATAATTTTTGGGAACTTGGAAACTTTTATGTCAACATGACTTTTGACAAGAAAGCAAGTTTTCAAGTTTTTCGACTTTGAATGCAGATTTATTAAGAACGAAAAGCAATGTTCAAAATGACTTCAGAAATGTAAATCGGATCAGTTTTGACAAAGTTATGGCAGTTTAGAGTCTCAGAAGATAATTTTTGGGAACTTGGAAACTTGTATGTCAACATGACTTTTGACAAGAAAACAAAAGTTTTCGAGTTTTTCGACTTTGAATACAGAATTATTAAGAACGATAAGCAATGATCAAAATGCTTTCCGAATTGTAAATCGGATCAGTTTTGACAAAGTTATGGCAGTTTAAAGTCTCAAAAGGTAATTTTTGGGAACTTGGAAACTTTTATGTCAACATGACTTTTGACAAGAAAACAAAAGATTTCAAGTTTTTCGAATTTGAATGCAGAATTATTCAAAACGATAAGCAATGATCAAAATAGCTTCCGAAATGTAAATGGGTCAGTTTTGACAAATTTATGGCAGGTTAAAGTCTCAGAAGGTAATTTTTGGGAACTTGGAAACTTGCATGTCAATATGACTTTTGACAAGAAAACAAAAGTTTTCAAGTTTTTCGATTTTGAATGCAGAATTATTAAGAACGATAAGCAACTATCAAAATGACTTCCGAAATGTAAATCGGATCAATTTTGACAAAGTTATGGCAGTTTGAAGTCTCAGAAGATAATTTTTGGGAACTTGGTAACTTTTATGTCAACATGACTTTTGCCAAGAAAACAAAAGTTTTCAAGTTTTTCGACTTTAAAAGCAGATTTATTAAGAACGATAAGCAATGTTCAAAATGACTTCAGAAATGTAAATCGGATCAGTTTTGACAAAGTTATGGCAGTTTAAAGTCTCAGAAGATAATTTTTGGGAACTTGAAAACTTTAATGTCACCATGACTTTTGACAAGAAAACAAAGTTTTCAAGTTTTTCGACTTTGAATGCAGAATTATTAATAACGATAAGGAATGATCAAAATAACTCCCGAAATGTAAATCGGATCAGTTTCGACAAAGTTATGGCAGTTTAAAGTCTCAGAAGGTAATTTTTGGGAACTTGGAAACTTTTATGTCAACATGATTTTTGACAATAAAATAAAAGTTTTCAAGTTTTTCGACTTTGAATGCAGAATTATAAAGAACGCTAAGCAATGATCAAAATAACTTCCGAAATGTAAATCGGATCAGTTTTGACAAAGTTATGGCAGTTTAAAGTCTCAGAAGGTAATTTGTGGGAACTTGGAAACTTTTATGTCAGCATGAATTTTTACAAGAAAACAAAAGTTTTGAAGTTTTTCGTCTTTGCATGCAGAATTCTTAAGAACGATAAGCAATGACCAAAATTACTTCCGAAATGTAAATCGGATCAGTTTTGACAAAGTTATGGCAATTTAAAGTCTCAGAAGGTAATTTTTGGGAACTTGGAAACTTTTATGTCAACATGACTTTTGACAAGAAAACAAAACAAACGGCCTAATCAACTCGCAGAAAATACACAAAAGTTTTCAAGTTTTTCGACTTTGAATGCAGAATTATTAAGAACGATGAGCAATGATCAAAATAACTTCCGAAATGTAAATCGGATCAATTTTGAAAAAGTTATGGCAGTTTAAAGTCTCAGAAGGTGATTTTTGGGAACTTGAAAACTTGTATGTAAACATGACTTATGACAAGAAAACAACAGTTTTGAAGTTTTTTGACTTTGAATGCAGAATTACTAAGAACGATAAGCAATAATCAAAATAACTTCCGATATGTAAATCGGATCAGTTTTGACAAAGTTATGGCAGTTTAAAGTCTCAGAAGGTAATTTTTGGGAACTTGGAAACTTGTATGTTAACATGACTTATGACAAGAAAACAACAGTTTTGAAGTTTTTCGACTTTGAATGCAGAATTATTAAGAATGATGAGCAATGATCAAAATAACTTCCGAAATGTAAATCGGATCAATTTTGAAAAAGTTATGGCAGTTTAAAGTCTCAGAATGTAACTTTTGGGAACTTGGAAACTTTAATGTCAACATGACTTTTGACAAGAAATCAAAAGTTTTCAAGTTTTTCGACTTTGTGTGCACAATTAATAAGAACGATAAGCAATGTTCAAAATGACTTCAGAAATGTAAATCGGATCAGTTTTGACAAATTTATGGCAGTTTTAAGCCTCAGAAGGTAAGTTTTCGGAACTTCGAAACTTTTATATCAATATGGCTTTTGACAAGAAAACAAAAGTTTTCAAGTTTTTCGACTTTGAATGCAGAGTTATTAAGAACTATAAGCAATGATCAAAATGACTCCCAAAATGTAAATCGGATCAAATTTGACAAAGTTATGGCAGTTTAAAGTCTCAGAAGGTAATTTTTGGCAACTTGGAAACTTTTATGTCAACATGACTTATGACAAGAAAACAACAGTTTTGAAGTTTTTCTACTTTGAATGCAGAATTACTAAGAACGATAAGCAATAATCAAAATAACTTCCGAAATGTAAATGTAAATGTAAACAAAAGTTTCGAAGTTTTTCGTCTTTGAATGCAGAATTATTAAGAACGATGAGCAATGACCAAAATTACTTCCGAAATGTAAATCGGATCAGTTTCGACAAAGTTATGGCAGTTTGAAGTCTCAGAAGGTAATTTTTGGGAACTTGGAAACTTGTATGTCAATATGACTTTTGATAAGAAAACAAAAGTTTTCAAGTTTTTCGAATTTGAATGCAGAATTATTAGGAGCGATAAGCAATGTTCAAAATGACTTCCGAAATGTAAATCGGATCAGTTTTGACAAAGTTATGGCAGCTTAAGTCTCAGAAGATAATTTTTCGGAACTTGGAAACTTTTATGTCAATATGACTTTTGGCAAGAAAACAAAAGTTATCAAGTTTTTCGACTTTGAATGCACAAATATTAAGAACGATAAGCAATGTTATGGCAGTTTAAAGACTCACAAGATAATTTTTGGGAACTTGGAAACTTTAATGTCAACATGACTTTTTACAAGAAAACAAAAGTTTTCAAGTTTTTCTACTTTGAATGCAGAATTATTAAGAACGATAAGCAATGTTCAAAACGACTTCAGAAATGTAAATCGGATCAGTTTTGACAAAGTTATGGCAGTTTAAAGTCTCAGAAGATAATTTTTGGGAACTTGGAAACTTTTATGTCAACATGACTTTTGACAAGAAAGCAAGTTTTCAAGTTTTTCGACTTTGAATGCAGATTTATTAAGAACGATAAGCAATGTTCAAAATGACTTCAGAAATGTAAATCGGATCAGTTTTGACAAAGTTATGGCAGTTTGAAGTCTCAGAAGGTAATTTTTGGGAACTTGGAAACTTTTATGTCAACATGACTTTCGACAAGAAAACAAAAGTTTTCAAGTTTTTCGACTTTGAATGCAGAATTATTAAGAACTATAAGCAATGATCAAAATGACTTCCGAAATGTAAATCGGATCAGTTTTGACAAAGTTATGGCAGTTTGAAGTCTCAGAAGGTAATTTTTGGGAACTTGGAAACTTTTATGTCAACATGATTTTTGACAAGAAAACAAAATTTTAAAGTTTTTCGACTTTGAATGCAGAATTATTAAGAACGATAAGCAACTATCAAAATGACTTCCGAAATGTAAATTGGATCAATTTTGACAAAGTTATGGCAGTTTAAAGTTTCAGAAGGTAATTTTTGGGAACTTGGAAACTTTAATGTCAACATGACTCATGACAAGAAAACAACAGTTTTGAAGTTTTTCGACTTTGAATGCAGAATTATTAAGAACGATAAGCAATAATCAAAATAACTTCCGAAATGTAAATCGGATCAGTTTTGACAAAGTTATGGCAGTTTGAAGTCTCAGAAGGTAATTTTTGGGAACTTGGAAACTTTTATGTCAACATGACTTTCGACAAGAAAACAAAAGTTTTCATGTTTTTCGACCTTGAATGCAGAATTATTAAGAACGATAAGCAATAATCAAAATAACTTCCGAAATGTAAATAGGATCAGTTTTGACAAAGTTATGGCAGTTTGAAGTCTCAGAATGTAATTTTTGGGAACTTGGAAACTTTTATGTCAACATGACTTTTGACAAGAAAACAACAGTTTTCAAGTATTTCGACTTTGAATGCAGAATTATTAAGAACGATGAGCAATGATCAAAATGACTTCCGAAATGCAAATCGGATCAATTTTGACAAAGTTATGGCAGTTTAAAGTTTCAGAAGGTAATTTTTGGGAACTTGGAAACTTGTATGTCAACATGACTTATGACAAGAAAACAAACAGAATTACTAAGAACGATAAGCAATGTTCAAAATGACTTCAGAAATGTAAATCGGATCAGTTTTGACAAATTTATGGCAGTTTAAAGCCTCAGAAGATAATGTTTGGGAACTTGAAAACTTTTATGTCAACATGGCTTTTGACAAGTAAACAAAAGTTTTCAAGTTTTTCGACTTTGAATGCAGAACTATTAAGAACTATAAGCAATGATCAAAATGACTTCCGAAATGTCAATCGGATCAGTTTTGACAAAGTTATGGCAGTTTGAAGTCTCAGAAGGTAATTTTTGGGAACTCGGAAACTTTTATGTCAACATAACTTTCGACAAGAAAACAAAAGTTTTCATGTTTTTCGACCTTGAATGCAGAATTATTAAGAACGATAAGCAATAATCAAAATAACTTCCGAAATGTAAATAGGATCAGTTTTGACAAAGTTATGGCAGTTTGAAGTCTCAGAATGTAATTTTTGGGAACTTGGAAACTTTAATGTCAACATGACTTATGACAAGAAAACAACAGTTTTCAAGTTTTTCGACTTTGAATGCAGAATTATTAAGAACGATGAGCAATGATCAAAATAACTTCCGAAATGTAAATCGGATCAGTTTCGACAAAGTTATGGCAGTTTAAAGTCTCAGAAGTTTATTTTTAGGAACTTGGAAACTTGGAAACTTTTATGTCAACATGACTTTTGACAAGAAAACAAAAGTTTTCAAGTTTTTCGAATTTGAATGCAGAATTATTAAGAACGATAAGCAATGATCAAAATAACTTCCGAAATGTAAATCAGATCAGTTTTGACAATAATTTTTGGGAACTTGGAAACTTTTATGTCAACATGACTTATGACAAGAAAACAACAGTTTTCAAGTTTTTCGACTTTGAATGCAGAATTATTAAGAACGATGAGCAATGATCAAAATAACTTCCGAAATGTAAATCGGATCAGTTTCGACAAATTTATGGCAGTTTAAAGTCTCAGAAGTTTATTTTTAGGATCTTGGAAACTTGGAAACTTTTATGTCAACATGGTTTTTGACAAGAAAACAAAAGTTTTCAAGTTTTTCGACTTTGAATGCAGAACTATCAAGAACTATAAGCAATGATCAAAATGACTTCCGAAATGTAAATCGGATCAGTTTTGACAATAATTTTTGGGAACTTGGAAACTTTTATGTCAACATGACTTATGACAAGAAAACAACAGTTTTCAAGTTTTTCGACTTTGAATGCAGAATTATTAAGAACGATGAGCAATGATCAAAATGACTTCAGAAATGTAAATCGGATCAGTTTTGACAAAGTTATGGCAGTTTGAAGTCTCAGAAGGTAATTTTTGGGAACTTGGGAACTTTAATGTCAACATGACTTTTGACAAGAAAACAAAAGTTTTCAAGTTTTTCGAATTTGAATGCAGAATTATTAAGAACGATAAGCAATGATCAAAATAACTTCAGAAATGTAAATCGGATCAATTTTGACAAAGTTATGGCAGTTTAAAGTCTCAGAAGGTAATTTTTGGGAATTTGGAAACTTTAATGTCAACATGATTTATGACAACAAAACAACAGTTTTCAAGTTTTTCGACTTTGAATGCAGAATTATTAAGAACGATAAGCAACTATCAAAATGCCTTCCGAAATGTAAATCGGATCAATTTTGACAAAGTTATGGCAGTTTTAAGTCTCACAAGGTTATTTTTGGGAACTTGCAAACTTGTATGTCAACATAAATTTTTACAAGAAAACAAAAGTTTCGAAGTTTTTCGTCTTTGAATGCAGAGTTATTAAGAACTATAAGCAATGATCAAAATGACTCCCCAAATGTAAATCGGATCAGTTTTGACAAAGTTATGGCAGTTTGAAGTCTCAGAAGGTAATTTTTGGGAACTTGGAAACTTTAATGTCAACATGACTTTCGACAAGAAAACAAAAGTTTTCATGTTTTTCGACCTTGAATGCAGAATTATTAAGAACGATAAGCAATAATCAAAATAACTTCCGAAATGTAAATAGGATAAGTTTTGACAAAGTTATGGCAGTTTGAAGTCTCAGAATGTAATTTTTGGGAACTTGGAAACTTTTATGTCAACATGACTTTTGACAAGAAAACAACAGTTTTCAAGTATTTCGACTTTGAATGCAGAATTATTAAGAACGATGAGCAATGATCAAAATAACTTCCGAAATGTAAATCGGATCAGTTTCGACAAAGTTATGGCAGTTTAAAGTCTCAGAAGTTTATTTTTAGGAACTTGGAAACTTGGAAACTTTTATGTCAACATGACTTTTGACAAGAAAACAAAAGTTTTCAAGTTTTTCGAATTTGAATGCAGAATTATTAAGAACGATAAGCAATGATCAAAATTACTTCCGAAATGTAAATCGGATCAGTTTTGACAAAGTTATGGCAGTTTATAGTCTCAGAAGGTAAGTTTTCGGTACTTGGAAACTTTTATATCAACATGGCTTTTGACAAGAAAACAAAAGTTTTCAAGTTTTTCGACTTTGAATGCAGAGTTATTAAGAACTATAAGCAATGATCAAAATGACTCCCCAAATGTAAATCGGATCAGTTTTGACAAAGTTATGGCAGTTTGAAGTCTCAGAAGGTAATTTTTGGGAACTTGGAAACTTGTATGTCAACATGACTTTCGACAAGAAAACAAAAGTTTTCAAGTTTTTCGACTTTGAATGCAGAATTATTCAGAACGATAAGCAACTATCAAAATGACTTCCGAAATGCAAATCGGATCAATTTTGACAAAGTTATGGCAGTTTAAAGCCTCAGAAGATAATGTTTGGGAACTTGAAAACTTTTATGTCAACATGGCTTTTGACAAGAAAACAAAAGTTTTCAAGTTTTTCGACTTTGAATGCAGAACTATTAAGAACTAAAAGCAATGATCAAAATGACTTCCGAAATGTAAATCGGATCAGTTTCGACAAAGTTATGGCACTTTAAAGTCTCAGAAGTTTATTTTTAGGAACTTGGAAACTTGGAAACTTTTATGTCAACATGACTTATGACAAGAAAACAAACAGAATTACTAAGAACGATAAGCAATGTTCAAAATGACTTCAGAAATGTAAATCGGATCAGTTTTGACAAATTTATGGCAGTTTAAAGCCTCAGAAGATAATGTTTGGGAACTTGAAAACTTTTATGTCAACATGGCTTTTGACAAAAAAACAAAAGTTTTCAAGTTTTTCGACTTTGAATGCAGAACTATTAAGAACTATAAGCAATGATCAAAATGACTTCCGAAATGTAAATCGGATCAGTTTTGACAAAGTTATGGCAGTTTGAAGTCTCAGAAGGTAGTTTTTGGGAACTCGGAAACTTTTATGTCAACATGACTTTCGACAAGAAAACAAAAGTTTTCATGTTTTTCGACCTTGAATGCAGAATTATTAAGAACGATAAGCAATAATCAAAATAACTTCCGAAATGTAAATAGGATCAGTTTTGACAAAGTTATGGCAGTTTGAAGTCTCAGAATGTAATTTTTGGGAACTTGGAAACTTTTATGTCAACATGACTTATGACAAGAAAACAACAGTTTTCAAGTTTTTCGACTTTGAATGCAGAATTATTAAGAACGATGAGCAATGATCAAAATAACTTCCGAAATGTAAATCGGATCAGTTTCGACAAAGTTATGGCAGTTTAAAGTCTCAGAAGTTTATTTTTAGGAACTTGGAAACTTGGAAACTTTTATGTCAACATGACTTTTGACAAGAAAACAAAAGTTTTCAAGTTTTTCGAATTTGAATGCAGAATTATTAAGAACGATAAGCAATGATCAAAATAACTTCCGAAATGTAAATCGGATCAGTTTTGACAATAATTTTTGGGAACTTGGAAACTTTTATGTCAACATGACTTATGACAAGAAAACAACAGTTTTCAAGTTTTTCGACTTTGAATGCAGAATTATTAAGAACGATGAGCAATGATCAAAATAACTTCCGAAATGTAAATCGGATCAGTTTCGACAAATTTATGGCAGTTTAAAGTCTCAGAAGTTTATTTTTAGGAACTTGGAAACTTGGAAACTTTTATGTCAACATGGCTTTTGACAAGAAAACAAAAGTTTTCAAGTTTTTCGACTTTGAATGCAGAACTATCAAGAACTATAAGCAATGATCAAAATGACTTCCGAAATGTAAATCGGATCAGTTTTGACAATAATTTTTGGGAACTTGGAAACTTTTATGTCAACATGACTTATGACAAGAAAACAACAGTTTTCAAGTTTTTCGACTTTGAATGCAGAATTATTAAGAACGATGAGCAATGATCAAAATAACTTCCGAAATGTAAATCGGATCAGTTTCGACAAAGTTATGGCAGTTTAAAGTCTCAGAAGTTTATTTTTAGGAATTTGGAAACTTGAAAACTTTTATGTCAACATGACTTTTGACAAGAAAACAAAAGTTTTCAAGTTTTTCGAATTTGAATGCAGAATTATTAAGAACGATAAGCAATGATCAAAATAACTTCCGAAATGTAAATCGGATCAGTTTTGACAATTAATTTTTGGGAACTTGGAAACTTTTATGTCAACATGACTTATGACAAGAAAACAACAGTTTTCAAGTTTTTCGACTTTGAATGCAGAATTATTAAGAACGATGAGCAATGATCAAAATAACTTCCGAAATGTAAATCGGATCAGTTTCGACAAATTTATGGCAGTTTAAAGTCTCAGAAGTTTATTTTTAGGAACTTGGAAACTTGGAAACTTTTATGTCAACATGGCTTTTGACAAGAAAACAAAAGTTTTCAAGTTTTTCGACTTTGAATGCAGAACTATCAAGAACTATAAGCAATGATCAAAATGACTTCCGAAATGTAAATCGGATCAGTTTTGACAAAGTTATGGCAGTTTGAAGTCTCAGAAGGTAATTTTTGGGAACTTGCAAAATTTATGTCAACATGACTTTTTACAAGAAAACAAAAGTTTTCAAGTGTTTCGACTTTGAATGCAGAATTATTAAGAACGATAAGCAATGATCAACATGACTTCCGAAATGTAAATCGGATCAGTTTTGACAAAGTTATGGCAGTTTGAAGTCTCAGAAGGTAATTTTTGGGAACTTGGAAACTTTAATGTCAACATGACTTTTGACAAGAAAACAAAAGTTTTCAAGTTTTTCGAATTTGAATGCAGAATTATTAAGAACGATAAGCAATGATCAAAATGACTTCAGAAATGTAAATCGGATCAGTTTTGACAAAGTTATGGCAGTTTGAAGTCTCAGAAGGTAATTTTTGGGAACTTGGAAACTTTAATGTCAACAAGACTTTTGACAAGAAAACAAAAGTTTTCAAGTTTTTCGAATTTGAATGCAGAATTATTAAGAACGATAAGCAATGATCAAAATGACTTCAGAAATGTAAATCGGATCAATTTTGACAAAGTTATGGCAGTTTAAAGTCTCAGAAGTTTATTTTTAGGAACTTGGAAACTTGAAAACTTTTATGTCAACATGACTTTTGACAAGAAAACAAAAGTTTTCAAGTTTTTCGACTTTGAATGCAGAACTATCAAGAACTATAAGCAATGATCAAAATGACTTCCGAAATGTAAATCGGATCAGTTTTGACAAAGTTATGGCAGTTTGAAGTCTCAGAAGGTAATTTTTGGGAACTTGCAAAATTTATGTCAACATGACTTTTTACAAGAAAACAAAAGTTTTCAAGTGTTTCGACTTTGAATGCAGAATTATTAAGAACGATAAGCAATGATCAACATGACTTCCGAAATGTAAATCGGATCAGTTTTGACAAAGTTATGGCAGTTTGAAGTCTCAGAAGGTAATTTTTGGGAACTTGGAAACTTTAATGTCAACATGACTTTTGACAAGAAAACAAAAGTTTTCAAGTTTTTCGAATTTGAATGCAGAATTATTAAGAACGATAAGCAATGATCAAAATAACTTCCGAAATGTAAATCGGATCAGTTTTGACAATAATTTTTGGGAACTTGGAAACTTTTATGTCAACATGACTTATGACAAGAAAACAACAGTTTTCAAGTTTTTCGACTTTGAATGCAGAATTATTAAGAACGATGAGCAATGATCAAAATAACTTCCGAAATGTCAATCGGATCAGTTTCGACAAATTTATGGCAGTTTAAAGTCTCAGAAGTTTATTTTTAGGAACTTGGAAACTTGGAAACTTTTATGTCAACATGGCTTTTGACAAGAAAACAAAAGTTTTCAAGTTTTTCGACTTTGAATGCAGAACTATCAAGAACTATAAGCAATGATCAAAATGACTTCCGAAATGTAAATCGGATCAGTTTTGACAAAGTTATGGCAGTTTGAAGTCTCAGAAGGTAATTTTTGGGAACTTGCAAAATTTATGTCAACATGACTTTTTACAAGAAAACAAAAGTTTTCAAGTGTTTCGACTTTGAATGCAGAATTATTAAGAACGATAAGCAATGATCAACATGACTTCCGAAATGTAAATCGGATCAGTTTTGACAAAGTTATGGCAGTTTGAAGTCTCAGAAGGTAATTTTTGGGAACTTGGAAACTTTAATGTCAACATGACTTTTGACAAGAAAACAAAAGTTTTCAAGTTTTTCGAATTTGAATGCAGAATTATTAAGAACGATAAGCAATGATCAAAATGACTTCCGAAATGTAAATCGGATCAGTTTTGACAATAATTTTTGGGAACTTGGAAACTTTTATGTCAACATGACTTATGACAAGAAAACAACAGTTTTCAAGTTTTTCGACTTTGAATGCAGAATTATTAAGAACGATGAGCAATGATCAAAATAACTTCCGAAATGTAAATCGGATCAGTTTCGACAAAGTTATGGCAGTTTAAAGTCTCAGAAGTTTATTTTTAGGAACTTGGAAACTTGAAAACTTTTATGTCAACATGACTTTTGACAAGAAAACAAAAGTTTTCAAGTTTTTCGAATTTGAATGCAGAATTATTAAGAACGATAAGCAATGATCAAAATAACTTCCGAAATGTAAATCGGATCAGTTTTAACAATAATTTTTGGGAACTTGGAAACTTTTATGTCAACATGACTTATGACAAGAAAACAACAGTTTTCAAGTTTTTCGACTTTGAATGCAGAATTATTAAGAACGATGAGCAATGATCAAAATAACTTCCGAAATGTAAATCGGATCAGTTTCGACAAATTTATGGCAGTTTAAAGTCTCAGAAGTTTATTTTTAGGAACTTGGAAACTTGGAAACTTTTATGTCAACATGGCTTTTGACAAGAAAACAAAAGTTTTCAAGTTTTTCGACTTTGAATGCAGAACTATCAAGAACTATAAGCAATTATCAAAATGACTTCCGAAATGTAAATCGGATCAGTTTTGACAAAGTTATGGCAGTTTGAAGTCTCAGAAGGTAATTTTTGGGAACTTGCAAAATTTATGTCAACATGACTTTTTACAAGAAAACAAAAGTTTTCAAGTGTTTCGACTTTGAATGCAGAATTATTAAGAACGATAAGCAATGATCAACATGACTTCCGAAATGTAAATCGGATCAGTTTTGACAAAGTTATGGCAGTTTGAAGTCTCAGAAGGTAATTTTTGGGAACTTGGAAACTTTAATGTCAACATGACTTTTGACAAGAAAACAAAAGTTTTCAAGTTTTTCGAATTTGAATGCAGAATTATTAAGAACGATAAGCAATGATCAAAATGACTTCAGAAATGTAAATCGGATCAGTTTTGACAAAGTTATGGCAGTTTGAAGTCTCAGAAGGTAATTTTTGGGAACTTTGAAACTTTAATGTCAACATGACTTTTGACAAGAAAACAAAAGTTTTCAAGTTTTTCGAATTTGAATGCAGAATTATTAAGAACGATAAGCAATGATCAAAATGACTTCAGAAATGTAAATCGGATCAATTTTGACAAAGTTATGGCAGTTTAAAGTCTCAGAAGGTAATTTTTGGGAATTTGGAAACTTTAATGTCAACATGATTTATGACAACAAAACAACAGTTTTCAAGTTTTTCGACTTTGAATGCAGAATTATTAAGAACGATAAGCAACTATCAAAATGCCTTCCGAAATGTAAATCGGATCAATTTTGACAAAGTTATGGCAGTTTTAAGTCTCAGAAGTTTATTTTTGGGAACTTGAAAACTTTTATGTCAACATGAATTTTGACAAGAAAATAAAAGTTTTCAAGTTTTTCGACTTTGAATGCAGAATTATTAAGAACGATAAGCAGTGATCAAAATAACTTCCGAAATGAAAATCGGATCAGTTTTGACAAAGTTATGGCAGTTTGAAGTCTCAGAAGGTAATTTTTGGGAACTTGGAAACTTTTATACCAACATGATTTTTGACAAGAAAACAAAAGTTTTCAAGTTTTTCGAATTTGAATGCAGAATTATTAAGAACGATAAGCAATGATCAAAATGACTTCCGAAATGTAGATCGGATAAGTTTTGACAAAGTTATGGCAGTTTAAAGTCTCAGAAGGTAATTTTTGGGAACATGGTAACTTGTATGTCAACATGACTTTTGACAAGAAAACAAAAGTTTTCAAGTTTTTCGACTTTGAATGCAGAATTATTAAGAACGATAAGCAATGATCAAAATGACTTCCGAAATGTAGATCGGATCAATTTTGACAAAGTTATGGCAGTTTTAAGTCTCACAAGGTTATTTTTGGGAACTTGCAAACTTGTATGTCAACATGAATTTTGACAAGAAAATAAAAGTTTTCAAGTTTTTCGACTTTGAATGCAGAATTATTAAGAACGATAAGCAGTGATCAAAATAACTTCCGAAATGAAAATCGGATCAGTTTTGACAAAGTTATGGCAGTTTGAAGTCTCAGAAGGTAATTTTTGGGAACTTGGAAACTTTTATACCAACATGATTTTTGACAAGAAAACAAAAGTTTTCAAGTTTTTCGAATTTGAATGCAGAATTATTAAGAACGATAAGCAATGATCAAAATGACTTCCGAAATGTAGATCGGATAAGTTTTGACAAAGTTATGGCAGTTTAAAGTCTCAGAAGGTAATTTTTGGGAACATGGTAACTTGTATGTCAACATGACTTTTGACAAGAAAACAAAAGTTTTCAAGTTTTTCGACTTTGAATGCAGAATTATTAAGAACGATAAGCAATGATCAAAATGACTTCCGAAATGTAAATCGGATCAGTTTTGACAATAATTTTTGGGTACTTGGAAACTTTTATGTCAACATGACTTATGACAAGAAAATAAAAGTTTTCAAGTTTTTCGACTTTGAATGCAGAATTATTAAGAACGATAAGCAATGATCAAAATGACTTCCGAAATGTAGATCGGATCAATTTTGACAAAGTTATGGCAGTTTTAAGTCTCACAAGGTTATTTTTGGGAACTTGCAAACTTGTATGTCAACATAAATTTTTACAAGAAAACAAAAGTTTCGAAGTTTTTCGTCTTTGAATGCAGAATTATTAAGAACGATAAACAATGACCAAAATTACTTCCGAAATGTAAATCGGATAAGTTTTGACAAAGTTATGGCAGTTTAAAGTCTCAGAAGGTAATTTTTGGGAACATGGTAACTTGTATGTCAACATGACTTTTGACAAGAAAACAAAAGTTTTCAAGTTTTTCGACTTTGAATGCAGAATTATTCAGAACGATAAGCAATGATCAAAATGACTTCCGAAATGTAAATCGGATCAGTTTTGACAAAGTTATGGCAGTTTGAAGTCTCAGAAGGTAATTTTTGGGAACTTGGAAACTTTTATGTCAACATTACTTTTACAAGAAACCAAAGTTTTCAAGTTTTTCGAATTTGAATGCAGAATTATTAAGAACGATAAGCAATGATCAAAATAACTTCCGAAATGTAAATCGGATCAGTTTTGACAAAGTTATGGCAGTTTGAAGTCTCAGAAGGTAATTTTTGGGAACTTGGAAACTTTTATAACAACATGACTTTTGACAAGAAAACAAAAGTTTTCAAGTTTTTCAAATTTGAAAGCAGAATTATTAAGAACGATAAGCAATGATCAAAATAACTTCCGAAATGTAAATCGGATCAGTTTTGACAATAATTTTTGGGAACTTGGAAACTTTTATGTCAACATGACTTTTGACAAGAAAACAAAAGTTTTCAAGTTTTTCGACTTTGAATGCAGAATTATTAAGAACGATAAGCAATGATCAAAATGACTTCCGAAATGTAAATCGGATCAGTTTTGACAAAGTTATGGCAGTTTGAAGTCTCAGAAGGTAATTTTTGGGAACTTGGAAACTTTTATGTCAACATTACTTTTGACAAGAAACCAAAGTTTTCAAGTTTTTCGAATTTGAATGCAGAATTATTAAGAACGATAAGCAATGATCAAAATAACTTCCGAAATGTAAATCGGATCAGTTTTGACAAAGTTATGGCAGTTTAAAGTCTCAGAAGGTAATTTTTGGGAACTTGGAAACTTGTATGTCAACATGACTTTTGACAAGAAAACAAAAGTTTTCAAGTTTTTCGAATTTGAATGCAGAATTATTAGGAACGATAAGCAATGTTCAAAATGACTTCAGAAATGTAAATCGGATCAGTTTTGACAAAGTTATGGCAGTTTAAAGTCTCAGAAGGTGATTTTTGGGAACTTGGAAACTTTAAAGTCAACATTACTTTTGGCAAGAAACCAAAATTTTTCAAGTTTTTCGTCTTTGAATGCAGAATTATTAAGAACGATAAGCAATGACCAAAATTACTTCCGAAATGTAAATCGGATCAGTTTTGACAAAGTTATGGCAGTTTTAAGTCTCAGAAGGTAATTTTTGGGAACATGAAAACTTGTATGTCAACATGACTTTTGACAAGAAAACAAAATATTTCAAGTTTTTCGACTTTGAATGCAGAATTATTAAGAACGATGAGCAATGATCAAAATAACTTCCGAAATGTAAATCGGATCAGTTTCGACAAAGTTATGGCAGTTTAAAGTCTCAGAAGTTTATTTTTAGGAACTTGGAAACTTGAAAACTTTTATGTCAACATGATTTTTGACAAGAAAACAAAAGTTTTCAAGTTTTTCGAATTTGAATGCAGAATTATTAAGAACGATAAGCAATGATCAAAATAACTTCCGAAATGTAAATCGGATCAGTTTTGACAATAATTTTTGGGAACTTGGAAACTTTTATGTCAACATGACTTATGACAAGAAAACAACAGTTTTCAAGTTTTTCGACTTTGAATGCAGAATTATTAAGAACGATGAGCAATGATCAAAATAACTTCCGAAATGTAAATCGGATCAGTTTCGACAAATTTATGGCAGTTTAAAGTCTCAGAAGTTTATTTTTAGGAACTTGGAAACTTGGAAACTTTTATGTCAACATGGCTTTTGACAAGAAAACAAAAGTTTTCAAGTTTTTCGACTTTGAATGCAGAACTATCAAGAACTATAAGCAATTATCAAAATGACTTCCGAAATGTAAATCGGATCAGTTTTGACAAAGTTATGGCAGTTTGAAGTCTCAGAAGGTAATTTTTGGGAACTTGCAAAATTTATGTCAACATGACTTTTTACAAGAAAACAAAAGTTTTCAAGTGTTTCGACTTTGAATGCAGAATTATTAAGAACGATAAGCAATGATCAACATGACTTCAGAAATGTAAATCGGATCAGTTTTGACAATAATTTTTGGGAACTTGGAAACTTTTATGTCAACATGACTTATGACAAGAAAACAACAGTTTTCAAGTTTTTCGACTTTGAATGCAGAATTATTAAGAACGATAAGCAATGATCAAAATGACTTCAGAAATGTATATCGGATCAGTTTTGACAAAGTTATGGCAGTTTGAAGTCTCAGAAGGTAATTTTTGGGAACTTGGAAACTTTAATGTCAACATGACTTTTGACAAGAAAACAAAAGTTTTCAAGTTTTTCGAATTTGAATGCAGAATTATTAAGAACGATAAGCAATGATCAAAATGACTTCAGAAATGTAAATCGGATCAATTTTGACAAAGTTATGGCAGTTTAAAGTCTCAGAAGGTAATTTTTGGGAATTTGGAAACTTTAATGTCAACATGATTTATGACAACAAAACAACAGTTTTCAAGTTTTTTGACTTTGAATGCAGAATTATTAAGAACGATAAGCAACTATCAAAATGCCTTCCGAAATGTAAATCGGATCAATTTTGACAAAGTTATGGCAGATTTAAGTCTCAGAAGTTTATTTTTGGGAACTTGAAAACTTTTATGTCAACATGAATTTTGACAAGAAAATAAAAGTTTTCAAGTTTTTCGACTTTGAATGCAGAATTATTAAGAACGATAAGCAGTGATCAAAATAACTTCCGAAATGAAAATCGGATCAGTTTTGACAAAGTTATGGCAGTTTGAAGTCTCAGAAGGTAATTTTTGGGAACTTGGAAACTTTAATACCAACATGATTTTTGACAAGAAAACAAAAGTTTTCAAGTTTTTCGAATTTGAATGCAGAATTATTAAGAACGATAAGCAATGATCAAAATAACTTCCGAAATGTAAATCGGATCAGTTTTGACAATAATTTTTGGGTACTTGGAAACTTTTATGTCAACATGACTTATGACAAGAAAACAACAGTTTTCAAGTTTTTCGACTTTGAATGCAGAATTATTAAGAACGATAAGCAATGATCAAAATGACTTCCGAAATGTAAATCGGATCAGTTTTGACAAAGTTATGGCAGTTTGAAGTCTCAGAAGGTAATTTTTGGGAACTTGGAAACTTTTATACCAACATGATTTTTGACAAGAAAACAAAAGTTTTCAAGTTTTTCGAATTTGAATGCAGAATTATTAAGAACGATAAGCAATGATCAAAATGACTTCCGAAATGTAGATCGGATCAATTTTGACAAAGTTATGGCAGTTTTAAGTCTCACAAGGTTATTTTTGGGAACTTGCAAACTTGTATGTCAACATAAATTTTTACAAGAAAACAAAAGTTTCGAAGTTTTTCGTCTTTGAATGCAGAATTATTAAGAACGATAAGCAATGATCAAAATGACTTCCGAAATGTAAATCGGATCAGTTTTGACAAAGTTATGGCAGTTTGAAGTCTCAGAAGGTAATTTTTGGGAACTTGGAAACTTTTATGTCAACATTACTTTTACAAGAAACCAAAGTTTTTAAGTTTTTCGAATTTGAATGCAGAATTATTAAGAACGATAAGCAATGATCAAAATAACTTCCGAAATGTAAATCGGATCAGTTTTGACAAAGTTATGGCAGTTTGAAGTCTCAGAAGATAATTTTTGGGAACTTGGAAACTTTTATAACAACATGACTTTTGACAAGAAAACAAAAGTTTTCAAGTTTTTCAAATTTGAAAGCAGAATTATTAAGAACGATAAGCAATGATCAAAATAACTTCCGAAATGTAAATCGGATCAGTTTTGACAATAATTTTTGGGAACTTAGAAACTTTTATGTCAACATGACTTTTGACAAGAAAACAAAAGTTTTCAAGTTTTTCGACTTTGAATGCAGAATTATTAAGAACGATAAGCAATGATCAAAATGACTTCCGAAATGTAAATCGGATCAGTTTTGACAAAGTTATGGCAGTTTGAAGTCTCAGAAGGTAATTTTTGGGAACTTGGAAACTTTTATGTCAACATTACTTTTGACAAGAAACCAAAGTTTTCAAGTTTTTCGAATTTGAATGCAGAATTATTAAGAACGATAAGCAATGATCAAAATAACTTCCGAAATGTAAATCGGATCAGTTTTGACAAAGTTATGGCAGTTTAAAGTCTCAGAAGGTAATTTTTGGGAACTTGGAAACTTGTATGTCAACATGACTTTTGACAAGAAAACAAAAGTTTTCAAGTTTTTCGAATTTGAATGCAGAATTATTAGGAACGATAAGCAATGTTCAAAATGACTTCCGAAATGTAAATCGGATCAGTTTTGACAAAGTTATGGCAGTTTAAAGTCTCAGAAGGTGATTTTTGGGAACTTGGAAACTTTAAAGTTAACATTACTTTTGGCAAGAAACCAAAATTTTTCAAGTTTTTCGTCTTTGAATGCACAATTATTAAGAACGATAAGCAATGACCAAAATTACTTCCGAAATGTAAATCGGATCAGTTTTGACAAAGTTATGGCAGTTTTAAGTCTCAGAAGGTAATTTTTGGGAAAATGAAAACTTGTATGTCAACATGACTTTTGACAAGAAAACAAAATATTTCAAGTTTTTCGACTTTGAATGCAGAATTATTAAGAACGATGAGCAATGATCAAAATAACTTCCGAAATGTAAATCGGATCAATATTTACAAAGTTATGGCAGTTTAAAGTCTCAAAATATAATTTTTGGGAACTTGGAAACTTTTATGTCAACATTACTTTTGACAAGAAACCAAAGTTTTCAAGTTTTTCGACTTTGAATGCAGAATTATTCAGAACGATAAGCAATGATCAAAATAACTTCCGAAATGTAAATCGGATCAGTTTTGACAATAATTTTTGGGAACTTGGAAACTTTTATGTCAACATGACTTTTGACAAGAATACAAAATTTTTCAAGTTTTTCGACTTTGAATGCAGAATTATTAAGAACGATGAGCAATGATCAAAATAACTTCCGAAATGTAAATCGGATCAATATTTACAAAGTTATGGCAGTTTAAGGTCTCAAAAGATAATTTTTGGGAACTTGGAAACTTTTATGTCAACATTATGTTTGACAAGAAACCAAAGTTTTCAAGTTTTTCGACTTTGAATGCAGAATTATTCAGAACAATAAGCAATGATCAAAATAACTTCCGAAATGTAAATCGGATCAGTTTTGACAAAGTATGGGTAATTTTGGGAACTTGGAAACTTTTATGTCAACATGACTTTTGACAAGAAAACAAAATTTTTCAAGTTTTTCGACTTTAAATGCAGAATTATTAAGAACGATAAGCAATGACCAAAATTACTTCCGAAATGTAAATCGGATCAGTTTTGACAAAGTTATGGCAGCTAAAGTCTCAGAAGATAATTTTTAGGAACTTGGAAACTTTTATGTCAACATTACTTTTGACAAGAAACTAAAGTTTTCAAGTTTTTCGACTTTGAATGCAGAATTATTCAGAACGATAAGCAATGATCAAAATAACTTCCGAAATGTAAATCGGATCAGTTTTGACAAAGTTATGGCAGTTTGAAGTCTCAGAAGGTAATTTTTGGGAACTTGGAAACTTGTATGTCAACATGACTTTTGACAAGCAAACAAAAGTTTTCAAGTTTTTCCAATTTGAATGCAGAATTATTAAGAACGATAAGCAATAATCAAAATAACTTCCGAAATGTAAATCGGATCAGTTTTGACAAAGTTATGGCAGTTTAAAGTCTCAGAAGGTATTTTTTGGGAATTTGGAAACTTGTATGTCAATATGACTTTTGACAAGAAAACAAAAATTTCAAGTTTTTCGAATTTGAATGCAGAATTATTAGGAACGATAAGCAATGTTCAAAATGACTTCCGAAATGTAAATCGGATCAGTTTTGACAAAGCAATTTAAAGTCTCAGAAGATAATTTTTAACAACTTGGAAACTTTAATGTCAACATGACTTTTGACAAAGAAACAAAAGTTTTCAAGTTTTTCGACTTTGAATGCAGAATTATTAAGAACGATAAGCAACTATCAAAATGACTTCCGATATGTAAATCGGATCAGTTTTGACAAAGTTATGGCAGTTTGAAGTCTCAGAAGGTAATTTTTGGGAACTTGGAAACTTTTATGTCAACATGACTTTTGACAAGAAAACAAAAGTTTTCAAGTTTTTCGAATTTGAATGCAGAATTATTAAGAACGATAAGCAATGTTCAAAATGACTTCAGAAATGTAAATAGGATCAGTTTTGACAAAGTTATGGCAGTTTAAAGTCTCAGAATATAATTTTTGGGAACTTGGAAACTTTAATGTCAACAAGACTTTTGACAAGAAAACAAAAGTTTTAAATTTTTTCGACTTTGAATGCAGAATTATTAAGAACGATAAGCAATGATCAAAATGACTTCCGAAATGTAAATCGGATCAGTTTTGACAAAGTTATGGCAGTTTAAAGTCTCAGAAGGTAACTTTTGGGAACCTGGAAACTTTAATGTCAACATGACTTTTGACAAGAAAACAAAAGTTTTCAAGATTTTCAAATTTGAATGCAGAATTATTAAGAACGATAAGCAATGATCAAAATAGCTTCCGAAATGTAAATGGGTCAGTTTTGACAAATTTATGGCAATTTTAAGTCTCAGATGGTAATTTTTGGGAACTTGGAAACTTGTATGTCAATATGACTTTTGACAAGAAAACAAAAGTTTTCAAGTTCTTCGACTTTGAATGCAGAATTATTAAGAACGATAAGCAACTATCAAAATGACTTCCGAAATGCAAATCGGATCAATTTTGAAAAAGTTATGGCAATTTAAAGTCTCAGAAGGTAATTTTTGGGAACTTGGAAACTTTTATGTCACCATGACTTATGACCAGAAAACAACATTTTTGAAGTTTTTCGACTTTGAATGCAGAATTATTAAGAACGATAAGCAATGATAAAAATAGCTTCCGAAAAGTAAATTGGATAATGTTTTGACTAAGTTATGGCAGTTTTAAGTCTCAGAAGGTAATTTTTGGGAACTTGGAAACTTTAATGTCAACATGACTTTTGACAAGAAAACAAAAGTTTTCAAGTCTTTCGACTTTGAATGCAGAATTATTAAGAGCGATAAGCAACTATCAAAATGACTTCCGAAATGTAAATCGGATCACTTTTTACAAAGTTATGGCAGTTTAAAGTCTCAGAAGGTAATTTTTGGGAACTTGGAAACTTTTATGTCAACATGACTTATAACAAGAAAACAACAGTTTTGAAGTTTTTCGACTTTGAATGCAGAATTATTAAGAACGATAAGCAATGTTCAAAATGACTTCAGAAATGTCAATCGGATCAGTTTTGACAAAGTTATGGCAGTTTAAGGTCTCAGCAGATAATTTTTGGGAACTTGGAAACTTTTATGTCAACATGACTTTTGACAAGAAAACAACAGTTTTGAAGTTTTTCGACTTTGAATGCAGAATTATTAAGAACGATAAGCAATGATCAAAATAGCTTCCGAAATGTAAAAGGGTCAGTTTTGACAAATTTATGGCAGTTTAAAGTCTCAGAATTTTATTTTTGGGAACTTGGAAATTTAAATGTTAACATGACTTTTGACAAGAAAACAAAAGTTTTGAATTTTTTCGTCTTTGAATGCAGAATTATTAAGAACGATAAGCAATGATCAAAATTACTTCCGAAATATAAATCGGATCAGTTTTGACAAAGTTATGGCAGTTTAAAGTCTCAGAAAGTAATTTTTGGGAACTTGGAAACTTTTATGTCAACATAACTTATGACAAGAAAAGAACGATAAGCAACTATCAAAATGACTTCCGAAATGCAAATCGGATCAATTTTGACAAAGTTATGGAAGTTTAAAGTCTCAGAAGGTAATTTTTGGGAACTTGGAAACTCTTATGTCAACATGACTTATGACAAGAAAACAACAGTTTTGAAGTTTTTCGACTTTGAATGCAGAATTATTAAGAACGATAAGCAATGATAAAAATAGCTTCCGAAATGTAAAAGGGTCAGTTTTGACAAATTTATGGCAGTTTAAAGTCTCAGAAGTTTATTTTTGGGAAACTTGAAAATTTTAATGTCAACATGACTTTTGACAAGAAAACAAAAGTTTTCAAGTTTTTCGGAATGTAAATGGGTCAGTTTTGACAAATTTATGGCAGTTTAAAGTCTCAGAAGGTCATTTTTGGGAACTTGGAAACTTTAATGTTAACATGACTTATGACAAGAAAAGAACGATCAGCAACTATCAAAATGACTTCCGAAATGCAAATCGGATCAATTTTGACAAAGTTATGGCAGTTTAAAGTCTCAGAAGGTAATTTTTGGGAACTTGGAAACTCTTATGTCAACATGACTTTTGACAAGAAAACAACAGTTTTGAAGTTTTTCGACTTTGAATGCAGAATTATTAAGAACGATAAGCAATGATAAAAAAAAACTTCCGAAATGTAAAAGGGTCAGTTTTGACAAATTTATGGCAGTTTAAAGTCTCAGAAGTTTATTTTTGGGAACTTGAAAATTTTAATGTTAACATGACTTTTGACAAGAAAACAAAAGTTTTCAAGTTTTTCGTCTTTGAATGCAGAATTATTAAGAACGATAAGCAATGATCAAAATTACTTCCGAAATATAAATCGGATCAGTTTTGACAAAGTTATGGCAGTTTTAAGTCTCAGAAGGTAATTTGTGGGAACTTGGAAACTATTATGTCAACATGACTTTTGACAAGAAAACAAAAGTTTTCAAGTTTTTCGAATTTGAATACAGAATTATTAAGAACGATAAGCAATGATCAAAATGACTTCAGAAATGTCAATCGGATCAGTTTTGACAAAGTTATGGCAGTTTAACGTCTCAGAAGGTAATTTTTGGGAACTTAGAAACTTGTATGTCAATATGACTTTTGACAAGAAAACAAAAGTTTTCAAGTTTTTCGACTTTGAATGCAGAATTATTAAGAACGATAAGCAATGTTCAAAATGACTTCAGAAATGTCAATCGGATCAATTATGACAAAGTTATGGCAGTTTAAAGTCTCAGAAGGTAATTTTTGGGAACTTGGAAACTCTTATGTAAACATGACTTATGACAAGAAAACAACAGTTTTGAAGTTTTTCTACTTTGAATGCAGAATTATTAAGAACGATAAGCAATGATAAAAATAGCTTCCGAAAAGTAAATCGGATCAGTTTTGACTAAGTTATGGCAGTTTGAAGTCTCAGAAGGTAATTTTTGGGAACTTGGAAATTTTTATGTCAACATGACTTTTGACAAGAAAACAAAAGTTTTCAAGTTTTTCGACTTTGAATGCAGAATTATTAAGAACGATAAGCAACTATCAATATGACTTCCGAAATGCAAATCGGATCAATTTTGACAAAGTTATGGCAGTTTAAAGTCTCAGAAGGTAATTTTTGGGAACTTGGAAACTCTTATGTCAACATGACTTTTGACAAGAAAACAACAGTTTTGAAGTTTTTCGACTTTGAATGTAGAATTATTAAGAACGATAAGCAATGATAAAAATAGCTTCCGAAATGTAAAAGGGTCAGTTTTGACAAATTTATGGCAGTTTAAAGTCTCAGAAGTTTATTTTTGGGAACTTGAAAATTTTAATGTTTACATGACTTTTGACAAGAAAACAAAAGTTTTGAAGTTTTTCGTCATTGAATGCAGAATTATTAAGAACGATAAGCAATGATCAAAATTACTTCCGAAATATAAATCGGATCAGTTTTGACAAAGTAATGGCAGTTTAAAGTCTCAAAAGATAATTTTTGGGAACTTGGAAACTTTTATGTCAACATGACTTTTGACAAGAAAACAAAAGTTTTCAAGTTTTTCGAATTTGAATACAGAATTATTAAGAACGATAAGCAATGATCAAAATGACTTCAGAAATGTCAATCGGATCAGTTTTGACAAAGTTATGGCAGTTTAAAGTCTCAGTAGGTAATTTTTGGGAACTTGGAAACTCTAATGTCAACATGACTTTTGACAAGAAAACAAAAGTTTTCAAGTTTTTCGACTTTGAATGCAGAATTATTAAGAACGATAAGCAACTATCAAAATGACTTCCGAAATGTCAATCGGATCAGTTTTGACAAAGTTATGGCAGTTTAAGGTCTCAGAAGATAATTTTTGGGAACTTGGAAACTTTTATGTCAACATAACTTTTGACAAGAAAACAACAGTTTTCAAGTTTTTCGACTTTGAATGCAGAATTATTAAGAACGATAAGCAATGATCAAAATAGCTTCCGAAATGTAAAAGGGTCAGTTTTGACAAATTTAAGGCAGTTTAAAGTCTCAGAAGTTTATTTTTGGGAACTTGGAAACTTTAAGGTTAACATGACTTTTGACAAGAAAACAAAAGTTTTGAAGTTTTTCGACTTTGAATGCAGAATTATTAAGAACGATAAGCAATGATCAAAATTACTTCCGAAATATAAATGGGATTAGTTTTGACAAATTGAATGCAGAATTTCGAATTTGAATGCAGAATTATTAAGAATGATAAGCAATGTTCAAAATGACTTCAGAAATGTAAATCGGATCAGTTTTAACAAAGTTATGGCAGTTTGAAGTCTCAGAAGGTAATTTTTGGGAACTTGGAAACTTTTATGTCAACATGACTTTTGAAAAGAAAACAAAAGTTTTCAAGTTTTTCGAATTTGAATGCAGAATTATTAAGAACGAAAAGCAATGTTCAAAATGACTTCAGAAATGTAAATAGGATAAGTTTTGACAAAGTTATGGCAGTTTAAAGTCTCAGAAGATAATTTTTGGGAACTTGGAAACTTTTATGTCAACAAGACTTTTGACAAGAAAACAAAAGTTTTCAAGTTTTTCGACTTTGAATGCAGAATTATTAAGAACGATAAGCAATGATCAAAATAACTTCCGAAATGTAAATCGGATCAGTTTTGACAAAGTTATGACAGTTTAAAGTCTTAGAAGGTAACTTTTGGGAACCTGGAAACTTTTATGTCAACATGAATTTTGACAAGAAAACAAAAGTTTTCAAGTTTTTCAAATTTGAATGCAGAATTATTAAGAACGATAAGCAATGATCAAAATAGCTTCCGAAATAAAAATGGGTCAGTTTTGACAAATTAATGGCAATTTTAAGTCTCAGATGGTAATTTTTGGGAACTTGGAAACTTTTATGTCAATATGACTTTTGACAAGAAAACAAAAGTTACCAAGTTTTTCGACTTTGAATGCAGAATTATTCAGAACGATAAGCAACTATCAAAATGACTTCCGAAATGCATATCGGATCAATTTTGACAAAGTTATGGCAGTTTTAAGTCTCAGAAGGTAATTTTTGGGAACTTGGAAACTCTTATGTCAACATGACTTTTGACAAGAAAACAACAGTTTTGAAGTTTTTCTACTTTGAATGCAGAATTATTAAGAACGATAAGCAATGATAAAAATAGCTTCCGAAAAGTAAATCGGATCAGTTTTGACTAAGTTATGGCAGTTTGAAGTCTCAGAAGGTAATTTTTGGGAACTTGGAAACTTTTATGTCAACATGACTTTTGACAAGAAAACAAAAGTTTTCAAGTTTTTCGACTTTGAATGCAGAATTATTCAGAACGATAAGCAACTATCAATATGACTTCCGAAATGCAAATCGGATCAATTTTGACAAAGTTATGGCAGTTTAAAGTCTCAGAAGGTAATTTTTGGGAACTTGGAAACTCTTATGTCAACATGACTTTTGACAAGAAAACAACAGTTTTGAAGTTTTTCGACTTTGAATGTAGAATTATTAAGAACGATAAGCAATGATAAAATTAGCTTCCGAAATGTAAAAGGGTCAGTTTTGACAAATTTATGGCAGTTTAAAGTCTCAAAAGTTTATTTTTGGGAACTTGAAAATTTTAATGTTTACATGACTTTTGACAAGAAAACAAAAGTTTTGAAGTTTTTCGTCATTGAAAGCAGAATTATTAAGAACGATAAGCAATGATCAAAATTACTTCCGAAATATAAATCGGATCAGTTTTGACAAAGTTATGGCAGTTTAAAGTCTCAGAAGATAGTTTTTGGGAACTTGGAAACTTTTATGTCAACATGATTTTTGACAAGAAAACAAAAGTTTTCAAGTTTTTCGACTTTGAATGCAGAATTATTAAGAACGATAAGCAATGATAAAAATAGCTTTCGAAAAGTAAATCGGATCAGTTTTGACTAAGTTATGGCAGTTTGAAGTCTCAGAAGGTAATTTTTGGGAACTTGGAAACTTGTATGTCAATATGACTTTTGACAAGAAAACAAAAGTTTTCAAGTTTTTCGACTTTGATTGCAGAATTATTAAGAACGATAAGCAACTATCAAAATGACTTCCGAAATGTAAATCGCCTCAATTTTGACAAAGTTATGGCAGTTTAAAGTCTCAGAAGGTAATTTTTGGGAACTTGGAAACTTGTATGTCAATATGACTTTTGACAAGAAAACAAAAGTTTTCAAGTTTTTGGACTTTGAATGCTGAATTATTAAGAACGATAAGCAATGTTCAAAATGACTTCAGAAATGTCAATCGGATCAGTTTTGACAAAGTTATGGCAGTTTAAGGTCTCAGAAGATAATTTTTGGGAACTTGGAAACTTTTATGTCAACATGACTTTTGACAAGAAAACAACAGTTTTGAAGTTTTTCGACTTTGAATGTAGAATTATTAAGAACGATAAGCAATGATCAAAATAGCTTCCGAAATGTAAAAGGGTCAGTTTTGACAAATTTATGGCAGTTTAAAGTCTCAGAATTTTATTTTTGGGAACTTGGAAATTTAAATGTTAACATGACTTTTGACAAGAAAACAAAAGTTTTGAATTTTTTCGTCTTTGAATGCAGAATTATTAAGAACGATAAGCAATGATCAAAATTACTTCCGAAATATAAATCGGATCAGTTTTGACAAAGTTATGGCAGTTTAAAGTCTCAGAAAGTAATTTTTGGGAACTTGGAAACTTTTATGTCAACATAACTTATGACAAGAAAACAACAGTTTTGAAGTTTTTCGACTTTGAATGCAGAATTATTAAGAACGATAAGCAATGATCAAAATAGCTTCCGAAATGTAAAAGGGTCAGTTTTGACAAATTTAAGGCAAAGTCTCAGAAGTTTATTTTTGGGAACTTGGAAATTTAAATGTAAACATGACTTTTGACAAGAAAACAAAAGTTTTGAATTTTTTCGTCTTTGAATGCAGAATTATTAAGAACGATAAGCAATGATCAAAATTACTTCCGAAATATAAATCGGATCAGTTTTGACAAAGTTATGGCAGTTTAAAGTCTCAGAAAGTAATTTTTGGGAACTTGGAAACTTTTATGTCAACATAACTTATGACAAGAAAACAACAGTTTTGAAGTTTTTCGACTTTGAATGCAGAATTATTAAGAACGATAAGCAATGATCAAAATAGCTTCCGAAATGTAAAAGGGTCAGTTTTGACAAATTTAAGGCAAAGTCTCAGAAGTTTATTTTTGGGAACTTGGAAACTTTAAGGTTAACATGAATTTTGACAAGAAAACAAAAGTTTTGAAGTTTTTCGACTTTGAATGCAGAATTATTAAGAACGATAAGCAATGATCAAAATTACTTCCGAAATATAAATGGGATCAGTTTTGACAAAGTTATGGCAGTTTAGAGTCTCAGAAGATAATTTTTGGGAACTTGGAAACTTTTATGTCAACATGACTTTTGACAAGAAAACAAAAGTTTTTAAGTTTTTCGAATTTGAATGCAGAATTATTAAGAACGATAAGCAATGATCAAAATAGCTTCCGAAATGTAAATGTGTCAGTTTTGACAAATTTATGGCAGTTCAAAGTCTCAGAAGGTAATTTTTGGGAACTTGGAAATTTGTATGTCAACATGACTTTTGACAAGAAAACAAAAGTTTTCAAGTTTTTCGACTTTGAATGCAGAATTATTAAGAACGATAAGCAACTATCAAAATGACTTCCGAAATGCAAATCGGATCAATTTTGACAAAGTTATGGAAGTTTAAAGTCTCAGAAGGTAATTTTTGGGAACTTGGAAACTCTTATGTCAACATGACTTATGACAAGAAAACAACAGTTTTGAAGTTTTTCGACTTTGAATGCAGAATTATTAAGAACGATAAGCAATGATAAAAATAGCTTCCGAAAAGTAAATCGGATCAGTTTTGACTAAGTTATGGCAGTTTGAAGTCTCAGAAGGTAATTTTTGGGAACTTGGAAACTTTTATGTCAATATGACTTATGACAAAAAAACAACAGTTTTCAAGTTTTTCGACTTTGAATGCAGAATTATTCAGAACGATAAGCAACTATCAAAATGACTTCCGAAATGCAAATCGGATCAATTTTGACAAAGTTATGGCAGTTTAAAGTCTAAGAAGGTAATTTTTGGGAACTTGGAAACTTTAATGTTAACATGACTTATGACAAGAAAACAACAGATTTTGAAGTTTTTCGACTTTGAATGCAGAATTATTAAGAACGATAAGCAATGATAAAAATAGCTTCCGAAATGTAAAAGGGTCAGTTTTGACAAATTTATGGCAGTTTAAAGTCTCAGAAGTTTATTTTTGGGAAACTTGAAAATTTTAATGTCAACATGACTTTTGACAAGAAAACAAAAGTTTTCAAGTTTTTCGAAATGTAAATGGGTCAGTTTTGACAAATTTATGGCAGTTCAAAGTCTCAGAAGGTCATTTTTGGGAACTTGGAAACTTTA
The DNA here is from genome assembly GCA_035045305.1 of Drosophila maculinotata. Taxonomy (NCBI): domain Eukaryota; kingdom Metazoa; phylum Arthropoda; class Insecta; order Diptera; family Drosophilidae; genus Drosophila; species Drosophila maculinotata. The sequence continues at coordinate 801,163 of JAWNPD010000236.1, forward strand.
ATGTTAACATGACTTATGACAAGAAAACAACAGTTTTCAAGTTTTTCGACTTTGAATGCAGAATTATTAAGAACGATAAGCAATGTTCAAAAATGACTTCAGAAATGTCAATCGGATCAATTTTGACAAAGTTATGGCAGTTTAAAGTCTCAGAAGGTAATTTTTGGGAACTTGGAAACTCTTATGTCAACATGACTTTTGACAAGAAAACAACAGTTTTGAAGTTTTTCGACTTTGAATGCAGAATTATTAAGAACGATAAGCAATGATAAAAATAGCTTCCGAAATGTAAAAGGGTCAGTTTTGACAAATTTATGGCAGTTTAAAGTCTCAGAAGTTTATTTTTGGGAACTTGAAAATTTTAATGTTAACATGACTTTTGACAAGATAACAAAAGTTTTGAAGTTTTTCGTCTTTGAATGCAGAATTATTAAGAACGATAAGCAATGATCAAAATAACTTCCGAAATATAAATCGGATCAGTTTTGACAAAGTTATGGCAGTTTTAAGTCTCAGAAGGTAATTTGTGGGAACTTGGAAACTATTACGTCAACATGACTTTTGACAAGAAAACAAAAGTTTTCAAGATTTTCGAATTTGAATACAGAATTATTAAGAACGATAAGCAATGATCAAAATGACTTCAGAAATGTCAATCGGATCAGTTTTGACAAAGTTATGGCAGTTTAACGTCTCAGAAGGTAATTTTTGGGAACTTTGAAACTTGTATGTCAATATGACTTTTGACAAGAAAACAAAAGTTTTCAAGTTTTTCGACTTTGAATGCAGAATTATTAAGAACGATAAGCAATGTTCAAAATGACTTCAGAAATGTCAATCGGATCAATTATGACAAAGTTATGGCAGTTTAAAGTCTCAGAAGGTAATTTTTGGGAACTTGGAAACTCTTATGTCAACATGACTTATGACAAGAAAACAACAGTTTTGAAGTTTTTCTACTTTGAATGCAGAATTATTAAGAACGATAAGCAATGATAAAAATAGCTTCCGAAAAGTAAATCGGATCAGTTTTGACTAAGTTATGGCAGTTTGAAGTCTCAGAAGGTAATTTTTGGGAACTTGGAAACTTTTATGTCAACATGACTTTTGACAAGAAAACAAAAGTTTTCAAGTTTTTCGACTTTGAATGCAGAATTATTAAGAACGATAAGCAACTATCAATATGACTTCCGAAATGCAAATCGGATCAATTTTGACAAAGTTATGGCAGTTTAAAGTCTCAGAAGGTAATTTTTGGGAACTTGGAAACTCTTATGTCAACATGACTTTTGACAAGAAAACAACAGTTTTGAAGTTTTTCGACTTTGAATGTAGAATTATTAAGAACGATAAGCAATGATAAAAATAGCTTCCGAAATGTAAAAGGGTCAGTTTTGACAAATTTATGGCAGTTTAAAGTCTCAGAAGTTTATTTTTGGGAACTTGAAAGTTTTAATGTTTACATGACTTTTGACAAGAAAACAAAAGTTTTGAAGTTTTTCGTCATTGAATGCAGAATTATTAAGAACGATAAGCAATGATCAAAATTACTTCCGAAATATAAATCGGATCAGTTTTGACAAAGTTATGGCAGTTTAAAGTCTCAAAAGATAATTTTTGGGAACTTGGAAACTTTTATGTCAACATGACTTTTGACAAGAAAACAAAAGTTTTCAAGTTTTTCGAATTTGAATACAGAATTATTAAGAACGATAAGCAATGATCAAAATGACTTCAGAAATGTCAATCGGATCAGTTTTGACAAAGTTATGGCAGTTTAAAGTCTCAGTAGGTAATTTTTGGGAACTTGGAAACTCTAACGTCAACATGACTTTTGACAAGAAAACAAAAGTTTTCAAGTTTTTCGACTTTGAATGCAGAATTATTAAGAACGATAAGCAACTATCAAAATGACTTCCGAAATGTAAATCGGATCAATTTTGACAAAGTTATGGCAGTTTAAAGTCTCAGAAGGTAATTTTTGGGAACTTGGAAACTTGTATGTCAATATGACTTTTGACAAGAAAACAAAAGTTTTCAAGGTTTTGGACTTTGAATGCAGAATTATTAAGAACGATAAGCAATGTTCAAAATGACTTCAGAAATTTCAATCGGATCAGTTTTGACAAAGTTATGGCAGTTTAAGGTCTCAGAAGATAATTTTTGGGAACTTGGAAACTTTTATGTCAATATAACTTTTGACAAGAAAACAAAAGTTTTGAAGTTTTTCGACTTTGAATGCAGAATTATTAAGAACGATAAGCAATGATCAAAATAGCTTCCGAAATGTAAAAGGGTCAGTTTTGACAAATTTAAGGCAGTTTAAAGTCTCAGAAGTTTATTTTTGGGAACTTGGAAACTTTAAGGTTAACATGACTTTTGACAAGAAAACAAAAGTTTTGAAGTTTTTCGACTTTGAATGCAGAATTATTAAGAACGATAAGCAATGATCAAAATTACTTCCGAAATATAAATGGGATTAGTTTTGACAAATTGAATGCAGAATTTCGAATTTGAATGCAGAATTATTAAGAATGATAAGCAATGTTCAAAATGACTTCAGAAATGTAAATCGGATCAGTTTTGACAAAGTTATGGCAGTTTGAAGTCTCAGAAGGTTATTTTTGGGAACTTGGAAACTTTTATGTCAACATGACTTTTGACAAGAAAACAAAAGTTTTCAAGTTTTTCGAATTTGAATGCAGAATTATTAAGAACGATAAGCAATGTTCAAAATGACTTCAGAAATGTAAATAGGATCAGTTTTGACAAAGTTATGGCAGTTTAAAGTCTCAGAAGATAATTTTTGGGAACTTGGAAACTTTTATGTCAACAAGACTTTTGACAAGAAAACAAAAGTTTTCAAGTTTTTCGACTTTGAATGCAGAATTATTAAGAACGATAAGCAATGATCAAAATGACTTCCGAAATGTAAATCGGATCAGTTTTGACAAAGTTATGACAGTTTAAAGTCTTAAAAGGTAACTTTTGGGAACCTGGAAACTTTTATGTCAACATGACTTTTGACAAGAAAACAAAAGTTTTCAAGTTTTTCAAATTTGAATGCAGAATTATTAAGAACGATAAGCAATGATCAAAATAGCTTCCGAAATAAAAATGGGTCAGTTTTGACAAATTAATGGCAATTTTAAGTCTCAGATGGTAATTTTTGGGAACTTGGAAACTTTTATGTCAATATGACTTTTGACAAGAAAACAAAAATTACCAAGTTTTTCGACTTTGAATGCAGAATTATTAAGAACGATAAGCAACTATCAAAATGACTTGCGAAATGCAAATCGGATCAATTTTGACAAAGTTATGGCAGTTTTAAGTCTCAGAAGGTAATTTTTGGGAACTTGGAAACTCTTATGTCAACATGACTTTTGACAAGAAAACAACAGTTTTGAAGTTTTTCTACTTTGAATGCAGAATTATTAAGAACGATAAGCAATGATAAAAATAGCTTCCGAAAAGTAAATCGGATCAGTTTTGACTAAGTTATGGCAGTTTGAAGTCTCAGAAGGTAATTTTTGGGAACTTGGAAACTTTTATGTCAACATGACTTTTGACAAGAAAACAAAAGTTTTCAAGTTTTTCGACTTTGAATGCAGAATTATTCAGAACGATAAGCAACTATCAATATGACTTCCGAAATGCAAATCGGATCAATTTTGACAAAGTTATGGCAGTTTAAAGTCTCAGAAGGTAATTTTTGGGAACTTGGAAACTCTTATGTCAACATGACTTTTGACAAGAAAACAACAGTTTTGAAGTTTTTCGACTTTGAATGTAGAATTATTAAGAACGATAAGCAATGATAAAATTAGCTTCCGAAATGTAAAAGGGTCAGTTTTGACAAATTTATGGCAGTTTAAAGTCTCAAAAGTTTATTTTTGGGAACTTGAAAATTTTAATGTTTACATGACTTTTGACAAGAAAACAAAAGTTTTGAAGTTTTTCGTCATTGAAAGCAGAATTATTAAGAACGATAAGCAATGATCAAAATTACTTCCGAAATATAAATCGGATCAGTTTTGACAATGTTATGGCAGTTTAAAGTCTCAGAAGATAGTTTTTGGGAACTTGGAAACTTTTATGTCAACATGATTTTTGACAAGAAAACAAAAGTTTTCAAGTTTTTCGACTTTGAATGCAGAATTATTCAGAACGATAAGCAATGATAAAAATAGCTTTCGAAAAGTAAATCGGATCAGTTTTGACTAAGTTATGGCAGTTTGAAGTCTCAGAAGGTAATTTTTGGGAACTTGGAAACTTGTATGTCAATATGACTTTTGACAAGAAAACAAAAGTTTTCAAGTTTTTCGACTTTGAATGCAGAATTATTAAGAACGATAAGCAACTATCAAAATGACTTCCGAAATGTAAATCGGATCAATTTTGACAAAGTTATGGCAGTTTAAAGTCTCAGAAGGTAATTTTTGGGAACTTGGAAACTTGTATGTCAATATGACTTTTGACAAGAAAACAAAAGTTTTCAAGTTTTTGGACTTTGAATGCAGAATTATTAAGAACGATAAGCAATGTTCAAAATGACTTCAGAAATGTCAATCGGATCAGTTTTGACAAAGTTATGGCAGTTTAAGGTCTCAGAAGATAATTTTTGGGAACTTGGAAACTTTTATGTCAACATGACTTTTGACAAGAAAACAACAGTTTTGAAGTTTTTCGACTTTGAATGCAGAATTATTAAGAACGATAAGCAATCGGATCAGTTTTGACTAAGTTATGGAAGTTTGAAGTCTCAGAAGGTAATTTTTGGGAACTTGGAAACTTTTATGTCAACATGACTTTTGACAAGAAAACAAAAGTTTTCAAGTTTTTCGACTTTGAATGCAGAATTATTTAGAACGATAAGCAACTATCAAAATGACTTCCGAAATGTAAATCGGATCAATTTTGACAAAGTTATGGCAGTTTAAAGTCTCAGAAGGTAATTTTTGGGAACTTGGAAACTTGTATGTCAATATGACTTTTGACAAGAAAACAAAAGTTTTCAAGTTTTTGGACTTTGAATGCAGAATTATTAAGAACGATAAGCAATGTTCAAAAATGACTTCAGAAATGTCAATCGGATCAGTTTTGACAAAGTTATGGCAGTTTAAGGTCTCAGAAGATAATTTTTGGGAACTTGGAAACTTTTATGTCAACATGACTTTTGACAAGAAAACAACAGATTTGAAGTTTTTCGACTTTGAATGCAGAATTATTAAGAACGATAAGCAATGATCAAAATAGCTTCAGAAATGTAAAAGGGTCAGTTTTGACAAATTATAGGCAGTTTAAAGTCTCAGAAGTTTATTTTTGGGAACTTGGAAACTTTAAGGTTAACATGACTTTTGACAAGAAAACAAAAGTTTTGAAGTTTTTCGACTTTGAATGCAGAATTATTAAGAACGATAAGCAATGATCAAAATTACTTCCGAAATATAAATGGGATCAGTTTTGACAAAGTTATGGCAGTTTAGAGTCTCAGAAGATAATTTTTGGGAACTTGGAAACTTTTATGTCAACATGACTTTTGACAAGAAAACAAAAGTTTTTAAGTTTTTCGAATTTGAATGCAGAATTATTAAGAACGATAAGCAATGATCAAAATAGCTTCCGAAATGTAAATGTGTCAGTTTTGACAAATTTATGGCAGTTCAAAGTCTCAGAAGGTAATTTTTGGGAACTTGGAAATTTGTATGTCAACATGACTTTTGACAAGAAAACAACAGTTTTCAAGTTTTTCGACTTTGAATGCAGAATTATTAAGAACGATAAGCAACTATCAAAATGACTTCCGAAATGTAAATCGGCTCAATTTTGACAATGTTATGGCAGTTTAAAGTCTCAGAAGGTAATTTTTGGGAACTTGGAAACTTTTATTTCAACATGACTTATGACAAAAAAAATAAAAGTTTTGAAGTTTTTCGAATTTGAATGCAGAATTATTAAGAATGATAAGCAATGTTCAAAATGACTTCAGAAATATAAATGGGATCAGTTTTGACAAAGTTATGACAGTTTAAAGTCTTAGAAGTTAACTTTTGGGAACCTGGAAACTTTTATGTCAACATGACTTTTGACAAGAAAACAAAAGTTTTCAAGTTTTTCAAATTTGAATGCAGAATTATTAAGAACGATAAGCAATGATCAAAATAGCTTCCGAAATATAAATGGGATCAGTTTTGACAAAGTTATGGCAGTTTAGAGTCTCAGAAGATAATTTTTGGGAACTTGGAAACTTTTATGTCAACATGACTTTTGACAAGAAAACAAAAGTTTTTAAGTTTTTCGAATTTGAATGCAGAATTATTAAGAACGATAAGCAATGATCAAAATAGCTTCAGAAATGTAAAAGGGTCAGTTTTGACAAATTATAAGCAGTTTAAAGTCTCAGAAGTTTATTTTTGGGAACTTGGAAACTTTAAGGTTAACATGACTTTTGACAAGAAAACAAAAGTTTTGAAGTTTTTCGACTTTGAATGCAGAATTATTAAGAACGATAAGCAATGATCAAAATTACTTCCGAAATATAAATGGGATCAGTTTTGACAAAGTTATGGCAGTTTAGAGTCTCAGAAGATAATTTTTGGGAACTTGGAAACTTTTATGTCAACATGACTTTTGACAAGAAAACAAAAGTTTTTAAGTTTTTCGAATTTGAATGCAGAATTATTAAGAACGATAAGCAATGATCAAAATAGCTTCCGAAATGTAAATGTGTCAGTTTTGACAAATTTATGGCAGTTCAAAGTCTCAGAAGGTAATTTATGGGAACTTGTAAATTTGTATGTCAACATGACTTTTGACAAGAAAACAACAGTTTTCAAGTTTTTCGACTTTGAATGCAGAATTATTAAGAACGATAAGCAACTATCAAAATGACTTCCGAAATGTAAATCGGATCAATTTTGACAATGTTATGGCAGTTTAAAGTCTCAGAAGGTAATTTTTGGGAACTTGGAAACTTTTATGTCAACATGACTTATGACAAAAAAAATAAAAGTTTTGAAGTTTTTCGAATTTGAATGCGAATTATTAAGAATGATAAGCAATGTTCAAAATGACTTCAGAAATATAAATGGGATCAGTTTTGACAAAGTTATGACAGTTTAAAGTCTCAGAAGGTAATTTTTGGGAACTTGGAAACTCTTATGTCAACATGACTTATGACAAGAAAACAACAGTTTTGAAGTTTTTCGACTTTGAATGCAGAATTATTAAGAACGATAAGCAATGATCAAAATGACTTCAGAAATGTCAATCGGATCAGTTTTGACAAAGTTATGGCAGTTTAAAGTCTCAGAAGGTAATTTTTGGGAACTTGGAAACTCTTATGTCAACATGACTTATGACAAGAAAACAACAGTTTTGAAGTTTTTCGACTTTGAATGCAGAATTATTAAGAACGATAAGCAATGATAAAAATAGCTTTCGAAAAGTAAATCGGATCAGTTTTGACTAAGTTATGACAGTTTGAAGTCTCAGAAGGTAATTTTTGGGAACTTGGAAACTTTTATGTCAACATGACTTTTGACAAGAAAACAAAAGTTTTCAAGTTTTTCGACTTTCAATGCAGAATTATTAAGAACGATAAGCAACTATCAAAATGACTTCCGAAATGTAAATCGGATCAATTTTGACAAAGTTATGGCAGTTTAAAGTCTCAGAAGGTAATTTTTGGGAACTTGGAAACTTTTATGTCAACATGACTTATGACAAAAAAAATAAAAGTTTTGAAGTTTTTCGAATTTGAATGCAGAATTATTAAGAATGATAAGCAATGTTCAAAATGACTTCAGAAATATAAATGGGATCAGTTTTGACAAAGTTATGACAGTTTAAAGTCTTAGAAGTTAACTTTTGGGAACCTGGAAACTTTTATGTCAACATGACTTTTGACAAGAAAACAAAAGTTTTCAAGTTTTTCAAATTTGAATGCAGAATTATTAAGAACGATAAGCAATGATCAAAATAGCTTCCGAAATAAAAATGGGTCAGTTTTGACAAATTAATGGCAATTTTAAGTCTCAGATGGTAATTTTTGGGAACTTGGAAACTTTTATGTCAACATGACTTTTGACAAGAAAACAAAAGTTTTCAAGTTTTTCGAATTTGAATACAGAATTATTAAGAACGATAAGCAATGATCAAAATGACTTCAGAAATGTCAATCGGATCAGTTTTGACAAAGTTATGGCAGTTTAAAGTCTCAGAAGGTAATTTTTGGGAACTTGGAAACTCTTATGTCAACATGACTTATGACAAGAAAACAACAGTTTTGAAGTTTTTCGACTTTGAATGCAGAATTATTAAGAACGATAAGCAATGATAAAAATAGCTTTCGAAAAGTAAATCGGATCAGTTTTGACTAAGTTATGACAGTTTGAAGTCTCAGAAGGTAATTTTTGGGAACTTGGAAACTTGTATGTCAACATGACTTTTGACAAGAAAACAAAAGTTTTCAAGTTTTTCGACTTTGAATGCAGAATTATTAAGAACGATAAGCAACTATCAAAATGACTTCCGAAATGTAAATCGGATCAATTTTGACAAAGTTATGGCAGTTTAAAGTCTCAGAAGGTAATTTTTGGGAACTTGGAAACTTGTATGTCAATATGACTTTTGACAAGAAAACAAAAGTTTTCAAGTTTTTGGACTTTGAATGCAGAATTATTCAGAACGATAAGCAATGTTCAAAATGACTTCAGAAATGTCAATCGGATCAGTTTTGACAAAGTTATGGCAGTTTAAGGTCTCAGAAGATAATATTTGGGAACTTGGAAACTTTTATGTCAACATGACTTTTGACAAGAAAACAACAGTTTTGAAGTTTTTCGACTATGAATGCAGAATTATTAAGAACGATAAGCAATCGGATCAGTTTTGACTAAGTTATGGCAGTTTGAAGTCTCAGAAGGTAATTTTTGGGAACTTGGAAACTTTTATGTCAACATGACTTTTGACAAGAAAACAAAAGTTTTCAAGTTTTTCGACTTTGAATGCAGAATTATTAAGAACGATAAGCAACTATCAAAATGACTTCCGAAATGTAAATCGGATCAATTTTGACAAAGTTATGGCAGTTTAAAGTCTCAGAAGGTAATTTTTGGGAACTTGGAAACTTGTATGTCAATATGACTTTTGACAAGAAAACAAAAGTTTTCAAGTTTTTGGACTTTGAATGCAGAATTATTAAGAACGATAAGCAATGTTCAAAAATGACTTCAGAAATGTCAATCGGATCAGTTTTGACAAAGTTATGGCAGTTTAAGGTCTCAGAAGATAATTTTTGGGAACTTGGAAACTTTTATGTCAACATGACTTTTGACAAGAAAACAACAGTTTTGAATTTTTTCGACTTTGAATGCAGAATTATTAAGAACGATAAGCAATGATCAAAATAGCTTCCGAAATGTAAAAGGGTCAGTTTTGACAAATTTAAGGCAGTTTAAAGTCTCAGAAGTTTATTTTTGGGAACTTGGAAACTTTAAGGTTAACATGACTTTTGACAAGAAAACAAAAGTTTTGAAGTTTTTCGACTTTGAATGCAGAATTATTAAGAACGATAAGCAATGATCAAAATTACTTCCGAAATATAAATGGGATCAGTTTTGACAAAGTTATGGCAGTTTAGAGTCTCAGAAGATAATTTTTGGGAACTTGGAAACTTTTATGTCAACATGACTTTTGACAAGAAAACAAAAGTTTTTAAGTTTTTCGAATTTGAATGCAGAATTATTAAGAACGATAAGCAATGATCAAAATAGCATCCGAAATGTAAATGTGTCAGTTTTGACAAATTTATGGCAGTTCAAAGTCTCAGAAGGTAATTTTTGGGAACTTGGAAATTTGTATGTCAACATGACTTTTGACAAGAAAACAACAGTTTTCAAGTTTTTCGACTTTGAATGCAGAATTATTAAGAACGATAAGCAACTATTAAAATGACTTCCGAAATGTAAATCGGATCAATTTTGACAAAGTTATGGCAGTTTAAAGTCTCAGAAGGTAATTTTTGGGAACTTGGAAACTTTTATGTCAACATGACTTATGACAAAAAAAATAAAAGTTTTGAAGTTTTTCGAATTTGAATGCAGAATTATTAAGAATGATAAGCAATGTTCAAAATGACTTCAGAAATGTAAATCGGATCAGTTTTGACAAAGTTATGGCAGTTTGAAGTCTCAGAAGGTAATTTTTGGGAACTTGGAAACTTTTATGTCAACATGACTTTTGACAAGAAAACAAAAGTTTTCAAGTTTTTCGAATTTGAATGCAGAATTATTAAGAACGATAAGCAATGTTCAAAATGACTTCAGAAATGTAAATAGGATCAGTTTTGACAAAGTTATGGCAGTTTAAAGTCTCAGAAGATTAATTTTGGGAACTTGGAAACTTTTATGTCAACAAGACTTTTGACAAGAACACAAAAGTTTTCAAGTTTTTCGACTTTGAATGCAGAATTATTAAGAACGATAAGCAATGATCAAAATGACTTCCGAAATGTAAATCGGATCAGTTTTGACAAAGTTATGACAGTTTAAAGTCTTAGAAGGTATATTTTGGGAACCTGGAAACTTTTATGTCAACATGACTTTTGACAAGAAAACAAAAGTTTTCAAGTTTTTCAAATTTGAATGCAGAATTATTAAGAACGATAAACAATGATCAAAATAGCTTCCGAAATAAAAATGGGTCAGTTTTGACAAATTAATGGCAATTTTAAGTCTCAGATGGTAATTTTTGGGAACTTGGAAACTTGTGTGTCAATATGACTTTTGACAAGAAAACAAAAGTTACCAAGTTTTTCGACTTTGAATGCAGAATTATTAAGAACGATAAGCAACTATCAAAATGACTTCCGAAATGCAAATCGGATCAATTTTGACAAAGTTATGGCAGTTTAAAGTCTCAGAAGGTAATTTTTGGGAACTTGGAAACTCTTATGTCAACATGATTTATGACAAGAAAACAACAGTTTTGAAGTTTTTCGAATTTGAATGCAGAATTATTAAGAACGATAAGCAATGATCAAAATAGCTTCCGAAAAGTAAATCGGATCAGTTTTGACTAAGTTATGGCAGTTTGAAGTCTCAGAAGGTAATTTTTGGGAACTTGGAAACTTTAATGTCAACATGACTTTTGACAAGAAAACAAAAGTTTTCAAGTTTTTCGACTTTGAATGCAGAATTATTCAGAACGATAAGCAACTATCAATATGACTTCCGAAATGCAAATCGGATCAATTTTGACAAAGTTATGGCAGTTTAAAGTCTCAGAAGGTAATTTTTGGGAACTTGGAAACTCTTATGTCAACATGATTTATGACAAGAAAACAACAGTTTTGAAGTTTTTCTACTTTGAATGCAGAATTATTAAGAACGATAAGCAATGATAAAAATAGCTTCCGAAAAGTAAATCGGATCAGTTTTGACTAAGTTATGGCAGTTTAAAGTCTCAGAAGTTTATTTTTGGGAACTTGAAAATTTTAATGTTTACATGACTTTATCTATGGACGTTGATGTACTAACGAACAGTACATTCAAGTGGCCCAACGATACCAAGCCAGGGCTTGTTAACGCGCGGACCCAGGCAACATGCAACCCACCTCCTTCATAACAAAAGAAGTGAATTCACGTAAGTTAGTGGTAGTAGATCTATTTTTCACAAACCCGTGCTGGCAGGGTGAAATTATAGATCTACAAAGATGTTGTAGTTGAGAAGTTATTAATTTCTCAAAAATCTTAGGAATAGCAGACAATTTAGAAATACCTCTATAGTTTTGAACGTTTGACTTGTTTCCTTTTTTATGGAGAGGAATAATAAATGATTCTTTCCACATAACGGGAAAAGAGCACAGCTCGATGGACAGATTAAAAAGCTTATATAATGGCCTCAAAAGACCTTCAGCACAGTACCTAAGCACGCAGCCTGGAACTCCATCAGGTCCCGGTGAGAATACTGGCTTAATAGCCTTAAGATCATTTAATAGCGAGCTTTCCGTTATTAAAGGTCCAAACATGCAATTAGAGACATTTACATTGTAAGGATATGGCGAAACCAATTGAACATTTGATGAACTATAAGTTGTTTGAAAAAACGCAGCAAATAAATCGGCGATGGCCTGATCTGTGTTAGCTGTCGTTTTTTTCAAAAAATACGGTTGATGGAAGTGTTGATGATTTACGTTTCGCATTAACGAAGTTATAAAACTGTTTAGGATCCCGCTGAAACTGTAACCTGCAACTTCTAAGGTAATCCTGGTAGCATTGGTTATTCAGGACAGAGAAATTGGATCGAGCAATCAAGTAGTTAGAGAAATCCAAGAAAGAGCCAGTTTCCTTGAACTTTTCGTACAATTTTGACTTTCTATTTTTCATGCTAGTTAATTCCCGTGTAAACCAAAGTGGTTTGTTAGAACTACGTGCATTACGAACCGGGACACATAAATCAAGTAATGAATTTAAGGTTGAGTAAAAAATCGTGATTGCACTGTCCATGTCCCTACACCTATAAAGCTGGGACCAGTCAGTCTGGGATAAGAGTTGAGTAAGTTTAATAAAATCGGTGTTCCGAAATTGACGAACTCGCTCTGGAGGTAGATTACGTGGGCACATCCCCCGGATAGGTAAATCTATCAACACTTCCAAAGTTGGGTGATAATGATCTTCAGGAAGGGATATAGGTTCAATACGGGAGACAGATACGAGGGAGGGATCCAAAGCGAAAATAATATCAAGCATCTTATTCTGAGAATTTGGGATAGCATTGATTTGACACAATGACATCCCAAATAAATTATCAAGAAAATCATGTTGGGTCGTGGGAGTCAATACATTGGAGTCTACATTAGAAATTCAAACAGTCCCAGCAATATTGAAATCACCAAGAACAACAAGAAAATCACGATCAGAAAGCATAGATGATACAGAAAGTATTGCAGAAAAATGCAAAGAATATACAGAATTGTCTGCAGAAGGGGGGATATAAGAACAAGTAATAAAAAGGCTAACACCACGAAGGCTCACTTTGACAGCAACAAATTCAATATCTATAGAACTATCTATTATTACTATTTCTGAAGATAAATCGACATCAACAGCAATAAGTACACCCCCACCACGACGAGGAGTGCGATCTTTTCTACAAATGGAAAATTTGTTAAAAAAAATTTCAGAATTTAAAATGTCGGGCCTTAACCATGTTTCAGAAAAGGCAACGACATCAAAAGTAAAGGACATGCTATTTAGGTAAAGATTACTAAGTTTACTACAAATACCTCTTACATTCTGATAGCCCAGTGAGAGGGAGGATTTTAGTTTTTTGTGCTATCAGAGACTATAGGTGCTGGATAAGACCTAGCAACTACAGAGGGGAGTGCAACCGGAGTCCGATTTTTCTTTTTTGCAGTGTATTCTTTTATGATTAAGTGTTCAGGCCAAAATTCTTTACAACAAATTTTGTTGAAATGATCGGCAGGAACACTTATTTTAAATGAGGAAATTTCACGAAGATACGTAAATTTAAATTTTTCCACCGTAATATTGGCTTCAGATTTAGCCTGAATAAAGGCCTTGACATCATCAGATGTAGTATCAGGGGCAAGCCTGGAAACAAAAATTTGTTTTTTTTGGTGGGACACCTTCAAGGGTATTACCATCAACCGCAGCTGTAACTCCAGGAGGAGCTATAGCCTTAATTGAAAGAGCATTTGATTTGGCAGACATATCAGCAAGAGTATGCTGACTTGCAACAACACTGCCTGCATTCGCCAAAACAGAAATTTCTACTGGGTCAGCAGTAACAACATCCATGGGTAAGACGTTGATTTCCTCACTACTGAATACTATCTGAGGACGTGGGGATGTAAAATCCATCAGTGATGGAGCAGATGAAGCAACTGGGACCGTTGGGACCGAAAGCTCATTAGGGCCAATTGACAGCCTATGATTGGCCTTTTTGCGCTTAGGAGACTCGTTCAAAAGTTTCATACCTTTGAACTCGTCATCCAACGCCGAGAAACCTTCGAACAGTTTTTTTGAACCGACCGAAAATATCTCCAAAGCCTTTCTTGGTCTGCCTCATGAAACCCATCATATCCCTTTCGACAACCCTACAGGTCTCACAAGTCCACTTTAAGCCTGACTTGGACTCAATGAGGTCTATAATACGGCCGTTGAGGCCAGCGCATTTTTCGTGCGCAACATTATCGCACAGCCAGCAACAAACGAAACCCATTTTTACATTTGCACGCACCTGGCAATTTTTTGAGTAACAGACATACATTGTATTTTGTTTAAAAAAAAAGAATAATTAATTCCAACAAAAAATATTAATAAAAAAAGAACACTGCAAAATAGTACACAAAATACACTACAAAGCAACAAATATAATATATATAAGCTAGTTTCAAAATTGACAATTTCTATTTATGACAATAACGAAAACCAAAAACAGAACGGCGCGAGCGCGACGACCGAAATTAGCACAAACAGAAACAGAAGAGCGCGGCCACCGCTAACCACAAAATTAAACGAGAGCGCGGGAGAGCGAGAGCAAGCACGAGCGCGAAAATAACCAAAACGGTATAAATACAATAACAAAGTGTTAGCAACAGCAATGCAACTGCACAAGACAAACCAGTATGCTTGGGCTACTGTTTGTTGTTGTATTTAAAAACAATTTGTAAATATGCTAATTAGCTAAGAATTATTGTCCAACTATGTGTTTCACACAACCGAATGTAATTCACAAGCCACAAGAAATTTATTAAACGTAAAAACGCAAATTCACGATTGAATAGAACGAAGAGACAGAATTAATCTCGAAGCGCAATAAAAAAACACGTCTGTTTGCTAATGCGAGCGAACGTAATTATAATCAAAAACGCCACGATATTGATAATCGGTTAAGATTTGAAAAAGTTGTGGCAATTTGAAGTCTGGGAATGTCATTTCAAAATTGATAAGGGTACCCCCTTATGCTTTTTTCGACAAAAAAGACAAATTTTTTTTTTTGCAAAAATTCATAATCTTGAGATGTAGAATTAAACTAGATGCTTTTTTTTATTTTCAAAAATTCATGATCTTGAGATTTAGAATTAAACAAGATGCCACATTATGATCAAAATGGCCTCGATATTGACAAACGGTTTAGATTTGACAAAGTTGTGGCAATTTGAAGTCTGGGAATAACATTTCAAAATTGTTAACGGTACCGCCCTATGCTTTTTTTTAGACAAAAACGACTAAGTTTGTTTGTTTTCAAAAATGGTATAATCTTGAGATGCAGAATTAAACAAGATGCCAAATTATGATCAAAATGGCCTCGATATTGACAATCGGTTTATATTTGACAAAGTTGTGGCAATTTGAAGTCTTGGAATGTCATTTCAAAATTGATATGCTTTTTATGCTTTTTTCGACAAAAAAGACAAATTTTTTTTTTTTTCAAAAATTCATAGTCTTGAAATGTAGAATTAAACTAGATGCCAAATTATGATCAACATGGCCTTGATATTGAGAAACGGTTTAGATTTGACAAAGTTGTGGCAATTTGAAGTCTGGGAATGTCATTTCAAAATTCTTAAGGGTACCCCCCTATGCTTTTTTTAGACAAAAAAGACTTAGTTTGTTTTCAAAAATTCATAATCTTGAGATGTAGAATTAAACTAGATGCCAAATTATAATCAAAAACGCCACGATATTGATAATCGGTTAAGATTTGAAAAAGTTGTGGCAATTTGAAGTCTGGGAATGTCATTTAAAAATTGATAAGGGTCCCTTATGCTTTTTTTCGAAAAAAAAGACAAATTTTTTTTTTTTTCAAAAATTCATAATATTGAGATGTAGAATTAAACTAGATGCTTTTTTTTTGTTTTCAAAAATTCATGATCTTGAGATGTAGAATTAAACTAGATGCCAAATTATGATCAAAATGGCCTCGATATTGACAAACGGTTTAGATTTGACAAAGTTGTGGCAATTTGAAGTCTGGGAATGTCATTTCAAAATTGTTAAGGGTACCCCCCTATGCTTTTTTTAGACAAAAACGACTTAATTTGTTTGTTTTCAAAAATGTATAACTCGAGATGTAGAATTAAACAAGATGCCAAATTATGATCAAAATGGCCTCTATATTGACAATCGTTTTAGATTTGACAATGTTGTGGCAATTTGAAGTCTGGGAATGTCATTTCAAAATTTATAAGGGTACCCCCTTATGCTTTTTCGACAAAAAAGACAAATTTTTTTTTTTCAAAAAATCATAGTCTCGAAATGTAGAATTAAACTAGATGCTTAATAATGATCAAAATGGCCTCGATATTGACAATCGGTTTATATTAGACAAAGTTGTGGCAATTTGAAGTCTTGGAATGCCATTTCAAATTTTATAAGGGTCCCCCCTTATGCTTTTTTCGACAAAAAAGACAACAAATTTTATTTCAAAAATTCATAATCTCGAGATGTAGAATTAAACTAGATGCCAAATTATGATCAAAATGGCCTCGATATTGACAAACGGTTTAGATTTGACAAAGTTGTGGCAATTTGAAGTCTGGGAATGTCATTTCAAAATTTATAAGGGTACCCCCTTATGCTTTTTCGACAAAAAAGACAAATTTTTTTTTTTCAAAAATTCATATTCTTGAGATGTAGAATTAAACTAGATGCTTAATAATGATCAAAATGGCCTCGATATTGACAATCGGTTTATATTAGACAAAGTTGTGGCAATTTGAAGTCTTGGAATGCCATTTCAAATTTTATAAGGGTCCCCCCTTATGCTTTTTTCGACAAAAAAGACAACAAATTTTATTTCAAAAATTCATTATCTCGAGATGTAGAATTAAACTAGATGCCAAATTATGATCAAAATGGCCTCGATATTGACAAACGGTTTAGATTTGACAAAGTTGTGGCAATTTGAAGTCTGGGAATGTCATTTCAAAATTGTTAAGGGTACTCCCCTATGTTTTTTTTAGACAAAAACGACCTAATTTGTTTGTTTTCACAAATTTATAACTCGAGATGTAGAATTAAACAAGCTGCCAAATTATTATCAAAATGGCCTCGATATTGACAATCGTTTTAGATTTGACAATGTTGTGGCAATTTGAAGTCTGGGAATGTCATTTCAAAATTTATAAGGGTACCCCCTTATGCTTTTTCGACAAAAAAGACAAATTTTTTTTTTTCAAAAATTCATAATCATGAGATTAAGAATTAAACTAGATGCTAAATTATGATCAAAATTCCCTCGATATTGACAAACGGTTTATATTTGACAAAGTTGTGGCAATTTGAAGTTTTGAAATGTCATTTCAAAATTGATAAATGTCCCTTATGCTTTTTTCGACAAAAAAGACAAATTTTTTTTTTTCAAAAAATCATAGTCTCGAAATGTAGAATTAAACTAGATGCCAAATTATGATCAAAATGGCCTCGATATTGAGAAACGGTTTAGATTACACAAAGTTGTGGCAATTTGAAGTCTGGGAATGTCATTTCAAAATTTATAAGGGTACCCCCTTATGCTTTTTCGACAAAAAAGACAAATTTTTTTTTTTTCAAAAATTCATATTCTTGACATGTAGAATTAAACTATATGCTTAATAATGATCAAAATGGCCTCGATATTGACAATCGGTTAATATTAGACAAAGTTGTGGCAATTTGAAGTCTTGGAATGCCATTTCAAATTTTATAAGGGTCCCCCCTTATGCTTTTTTCGACAAAAAAGACAACAAATTTTATTTCAAAAATTCATAATCTCGAGATGTAGAATTAAACTAGATGCCAAATTATGATCAAAATGGCCTCGATATTGACAAACGGTTTAGATTTGACAAAGTTGTGGCAATTTGAAGTCTGGGAATGTCATTTCAAAATTGTTAAGGGTACTCCCCTATGTTTTTTTTAGACAAAAACGACCTAATTTGTTTGTTTTCAAAAATTTATAACTCGAGATGTAGAATTAAACAAGCTGCCAAATTATTATCAAAATGGCCTCGATATTGACAATCGTTTTAGATTTGACAATGTTGTGGCAATTTGAAGTCTGGGAATGTCATTTCAAAATTTATAAGGGTACCCCCTTATGCTTTTTCGACAAAAAAGACAAATTTTTTTTTTTCAAAAATTCATAATCATGAGATTAAGAATTAAACTAGATGCCAAATTATGATCCAAATTCCCTCGATATTGACAAACGGTTTATATTTGACAAAGTTGTGGCAATTTGAAGTTTCTCAATGTCATTTCAAAATTGATAAATGTCCCTTATGCTTTTTTCGACAAAAAAGACAAATTTTTTTTTTCAAAAAATCATAGTCTTGAAATGTAGAATTAAACTAGATGCCAAATTATGATCAAAATGGCCTCGATATTGAGAAACGGTTTAGATTACACAAAGTTGTGGCAATTTGAAGTCTGGGAATGTCATTTCAAAATTCTTAAGGGTACCGCCCTATGCTTTTTTTTAGACAAAAACGACTAAATTTGTTTGTTTTCAAAAATTTTATAATCTTGAGATGTAGAATTAAACTAGATGCCAAATTATGATTAAAATGGCCTCGATATTGACAATCGATTTATATTAGACAAAGTTGTGGCAATTTGAAGTCTGGGAATAACATTTCAAAATTGTTAACGGTACCGCCCTATGCTTTTTTTTAGACAAAAACGACTAAATTTGTTTGTTTTCAAAAATTTTATAATCTTGAGATGTAGAATTAAACTAGATGCCAAATAATGATTAAAATGGCCTCGATATTGACAATCGATTTATATTAGAAAAAGTTGTGGCAATTTGAAGTCTTGGAATGTTATTTCAAAATTTATAAGGGTCCCCCCTTATGCTTTTTTCGACAAAAAAGAAAATTTTTTTTTGCCAAATGCCAAATTATGATCAAAATGGCCACGATATTGATATTCGGTTAAGATTTGAAAAAGTTGTGGCAATTTGAAGTCTGGGAATGTCATTTCAAAATTAAAAAGGATACCCCCCTATACTTTTTTCGACAAAAAAGACAAATTTTTTTTTTCAAAAATTCATTGTCTTGAGATGTAGAATTAAACTAGATGCTTTTTTTTGTTTTCAAAAATTCATGATCTTGAGATGTAGAATTAAACTAGATGCCAAATTATGATCAAAAATTCCACGATATTGATAATCGGTTAAGATTTGAAAAAGTTGTGGCAATTTGAAGTCTGGGAATGTCATTTCAAAATTGATAAGGGTATCCCCTTGTGCTTTTTCGACAAAAAAGACACATTTTTTTTTTTTCAAAAATTTATAATCTTGAGATGTAGAATTAAACTAGATGCTTTTTTTGTTTTCAAAAATTCATAATCTTGAGACTTAGAATTAAACTAGATGCCAAATTATGATCAAAATGGCCTCGATATTGACAAACGGTTTAGATTTGACAAAGTTGTGGCAATTTGAAGTCTGGGAATAACATTTCAAAATTGTTAACGGTACCCCCCTATGCTTTTTTTTAGACAAAAACGACTTAATTTGTTTGTTTTCAAAAATTCATAATCTTGAGATGTAGAATTAACTAGATGCCAAATTATGATCAAAATGGCCTCGATATTGACAATCGGTTTATATTTGACAAAGTTGTGGCAATTTGAAGTCTTGGAATGACATTTCAAAATTGATAAATGTCCCTTATGCTTTTTTCGACAAAAAAGACAAATTTTTTTTTTAAATAATTTATAGTCTTGAAATGTAGAATTAAACTAGATGCCAAATAATGATTAAAATGGCCTCGATATTGAGAAACCGTTTAGATTTGACAAAATTGTGGCAATTTGAAGTCTGGGAATAACATTTCAAAATTGTTAACGGTACCGCCCTATGCTTTTTTTTAGACAAAACCGACTTAATTTGTTTGTTTTCAAAAATTGTATAATCTTGAGATGTAGAATTAAACAAGATGCCAAATTATGATCAAAATGGCCTCGATATTGACAGTCGGTTTATATTTGACAAAGTTGTGGCAATTTGAAGTCTTGGAATGTCATTTCAAAATTGATAAGGGTCCCTTATGATTTTTTCGAAAAAAATGACAAATTTTTTTTTTCAAAAATTCATAGTCTTGAAATGTAGAATTAAACTAGATGCCAAATTATGATCAACATGGCCTCGATATTGACAATCGGTTTAGATTTGACAAAGTTGTGGCAATTTGAAGTCTGGGAATGTCATTTCAAAATTGTTAAGGGTACTCCCCTATGCTTTTTTTAGACAAAAACGACTTAATTTGTTTGTTTTCAAAAATTTATAACTCGAGATGTAGAATTAAACAAGATGCCAAATTATGATCAAAATGGCCTCGATATTGACAATCGTTTTAGATTTGACAATGTTGTGGCAATTTGAAGTCTGGGAATGTCATTTCAAAATTGTTAAGGGTACCCCCTTATGCTTTTTCGACAAAAAAGACAAATTTTTTTTTTTTTCAAAAATTCATAATCTTAAGATGTAGAATTAAACTAGATGCTTAATAATGATCAACATGGCCTCGATATTGACAATCGGTTTAGATTTGAAAAAGTTGTGGCAATTTGAAGCTTGGGAATGTCATTTCAAAATTCTTAAGGGTACCCCCCTATGCTTTTTTTAGACCAAAAAGACTTAGTTTTTTTTCAAAAATTCATAATCTTGAGATGTAGAATTAAACTAGATGCCAAACTATAATCAAAAACGCCACGATATTGATAATCGGTTAAGATTTGAAAAAGTTGTGGCAATTTGAAGTCTGGGAATGTCATTTAAAAATTGCTTTATGCTTTTTTCGACAAAAAAGACAATTTTTTTTTTTTTTTCAAAAATTCATAATCTTGAAATGTAGAATTAACAAGATGCTTTTTTTTGTTTTCAAAAATTCATGATCTTGAGATGTAGAATTAAACTAGATGCTTAATAATGATCAAAATGGCCTCGATATTGACAATCGGTTTATATTATACAAAGTTGTGGCAATTTGAAGTCTTGGAATGTCATTTCAAAATTGATTTTTTTTTTTTTTCAAAAATTCATTATCTTGAGATTTAGAATTAAACTAGATGCCAAATTATGATCAAAATGGCCTCGATATTGACAAACGGTTTAGATTTGACAAAGTTGTGGCAATTTGAAGTCTGGGAATAACATTTCAAAATTGTTAACGGTACCGCCCTATGCTTTTTTTTAGACAAAAACGACTAAATGTGTTTGTTTTCAAAAATTTTATAATCTTGAGATGTAGAATTAAACAAGATGCCAAATTATGATCAAAATGGCCTCGATATTGACAATCGGTTTATATTTGACAAAGTTGTGGCAATTTGAAGTCTTGGAATGTCATTTCAAAATTGATAAGGGTCCCTTATGCTTTTTTCGACAAAAAAGACAAATTTTTTTTTTTTCAAAAATTCGTGGTCTCGAAATGTAGAATTAAACTAGATGCCAAATTATGATCAACATGGCCTTGATATTGAGAAACGGTTTAGATTTGACAAAGTTGTGGCAATTTGAAGTTTGGGAATGTCATTTCAAAATTCTTAAGGGTACCCCCCTATGCTTTTTTTAGACAAAAAAGACTTAGTTTTTTTTCAAAAATTCATAATATTGAGATGTAGAAATAAAAAAGATGCCAAATTATAATCAAAAAAGCCACGATATTGATAATCGGTTAAGATTTGAAAAAGTTGTGGCAATTTGAAGTCTGGGAATGTCATTTAAAAATTGATAAGGGTCCCTTATGATTTTTTCGATAAAAAAGACAAATTTTTTTTTTTTTCAAAAATTCATAATCTTGAAATGTAGAATTAAACTAGACGCTTTTTTTTGTTTTCAAAAATTCATAATCTTGAGATGTAGAATTAAACTAGATGCCAAATTATGATCAAAATGGCCTCGATATTGACAATCGGTTTATATCAGACAAAGTTGTGGCAATTTGAAGTCTTGGAATGTTATTTCAAATTTTATAAGGGTCCCCCCTTATGCTTTTTTCGACAAAAAAGAAAAAAAATTTTTTTTCAAAAATTCATAATCTCGAGATGTAGAATTAAACAAGATGCCAAATTATGATCAAAATGGCATCGATATTGACAAACGGTTTAGATTTGACAAAGTTGTGGCAATTTGAAGTCTGGGAATGTCATTTCAAAATTGTTAAGGGTACTCCACTATGCTTTTTTTAGACAAAAACGACTTAATTTGTTTGTTTTCAAAAATTTATAACTCGAGATGTAGAATTAAACAAGATGCCAAATTATGATCAAAATGGCCTCGATATTGACAATCGTTTTAGATTTGACAATGTTGTGGCAATTTGAAGTCTGGGATGTCATTTCAAAGTTTATAAGGGTACCCCCTTATGCTTTTTCGACAAAAAAGACACATTTTTTTTTTCAAAAATTCATAATCTTGAGATGTAGAATTAAACTAGATGCTTAATAATGATCAAAATGGCCTCGATATTGACAATCGGTTTATATTAGACAAAGTTGTGGCAATTTGAAGTCTTGGAATGTCATTTCAAAATTGATTTTTTTTTTTTTCAAAAATTCATAATCTTGAGATTTAGAATTAAACTAGATGCCAAATTATGATCAAAATGGCCTCGATATTGACAAACGGTTTGGATTTGACAAAGTTGTGGCAATTTGAAGTCTGGGAATAACATTTCAAAATTGTTAACGGTACCGCAATATGCTTTTTTTTAGACAAAAACGACTAAATTTGTTTGTTTTCAAAAATTTTATAATCTTGAGATGTAGAATTAAACAAGATGCCAAATAATGATCAAAATGGCCTCTATATTGACAATCGTTTTAGATTTGACAAAGTTGTGGCAATTTGAAGTCTGGGAATGTCATTTCAAAATTGATAAGGGTGCCCCCTATTCTTTTTTTAGACAAAAACGACTTAATTTTTTTGTTTTCAAAAAATCATAATCTTGAGATGTAGAATTACTTAGATGCTAAATTATGATCAAAATGGCCTCGATATTGACAATCGGTTTATATTTGACAAAGTTGTGGCAATTTGAAGTCTTGGAATGTCATTTCAAAATTGATAAATGTCCCTTATGCTTTTTTCGACAAAAAAGACAAATTTTTTTTTTCAAAAATTCATAGTCTTGAAATGTAGAATTAAACTAGATGCCAAATTATGATCAAAATGGCCTCGATATTGAGAAACGGTTTAGATTTGACAAAGTTGTGGCAATTTGAAGTCTGGGAATGTCATTTCAAAATTCTTAAGGGTACCCCCCTATGCTTTTTTTAGACAAAAAAGGCTAGGTTTTTTTTTCAAAAATTCATAATCTTGAGATGTAGAATTAAACTAGATGCCAAATTATAATCAAAAACGCCACGATATTGATAATCGGTTAAGATTTGAAAAGTTGTGGCAATTTGAAGTCTTGGAATGTCATTTCAAAATTGATAAGGGTACCCCCTTATGCTTTTTTCGACATAAAAGAAAAAATTTTTTTTTTCAAAAATTCATAATCTTGAAATGTAGAATTAAACTAGATGCTTTTTTTTGTTTTCAAAAATTCATGTACTTGAGATGTAGAATTAAACTAGATGCCAAACTATGATCAAAATGGCCTCGATATTGACAAACGGTTTAGATTTGACACAGTTGTGGCAATTTGAAGTCTGGGAATAACATTTCAAAATTGTTAACGGTACCGCCCTATGCTTTTTTTTAGACAAAAACGACAAAATTTGTTTGTTTTCAAAAATTTTATAATCTTGAGATGTAGAATTAAACAAGATGCCAAATTATGATCAAAATGGCCTCAATATTGACAATCGTTTTAGATTTGACAAAGTTGTGGCAATTTGAAGTCTTGGAATGTTATTTCAAAATTTATAAGGGTCCCCCCTTATGCTTTTTTCGACAAAAAAGAAAATTTTTTTTTGCCAAATGCCAAATTATGATCAAAATGGCCACGATATTGATAATCGGTTAAGATTTGAAAAAGTTGTGGCAATTTGAAGTCTGGGAATGTCATTTCAAAATTAAAAAGGGTACCCCCTTATGCTTTTTTCGACAAAAAAGACAATTTTTTTTTTTTCAAAAATTCATAGTCTTGAGATGTAGAATTAAACTAGATGCTTTTTTTTGTTTTCAAAAATTCATGATCTTGAGATGTAGAATTAAACTAGATGCCAAATTATGATCAAAAATTCCACGATATTGATAATCGGTTAAGATTTGAAAAAGTTGTGGCAATTTGAAGTCTGGGAATGTCATTTCAAAATTGATAAGGGTACCCCCTTGTGCTTTTTCGACAAAAAATACACATTTTTTTTTTTTTCAAAAATGTATAATCTTGAGATGTAGAATTAAACTAGATGCTTTTTTTGTTTTCAAAAATTCATAATCTTGAGACTTAGAATTAAACTAGATGCCAAATTATGATCAAAATGGCCTCGATATTGACAAACGGTTTAGATTTGACAAAGTTGTGGCAATTTGAAGTCTGGGAATAACATTTCAAAATTGTTAACGGTACCCCCCTATGCTTTTTTTAGACAAAAACGACTAAATTTGTTTGTTTTCAATAATTTTATAATCAAATTTTATGTTTTTTAGCGACCTTTTTAATTATAATGTTCTTGTTTAGCCGGCTCGAGGTTAATAAAACAAACAATTTGTTATGTTTTTAGATTTTTTCTCCGATATATTTCGGCTGCAACAGCGGCAACCGTCTTCAGGGAACTACGATTAAAACATTGAAATAAAAACAGATACTTATCATATAACAAACAATTTTTAAGAAAACAAAAATTTTTTTCAACAAATTAAAATTACAAATTATTTAAAAAATTATTCAAAACGTACATTTTTTACACGTCTTCACTGTTTGGCGTGGAGTTGTCAACTAAAATATTTCGTGTAAGTAGGTGTCTGTATATATGTGCGCAGTTTTCTGTGTCTGTTTTGTAATTGAGTCTTCTGTCCGGTGGTACGTTTATTATGTGTAACATTTCGAGTGTAAATCGTTTGCTGTAGTGTGGTTCCTGTTGCAGTATTGTTGTTTCCTCGAAGTTTGGTGAGTGTCCGCTCTCAGTGCAATGTGATGCAAGTGCTGTCTTTTGTATGCGTGTTTGGTGTCTTAGCTTGATGTCAGACTTATGTTGTGAAATTCTTGTTTTTAATTTTGATTTTGTGGTTCCAATATATACCTTATTGCATATGTCGTTTTCGTCTCCGTTGCATGGTATTTTATTTATAACATTATTTTTGTCCACTTTAAGTATTTTTGATTTTGTGTTGTTAAAAAAGTTTTTCATTGTTATTGTGGGCTTGTGGGCTATTTGTATATCCTCTTTATTGTAGCAGTCAGAATTTTTTAGACGTTCAAATAGAGACGGTACATAGGTTACAGATTTAAAGATTTTTTGTGGTTGTTTTTCTTTTAAGTCATTTGGTCTGTATTTTCGTATAAGTGATTTTATCATCCACACTGGGAAATCGTTGTTCGCTAGAGTCAATATTGGATGGAGTCTATTGGATCCCCATCGTACGGACTTTGCAAATATATTGTCCAAATATTACGCAACCTCACAGATGACTCCCAATATAATGTAAAAAATTCGATAGACCTTAAAAACAAAATTAACAACACTCACATTGAAGACGATGAAAGATTAGTATCATTTGACGTAGTTTCCCTATTTCCGAGTATCCCCACGGACTTAGCAATTGAAACTATCAGTAAAAAATGGAATGACATTGAACAATTTACAAACATACCAAAACTGCTTTTCATGAATATACTTACTTTTTGCATCACTGAAAACAGATATTTTAAATTTGAAGACAAAACATACATCCAACTAAAAGGAATGCCTATGGGCTCACCTGCTTCGCCAATCATAGCAGACATTATTATGGAAGAATTGTTGCATAAGACAACCAATAACCTAAGGTATACCCCAAGACTTTTGACTAAGTATGTAGACGATTTATTTGCAGTAACAAAAATAGACGAAATTCAAAACACACTGGACACATTAAATTCATACAACAGAGGTATAAAATTTACAATGGAACTGGAATAAGATGCCAAATTATGATCAAAATGGCCTCGATATTGACAATCGGTTTATATTTGACAAAGTTGTGGCAATTTGAAGTCTGGGAATGTCATTTAAAAATTGATAAGGGTAGCTTATGCTTTTTTCGACAAAAAAGACAAATTTTTTTTTTTTTTTCAAAAATTCATAATCTTGAAATGTAGAATTAAACAAGATGCTTTTTTTTGTTTTCAAAAATTCATGGTCTTGAGATGTAGAATTAAACTAGATGCCAAATTATGATCAAAATGGCCTCGATATTGACAATCGGTTTATATCAGACAAAGTTGTGGCAATTTGAAGTCTTGGAATGTTATTTCAAATTTTATAAGGGTCCCCCCTTATGCTTTTTTCGACAAAAAAGAAAAAAATTTTTTTTTCAAAAATTCATAATCTCGAGATGTAGAATTAAACTAGATGCCAAATTATGATCAAAATGGCCTCGATATTGACAAACGGCTTAGATTTGACAAAGTTGTGGCAATTTGAAGTCTGAGAATGTCATTTCAAAATTGTTAAGGGTACTCCCCTATGCTTTTTTTTAGACAAAAACGACTTAATTTGTTTGTTTTCAAAAATTTAACACTCGAGATGTAGAATTAAACAAGATGCCAAATTATGATCAAAATGGCCTCGATATTGACAATCGTTTTAGATTTGACAATGTTGTGGCAATTTGAAGTCTGGGAATGTCATTTCAAAATTTATAAGGGTACCCCCTTATGCTTTTTCGACAAAAAAGACAAATTTTTTTTTTTTCAAAAATTCATAATCTTGAGATGTAGAATTAAACTAGATGCTAAATAATGATCAAAATGGCCTCGATATTGACAATCGGTTTATATTAGACAAAGTTGTGGCAATTTGAAGTCTTGGAATGTCATTTCAAAATTGATTTTTTTTTTTTCAAAAATTCATAATCTTGAGATTTAGAATTAAACTAGATGCCAAATTATGATCAAAATGGCCTCGATATTGACAAACGGTTTAGATTTGACAAAGTTGTGGCAATTTGAAGTCTGGGAATAACATTTCAAAATTGTTTACGGTACCGCCCTATGCTTTTTTTTCGACAAAAACGACTAAATGTGTTTGTTTTCAAAAATTTTATAATCTTGAGATGTAGAATTAAACAAGATGCCAAATTATGATCAAAATGGCCTCGATATTGACAATCGGTTTATATTTGACAAAGTTGTGGCAATTTGAAGTCTAGGAATGTCATTTCAAAATTGATGAGGGTCCCTTATGCTTTTTTCGACAAAAAAGACAAATTTTTTTTTTTTTCAAAAATTCATAGTCTCGAAATGTAGAATTAAACTAGATGCCAAATTATGATCAACATGGCCTTGATATTGAGAAACGGTTTAGATTTGACAAAGTTGTGGCAATTTGAAGTTTGGGAATGTCATTTCAAAATTCTTAAGGGTACCCCCCTATGCTTTTTTTAGACAAAAAAGACTTAGTTTTTTTTCAAAAATTCATAATCTTGAGATGTAGAAATAAACTAGATGCCAAATTATAATCAAAAACGCCACGATATTGATAATCGGTTAAGATTTGAAAAAGTTGTGGCAATTTGAAGTCTGGGAATGTCATTTAAAAATTGATAAGGGTCCCTTATGCTTTTTTCGATAAAAAATGCCATTTTTTTTTTTTTTTTTCAAAAATTCATAATCTTGAAATGTAGAATTAAACTAGACGCTTTTTTTTGTTTTCAAAAATTCATGATCTTGAGATGTAGAATTAAACTAGATGCCAAATTATGATCAAAATGGCCTCGATATTGACAATCGGCTTATATCAGACAAAGTTGTGGCAATTTGAAGTCTTGGAATGTTATTTCAAATTTTATAAGGGTCCCCCCATATGCTTTTTTCGACAAAAAAGAAAAAAAAAATTTTTTCAAAAATTCATAATCTCGAGATGTAGAATTAAACTAGATGCCAAATTATGATCAAAATGGCCTCGATATTGACAAACGGTTTAGATTTGACAAAGTTGTGGCAATTTGAAGTCTGGGAATGTCATTTCAAAATTGTTAAGGGTACTCCCCTATGCTTTTTTTAGACAAAAACGACTTAATTTGTTTGTTTTCAAAAATTTATAACTCGAGATATAGAATTAAACAAGATGCCAAATTATGATCAAAATGGCCTCGATATTGACAATCGTTTTAGATTTGACAATGTTGTGGCAATTTGAAGTCTGGGATGTCATTTCAAAATTTATAAGGGTACCCCCTTATGCTTTTTCGACAAAAAAGACACATTTTTTTTTTCAAAAATTCATAATCTTGAGATGTAGAATGAAACTAGATGCTGAATAATGATCAAAATGGCCTCGATATTGACAATCGGTTTATATTAGACAAAGTTGTGGCAATTTGAAGTCTTGGAATGTCATTTCAAAATTGATTTTTTTTTTTTTTCAAAAATTCATAATCTTGAGATTTAGAATTAAACTAGATGCCAAATTATGATCAAAATGGCCTCGATATTGACAAACGGTTTGGATTTGACAAAGTTGTGGCAATTTGAAGTCTGGGAATAACATTTCAAAATTGTTAACGGTACCTATGCTTTTTTTTAGACAAAAACGACTAAATTTGTTTGTTTTCAAAAAATTTATAATCTTGAGATGTAGAATTAAACAAGATGCCAAATTATGATCAAAATGGCCTCGATATTGACAATCGGTTTATATTTGACAAAGTTGTGGCAATTTGAAGTCTGGGAATGTCATTTCTAAATTGATAAGGGTCCCTTATGCTTTTTTCGACAAAAAAGACAAATTTTTTTTTTTTCAAAAATTCATGATCTTGCGATGTAGAACTAAACTAGATGCCAAATTATGAAAAAAATGGCCTCGATATTGACAATCGGTTTATATTAGACAAAGTTGTGGCAATTTGAAGTCTGGGAATAACATTTCAAAATTGTTAACGGTACCGCCCTATGCTTTTTTTTAGACAAAAACGACTAAATTTGTTTGTTTTCAAAAATTTTATAATCTTGAGATGTAGAATTAAACAAGATGCCAAATTATGATCAAAATGGCCTCTATATTGACAATCGTTTTAGATTTGACAAAGTTGTGGCAATTTGAAGTCTGGGAATGTCATTTCAAAATTGATAAGGGTGCCCCCTATTCTTTTTTTAGACAAAAACGACTTAATTTTTTTGTTTTCAAAAAATCATAATCTTGAGATGTAGAATTACCTAGATGCTAAATTATGATCAAAGTGGCCTCGATATTGACAATCGGTTTATATTTGACAAAGTTGTGGCAATTTGAAGTCTTGGAATGTCATTTCAAAATTGATAAATGTCCATTATGCTTTTTTCGACATAAAAGACAAATTTTTTTTTTCAAAAATTCATAATCTTGAAATGTAGAATTAAACTAGATGCTTTTTTTTGACAAAGTTATGGCAATTTGAAGTCTGGGAATGTCATTTCAAAATTGTTAAGGGTACTCCCCTATGCTTTTTTTTAGACAAAAACGACTTAATTTGTTTGTTTTCAAAAAATCATAATCTTGAGATGTAGAATTACCTAGATGCTAAATTATGATCAAAATGGCCTCGATATTGACAATCGGTTTATATTAGACAAAGTTGTGGCAATTTGAAGTCTGGGAATAACATTTCAAAATTGTTAACGGTACCGCCCTATGCTTTTTTTTAGACAAAAACGACTAAATTTGTTTGTTTTCAAAAATTTTATAATCTTGAGATGTAGAATTAAACAAGATGCCAAATTATGATCAAAATGGCTTCTATATTGACAATCGGTTTATATTAGACAAAGTTGTGGCAATTTGAAGTCTGGGAATGTCATTGCAAAATTGATAAGGGTACCCCCTTATGCTTTTTCAACAAAAAAGACAAATTTTTTTTTTCAAAAATTCATAATCTTGAGGTGTAGAATTAAACTAGATGCTTTTTTTGTTTTCAAAAATTCATGATCTTGAAATGTAGAATTAAACTAGATGCCAAATTATGATCAAAATGGCATCGATATTGACAATCGGTTTATATTAGACAAAGTTGTGGCAATTTGAAGTCTTGGAATGTCATTTCAAAATTGATTAGGGTCCCCCCTTATGCTTTTTTCGACAAAAAAAACTTAGTTTTTTTTCAAAAATTCATAATCTTGAGATTAAGAATTAAACTAGATGCCAAATTATGATCAAAATGGCCTCGATATTGACAAACGGTTTAGATTTGACACAGTTGTGGCAATTTGAAGTCTGGGAATAACATTTCAAAATTGCTAACGGTACCGCCCTATGCTTTTTTTTAGACAAAAACGACTAAATTTGTTTGTTTTCAAAAATTTTATAATCTTGAGATGTAGAATTAAACAAGATGCCAAATTATGATCAAAATGGCCTCTATATTGACCATCGTTTTAGATTTGACAAAGTTGTGGCAATTTGAAGTCTGGGAATGTCATTTCAAAATTGCTAACGGTACCGCCTTATGCTTTTTTTTAGACAAAAACGACAAAATTTGTTTGTTTTCAAAAATTTTATAATCTTGAGATGTAGAATTAAACTAGATGCCAAATTATGATCAAAAAGACCACGATATTGATAATTGGTTAAGATTTGAAAAAGTTGTGGCAATTTGAAGTCTGGGAATGTCATTTCAAAATTGATTAGGGTTCCCCCTTATGCTTTTTAAGCCAAAAAAATACTCGAATTTTTTTTTCAAAAGTTTATAAACTTGAGATGTGGAATTAAACTAGATGCCAAATTATGATCAAAAAAGCCTCGATATTGACAATCGGTTTAGACTGGACAAAAATGTGGCAATTTGAAGTCTGGGAATAATATTTGAAAATTGTTAACGGTACCCCCCTAGGCTTTTTTTTAGACAAAAACGACTAAATTTGTTTGTTTTCAAAAATTTTATAATCTTGAGATGTAGAATTAAACAACATGCCAAATTATGATCAAAATGGCTTCTATATTGACAATCGGTTTATATTAGACAAAGTTGTGGCAATTTGAAGTCTGGGAATGTCATTGCAAAATTGATAAGGGTACCCCCTTATGCTTTTTCAACAAAAAAGACAAATTATTTTTTTTTTCAAAAATTCATAATCTTGAGGTGTAGAATTAAACTAGATGCTTTTTTTGTACTCAAAAATACATGATCTTGAGTTGTAGAATTAAACTAGATGCCAAATTATGATCAAAATGGCATCGATATTGACAATCGGTTTATATTAGACAAAGTTGTGGCAGTTCGAAGTCTGGGAATAACATTTCAAAATTGCTAACGGTACCGCCTTATGCTTTTTTTTAGACAAAAACGACAAAATTTGTTTGTTTTCAAAAATTTTATAATCTTGAGATGTAGAATTAAACAAGATGCCAAATTATGATCAAAATGGCCTCTATATTGACAATCGTTTTAGATTTGACAAAGTTGTGGCAATTTGAAGTCAGGAAATGTCATTTCAAAATTGTTAATGGTCCCCCCATATGCTTTTTTCGACAAAAAATACTAAGTTTTTTTTTCAAAAATTCATAATCTTGAGATGTAGAATTAAGCTAGATGCCAAATTATGATCAAAAAGGCCACGATATTGATAATCGGTTAAGATTTGAAAAAGTTGTGGCAATTTGAAGTCTGGGAATGTCATTTCAAAATTGATTAGGGTTCCCCCTTATGCTTTTTAAGCCAAAAAAATACTCGAATTTTTTTTTCAAAAGTTTATAAACTTGAGATGTGGAATTAAACTAGATGCCAAATTATGATCAAAAAAGCCTCGATATTGACAATCGGTTTAGACTGGACAAAAATGTGGCAATTTGAAGTCTGGGAATAATATTTGAAAATTGTTAACAGTACCCCCCTAGGCTTTTTTTTTGACAAAAACGACTAAATTTGTTTGTTTTTAAAAATTTTATAATCTTGAGATGTAGAATTAAACAACATGCCAAATTATGATCAAAATGGCTTCTATATTGACAATCGGTTTATATTAGACAAAGTTGTGGCAATTTGAAGTCTGGGAATGTCATTGCAAAATTGATAAGGGTACCCCCTTATGCTTTTTCAACAAAAAAGACAAATTATTTTTTTTTTCAAAAATTCATAATCTTGAGGTGTAGAATTAAACTAGATGCTTTTTTTGTATTCAAAAATTCATGATCTTGAGTTGTAGAATTAAACTAGATGCCAAATTATGATCGAAATGGCATCGATATTGACAATCGGTTTATATTAGACAAAGTTGTGGCAATTTGAAGTCTGGGAATAACATTTCAAAATTATTAACGGTACCGCCCTATGCTTTTTTGAGACAAAAACGACTAAATTTGTTTGTTTTCAAAAATTTTATAATCTTGAGATGTAGAATTAAACAAGATGCCAAATTATGATCAAAATGGCCTCTATATTGACAATAGTTTCAGATTTGACAAAGCTGTGGCAATTTGAAGTCTGGGAATGTCATTTCAAAATTGTTAAGGGTGCCCCCTATGCTTTTTTTAGACAAAAACGACTAAATTTGTTTGTTTTCAAAAATTCATAATCTTGAGATGTAGAATTAACTAAATGCCAAATTATGATGAAATGGCCTCGATATTGACAATCGGATTATATTTGACAAAGTTTTGGCAATTTGAAGTCTTGGAATGTCATTTCAAAATTACGCTTTTTTCGACAAAAAAGACCAATTTTTTTTTTTCAAAAATTCATAGTCTTGAAATGTAGAATTAAACTAGATGCCAAATTATGATTAAAATGGCCTCGATATTGAGAAACGGTTTAGATTTGACAAAGTTGTGGCAATTTGAAGTCTGGGAATATCATTTCAAAATTCTTAAGGGTACCCCCCTATGCTTTTTTTAGACAAAAAAGACTAAGTTTTTTTTTCAAAAATTCATAATCTTGAGATGTAGAATTAAACTAGATGCCAAATTATAATCAAAAACGCCACGATATTGATAATCGGTTAAGACTTGAAAAAGTTGTGGCAATTTGAAGTCTGGGAATATCATTTCAAAATTGATAAGGGTATCCCTTTATGCTTTTTTCGACAAAAAAGACAAATTTTTTTTTTTCAAAAATCCATGATCTTGAGATGTAGAATTAAACTAGATGCCAAATTATAATCAAAATGGCCTCGATATAGACAATTGGTTTATATTAGACAAAGTTGTGGCAATTTGAAGTCTTGGAATGTTATTTCAAAATTTATAAGGGTCCCCCTTTCGGCTTTTTTCGACAAAAAAGAAAAAAAATGTTTTTTCAAAAATTCATAATCTTGAGATGTAGAATTAAACAAAATGCCAAATTATGATCAAAATGGCCTCGATATTGACAAACGGTTTAGATTTGACAAAGTTGT
Source organism: Drosophila maculinotata (assembly GCA_035045305.1). Lineage (NCBI taxonomy): Eukaryota > Metazoa > Arthropoda > Insecta > Diptera > Drosophilidae > Drosophila > Drosophila maculinotata. Next base: position 834,641 of record JAWNPD010000236.1, read on the forward strand.
GGCAATTTGAAGTCTGGGAATGTCATTTTAAAATTGTTAAGGGTACTCCCCTATGCTTTTTTTAAACAAAAACGACTTAATTTGTTTGTTTTCAAAAATTTATAACTCGAGATGTAGAATTAAACAAGATGCCAAATTATGATCAAAAAGGCCACGATATTGATAATCGGTTAAAATTTGAAAAAGTTGTGGCAATTTGAAGTCTGGGAATGTCATTTCAAAATTCATAAATTCATACCCCCTTATGCTTTTTAAGCCAAAAAAATACTCCAATTTTTTTTTCAAAAGTTAATAAACTTGAGATATAGAATTAAACTAGATGCCAAATTATGATCAAAATGGCCTCTATATTGACAATCGTTTTAGATTTGACAAAGTTGTGGCAATTTGAAGTCTGGGAATGTCATTACAAAATTGTTAAGGGTGCCCCCTATGCTTTTTTTTAGACAAAAACGACTAAATTTGTTTGTTTTCAAAAATTCATAATCTTGAGATGTAGAATTAACTAGATGCCAAATTATGATCAAAATGGCCTCGATATTGACAATCGGTTTATATTTGATAAAGTTGTGTCAATTTGAAGTCTGGGAATGTCATTTCAAAATTGTTAAGGGTGCCCCCTATGCTTTTTTTATTCAAAAACGACTATATTTGTTTGTTTTCAAAAATTCATAATCTTGAGATGTAGAATTAACTAGATGCCAAATTATGATCAATATGGCCTCGATATTGACAATCGGTTTATATTAGACAAAGTTGTGGCAATTTGAAGACTTGGAATGTCGTTTCAAAATTGATAAGGGTCCCCTCTTATGCTTTTTTCGACAAAAAAGAATATTATTTTTTTTTTAAAAAAATCATAATCTTGAGATTTAGAATTAAACTAGATGCCAAATTATGATCAAAATGGCCTCGATATTGACAAACGGCTTAGATTTGACAAAGTTGTGGCAATTTGAAGTCTGGGAATAACCTTTCAAAATTGTTAACGGTACCGCCCTATGCTTTTTTTAGACAAAAACGACTAAATTTGTTTGTTTTCAAAAATTTAATAATCTTGAGATGTAGAATTAACTAGATGCCAAATTATGATCAAAATGGCCTCGATATTGACAATCGGTTTATATTTGACAAAGTTGTGGCAATTTGAAGTCTGGGAATGTCATTACAAAATTGTTAAGGGTGCCCCCTATGCTTTTTTTAGACAAAAACGACTAAATTTGTTTGTTTTCAAAAATTCATAATCTTGAGATTTAGAATTAAACTAGATGCCAAATTATGATCAAAATGGCCTCGATATTGACAAACGGTTTAGATTTGACAAAGTTGTGGCAATTTGAAGTCTGGGAATAACATTTCAAAATAGTTAACGGAACCGCCCTATGCTTTTTTTAGACAAAAACGACTAAATTTGTTTGTTTTCAAAAATTTAATAATCTTGAGATGTAGAATTAACTAGATGCCAAATTATGATCAAAATGGCCTCGATATTGACAATCGGTTTATATTTGACAAAGTTGTGGCAATTTGAAGTCTGGGAATGTCATTACAAAATTGTTAAGGGTGCCCCCTATGCTTTTTTTAGACAAACCCGACTAAATTTGTTTGTTTTCAAAAATTCATAATCTTGAGATGTAGAATTAAACAAGGTGCTAAATTATGATCAAAATGGCCTCTATATTGACAATCGGCTTATATTAGACAAAGTTGTGGCAATTTGAAGTCTGGAAATGTCATTTCAAAATTCATAGGGGTACCCCTTATGCTTTTTCGACAAAAAAGACAAATTTTTTTTTTTCAAAAATTCATAATCTTGAGATGTAGAATTAAACTAGATGCTTTTTTTGTTTTCAAAAATTCATAATCTTGAGATGTAGAATTAAACAAGGTGCTAAATTATGATCAAAATGGCCTCTATATTGACAATCGGTTTATATTTGATAAAGTTGTGTCAATTTGAAGTCTGGGAATGTCATTTCAAAATTGTTAAGGGTGCCCCCTATGCTTTTTTTACACAAAAACGACTATATTTGTTTGTTTTCAAAAATTCATAATCTTGAGATGTAGAATTAACTAGATGCCAAATTATGATCAATATGGCCTCGATATTGACAATCGGTTTATATTAGACAAAGTTGTGGCAATTTGAAGACTTGGAATGTCATTTCAAAATTGATAAGGGTCCCCTGTTATGCTTTTTTCGACAAAAAAGAATATTATTTTTTTTTTAAAAAATTTATAATCTTGAGATTTAGAATTAAACTAGATGCCAAATTATGATCAAAAAGGCTTCGATATTGATAATCGGTTTAGATTGGACAAAAATGTGGCAATTTGAAGTCTGGGAATAACATTTCAAAATTGTTAACGGTACCCCCCTAAGCTTTTTTTTAAACAAAAACGACTAAATTTGGTTGTTTTCATAAATGTTATAATCTTGAGATGTAGAATTAAACAAGGTGCTAAATTATGATCAAAATGGCCTCTATATTGACAATCGGCTTATATTAGACAAAGTTGTGGCAATTTGAAGTCTGGAAATGTCATTTCAAAATTCATAGGGGTACCCCTTATGCTTTTTCGACAAAAAAGACAAATTTTTTTTTTTTCAAAAATTCATAATCTTGAGATGTAGAATTAAACTAGATGCTTTTTTTGTTTTCAAAAATTCATGATCTTGAGTTGTAGAATTAAACTAGATGCCAAATTATGATCAAAATGGCCTCGATATTGACAATCGGTTTATATTAGACAAAGTTGTGGCAATTTGAAGACTTGGAATGTCATTTCCAAATTGATAAGGGTCCCCTCTTATGCTTTTTTCGACAAAAAAGAATATTATTTTTTTTTTAAAAAATTCATAATCTTGAGATTTAGAATTAAACTAGATGCCAAATTATGATCAAAATGGCCTCGATATTGACAAACGGTTTAGATTTGACAAAGTTGTGGCAATTTGAAGTCTGGGAATAACAATTCAAAATTGTTAACGGTACCGCCCTATGCTTTTTTTAGACAAAAACGACTAAATTTGTTTGTTTTCAAAAATTTAATATCTTGAGATGTAGAATTAACTAGATGCCAAATTATGATCAAAATGGCCTCGATATTGACAATCGGTTTATATTTGACAAAGTTGTGGCAATTTGAAGTCTGGGAATGTCATTACAAAATTGTTAAGGGTGCCCCCTATGCTTTTTTTAGACAAAAACGACTACATTTGTTTGTTTTCAAAAATTCATAATCTTGAGATGTAGAATTAACTAGATGCCAAATTATGATCAAAATGGCCTCGATATTGACAATCGGTTTATATTTGATAAAGTTGTGTCAATTTGAAGTCTGGGAATGTCATTTCAAAATTGTTAAGGGTGCCCCCTATGCTTTTTTTAGACAAAAACGACTATATTTGTTTGTTTTCAAAAATTCATAATCTTGAGATGTAGAATTAACTAGATGCCAAATTATGATCAATATGGCCTCGATATTGACAATCGGTTTATATTAGACAAAGTTGTGGCAATTTGAAGACTTGGAATGTCATTTCAAAATTGATAAGGGTCCCCTCTTATGCTTTTTTCGACAAAAAAGAATATTATTTTTTTATTAAAAAATTCATAATCTTGAGATTTAGAATTAAACTAGATGCCAAATTATGATCAAAATGGCCTCGATATTGACAAACGGCTTAGATTTGACAAAGTTGTGGCAATTTGAAGTCTGGGAATAACATTTCAAAATTGTTAACGGTACCGCCCTATGCTTTTTTTAGACAAAAACGACTAAATTTGTTTGTTTTCAAAAATTTAATAATCTTGAGATGTAGAATTAACTAGATGCCAAATTATGATCAAAATGGCCTCGATATTGACAATCGGTTTATATTTGACAAAGTTGTGTCAATTTGAAGTCTGGGAATGTCATTTAAAAATTGTTAAGGGTGCCCCCTATGCTTTTTTAAGACAAAAACGACTTAATTTGTTTGTTTTCAAAAATGTATAACTCGAGATGTAGAATTAAACAAGATGCCAAATTATGATCAAAATGGCCTCTATATTGACAATCGGCTTATATAAGACAAAGTTGTGGCAATTTGAAGTCTGGAAATGTCATTTCAAAATTCATAGGGGTACCCCCTTATGCTTTTTCGACAAAAAAGACAAATTTTTTTTTTTTTTAAAATTCATAATCTTGAGATGTAGAATTAAACTAGATGCTTTTTTTGTTTTCAAAAATTCATGATCTTGAGTTGTAGAATTAAACTAGATGCCAAATTATGATCAAAATGGCCTCGATATTGACAATCGGTTTATATTAGACAAAGTTGTGTCAATTTGAAGTCTGGGAATGTCATTTCAAAATTCATAGGGGTACCCCCTTATGCTTTTTCGACAAAAAAGACAAATTCTTTTTTTTCAAAAATTCATAAACTTGAGATGTAGAATTAAACTAGATGCCAAATTATGATCAAAATGGCCTCGATATTGACAATCGGTTTATATTAGACAAAGTTGTGGCAATTTGAAGACTTGGAATGTCATTTCAAAATTCATAGGAGTCCCCTCTTATGCTTTTTTCGACAAAAAAGAATATTATTTTTTTTTGAAAAAATTCATAATCTTGAGATTTAGAATTAAACTAGATGCCAAATTATGATCAAAATGGCCTCGATATTGACAAACGGTTTAGATTTGACAAAGTTGTGGCAATTTGAAGTCTGGGAATAACATTTCAAAATTGTTAACGGTACCGCCCTATGCTTTTTTTAGACAAAAACGACTAAATTTGTTTGTTTTCAAAAATTTAATAATCTTGAGATGTAGAATTAACTAAATGCCAAATTATGATCAAAATGACCTCGATATTGACAATCGGTTTATATTTGACAAAGTTGTGGCAATTTGAAGTCTGGGAATGTAATTTCAAAATTGTTAAGGGTGCCCCCTATGCTTTTTTTAGACAAAAACGACTAAATTTGTTTGTTTTCAAAAATTCATAATCTTGAGATTTAGAATTAAACTAGATGCCAAATCATGATCAAAATGGCCTCGATATTGACAAACGGTTTAGATTTGACAAAGTTGTGGCAATTTGAAGTCTGGGAATAACATTTCAAAATTGTTAACGGTACCGCCCTATGCTTTTTTTAGACAAAAACGACTAAATTTGTTTGTTTTCAAAAATTTAATAATCTTGAGATGTAGAATTAACTAGATGCCAAATTATGATCAAAATGGCCTCGATATTGACAATCGGTTTATATTTGACAAAGTTGTGGCAATTTGAAGTCTGGGAATGTCATTACAAAATTGTTAAGGGTGCCCCCTATGCTTTTTTTAGACAAAAACGACTAAATTTGTTTGTTTTCAAAAATTCATAATCTTGAGATGTAGAATTAACTAGATGCCAAATTATGATCAAAATGGCCTCGATATTGACAATCGGTTTATATTTGACAAAGTTGTGTCAATTTGAAGTCTGGGAATGTCATATTAAAATTGTTAAGGGTGCCCCCTATGCTTTTTTTAGACAAAAACGACTAAATTTGTTTGTTTTCAAAAATTCATAATCTTGAGATGTAGAATTAACTAGATGCCAAATTATGATCAATATGGCCTCGATATTGACAATCGGTTGATCAAAATGGCCTCGATATTGACAATCGGTTTATATTAGACAAAGTTGTGGCAATTTGAAGTCTTGGAATGTTATTTCAAAATTTATAAGGGTCCCCCCTTATGCTTTTTTCGACAAAAAATAAAAAAAAATTTTTTTCAAAAATTCATAATCTCGAGATGTGGAATTAAACTAGATGCCAAATTATGATCAAAATGGCCTCGATATTGACAAACGGTTTAGATTTGACAAAGTTGTGGCAATTTGAAGTCTGGGAATGTCATTTCAAAATTGTTAAGGGTACTCCCCTATGCTTTTTTTAGACAAAAACGACTTAATTTGTTTGTTTTCAAAAATGTATAACTCGAGATGTAGAATTAAACAAGATGCCAAATTATGATCAAAATGGCCTCTATATTGACAATCGTTTTAGATTTGACAATGTTGTGGCAATTTGAAGTCTGGAAATGTCATTTCAAAATTATGCTTTTTTCGACAAAAAATACTACGTTTTTTTTTTCAAAAATTCATAGTCTTGAGATGTTGAATTAAACTATATGCCAAATTTTGACCAAAAAGGCCACGATATTGATAATCGGTTAAGATTTGAAAAAGTTGTGGCAATTTGAAGTCTGGGAATGTCATTTCAAAATTCCCCTCCTATGCTTTTTTCGACAAAAAAGAATATTAGTTTTTTTTTTTTTTAAAAATTCATAATCTTGAGATTTAGAATTAAACTAGATGCCAAATTATGATCAAAATGGCCTCGATATTGACAATCGGTTTATATTTGACAAAGTTGTGGCAATTTGAAGTCTGGGAATAACATTTCAAAATTGTTAACGGTACCGCCCTATGCTTTTTGAGACAAAAACGACTAAATTTGTTTGTTTTCAAAAATTTTATAATCTTGAGATGTAGAATTAAACAAGATGCCAAATTATGATCAAAATGGCCTCTATAGTGACAATCGTTTTAGATTTGACAAAGTTGTGGCAATTTGAATTCTGGGAATGTCATTTCAAAATTGTTAAGGGTGCCCCCAATGCTTTTTTTAGACAAAAACGACTTAATTTGTTTGCTTTCAAAAATTCATAATCTTGAGATGTGAATTAACTAGATGCCAAATTATGATCAAAATGGCCTCTATATTGTCAATCGTTTTAGATTTGACAAAGTTGTGCCAATTCGAAGTCTGGGAATGTCATTTCGAAATTGTTAGGGGTTCCCCCAATGCTTTTTTTTAGACAAAAACGACTTAATTTGTTTGTTTTCAAAAATTCATAATCTTAAGATGTAGAATTAACTAGATGCCAAATTATGATCAAAATGGCCTCGATATTGACAATCGGTTTATATTTGACAAAGTTGTGGCAATTTGAAGTCTGGGAATGTCATTACAAAATTGTTAAGGGTGCCCCCTATGCTTTTTTTTAGACAAAAACGACTAAATTTGTTTGTTTTCAAAAATTCATAATCTTGAGATGTAGAATTAAACTAGATGCTTTTTTTTGTTTTCAAAAATTCATGATCTTGAGATGTAGAATTAAACTAGATGCCAAATTATGATCAAAATGGCCTCGATATTGACAATCGGTTTATATTAGACAAAGTTGTGGCAATTTGAAGTCTTGGAATGTTATTTCAAAATTTATAAGGGTCCCCCCTTATGCTTTTTTCGACAAAAAATAAAAAAAAATTTTTTTCAAAAGTTCATAATCTCGAGATGTAGAATTAAACTAGATGCCAAATTATGATCAAAATGGCCTCGATATTGACAAACGGTTTAGATTTGACAAAGTTGTGGCAATTTGAAGTCTGGGAATGTCATTTCAAAATTGTTAAGGGTACTCCCCTATGCTTTTTTTAGACAAAAACGACTTAATTTGTTTGTTTTCAAAAATGTATAATTCGAGATGTAGAATTAAACAAGATGCCAAATTATGATCAAAATGGCCTCTATATTGACAATCGTTTTAGATTTGACAAAGTTGTGGCAATTTGAAGTCTGGGAATGTCATTTCAAAATTGCTAACGGTACCGCCTTATGCTTTTTTTTAGACAAAAACGACAAAATTTGTTTGTTTTCAAAAATTTTATAATCTTGAGATGTAGAATTAAACTAGATGCCAAATTATGATCAAAAAGGCCACGATATTGATAATCGGTTAAGATTTGAAAAAGTTGTGGCAATTTGAAGTCTGGGAATGTCATTTCAAAATTGATAAGGGTTCCCCCTTATGCTTTTTAAGCCAAAAAAATACTCGAATTTTTTTTTCAAAAGTTTATAAACTTGAGATGTGGATTAAACTAGATGCCAAATTATGATCAAAAAAGCCTCGATATTGACAATCGGTTTAGACTGGACAAAAATGTGGCAATTTGAAGTCTGGGAATAATATTTGAAAATTGTTAACGGTACCCCCTAGGCTTTTTTTTAGACAAAAACGACTAAATTTGTTTGTTTTCAAAAATTTTATAATCTTGAGATGTAGAATTAAACAACATGCCAAATTATGATCAAAATGGCTTCTATATTGACAATCGGTTTATATTAGACAAAGTTGTGGCAATTTGAAGTCTGGGAATGTCATTGCAAAATTGATAAGGGTACCCCCTTATGCTTTTTCAACAAAAAAGACAAATTATTTTTTTTTTCAAAAATTCATAATCTTGAGGTGTAGAATTAAACTAGATGCTTTTTTTGTACTCAAAAATACATGATCATGAGTTGTAGAATTAAACTAGATGCCAAATTATGATCAAAATGGCATCGATATTGACAATCGGTTTATATTAGACAAAGTTGTGGCAGTTCGAAGTCTGGGAATAACATTTCAAAATTGCTAACGGTACCGCCTTATGCTTTTTTTTAGACAAAAACGACAAAATTTGTTTGTTTTCAAAAATTTTATAATCTTGAGATGTAGAATTAAACAAGATGCCAAATTATGATCAAAATGGCCTCTATATTGACAATCGTTTTAGATTTGACAAAGTTGTGGCAATTTGAAGTCAGGAAATGTCATTTCAAAATTGTTAAGGGTCCCCCCATATGCTTTTTTCGACAAAAAATACTAAGTTTTTTTTCAAAAATTCATAATCTTGAGATGTAGAGTTAAGCTAGATGCCAAATTATGATCAAAAAGGCCACGATATTGATAATCGGTTAAGATTTGAAAAAATTGTGGCAATTTGAAGTCTGGGAATGTCATTTCAAAATTGATTAGGGTTCCCCCTTATGCTTTTTAAGCCAAAAAAATACTCGAATTTTTTTTTCAAAAGTTTATAAACTTGAGATGTGGAATTAAACTAGATGCCAAATTATGATCAAAAAAGCCTCGATATTGACAATCGGTTTAGACTGGACAAAAATGTGGCAATTTGAAGTCTGGGAATAATATTTGAAAATTGTTAACAGTACCCCCCTAGGCTTTTTTTTTGACAAAAACGACTAAATTTGTTTGTTTTCAAAAATTTTATAATCTTGAGATGTAGAATTAAACAACATGCCAAATTATGATCAAAATGGCTTCTATATTGACAATCGGTTTATATTAGACAAAGTTGTGGCAATTTGAAGTCTGGGAATGTCATTGCAAAATTGATAAGGGTACCCCCTTATGCTTTTTCAACAAAAAAGACAAATTATTTTTTTTTTCAAAAATTCATAATCTTGAGGTGTAGAATTAAACTAGATGCTTTTTTTGTATTCAAAAATTCATGATCTTGAGTTGTAGAATTAAACTTGATGCCAAATTATGATCGAAATGGCATCGATATTGACAATCGGTTTATATTAGACAAAGTTGTGGCAATTTGAAGTCTGGGAATAACATTTCAAAATTATTAACGGTACCGCCCTATGCTTTTTTGAGACAAAAACGACTAAATTTGTTTGTTTTCAAAAATTTTATAATCTTGAGATGTAGAATTAAACAAGATGCCAAATTATGATCAAAATGGCCTCTATATTGACAATAGTTTCAGATTTGACAAAGCTGTGGCAATTTGAAGTCTGGGAATGTCATTTCAAAATTGTTAAGGGTGCCCCCTATGCTTTTTTTAGACAAAAACGACTAAATTTGTTTGTTTTCAAAAATTCATAATCTTGAGATGTAGAATTAACTAGATGCCAAATTATGATGAAATGGCCTCGATATTGACAATCGGATTATATTTGACAAAGTTGTGGCAATTTGAAGTCTTGGAATGTCATTTCAAAATTACGCTTTTTTCGACAAAAAAGACCAATTTTTTTTTCAAAAATTCATAGTCTTGAAATGTAGAATTAAACTAGATGCCAAATTATGATCAAAATGGCCTCGATATTGAGAAACGGTTTAGATTTGACAAAGTTGTGGCAATTTGAAGTCTGGGAATATCATTTCAAAATTCTTAAGGGTACCCCCCTATGCTTTTTTTAGACAAAAAAGACTAAGTTTTTTTTTCAAAAATTCATAATCTTGAGATGTAGAATTAAACTAGATGCCAAATTATAATCAAAAACGCCACGATATTGATAATCGGTTAAGACTTGAAAAAGTTGTGGCAATTTGAAGTCTGGGAATATCATTTCAAAATTGATAAGGGTATCCCTTTATGCTTTTTTCGACAAAAAAGACAAATTTTTTTTTTTCAAAAATCCATGATCTTGAGATGTAGAATTAAACTAGATGCCAAATTATAATCAAAATGGCCTCGATATAGACAATTGGCTTATATTAGACAAAGTTGTGGCAATTTGAAGTCTTGGAATGTTATTTCAAAATTTATAAGGGTCCCCCTTTCGGCTTTTTTCGACAAAAAAGAAAAAAAATGTTTTTTCAAAAATTCATAATCTTGAGATGTAGAATTAAACTAGATGCCAAATTATGATCAAAATGGCCTCGATATTGACAAACGGTTTAGATTTGACAAAGTTGTGGCAATTTGAAGTCTGGGAATGTCATTTTAAAATTGTTAAGGGTACTCCCCTATGCTTTTTTTAAACAAAAACGACTTAATTTGTTTGTTTTCAAAAATTTATAACTCGAGATGTAGAATTAAACAAGATGCCAAATTATGATCAAAAAGGCCACGATATTGATAATCGGTTAAGATTTGAAAAAGTTGTGGCAATTTGAAGTCTGGGAATGTCATTTCAAAATTCATAAATTCATACCCCCTTATGCTTTTTAAGCCAAAAAAATACTCCAATTTTTTTTTCAAAAGTTAATAAACTTGAGATATAGAATTAAACTAGATGCCAAATTATGATCAAAATGGCCTCTATATTGACAATCGTTTTAGATTTGACAAAGTTGTGGCAATTTGAAGTCTGGGAATGTCATTACAAAATTGTTAAGGGTGCCCCCTATGCTTTTTTTAGACAAAAACGACTAAATTTGTTTGTTTTCAAAAATTCATAATCTTGAGATGTAGAATTAACTAGATGCCAAATTATGATCAAAATGGCCTCGATATTGACAATCGGTTTATATTTGATAAAGTTGTGTCAATTTGAAGTCTGGGAATGTCATTTCAAAATTGTTAAGGGTGCCCCCTATGCTTTTTTTATTCAAAAACGACTATATTTGTTTGTTTTCAAAAATTCATAATCTTGAGATGTAGAATTAACTAGATGCCAAATTATGATCAATATGGCCTCGATATTGACAATCGGTTTATATTAGACAAAGTTGTGGCAATTTGATGACTTGGAATGTCATTTCAAAATTGATAAGGGTCCCCTCTTATGCTTTTTTCGACAAAAAAGAATATTATTTTTTTTTTAAAAAATTCATAATCTTGAGATTTAGAATTAAACTAGATGCCAAATTATGATCAAAATGGCCTCGATATTGACAAACGGCTTAGATTTGACAAAGTTGTGGCAATTTGAAGTCTGGGAATAACCTTTCAAAATTGTTAACGGTACCGCCCTATGCTTTTTTTAGACAAAAACGACTAAATTTGTTTGTTTTCAAAAATTTAATAATCTTGAGATGTAGAATTAACTAGATGCCAAATTATGATCAAAATGGCCTCGATATTGACAATCGGTTTATATTTGACAAAGTTGTGGCAATTTGAAGTCTGGGAATGTCATTACAAAATTGTTAAGGGTGCCCCCTATGCTTTTTTTAGACAAAAACGACTAAATTTGTTTGTTTTCAAAAATTCATAATCTTGAGATTTAGAATTAAACTAGATGCCAAATTATGATCAAAATGGCCTCGATATTGACAATCGGTTTAGATTTGACAAAGTTGTGGCAATTTGAAGTCTGGGAATAACATTTCAAAATAGTTAACGGAACCGCCCTATGCTTTTTTTAGACAAAAACGACTAAATTTGTTTGTTTTCAAAAATTTAATAATCTTGAGATGTAGAATTAACTAGATGCCAAATTATGATCAAAATGGCCTCGATATTGACAATCGGTTTATATTTGACAAAGTTGTGGCAATTTGAAGTCTGGGAATGTCATTACAAAATTGTTAAGGGTGCCCCCTATGCTTTTTTTAGACAAAACCGACTAAATTTGTTTGTTTTCAAAAATTCATAATCTTGAGATGTAGAATTAAACAAGGTGCTAAATTATGATCAAAATGGCCTCTATATTGACAATCGGCTTATATTAGACAAAGTTGTGGCAATTTGAAGTCTGGAAATGTCATTTCAAAATTCATAGGGGTACCCCTTATGCTTTTTCGACAAAAAAGACAAATTTTTTTTTTTTCAAAAATTCATAATCTTGAGATGTAGAATTAAACTAGATGCTTTTTTTGTATTCAAAAATTCATAATCTTGAGATGTAGAATTAAACAAGGTGCTAAATTATGATCAAAATGGCCTCTATATTGACAATCGGTTTATATTTGATAAAGTTGTGTCAATTTGAAGCCTGGGAATGTCATTTCAAAATTGTTAAGGGTGCCCCCTATGCTTTTTTTAGACAAAAACGACTATATTTGTTTGTTTTCAAAAATTCATAATCTTGAGATGTAGAATAAACTAGATGCCAAATTATGATCAATATGGCCTCGATATTGACAATCGGTTTATATTAGACAAAGTTGTGGCAATTTGAAGACTTGGAATGTCATTTCAAAATTGATAAGGGTCCCCTCTTATGCTTTTTTTAGACAAAAACGACTAAATTTGTTTGTTTTCAAAAATTTAATATCTTGAGATGTAGAATTAACTAGATGCCAAATTATGATCAAAATGGCCTCGATATTGACAATCGGTTTATATTTGACAAAGTTGTGGCAATTTGAAGTCTGGGAATGTCATTACAAAATTGTTAAGGGTGCCCCCTATGCTTTTTTTAGACAAAAACGACTAAATTTGTTTGTTTTCAAAAATTCATAATCTTGAGATGTAGAATTAACTAGATGCCAAATTATGATCAAAATGGCCTCGATATTGACAATCGGTTTATATTTGATAAAGTTGTGTCAATTTGAAGTCTGGGAATGTCATTTCAAAATTGGTTAAGGGTGCCCCCTATGCTTTTTTTAGACAAAAACGAAACTATATTTGTTTGTTTTCAAAAATTCATAATCTTGAGATGTAGAATTAACTAGATGCCAAATTATGATCAATATGGCCTCGATATTGACAATCGGTTTATATTAGACAAAGTTGTGGCAATTTGAAGACTTGGAATGTCATTTCCAAATTGATAAGGGTCCCCTCTTATGCTTTTTTCGACAAAAAAGAATATTATTTTTTTTTTAAAAAATTCATAATCTTGAGATTTAGAATTAAACTAGATGCCAAATTATGATCAAAATGGCCTCGATATTGACAAACGGTTTAGATTTGACAAAGTTGTGGCAATTTGAAGTCTGGGAATAACATTTCAAAATTGTTAACGGTACCGCCCTATGCTTTTTTTAGACAAAAACGACTAAATTTGTTTGTTTTCAAAAATTTAATATCTTGAGATGTAGAATTAACTAGATGCCAAATTATGATCAAAATGGCCTCGATATTGACAATCGGTTTATATTTGACAAAGTTGTGGCAATTTGAAGTCTGGGAATGTCATTACAAAATTGTTAAGGGTGCCCCCTATGCTTTTTTTAGACAAAAACGACTAAATTTGTTTGTTTTCAAAAATTCATAATCTTGAGATGTAGAATTAACTAGATGCCAAATTATGATCAAAATGGCCTCGATATTGACAATCGGTTTATATTTGATAAAGTTGTGTCAATTTGAAGTCTGGGAATGTCGTTTCAAAACTGTTAAGGGTGCCCCCTATGCTTTTTTTAGACAAAAACGACTATATTTGTTTGTTTTCAAAAATTCATAATCTTGAGATGTAGAATTAACTAGATGCCAAATTATGATCAATATGGCCTCGATATTGACAATCGGTTTATATTAGACAAAGTTGTGGCAATTTGAAGACTTGGAATGTCATTTCAAAATTGATAAGGGTCCCCTCTTATGCTTTTTTCGACAAAAAAGAATATTATTTTTTTATTAAAAAATTCATAATCTTGAGATTTAGAATTAAACTAGATGCCAAATTATGATCAAAATGGCCTCGATATTGACAAACGGCTTAGATTTGACAAAGTTGTGGCAATTTGAAGTCTGGGAATAACATTTCAAAATTGTTAACGGTACCGCCCTATGCTTTTTTTAGACAAAAACGACTAAATTTGTTTGTTTTCAAAAATTTAATAATCTTGAGATGTAGAATTAACTAGATGCCAAATTATGATCAAAATGGCCTCGATATTGACAATCGGTTTATATTTGACAAAGTTGTGTCAATTTGAAGTCTGGGAATGTCATTTAAAAATTAATAAGGGTGCCCCTATGCTTTTTTAAGACAAAAACGACTTAATTTGTTTGTTTTCAAAAATGTATAACTCGAGATGTAGAATTAAACAAGATGCCAAATTATGATCAAAATGGCCTCTATATTGACAATCGGCTTATATAAGACAAAGTTGTGGCAATTTGAAGTCTGGAAATGTCATTTCAAAATTCATAGGGGTACCCCCTTATGCTTTTTCGACAAAAAAGACAAATTTTTTTTTTTAAAAATTCATAATCTTGAGATGTAGAATTAAACTAGATGCTTTTTTTGTTTTCAAAAATTCATGATCTTGAGTTGTAGAATTAAACTAGATGCCAAATTATGATCAAAATGGCCTCGATATTGACAATCGGTTTATATTAGACAAAGTTGTGTCAATTTGAAGTCTGGGAATGTCATTTCAAAATTCATAGGGGTACTCCCTTATGCTTTTTCGACAAAAAAGACAAATTCTTTTTTTCAAAAATTCATAAACTTGAGATGTAGAATTAAACTAGATGCCAAATTATGATCAAAATGGCCTCGATATTGACAATCGGTTTATATTAGACAAATTTGTGGCAATTTGAAGACTTGGAATGTCATTTCAAAATTCATAGGAGTCCCCTCTTATGCTTTTTTCGACAAAAAAGAATATTATTTTTTTTTGAAAAAATTCATAATCTTGAGATTTAGAATTAAACTAGATGCCAAATTATGATCAAAATGGCCTCGATATTGACAAACGGTTTAGATTTGACAAAGTTTTGGCAATTTGAAGTCTGGGAATAACATTTCAAAATTGTTAACGGTACCGCCCTATGCTTTTTTTAGACAAAAACGACTAAATTTGTTTGTTTTCAAAAATTTAATAATCTTGAGATGTAGAATTAACTAAATGCCAAATTTTGATCAAAATGACCTCGATATTGACAATCGGTTTATATTTGACAAAGTTGTGGCAATTTGAAGTCTGGGAATGTAATTTCAAAATTGTTAAGGGTGCCCCCTATGCTTTTTTTAGACAAAAACGACTAAATTTGTTTGTTTTCAAAAATTCATAATCTTGAGATTTAGAATTAAACTAGATGCCAAATTATGATCAAAATGGCCTCGATATTGACAAACGGTTTAGATTTGACAAAGTTGTGGCAATTTGAAGTCTGGGAATAACATTTAAAAATTGTTAGCGGTACCGCCCTATGCTTTTTTTAGACAAAAACGACTAAATTTGTTTGTTTCAAAAATTTTATAATCTTGAGATGTAGAATTAACTAGATGCCAAATTATGATCAAAATGGCCTCGATATTGACAATCGGTTTATATTTGACAAAGTTGTGGCAATTTGAAGTCTGGGAATGTCATTACAAAATTGTTAAGGGTGCCCCCTATGCTTTTTTTAGACAAAAACGACTAAATTTGTTTGTTTTCAAAAATTCATAATCTTGAGATGTAGAATTAACTAGATGCCAAATTATGATCAAAATGGCCTAGATATTGACAATCGGTTTATATTTGACAAAGTTGTGTCAATTTGAAGTCTGGGAATGCCATTTTAAAATTGTTAAGGGTGCCCCCTATGCTTTTTTTAGACAAAAACGACTAAATTTGTTTGTTTTCAAAAATTCATAATCTTGAGATGTAGAATTAACTAGATGCCAAATTATGATCAATATGGCCTCGATATTGACAATCGGTTGATCAAAATGGCCTCGATATTGACAATCGGTTTATATTAGACAAAGTTGTGGCAATTTGAAGTCTTGGAATGTTATTTCAAAATTTATAAGGGGACCCTTATGCTTTTTTCGACAAAAAATAAAAAAAATTTTTTTTCAAAAATTCATAATCTCGAGATGTAGAATTAAACTAGATGCCAAATTATGATCAAAATGGCCTCGATATTGACAAACGGTTTAGATTTGACAAAGTTGTGGCAATTTGAAGTCTGGGAATGTCATTTCAAAATTGTTAAGGGTACTCCCCTATGCTTTTTTTAGACAAAAACGACTTAATTTGTTTGTTTTCAAAAATGTATAACTCGAGATGTAGAATTAAACAAGATGCCAAATTATGATCAAAATGGCCTCTATATTGACAATCGTTTTAGATTTGATTATGTTGTGGCAATTTGAAGTCTGGAAATGTCATTTCAAAATTATGCTTTTTTCGACAAAAAATACTACGTTTTTTTTTCAAAAATTCATAGTCTTGAGATGTTGAATTAAACTATATGCCAAATTTTGACCAAAAAGGCCACGATATTGATAATCGGTTAAGATTTGAAAAAGTTGTGGCAATTTGAAGTCTGGGAATGTCATTTCAAAATTCCCCTCTTATGCTTTTTTCGACAAAAAAGAATTTTAGTTTTTTTTTTTTTTTAAAAATTCATAATCTTGAGATTTAGAATTAAACTAGATGCCAAATTATGATCAAAATGGCCTCGATATTGACAATCGGTTTATATTTGACAAAGTTGTGGCAATTTGAAGTCTGGGAATAACATTTCAAAATTGTTAACGGTACCGCCCTATGCTTTTTGAGACAAAAACGACTAAATTTGTTTGTTTTCAAAAATTTTATAATCTTGAGATGTAGAATTAAACAAGATGCCAAATTATGATCAAAATGGCCTCTATAGTGACAATCGTTTTAGATTTGACAAAGTTGTGGCAATTTGAATTCTGGGAATGTCATTTCAAAATTGTTAAGGGTGCCCCCTATGCTTTTTTTAGACAAAAACGACTTAATTTGTTTGCTTTCAAAAATTCATAATCTTGAGATGTAGAATTAACTAGATGCCAAATTATGATCAAAATGGCCTCTATATTGTCAATCGTTTTAGATTTGACAAAGTTGTGCCAATTCGAAGTCTGGGAATGTCATTTCGAAATTGTTAGGGGTGCCCCCAATGCTTTTTTTAGACAAAAACGACTTAATTTGTTTGTTTTCAAAAATTCATAATCTTAAGATGTAGAATTAACTAGATGCCAAATTATGATCAAAATGGCCTCGATATTGACAATCGGTTTATATTTGACAAAGTTGTGGCAATTTGAAGTCTGGGAATGTCATTACAAAATTGTTAAGGGTGCCCCCTATGCTTTTTTTTAGACAAAAACGACTAAATTTGTTTGTTTTCAAAAATTCATAATCTTGAGATGTAGAATTAACTAGATGCCAAATTATGATCAAAATGGCCTCGATATTGATAATCGGTTTATATTTGACAAAGTTGTGTCAATTTGAAGTCTTGGAATGTCATTTCAAAATTGATATTTTTATATAAAAGAGACAAATTTTTTTTTTTTCAAAAATTCATTGTCTGGAAATGTAGAATTAAACTAGATGCCAAATTATAATCAAAAACGCCACAATATTGATAATCGGTTAAGATTTGAAAAAGTTGTGGCAATTTGAAGTCTGGGAATGTCATTTCAAAATTGATAAGGGTAGCCCCTTATGCTTTTTTCGACAAAAAAGACAAATTTTTTATTTTTTTTAAAAATTCATAATCTTGAGGTGTAGAATAAACTAGATGCTTTTTTTTGTTTTCAAAAATTCATGATCTTGAGATGTAGAATTAAACTAGATGCCAAATTATGATCAAAATGGCCTCGATATTGCCAATCGGTTTATATTAGACAAAGTTGTGGCAATTTGAAGTCTTGGAATGTTATTTCAAAATTTATAAGGGTCCCCCCTTATGCTTTTTTCGACAAAAAATAAAAAAAATTTTTTTTCAAAAATTCATAATCTCGAGATGTAGAATTAAACTAGATGCCAAATTATGATCAAAATGGCCTCGATATTGACAAACGGTTTAGATTTGACAAAGTTGTGGCAATTTGAAGTCTGGGAATGTCATTTCAAAATTGTTAAGGGTACTCCCCTATGCTTTTTTTAGACAAAAACGACTTAATTTGTTTGTTTTCAAAAATGTATAACTCGAGATGTAGAATTAAACAAGATGCCAAATTATGATCAAAATGGCCTCTATATTGACAATCGTTTTAGATTTGATTATGTTGTGGCAATTTGAAGTCTGGAAATGTCATTTCAAAATTATGCTTTTTTCGACAAAAAATACTACGTTTTTTTTTTCAAAAATTCATAGTCTTGAGATGTTGAATTAAACTATATGCCAAATTTTGACCAAAAAGGCCACGATATTGATAATCGGTTAAGATTTGAAAAAGTTGTGGCAATTTGAAGTCTGGGAATGTCATTTCAAAATTCCCCTCTTATGCTTTTTTCGACAAAAAAGAATATTAGTTTTTTTTTTTTTAAAAATTCATAATCTTGAGATTTAGAATTAAACTAGATGCCAAATTATGATCAAAATGGCCTCGATATTGACAATCGGTTTATATTTGACAAAGTTGTGGCAATTTGAAGTCTGGGAATAACATTTCAAAATTGTTAACGGTACCGCCCTATGCTTTTTGAGACAAAAACGACTAAATTTGTTTGTTTTCAAAAATTTTATAATCTTGAGATGTAGAATTAAATAAGATGCCAAATTATGATCAAAATGGATTCTATAGTGACAATCGTTTTAGATTTGACAAAGTTGTGGCAATTTGAATTCTGGGAATGTCATTTCAAAATTGTTAAGGGTGCCCCCTATGCTTTTTTTAGACAAAAACGACTTAATTTGTTTGCTTTCAAAAATTCATAATCTTGAGATGTAGAATTAACTAGATGCCAAATTATGATCAAAATGGCCTCTATATTGTCAATCGTTTTAGATTTAACAAAGTTGTGCCAATTCGAAGTCTGGGAATGTCATTTCGAAATTGTTAGGTGTGCCCCCAATGCTTTTTTTAGACAAAAACGACTTAATTTGTTTGTTTTCAAAAATTCATAATCTTAAGATGTAGAATTAACTAGATGCCAAATTATGATCAAAATGGCCTCGATATTGACAATCGGTTTATATTTGACAAAGTTGTGTCAATTTGAAGTCTTGGAATGTCATTTCAAATTATGATCAAAATGGCCTCGATATTGACAATCGTTTTAGATTTGACAATGTTGTGGCAATTTTAAGTCTGGAAATGTCATTTCAAAGTTGTTAAGGGTCCCCCCTTATGCTTTTTTCGACAAAAAATACTAAGTTTTTTTTTTCAAAAATTCATAATCTTGAGATATAGAATTAAACAAGATGCCAAATTATGATCAAAAATGCCACGATATTGATAATCGGTTAAGATTTGAAAAAGTTGTGGCAATTTGAAGTCTGGGAATGTCATTTCAAAATTCCCCTCTTATGCTTTTTTCGACAAAAAAGAATATTATTTTTTTTTTTTTTAAAAATTCATAATCTTGAGATTTAGAATTAAACTAGATGCCAAATTATGATCAAAATGGCCTCGATATTGACAATCGGTTTATATTTGACAAAGTTGTGGCAATTTGAAGTCTGGGAATAACATTTAAAAATTGTTAACGGTACCGCCCTATGCTTTTTGAGACAAAAACGACTTAATTTGTTTGTTTTCAAAAATTTTATAATCTTGAGATGTAGAATTAAACAAGATGCCAAATTATGATCAAAATGGCCTCTATATTGACAATCGTTTTAGATTTGACAAAGTTGTGGCAATTTGAAGTCTGGCAATGTCATTTCAAAATAGTTTAGGGTACCCCCTATGCTTTTTTTAGACAAAAACGACTAAATTTGTTTGTTTTCAAAAATTCATAGTCTTGAAATGTAGAATTAAACTAGATGTTAAATTATGATCAAAATGGCCTCGATATTGAGAAACGGTTTAGATTTGACAAAGTTGTGGCAATTTGAAGTCTTGGAATGTCATTTCAAAATTGATAAGGGTCTCTTATGCTTTTTTCGACAAAAAAGACAAATTATTTTTTATTCAAAAATTAATAGTCTTGAAATGTAGAATTAAACAAGATGCCAAATTATGATCAAAATGGCCTCGATATTGAGAAACGGTTTAGATTTGACTAAGTTGTGGCAATTTGAAGTCTGGGAATGTAATTTCAAAATTATGAAGGGTACCCCCTATGCTTTTTTTAGACAAAAAAGACAACGTTTTTTTTCAAAAATTCATAATCTTGAGATGTAAAATTAAACTAGATGCCAAACTATAATCAAAAACGCCACGATATTGATAATCGTTTTAGATTTGACAAAGTTGTGGCAATTTGAAGTCTGGGAATGTCATTTCAAAATAGTTTAGGGTACCCCCTATGCTTTTTTTAGACAAAAACGACTAAATTATTTTTTATTCAAAAATTAATAGTCTTGAAATGTAGAATTAAACAAGATGCCAAATTATGATCAAAATGGCCTCGATATTGAGAAACGGTTTAGATTTGACAAAGTTGTGGCAATTTGAAGTCTGGGAATGTCATTTCAAAATTCTTAAGGGTGACCCTATGCTTTTTTTAGACAAAAAAGACAACGTTTTTTTTATCAAAAATTCATAATCTTGAGATGTAGAATTAAACTAGATGCCAAATTATAATCAAAAACGCCACGATATTGATAATCGGTTAAGATTTGAAAAAGTTTTGACAATTTGAAGTCTGGGAATGTCATTTCAAAATTGATAAGGGTACCCCTTTATGCTTTTTTCGACAAAAAAGACAAATTTTTTTTTTCAAAAATTCATGATCTTGAGATGTAGGATTAAACTAGATGCCAAATTATGATCAAAAAGGCCACGATATTGATAATCGGTTAAGATTTGAAAAAGTTTTGACAATTTGAAGTCTGGGAATGTCATTTCAAAATTGATAAGGGTACCCCTTTATGCTTTTTTCGACAAAAGAGACAAATTTTTTTTTCTTCAAAAATTCATGATCTTGACATGTAGGATTAAACAAGATGCCAAATTATGATCAAAATGGCCTCTATATTGACAATCGGTTTATATTTGACAAAGTTGTGTCAATTTGAAGTCTTGGAATGTCATTTCAAAATTGATTTTTTTCGACAAAAAAGACAAACTTTTTTTTTTTCAAAAATTCATAATCTTGAGGTATATAATTAAACTAGATGCTTTTTTTTGTTTTCAAAAATGCATGATCTTGAGATGTAGAATTAAACTAGATGCCAAATTATAATCAAAAACGCCACGATATTGATAATCGGTTAAGATTTGAAAAAGTTGTGGCAATTTAAAGTCTGGGAATGTCATTTTATGCTTTTTTCGACAAAAAAGACAAATTTTTTTTTTCTCAAAAATATAATTAAACTAGATGCTTTTTTTTGTTTTCAAAAATGCATGATCTTGAGATGTAGAATTAAACTAGATGCCAAATTATAATCAAAAACGCCACGATATTGATAATCGGTTAAGATTTGAAAAAGTTGTGGCAATTTAAAGTCTGGGAATGTCATTTCAAAATTTATAAGGGTACCCCCTTATGCTTTTTCGAAAAAAAAGAAAATTTTTATTTTTTTTATAAAATTCATAATCTTGAGGTGTAGAATTAAACTAGACGCTTTTTTTGTTTTCAAAAATTTATGATCTTGAGTTGTAGAATTAAACTAGATGCCAAATTATGATCAAAATGGCCTCGATATTGAGAAACGGTTTAGATTTGACTAAGTTGTGGCAATTTGAAGTCTGGGAATGTCATTTCAAAATTGGATAGGGTACCCCCTATGTTTTTTTTAGACAAAAAAGACAACGTTTTTTTTTCAAAAATTCATAATCTTGAGATGTAGAATTAAACTAGATGCCAAATTATAATCAAAAACGCCACGATATTGATAATCGGTTTAGATTTGAAAAAGTTTTGACAATTTGATGTCTGGGAATGTCATTTCAAAATTGATAAGGGTACCCCTTTATGCTTTTTTCGACAAAAAAGACAAATTTTTTTTTTTCAAAAATTCATGATCTTGAGATGTAGGATTAAACTAGATGCCAAATTATGATCAAAAAGGCCACGATATTGATAATCGGTTAAGATTTGAAAAAGTTTTGACAATTTGAAGTCTGGGAATGTCATTTCAAAATTGATAAGGGTACCCCTTTATGCTTTTTTCGACAAAAGAGACAAATTTTTTTTTTCTTCAAAAATTCATGATCTTGAGATGTAGGATTAAACAAGATGCCAAATTATGATCAAAATGGCCTCTATATTGACAATCGGTTTATATTTGACAAAGTTGTGTCAATTTGAAGTCTTGGAATGTCATTTCAAAATTGATTTTTTTCGACAAAAAAGAAAAACTTTTTTTTTTTCAAAAATTCTTAATCTTGAGACGTAGACATAAATTAGATGCCAAATTATAATCAAAAACGCCACGATATTGATAATCGGTTAAGATTTGAAAAAGTTGTGGCAATTTAAAGTCTGGGAATGTCATTTTATGCTTTTTTCGACAAAAAAGACAAATTTTTTTTCTCAAAAATTCATAATCTTGAGGTATATAATTAAACTAGATGCTTTTTTTTTTTTTTTTTTGTTTTCAAAAATGCATGATCTTGAGATGTAGAATTAAACTAGATGCCAAATTATAATCAAAAACGCCACGATATTGATAATCGGTTAAGATTTGAAAAAGTTGTGGCAATTTAAAGTCTGGGAATGTCATTTCAAAATTGATAAGGGTCCCCCTTATGCTTCTTTCGACAAAAAAAACTAAGTTTTTTTTTTCAAAAATTCATAATCTTGAGATGTAGAATTAAACTAGATGCCAAATTATAATCAAAAACGCCACGATATTGATAATCGTTTTAGATTTGAAAAAGTTGTGGCAATTTGAAGTCTGGGAATGTCATTTCAAAATTGATTATGCTTATGCTTTTTTTAGACAAAAACGACTAAATTTGTTTGTTTTCAAAAATTTTATAAACTTGAGATGTAGAATTAAACTAGATGCCAAATTATGATCAAAAAGGCTTCGATATTGACAATCGGTTTAGATTGGACAAAAATGTGGCAATTTGAAGTCTGGGAATAACATTTCAAAATTGTTTACGGTACCCGCCTGGGCTATTTTTTTAGACAAAAACGACTAAATTTGGTTGTTTTCAAAAATTTTATAATCTTGAGATGAAGAATTAAACAAAATGCTAAATTATGATCAAAATGGCCTCTATATTGACAATCGGCTTATATTGAACAAAGTTGTGGCAATTTGAAGTCTGGGAATGTCATTTCAAAATTGATAAGGGTACCCCCTTATGCTTTTTCGAAAAAAAAGAAAATTTTTTTTTTTTATAAAATTCATAATCTTGAGGTGTAGAATTAAACTAGACGCTTTTTTTGTTTTCAAAAATTCATGATCTTGAGTTGTAGAATTAAACTAGATGCCAAATTATGATCAAAAATGGCCTCGATATTGACAATCGGTTTATACTAGACAAAGTTGTGGCAATTTGAAGTCTTGGAATGTCATTTCAAAATTGATTAGGGTCCCCTCTTATGCTTTTTTCGACAAAAAAGAAATTATTTTTTTTTTTTAAAAAATTCATAATCTTGAGATTTAGAATTAAACTAGATGCCAAATTATGATCAAAATGGCCTCGATATTGAGAAACGGTTTAGATTTGACTAAGTTGTGGCAATTTGAAGTCTGGGAATGTCATTTCAAAATTCTTAAGGGTACCCCCCTATGCTTTTTTTAGACAAAAAAGACTAAGTTTATTTTCAAAAATTCATAATCTTGAGATGTAGAATTAAACAAGATGCCAAATTATGATCAAAATGGCCTCGATATTGACAAACGGTTTAGATTTGACAAAGTTGTGGCAATTTGAAGTCTGGGAATGTCATTTTAAAATTCTTAAGGGTACCCCCCTATGCTTTTTTTAGACAAAAAAGACAACGTTTTTTTCAAAAATTCATAATCTTGAGATGTAGAATTAAACTAGATGCCAAACTATAATCAAAAACGCCACGATATTGATCGGTTAAGATTTGAAAAAGTTTTGACAATTTGAAGTCTGGGAATGTCATTTCAAAATTGATAAGGGTACCCCTTTATGCTTTTTTCGACAAAAAAGACAATTTTTTTTTTTCAAAAATTCATGATCTTGAGATTTAGGATTAAACTAGATGCCAAATTATAATCAAAATGGCCTCGATATTGACAATCGGTTTATATTAGACAAAGTTGTGGCAATTTGAAGTCTTGGAATGTTATTTCAAAATTTATAAAGGTCCCCCCTTATGCTTCTTTCGACAAAAAAAACTAAGTTTTTTTTTCAAAAATTCATAATCTTGAGATGTAGAATTAAACTAGATGTCAAATTATGATCAAAAAGGCAACGATATTGATAATCGGTTAAGATTTGAAAAAGTTGTGGCAATTTGAAGTCTGGGAATGTCATTTCAAAATTGATTAGGGTACCCTTTTATGCTTTTTAAGCCAAAAAAAATCTCAAATTTTTTTTTCAAAAGTTAGTAAACTTGAGATGTAGAATTAAACTAGATGCCAAATTATGATCAAAAAGGCTTCGAAATTGACAATCGGTTCAGATTGGACAAAAATGTGGCAATTTGAAGTCTGGGAATAACATTTCAAAATTATTAACGGTACCCCCCTATGCTTTTTTTTAGACAACAACGACTTAATTTGTTTGTTTTCAAAAATTTTATAATCTTGAGATGTAGAATTAAACAAGATGCCAAATTATGATCAAAATGGCCTCTATATTGACAATCGTTTTAGATTTGACAAAGTTGTGGCAATTTGAAGTCTGGGAATGTCATTTCAAAATAGTTAAGGGTACCCCCTATGCTTTTTTTAGACAAAAACGACTTAATTTGTTTGTTTTCAAAAATTCATAGTCTTGAAATGTAGAATTAAACTAGATGTAAAATTATGATCAAAATGGCCTCGATATTGAGAAACGGTTTAGATTTGACAAAGTTGTGGCAATTTGAAGTCTTGGAATGTCATTTCAAAATTGATAAGGGTCTCTTATGCTTTTTTCGACAAAAAAGACAAATTATTTTTTATTCAAAAATTAATAGTCTTGAAATGTAGAATTAAACAAGATGCCAAATTATGATCAAAATGGCCTCGATATTGAGAAACGGTTTAGATTTGACTAAGTTGTGGCAATTTGAAGTCTGGGAATGTCATTTCAAAATTCTTAAGGGTACCCCCTATGCTTTTTTTAGACAAAAAAGACAACGTTTTTTTTTCAAAAATTCATAATCTTGAGATGTAGAATTAAACTAGATGCCAAATTATAATCAAAAACGCCACGATATTGATAATCGGTTAAGATTTGAAAAAGTTTTGACAATTTGAAGTCTGGGAATGTCATTTCAAAATTGATAAGGGTACCCCTTTATGCTTTTTTCGACAAAAAAGACAAATTTTTTTTTTTCAAAAATTCATGATCTTGAGATGTAGGATTAAACTAGATGCCAAATTATGATCAAAAAGGCCACAATATTGATAATCGGTTAAGATTTGAAAAAGTTTTGACAATTTGAAGTCTGGGAATGTCATTTCAAAATTGATAAGGGTACCCCTTTATGCTTTTTTCGACAAAAGAGACAAATTTTTTTTTTTCAAAAATTCATGATCTTGAGATGTAGGATTAAACAAGATGCCAAATTATGATCAAAATGGCCTCTATATTGACAATCGGTTTATATTTGACAAAGTTGTGTCAATTTGAAGTCTTGGAATGTCATTTCAAAATTGATTTTTGTCGACAAAAAAGACAAACTTTTTTTTTTCAAAAATTCTTAATCTTGAGACGTAGACATAAATTAGATGCCAAATTATAATCAAAAACGCCACGATATTGATAATCGGTTAAGATTTGAAAAAGTTGTGGCAATTTAAAGTCTGGGAATGTCATTTTATGCTTTTTTCGACAAAAAAGACAAATTTTTTTTTTCTCAAAAATTCATAATCTTGAGGTATATAATTAAACTAGATGCTTTTTTTTGTTTTCAAAAATGCATGATCTTGAGATGTAGAATTAAACTAGATGCCAAATTATAATCAAAAATGCCACGATATTGATAATCGGTTAAGATTTGAAAAAGTTGTGGCAATTTAAAGTCTGGGAATGTCATTTCAAAATTGATAAGGGTCCCCCCTTATGCTTCTTTCGACAAAAAAAACTAAGTTTTTTTTTTCAAAAATTCATAATCTTGAGATGTAGAATTAAACTAGATGCCAAATTATAATCAAAAACGCCACGATATTGATAATCGTTTTAGATTTGAAAAAGTTGTGGCAATTTGAAGTCTGGGAATGTCATTTCAAAATTGATTATGCTTATGCTTTTTTTAGACAAAAACGACTAAATTTGTTTGTTTTCAAAAATTTTATAAACTTGAGATGTAGAATTAAACTAGATGCCAAATTATGATCAAAAAGGCTTCGATATTGACAATCGGTTTAGATTGGACAAAAATGTGGCAATTTGAAGTCTGGGAATAACATTTCAAAATTGTTTACGGTACCCGCCTAGGCTATTTTTTAGACAAAAACGACTAAATTTGGTTGTTTTCAAAAATTTTATAATCTTGAGATGAAGAATTAAACAAGATGCTAAATTATGATCAAAATGGCCTCTATATTGACAATCGGCTTATATTGAACAAAGTTGTGGCAATTTGAAGTCTGGGAATGTCATTTCAAAATTGATAAGGGTACCCCCTTATGCTTTTTCGAAAAAAAAGAAAATTTGTTTTTTTCAAAAATTCATGATCTTGAAATGTAGGATTAAACTAGATGCCAAATTATTATCAAAAAGGCCACGATATTGATAATCGGTTAAGATTTGAAAAAGTTTTGACAATTTGAAGTCTGGGAATGTCATTTCAAAATTGATAAGGGTACCCCCTTATGCTTTTTCGAAAAAAAAAGAAAATTTTTTTTTTCAAAAATTCATGATCTTGAGGTGTAGAATTAAACTAGACGCTTTTTTTGTTTTCAAAAATTCATGATCTTGAGTTGTAGAATTAAACTAGATGCCAAATTATGATCAAAATGGCCTCGATATTGAGAAACGGTTTAGATTTGACTAAGTTGTGGCAATTTGAAGTCTGGGAATGTCATTTCAAAATTGATAAGGGTCTCTTATGCTTTTTTCGACAAAAAAGACAAATTATTTTTTATTCAAAAATTAATAGTCTTGAAATGTAGAATTAAACAAGATGCCAAATTATGATCAAAATGGCCTCGATATTGAGAAACGGTTTAGATTTGACTAAGTTGTGGCAATTTGAAGTCTGGGAATGTCATTTCAAAATTCTTAAGGGTACCCCCTATGCTTTTTTTAGACAAAAAAGACAACGTTTTTTTTTTCAAAAATTCTTAATCTTGAGATGTAGAATTAAACTAGATGCCAAATTATAATCAAAAACGCCACGATATTGATAATCGGTTAAGATTTGAAAAAGTTTTGACAATTTGAAGTCTGGGAATGTCATTTCAAAATTGATAAGGGTACCCCCTTATGCTTTTTTCGACAAAAAAGACAAATTTTTTTTTTCAAAAATTCATGATCTTGAGATGTAGGATTAAACTAGATGCCAAATTATGATCAAAAAGGCCACGATATTGATAATCGGTTAAGATTTGAAAAAGTTTTGACAATTTGAAGTCTGGGAATGTCATTTCAAAATTGATAAGGGTACCCCTTTATGCTTTTTTCGACAAAAGAGACAAATTTTTTTTTTTCAAAAATTCATGATCTTGAGATGTAGGATTAAACAAGATGCCAAATTATGATCAAAATGGCCTCTATATTGACAATCGGTTTATATTTGACAAAGTTGTGTCAATTTGAAGTCTTGGAATGTCATTTCAAAATTGATTTTTTTCGACAAAAAAGACAAACTTTTTTTTTTTCAAAAATTCTTAATCTTGAGACGTAGACATAAATTAGATGCCAAATTATAATCAAAAACACCACGATATTGATAATCGGTTAAGATTTGAAAAAGTTGTGGCAATTTAAAGTCTGGGAATGTCATTTTATGCTTTTTTCGACAAAAAAGACAAATTTTTTTTTTCTCAAAAATTCATAATCTTGAGGTATATAATTAAACTAGATGCTTTTTTTTGTTTTCAAAAATGCATGATCTTGAGATGTAGAATTAAACTAGATGCCAAATTATAATCAAAAACGCCACGATATTGATAATCGGTTAAGATTTGAAAAAGTTGTGGCAATTTAAAGTCTGGGAATGTCATTTCAAAATTGATAAGGGTCCCCCCTTATGCTTCTTTCGACAAAAAAAACTAAGTTTTTTTTTTCAAAAATTCATAATCTTGAGATGTAGAATTAAACTAGATGCCAAATTATAATCAAAAACGCCACGATATTGATAATCGTTTTAGATTTGAAAAAGTTGTGGCAATTTGAAGTCTGGGAATGTCATTTCAAAATTGATTATGCTTATGCTTTTTTTAGACAAAAACGACTAAATTTGTTTGTTTTCAAAAATTTTATAAACTTGAGATGTAGAATTAAACTAGATGCCAAATTATGATCAAAAAGGCTTCGATATTGACAATCGGTTTAGATTGGACAAAAATGTGGCAATTTGAAGTCTGGGAATAACATTTCAAAATTGTTTACGGTACCCGCCTGGGCTATTTTTTAGACAAAAACGACTAAATTTGGTTGTTTTCAAAAATTTTATAATCTTGAGATGAAGAATTAAACAAGATGCTAAATTATGATCAAAATGGCCTCTATATTGACAATCGGCTTATATTGAACAAAGTTGTGGCAATTTGAAGTCTGGGAATGTCATTTCAAAATTGATAAGGGTACCCCCTTATGCTTTTTCGAAAAAAAAGAAAATTTTTTTTTTTTAATAAAATTCATAATCTTGAGGTGTAGAATTAAACTAGACGCTTTTTTTGTTTTCAAAAATTCATGATCTTGAGTTGTAGAATTAAACTAGATGCCAAATTATGATCAAAAATGGCCTCGATATTGACAATCGGTTTATACTAGACAAAGTTGTGGCAATTTGAAGTCTGGGAATGTCATTTCAAAATTCTTAAGGGTACCCCCCTATGCTTTTTTTAGACAAAAAAGACTAAGTTTATTTTCAAAAATTCATAATCTTGAGATGTAGAATTAAACTAGATGCCAAATTATGATCAAAATGGCCTCGATATTGACAAACGGTTTAGATTTGACAAAGTTGTGGCAATTTGAAGTCTGGGAATGTCATTTCAAAATTGATAAGGGTACCCCCTTATGCTTTTTTCGACAAAACAGACTAAGTTTTTTTTCAAAAATTCATAGGCTTGAGATGTAGAGTTAAACTAGATGCCAAATTATGATCAAAAAGGACACGATATTGATAATCGGTTAAGATTGGAAAAAGTTGTGGCAATTTGAAGTCTGCGAATGTCATTTCAAAAAATTGTACCCCCTTATGCTTTTTCGAAAAAAAAGAAAATTTTTTTTTTTCAAAAATTCATGATCTTGAGGTGTAGAATTAAACTAGACGCTTTTTTTGTTTTCAAAAATTCATGATCTTGAGTTGTAGAATTAAACTAGATGCCAAATTATGATCAAAATGGCCTCGATATTGAGAAACGGTTTAGATTTGACTAAGTTGTGGCAATTTGAAGTCTGGGAATGTCATTTCAAAATTGATAAGGGTCTCTTATGCTTTTTTCGACAAAAAAGACAAATTATTTTTTATTCAAAAATTAATAGTCTTGAAATGTAGAATTAAACAAGATGCCAAATTATGATCAAAATGGCCTCGATATTGAGAAACGGTTTAGATTTGACTAAGTTGTGGCAATTTGAAGTCTGGGAATGTCATTTCAAAATTCTTAAGGGTACCCCCTATGCTTTTTTTAGACAAAAAAGACAACGTTTTTTTTTTTCAAAAATTCTTAATCTTGAGATGTAGAATTAAACTAGATGCCAAATTATAATCAAAAACGCCACGATATTGATAATCGGTTAAGATTTGAAAAAGTTTTGACAATTTGAAGTCTGGGAATGTCATTTCAAAATTGATAAGGGTACCCCTTTATGCTTTTTTCGACAAAAAAGACAAATTTTTTTTTTCAAAAATTCATGATCTTGAGATGTAGGATTAAACTAGATGCCAAATTATGATCAAAAAGGCCACGATATTGATAATCGGTTAAGATTTGAAAAAGTTTTGACAATTTGAAGTCTGGGAATGTCATTTCAAAATTGATAAGGGTACCCCTTTATGCTTTTTTCGACAAAAGAGACAAATTTTTTTTTTTCAAAAATTCATGATCTTGAGATGTAGGATTAAACAAGATGCCAAATTATGATCAAAATGGCCTCTATATTGACAATCGGTTTATATTTGACAAAGTTGTGTCAATTTGAAGTCTTGGAATGTCATTTCAAAATTGATTTTTTTCGACAAAAAAGACAAACTTTTTTTTTTCAAAAATTCTTAATCTTGAGACGTAGACATAAATTAGATGCCAAATTATAATCAAAAACACCACGATATTGATAATCGGTTAAGATTTGAAAAAGTTGTGGCAATTTAAAGTCTGGGAATGTCATTTTATGCTTTTTTCGACAAAAAAGACAAATTTTTTTTTTCTCAAAAATTCATAATCTTGAGGTATATAATTAAACTAGATGCTTTTTTTTGTTTTCAAAAATGCATGATCTTGAGATGTAGAATTAAACTAGATGCCAAATTATAATCAAAAACGCCACGATATTGATAATCGGTTAAGATTTGAAAAAGTTGTGGCAATTTAAAGTCTGGGAATGTCATTTCAAAATTGATAAGGGTCCCCCCTTATGCTTCTTTCGACAAAAAAAACTAAGTTTTTTTTTTCAAAAATTCATAATCTTGAGATGTAGAATTAAACTAGATGCCAAATTATAATCAAAAACGCCACGATATTGATAATCGTTTTAGATTTGAAAAAGTTGTGGCAATTTGAAGTCTGGGAATGTCATTTCAAAATTGATTATGCTTATGCTTTTTTTAGACAAAAACGACTAAATTTGTTTGTTTTCAAAAATTTTATAAACTTGAGATGTAGAATTAAACTAGATGCCAAATTATGATCAAAAAGGCTTCGATATTGACAATCGGTTTAGATTGGACAAAAATGTGGCAATTTGAAGTCTGGGAATAACATTTCAAAATTGTTTACGGTACCCGCCTGGGCTATTTTTTAGACAAAAACGACTAAATTTGGTTGTTTTCAAAAATTTTATAATCTTGAGATGAAGAATTAAACAAGATGCTAAATTATGATCAAAATGGCCTCTATATTGACAATCGGCTTATATTGAACAAAGTTGTGGCAATTTGAAGTCTGGGAATGTCATTTCAAAATTGATAAGGGTACCCCCTTATGCTTTTTCGAAAAAAAAGAAAATTTTTTTTTTTTAATAAAATTCATAATCTTGAGGTGTAGAATTAAACTAGACGCTTTTTTTGTTTTCAAAAATTCATGATCTTGAGTTGTAGAATTAAACTAGATGCCAAATTATGATCAAAAATGGCCTCGATATTGACAATCGGTTTATACTAGACAAAGTTGTGGCAATTTGAAGTCTGGGAATGTCATTTCAAAATTCTTAAGGGTACCCCCCTATGCTTTTTTTAGACAAAAAAGACTAAGTTTATTTTCAAAAATTCATAATCTTGAGATGTAGAATTAAACTAGATGCCAAATTATGATCAAAATGGCCTCGATATTGACAAACGGTTTAGATTTGACAAAGTTGTGGCAATTTGAAGTCTGGGAATGTCATTTCAAAATTCTTAAGGGTAATCCCCTATGCTTTTTTTAGACAAAATCGACTAAATTTGTTTGTTTTCCAAAATTAATAACTCGAGATGTAGAATTAAACAAGATGCCAAATTATGATCAAAAAGGCCTCGATATTGACAATCGTTTTAGATTTGACAATGTTGTGGCAATTTTAAGTCTGGAAATGTCATTTCAAAATTGTTTAGGGTCCCCCCTTATGCTTTTTTCGACAAAAAAAACTAAGTTTTTTTTTTCAAAAATTCATAATCTTGTGATGTAGAATTAAACTAGATGCCAAATTATGATCAAAAAGGCAACGATATTGATAATCGGTTAAGATTTAAAAAAGTTGTGGCAATTTAAAGTCTGGGAATGTCATTTAAAAATTGATTAGGGTACCTTTTTATGCTTTTTAAGCCAAAAAAATACTCAAATTTTTTTTTCAAAAGTTAATAAACTTGAGATGTAGAATTAAACTAGATGCCAAATTATGATCAAAAAGGCTTCGATATTGACAATCGGTTTAGATTGGACAAAAATGTGGCAATTTGAAGTCTGGGAATAACATTTCAAAATTATTAACGGTACCCCCCTATGCTTTTTTTTAGACAAAAGCGACTAAATTTGTTTGTTTTCAAAAATGTTATAATCTTGAGATGTAGAATTAACTAAGATGCCAAATTATGATCAAAATGGCCTCTATATTGACAATCGTTTTAGATTTGACAAAGTTGTGGCAATTTGAAGTCTGGGAATGTCATTTCAAAATTGTTAAGGGTACCCTCTATGCTTTTTTAGACAAAAACGACTTAATTTGTTTGTTTTCAAAAATTCATAGTCTTGAAATGTAGAATTAAACTAGATGTTAAATTATGATCAAAATGGCCTCGATATTGAGAAACGGTTTAGATTTGACAAAGTTGTGGCAATTTGAAGTCTTGGAATGTCATTTCCAAATTCTTAAGGGTACCCCCCTATGCTTTTTTTAGAGAAAAAAAAATTAGTTTTTTTTCAAAAATTCATAATCTTGAGGTGTAGAATTAAACTAGATTCTTTTTTTGTTTTCAAAAATTCATGATCTTGAGTTGTAGAATTAAACTATATGCCAAATTATAATCAAAAACGCCACGATATTGATAATCGGTTAAGATTTGAAAAAGTTGTAGCAATTTGAAGTCTGGGAATGTCATTTCAAAATTAGTAAGAGTACCCCCTTATGCTTTTTCGACAAAAAAGACAAATTTTTTTTTTTAAAAATTCATAATCTTGAGATGTAGAATTAAACTAGATCCTTTTTTTGTTTTCAAAAATTCATGATCTTGAGATGTAGAATTAAACTAGATGCCAAATTATGATCAAAATGGTCTCGATATTGACAATCGGTTTATATTAGACAAAGTTGTGGCAATTTGAAGTCTTGGAATGTCATTTCAAAATTGATTAGAGTCCCCCCTTATGCTTTTTTCGACAAAAAAGAATATTATTTTTTTTTTCAAAAATTCATAATCTTGAGATTTAGAATTAAACTAGATGCCAAATTATGATCAAAATGGCCTCGATATTGACAAACGGTTTAGATTTGACAAAGTTGTGGCAATTTGAAGTCTGGGAATAACATTTCAAAATTGTTAACGGTACCGCCCTATGCTTTTTTTAGACAAAAACGACTAAATTTGTTTGTTTTCAAAAATTCATAATCTTGAGATGAAGAATTAAACTAGATGCTTTTTTTTGTTTTCAAAAATTCATTATCTTGAGGTGTAGAATTAAACTAGATGCCAAATTATGATCAAAATGGCCTCGATATTAACAATCGGTTTATATTAGACAAAGTTGTGGCAATTTGAAGTCTGGGAATGTCATTTCAAAATTGATAAGGGTACCCCCTTATGCTTTTTTCGACAAAAAAGACTAAGTTTTTTTTCAAAAATTCATAATCTTGATATATAGAATTAAACTAGATGCCAAATTATGATCAAAATGGCCTCGATATTGATAATCGGTTAAGATTTGAAAAAGTTGTGGCAATTTGAAGTCTGGGAATGTCATTTCAAAATTGATAAGGGTACCCCCTTATGCTTTTTCGAAAAAAAAAACAAATTTTTTTTTTTTCAAAAATTCATAATCTTGCGATGTAGAATTTAACTAGATGCTTTTTTTGTTTTCAAAATGGCCTCGATATTGGCAATCGGTTTATATTTGACAATGTTGTGGCAATTTAAAGTCTGGGAATGTCATTTCAAAATTGATAAGGGTACACCCTTATGCTTTTTTCGACAAAAAAGACTAAGTTTTTTTTCAAAAATTTATAATCTTGAGATGTAGAATTAAACTAGATGCCAAATTATGATCAAAATCGCCTCGATATTGAGAAACGGTTTAGATTTGACAAAGTTGTGGCAATTTGAAGTCTGGGAATGTCATTTCAAAATTCTTAAGGATACCCCCCTATGCTTTTTTCGACAAAAAAGACTAAGTTTATTTTTCAAAAATTCATAATCTTGAGATGTAGAATTAAACTAGATGCCAAATTATAATCAAAAACGCCACGATATTGATAATCGGTTAAGATTAGAAAAAGTTGTGGCAAATTTGAAGTCTGGGAATTGTTAAGTCACAAATAATGCAATATATACACACAAAACAAATTATGTAATACAAACACACAAACTATGTAACAAAACAGAATACACAAAATTCATATACATTAGGGCAGGTCAAACACACTACATGAGCACATTTGCTGACTTAGTCATTCTGCACATTCGGCAGTATGTCAGTCCGCCAGCGGTGACGCTTTCTGCTGACTATGCGATCGACACTCAGAGTGCAGCAAACCGTCATATCTGCTGACCGATGGCCCACTTTCAACACACTGCATATCCAATAATTAGTAATAAGCATATTTTATCACCAATTGTTACCTATAAATAATCATGCATTATATCAATAAAATTAGTCTAGATCAGAACCCCACCAGTGGTAATTCTTTCTTTACTCGTCTTACTAGACCAGAACCCTACCAAAGGTAATTCTGGCTCTAGTCAACCTCTCCGATAAGTCCAACTAGTTCAAGTGCTAGTTGCGACGACACACCCGAATACAGTTTATGTGCTGTCATTCAACTAAATCAATCCCTATATCCTTTTGGATAAACATTTTGGTGACCCCGACGGTTGGCGGTCCTTCCCGGCAGCAAGAATATAGTCAGAAGAACTTATCTTGCACGGTCAAAAGGATACGCAACCACATATCCTTAGAAACAAAAAGGACACAGATCCTTTACGTCAAAAAGGACACACATCAGATCCTTCAAAACAAAAAGGACACGCAACCACATATCCTTAGAAACAAAAAGGACACAGATCCTTTACGTCAAAAGGACACGCATCAGATCCTTCAAAACAAAAAGGACACAGATCCTTTACGTCAAAAGGACACGCATCATATCCTTCAAAGCAAAAAGGACTTGCATCAGATCCTTCAAGCCATCAACACCACATCAAGATCACATAAATTGATCACTTGGCCAGGTTTTGAACACAAAAATGGCCAATCGCAACTTCGAAGCGCTGCTCCATGAGCAGCAACAGGCTTTCGATAGTCTACAACAGTTGATTAGCAACTTTAAAAAGGATGGCAACGAGCGCAAGGCAAAAGAAGGATACTATGCCAAGTTAAGAGATCGATTGGACGAAGTTTGGAATCAAATTAATTCCAACCACGTCTTGATCCTACAAACCGAACAACTTGCCGCCGAAGACAGCTATTTCCCTACACATCAACAAATCGAGCAAAGCTATTCCAAGTACCGTGAAATATTCACTCTTGGTCAGAAGCAAGGTCTCGCTCAGTTGCTTCCGCATTCAAGCAAAGCAGCAGGAATTATAGAGGGCTCAATGGCAACGTTAAATGTTCCATCCAGATCCACGACAGGAAGAAGCTCGAGCCTCGAGCGACCTCAAAGACTCCACACAACAGCTAACCAATCGCAGCATTCACCGTCTCCGCAAAGTATCCTGATTCGAAAAATAAACAATCGACTCAAGGACTTTGAATATATGATGAATGAATTGACGTCTCAATCACCAGAAACTAAGCACATAATAGAGTTGGTGCGCAACAATCTGCAACCAATTGAAGAGCTCCATAATCAATTAATGGATAGCGATTCGGAGGCAGAAGAAATTGGTTACGATCCAGCCCGTTTCCTACAAGCTCGTAGCAAGCTTACGTCATACATTATGACATATCAAGATTCACGACCACAGCACACATCAGCTGCTAGGTCTCCGGCACCAGCCGTGCGATTACCGAGCATAGAAATTCCGAAGTTCAATGGGGACATACTCAAATGGACCCAGTTCTTTGACTTGTTTTCATGCATGGTGCACGAGGCAAATATGCCCAAGGTCCAAAAGATGTGGTATCTAAAAACCACACTAACTGGCGAGGCAGAAAGATTGATACGACATATCGATCTTAAGGAAGAAAACTATTTGAGCGCATGGGAAATATTGATGGATGAGTACAATAACCCCAGAGACGTGGCAAATACGGTATTAAACCGTTTCCTGTTCCAAAACATAAACAATGACGATGCTAAGTCATTAAAGGAACTCTACATTACCACAATTGAATCCCTCGCATCTCTTAAGGGGTTAGGAATAGATACAGCCACCTGGGATCCGATTCTGATCGCCATTCTACGGAATAAATTGGACGTCACAAACAGAACTCTCTATGAGCAGTCTCTGGGAGGCTCGAAGGACATACAAGTCTTAGACACCATGCTCCAATTCCTAGAGCAACGAGTAAGGGTGTTAGGCGCTGGAAAAAGGACTCAAGGATCAAGGAAGGAATCAAAGGACACCACATGTGCCTCTGCGGCGTCAGGAAAGGCACCATGTTGCCTGTACTGCAAGAAGGCTAATCATTTACTATTCAGATGCGATGATTTTCGGGCCAAATCTGTGTCCGAAAGATTGAACTGGGTTCAAAGGCAAAAATTGTGCGTCAACTGTTTCAGACATGACCACAAGGCGAATGCATGCCAAGGCCGCACTTGTTTCAAATGTAACAAAAAACACAATACTTTGTTGCACTTGGAAACCACACCTTCCGGACATCCACATTCACCAGCTGTAGGTTCAGCTTGCACCAGCAGTTATAATCTGTTGGCCACCGCAAAGGTGACCGTAAAAGGAAATAACGGACAATCCGGCAATTTTAGAGCACTTTTAGACTCAGGGTCACAAATAAATTTGATCTCTGAGCGCTTGGCATCAATGCTATCACTCAAAATACACAACACCAAACTCCGCATAGAAGGAATTGGAGGACACTCGAAAACCAGCACGTCCCGAGTAAATGTGCTACTGAAATCACTTCACAGTGGTTTTACACAAAGGATCGAAGCTTTCGTCCTACCACACATCATTGCCGACCAACCTGCACATGCATTTAATCCAACAAATTGGGAATTCCCCAACAATATACCATTGGCGGACCCTCAATTCGACAAGCCAGGAAAAATAGACATGCTCATTGGTGCTGAGCATTACTACTCGATGCTGCTTCCAAATCAACATAAGATTCGGCCCGGAGGACCAGTACTTCAAAACACGGAACTTGGATGGGTCGTCGCTGGAAAACTGAACTCCGAGAACAAGGCATCCCGCATATGTGCAGTCGCAACGAACGAAGAAACGAATGCACTAATGGAACGGTTCTGGACACTGGATAGTATGGAAGGCAAAGAAAGGCATCGTACACCTATTGAGGCCCACTGCGAAAAACACTTCGTGAAAAATCTCCAATTGGCATCAGATGGCAAGTTCATTGTTAAACTTCCATTTGCCGAAGACCCTTCAGCCCTGGGAGCCTCTCTTGAAACTGCTACTAAAAGATTTCTGGCACTGGAACGCAGAACCACGGCTGAAACATGGAAAGGTTACGTGGATTTTATGAATGAATACGAAGAGCTGGGACACATGAAACAAGTGACATCACAACAAATTCCAGAGGGTCACTATTTCATCCCGCATCACTGTGTGCTGAAACCTGAGAGCACCACAACCAAACTACGAGTCGTTTTTGACGCATCATGCAAAACATCGACTGGGAAGTCTCTGAATGATATTTTACACTCAGGGCCCACTGTTCAGAGTGATTTAATGTCGATTTTACTCCGCTTCAGGACCCATAAATACGTTTTCACATCAGACATTGAAAAGATGTACCGCCAAGTATGGATCAATCCAGCTGACCAGTTCCATCAAATGATTGTATGGAGAAGAAACTCAGCTGAAGACATTCGCTACTATCGCCTAAAGACTGTCACATATGGAACAACGTCAGCTCCGTTTCTGGCCACCAAGTGCTTGGACCATTTAGCCATACAGAATAAGGACAAATACTTATTAGGATCATCAGCACTGAAGGAGGACTTTTATGTGGACGACGTTCTAACTGGAGCAGATTCAATCGCTGAGGCGATTCAAATTCAACAGGAGTTGATCAAAATATTGCAACCTTCAGGATTCAAACTTCGCAAATGGTGCTCAAACGATGAGCATCTTCTACAAGGAGTCTCTAAGGAAGACATCGTCAGCAATGTGACACTAGGCGAAACATTTGAGCACTACAGTATCAAAACACTTGGCCTTATCTGGATGCCCAAAAAGGACCAGCTTTGTGGCCGAACGCAAAGCAGCCAAGCCGCACGGATTACAAAGAGAGTAGTATGCTCAGAACTGGCTCAGATCTTTGACCCACTAGGATTGTTTGCTCCAGTAGTGGTCAAGGCAAAAATCTTCATGCAACGTCTTTGGGAAACAAAACTGGACTGGGATGACGAATTGCCAACACACCTTCAAAACGAATGGAAGGACTACCGTGAGGATATGCAGGCACTTAACACGATGCAGGTTCCCAGGCACGTCTATGATGGCAAAACTCCTGTAACCAGGGAACTTCATACATTTGTTGAT
Source organism: Drosophila maculinotata (assembly GCA_035045305.1). NCBI lineage: Eukaryota > Metazoa > Arthropoda > Insecta > Diptera > Drosophilidae > Drosophila > Drosophila maculinotata. The sequence goes on from JAWNPD010000236.1 coordinate 873,766, forward strand.
GCCTCGGAACGAGCATATGGAGCGGCAGTTTATGTGCGAGCCACCTACAAAAACAAACAAATCTCAGTTCGCCTGCTGTGCTCAAAGTCTCGTGTGGCACCCACAGCCAAGCAATCACTTCCTCGGCTAGAATTGTGCGCAGCACTCCTCGGTGCAGACCTCGCCGACAGAGTTCGCAAGGATCTTCATATGCACCCAGAGACAGTAGCAGGTTTTTACTGGACTGATTCTACAGTGGTACTGGCCTGGATAAACGCAGCTGCCTCTACATACCACACATTTGTGGCAAATCGAATAGCCAAAATCCAAGCGCTAACAAACCAAACTCAATGGAGACATGTATCATCGGCAAATAATGCAGCTGACGTGCTGTCAAGAGGAATCTCAGCACGGCGATTGGCAGATCATACCCTATGGCTATATGGACCCCTATATCTACATGGACCACGGGACAGGTGGACAAGCTCTCCAATCGTCGCTCCGATCAACCTCGAACGCAAGGCGAAACATGTGAGTTTGCCAATCACACACACGACGATTGGAGAAGAGCTGTATACTTGCAGACATAGCCATTCGTTCCACAAGCTACAACGCATTGTAGCATACATGTTGCGTTTTTGCTACAAGAACAACAGAGCAAGCACTACTACTCTATGCATGGGAGAGCTGGATCGCGCACGCACCGTGATCCTTCGAAGCGTCCAACAGGTTGAGTTTGCGGCAGAACTCAAGCAACTACAGCGCTACAGATATGTAGACAAGAAGAGCCCCATCATATCGCTAGCACCGATATTAGGAGCTGATGACCTCATTCGGGTCGGAGGTAGATTGGAGCACGCCCCACTCACATATAACGCTAAACATCCTATCTTGTTGCCATACAATGATCCGATTGTTAAGATGCTACTAATAGACCTCCATGAAAGCAACATGCACTGCGGGGCCCAAGCATTAAGAGCCATCGCAAGACAACAAGTCTGGATTCTCAAGGATAAGTCCATGGCCAGGAACATTATACACAACTGTGTGAAGTGCACCAAAGCCAAGCCTAAATTAATGCATCAAATCATGGGTGATCTACCTGCTGAACGAGTCACCCAGGCTCGACCCTTCCTCAGCTCTGGCGTAGACTACTGTGGACCTTTCTGGATTCACCATAAGATACGAGGAAAGAGGCCAGATAAGGCGTACATAGCAGTATTCTGCTGCTTCAGCACAAAGGCAGTACACCTGGAGTTAGTCAGTGATCTAACAACAGATGCATTCCTAGCAGCACTTCGTCGGTTCATTGGTCGTCGTGGGAAGTGTCAGACGATTCATTGCGACAACGCCACAAACTTCATTGGTGCCAACAATCAGCTAAAGGATTTGGAATCGACCATTTACTCGGAGAATGCTACAAAGAAAATTATTGAGCATTGCAGCAAAAGGCAAGTAGCTTTCAAATTCATCCCTCCTCGCGCACCGTCATTTGGCGGCCTTTGGGAAGCAGCAGTAAAGTCCACAAAAAAGTTGCTGGTGAGCAACACGAATACTGCATCACTAACATTCGAAGAGATGAATACAGTGATCATCGAAATTGAAGCCATACTCAATTCCCGACCAATCACCCCAATGTCGAATGATCCAACAGATCTAACGGCACTTACGCCGGGGCATTTCTTAATTGGTGAACCATTAACAGCCGCTCCTGATGCAAACATCGATGTAGGCGGGAAGACACTTGTTAAGCGCTGGGAACAAATCTCCAGAATAAAGCATTCATTCTGGAAGCAATGGTCACAAGAATACTTGCAAGAATTGCAAGCTCGACACAAATGGAAGACCGTGGCTCCAAACGTTAAAGAAGGATTATTGGTCCTGGTAAAGGAGGACAATGTTCCGGTGATGAAATGGCCAATGGGTCGCATTGTCAAAACGTACCCTGGTCATGACAATCTCATACGAGTAGTGGATGTAAAAACGGCATCAGGAATATACAAACGTCCTGTAACTCGGCTGGCGCCATTATTTGCTGAGAATGTGGCACCCAAGCGCCCCATCGACCAGGAGGATACAACGGAACCTGATGAGCCACCGATACGAAGGAGGAAATCTATGTCACCACAAATATCAGCACTATTACTAGCACTGATGATCATGCTGCCACTAGCACTCTCACAACCAATAACCGTGACACCATTCACCAACAAGCCTGGAATATTTTACGAAAGGCTTGGCACAACGAAAATGGCTATATCAGAATGGACCATAATCATTTATTATGACCTAGAGCCATATTGGAGAGACATGAAAACATTCTCCTCAGGCATATCAGAGCTCGGACACATGTGCCCTGAATTACAAAATGTTCAAGCATGTCGATCAATGTTTCAACATTTTCAACACCTACACGAGGAACTACAGTCAGAAAATGCGCTAATGAAAAACTCTCGACAACGCAGATCACCACTCAACATCGTAGGTAATCTTGCGAACAGTCTCTTTGGCGTACTAGACTCAAACTACGCACAACAGATGACCGAAGTTATCGAGAATGTCAAAACCAATGAAGAGTTCTTGCTACATCTGCTCCAGAACCAGACATCAATTGTCGACTCAACCATAAATGTGGTCAAGAAGGACAAAGTTGCCACGGATAATCGACTCCGCCTACTGGAACAACACGTGGATATAATCAGCAAGCAGAGAGGAAAATACACCGGAGCCCATCTATCACAAGCATACATGGTACTAGCAACTCAACTCACATTACTAGCAGCAAGTCTACAACGCATGCAGTCGGAAATACTAGATGTTCTAACCGGCATCCGTCACCACACTATCAGTCCGATATTAATCTCTCCAGATCAATTAAGAGATCAACTAGATCAAATCCGGGATCATTTACCACCTGATCAAATGCTGCCTGTCACTACACCCAATGTGATTCAACTATACAGAATCATGAGAGCTGAAGGGACCACGACAACTACACATGTGATTTTTAGAGTGACACTGCCTCTAGTATCAACATCACAATTAGAAGTCTTTAACATCGTGCCCATCCCGGTATGGGAATCAAACAGCTGGAGTTTATTTGAAATAAAAACACCAATTCTAGCAGTCAACAAGCACAGAGATCAGTTTATGGGTCTCACACCAGATGATCTTCGACGATGCTTGATGCTACCACAGGACGAATACATCTGTTTTGATCAACAAACCGTATTTAATGTTGACAATCGCTGCGAGTTCCAGCTATTCAACAACAAGTCCAACACATTGTGTCAGACAACGCACACAAGAATTCACTTGGTGTGGTCAAAAACCCACCAACCTAACAAATGGATCTTTGCGACACAAACTGCAATGGAGCTTCAGGCAGTCTGTAATGGAATTCCGTCAACTGTACGTCTTGAAGGAACTGGCCTGTTATCACTCTCCACCGGATGCACAGCACGCAATGCAGAAATAAGCATCAGCACCTTTGGAACAACAATCAGCGAGGTAAAAACAACGTACGCTCGCTTTGGCAACGTCAGCCAGCCTAGGGAACCATCAGCAACAAACATAGAAGCAAACACCCAACAAGGAATCAAGGAGCTTGACGACCTACAAAAGGATTTGGCAGCACTTAGACGTCAGACGTTACCACATCGCCTAGACACGATGCAACACCACCACGTTGCTTCATACATTGCCTTGACAATGTCGATGTTATTTCTCATTGCATACGCCATACGAAAAAGACATATATTATGGAAGCCTAAGCCAGTAGCAACTCCATCAGAAGAAATCTGCAATTCTTCAGCAGCAACACCCGTTCCACGCCGGTTTGTTTTCAACATAAGCGATGGTTGAACACCTGTTCAACGGCCGGGAGAATGTTAAGTCACAAATAATGCAATATATACACACAAAACAAATTATGTAATACAAACACACAAACTATGTAACAAAACAGAATACACAAAATTCATATACATTAGGGCAGGTCAAACACACTACATGAGCACATTTGCTGACTTAGTCATTCTGCACATTCGGCAGTATGTCAGTCCGCCAGCGGTGACGCTTTCTGCTGACTATGCGATCGACACTCAGAGTGCAGCAAACCGTCATATCTGCTGACCGATGGCCCACTTTCAACACACTGCATATCCAATAATTAGTAATAAGCATATTTTATCACCAATTGTTACCTATAAATAATCATGCATTATATCAATAAAATCAGTCTAGATCAGAACCCCACCAGTGGTAATTCTTTCTTTACTCGTCTTACTAGACCAGAACCCTACCAAAGGTAATTCTGGCTCTAGTCAACCTCTCCGATAAGTCCAACTAGTTCAAGTGCTAGTTGCGACGACACACCCGAATACAGTTTATGTGCTGTCATTCAACTAAATCAATCCCTATATCCTTTTGGATAAACATTTTGATCACGTCGGGGTCACCAAAATGTTTATCCAAAAGGATATAGGGATTGATTTAGTTGAATGACAGCACATAAACTGTATTCAGGTGTGTCGTCGCAACTAGCACTTGAACTAGTTGGACTTATCGGAGAGGTTGACTAGAGCCAAAATTACCTTTGGTAGGGTTCTGGTCTAGTAAGACAGTAAAGAAAGAATTACCACTGGTGAATTCTGATCTAGACTAATTTTATTGATATAATGCATGATTATTTATAGGTAACAATTGGTGATAAAATATGCTTATTACTAATTATGTCATTTCAAAATTGATAAGGGTACCCCCTTATGCTTTTTCGAAAAAAAAAGACAAATTTTTTTTTTTCAAAAATTCATAATCTTGAGATGTAGAATTTAACTAGTTGCCTTTTTTTTTTATTTTCAAAAATGCATGATCTAGAGATGTAGAATTAAACTAGATGCCAAATTATGATCAAAATGGCCTCGATATTAACAATCGGTTTATATTAGACAAAGTTGTGGCAATTTGAAGTCTGGCAATGTCATTTCAAAATTGATAAGGGTACCCCCTTATGCTTTTTTCGACAAAACAGACTAAGTTTTTTTTCAAAAATTCATAGGCTTGAGATGTAGAGTTAAACTAGATGCCAAATTATGATCAAAAAGGACACGATATTGATAATCGGTTAAGATTGGAAAAAGTTGTGGCAATTTGAAGTCTGCGAATGTCATTTCAAAAAATTGTACCCCCTTATGCTTTTTCGAAAAAAAAGACTAAGTTTATTTTTCAAAAATTCATAATCTTGAGATGTAGAATTTAACTAGATGCTTTTTTTGTTTTCAAAAATTTATTATCTTGAGATGTAGAATTAAACTAGATGCCAAATTATGATCAAAATGGCCTCGATATTGACAATCGGTTTATATTAGACAAAGTTGTGGCAATTTGAAGTCTGGCAATGTCATTTCAAAATTGATAAGGGTACCCCCTTATGCTTTTTTCGACAAAAAAGACTAAGTTTTTTTTTCAAAAATTCATAATCTTGAGATGTAGAGTTAAACTAGATGCCAAATTATGATCAAAATGGCCTCGATATTAACAATCGGTTTATATTAGACAAAGTTGTGGCAATTTGAAGTCTGGGAATGTCATTTCAAAATTCTTAAGGATACCCCCCTATGCTTTTTTCGACAAAAAAGACTAAGTTTATTTTTCAAAAATTCATAATCTTGAGATGTAGAATTTAACTAGATGCTTTTTTTGTTTTCAAAAATTTATTATCTTGAGATGTAGAATTAAACTAGATGCCAAATTATGATCAAAGTGGCCTCGATATTGACAATCGGTTTATATTAGACAAAGTTGTGGCAATTTGAAGTCTGGCAATGTCATTTCAAAATTGATAAGGGTACCCCCTTATGCTTTTTTCGACAAAAAAGACTAAGTTTTTTTTTCAAAAATTCATAATCTTGAGATGTAGAGTTAAACTAGATGCCAAATTATGATCAAAATGGCCTCGATATTGACAAACGGTTTAGATTTGACAATGTTGTGGCAATTTGAAGTCTGGGAATGTCATTTCAAAATTGTTAAGGGTCCCCCTTTATGCTTTTTTCGACAAAAAAGAAAAAAATTGTTTTTTCAAAAATTCATAATCTTGAGATTTAGAATTAAACTAGATGCCAAATTATGATCAAAATGGCCTCGATATTGACAAACGGTTTAGATTTGACAAAACTGTGGCATTTTTAAGTCTGGGAATGTCATTTCAAAATTGTTAAGGGTACTCCCCTATGCCTTTTTTAGACAAAAACGACGAAATTTGTTTGTTTTCAAAAATTAATAACTCGAGATGAAGAATTAAACAAGATGCCAAATTATGATCAAAATGGCCTCGATATTGACAATCGTTTTAGATTTGACAATGTTGTGGCAATTTGAAGTCTGGGAATGTCATTTCAAAATTGTTAAGGGTCCCCCTTTATGCTTTTTTCGACAAAAAATACTTAGTTTTTTTTCAAAAATTCATAATCTTGAGATGTAGAATAAAACAAGATGCCAAATTATGATCAAAAAGGCCTCGATATTGATAATCGGTTTAGATTTGGTAAAGTTGTGGCAATTTGAAGTCTAGGTATGTCATTTCAAAATTGTTAAGGGTCCCCCCTTATGCTTTTTTCGACAAAAAAGACTAAGTTTTTTTTTCAAAAGTTCATAATCTTGAGATGTAGAATTAAACTAGATGCCAAATTATGATCAAAATGGCCTCGATATTGACAAACGGTTTAGATTTGACAAAGTTGTGGCAATTTGAAGTCTTGGAATGTCATTTCAAAATTGATAAGGGTCCCTTATGCTTTTTTCGACTAAAAAGAAAAATTATTTTTTTTCAAAAATTCATAATCTTGAGATGTACAATTAAACTAGATGCCAAATTATGATCAAAATAGCCTCGATATTGACAATCGGTTTATATTTGACAAAGTTGTGGCAATTTGAAGTCTTGGACTGTCATTTCAAAATTGATAAGGGTACCCATTGTTTAGTCATATTCAACTAAAATGCTTAGTTATAATAATAGTTTAGTTTAACATAAGAGCACACTTGAATTGAGCTATAATACATTGAAATTGTACCACTGTGCACTAAGCACCAGAGACTCGCTGCACATCCATGTTACGCAGCGGCTCTCAATATGTTAAGCATCGTGCGCTAGCTCGTATTCAGCGACCGATGCAATAATGCACCAGCGGCTCTACACTGGCGCCAATAAATGATTTGGCACTCTTGTGAAACCATCGAAAGCAACGACTTGTCTTTTAAAGCGCAGCAGCCAAGTCTCACATCTTCAGCTAAATCGCCAGTCAATTTATACATAGTTGTTGCACAATTAAAAGTGCTTAATTGTTGCAAATTTTACATGGCGCCCGAGCAGGGACTTCGATTTAGTTTTTGTCGGTCTAATTAGACAATCAAGGTTGACTGGCTGCTCGCTGACTTTGTCGCTGATTTGCGATTATTGCCGTTGCATTTGGATCGCTGACGCATCGTTGGAAATAAATTGCTGTTCGTTGGACCGTCGCTTTCTCGCTGCCTCGTCGTTTGGATAAGAATCACCGCTCGTTTTTGACTGGAATTGGTTACGTTTGCGGAAACATACATACATGGATAACAGGAAAGTCAACGACGACTCATCTGATGATCAGGTAACAGTGCCAAGTGTATTTACTGAATGCTAAGCGCTGCAATACTTAGTAAAAGTGCAAGCCGCTCAGCATACAGTCGACATACGCAACATACATACATATGTGCAATACACTTTGGCATTGCTATTATTAATCACCAATTTTGAAGCAACACATCAGCGACATCACCAACGCACATGTACATGTTTTCAGGTCCCTGACATACATAGAAAATTTTTGTACCTGCACCCCGCATTATTTCGCTTTCTTCTTTTCGTTTGCGTTTGACCGCCGTTTCTGCTAAGCGGCCGTTGATCTGATTGTGCACTTACACTAAATTCTATTCGCTCTTAGATCTTATCTCTTTAGTTGGCGCAATTAAATTCTCTTCGCTTGCATTCGCACACTTACGCATGCATGTCTTCGGGTGTGAATATATTTACATACATAATTACATATTTAATACCGCTTACAATTTAAAGTTTAAACGTTCGTACGTATGTACATACTTATGCGTAAATAAATATAATCGTGTTGAGCTTCTTCATCTATATTTTCATTGCTTGATGAATCTTTCGTCGCTGACCTAAACAAGTGTTTGGATGTGCATACATACATATGTTTTCGGACATTAAAACATACATTATTGCAACTATCTTGCTTATTGCAATTGAGCATGCTTATACGTTTCATGCGCTTAGCTTAAATTTATTCGTCGCGTAGTAAAAGGGTTGGTGCATATATAAATTATATTTAGTTTAACTGCGGGTTGTTAGCACAAAATAAAGACTCGTTATACGCTTCGAGAGCTCGCGATAACCGCGAGGTTCAATAAATCAAAATCAACTGAACTACAAGAACAGAATTACTTATCAGCTAAGGTAGCCCTGCACTCCAAACTTGCTGACTCCGCGCCTCGTGCCTGGTGTCGCTTAGCGGACGCAGACGTCGCAGGGTATTGACCACAACGTTGTTGTTGGCTGTCGCGTTGGGTTTCCGATGTCGTTGCAGAGCGCTAATAGCTGATACTGCATTTCCCACGCTATTACACTTCTTCGGTTTGGCAACTTCTTTGTTGCCGGGTGATTGTGTTAACCTATACATACATACATACATACATACTTACGCATGCATTAATGCAAGAAATTATTAAAATTGCCAAGTGATTTGTTGGATAAATTGGGATTATTTTCGCTTCATTACTAGGTTTATTGCTCGTACTTACGTACGTACCTATACATAAACATATATTCACGTTAAAAAAAAAAAAAAAAAAAGAAATACTGTCGTTTACCAATATGCCGAAACATACACTTGATGACACAATGTAGAACAGCCGTAGCGACGAGCTAACATTGCTTTTTACCAAATTAGGAAAAATTGAAGACGATATAGATCGTATGAAAATCGCATTCATAAATAAAACAATCTCATCCAATAAACTTGAAATCCAATGTCGTTTGGAGATTTTAAACACATACATAACCAAGGCCATGGACCTGCAGTCTGTAAGTCTAACCGTGCTATACTCGAAGAAACTTGTGTAGGTGCTAAAGCATTATTTTTATCCGTTCTCAGTGAACCGAAACCTTTTGATAATTCTTCCACTGTGTATCATCGGTCTCATTTACCCAAAATGAAATTACCAACATTCAGCGGTAAACATGCAGATTATAAGCAGTTTATCGAATTGTTTGAAAATTTGGTTGACTCAGATCAGTCGCTATCAAATATTGAAAAGTTCAATCATTTGATATCGTGTCTTTCGGATGAAGCATTAGGAACTGTAAAAGCCTTTCAAGTATCCGATGCAAATTATTAAAAAGCGTTGGCAAGCTTAAAGAGCGTCTATGACAACAAATGTTTAATTTTCTTTGACACGCTGGCACAGTTGTTTGAAATAAGCCCAATGAGCAAGCCATCTGCGCCTGGATTAAGATCAATTATTGATACTGTGTCGGCCATTTTCGAATCTTTGTTGTCGTTAGGAAGTGAGAAAGACGTAGCTAATGCGATGATAATTCATATAGTTTTGTCTAAAGTCGACTATCTGACCAAGTCAAAATACGAAGAGCAACTAGACTACGAGTGCCTGCCTAAGTGGTCAGCCTGTGCGAATGTACTTAATAGGCGTTATCAGCATATGTCTGCTGAGGAAATCTCTAAGGCTAGGGTCAAGCATAGATATGAGGCGGTATCCCAAAAAAGCAGTAAGGCATCATTCACATGCACAAAGGTGGACAATCCCAATGAGCCAAAATGTCAGTTTTGTAACTCAAATCATTATATCGGCAACTGCCAAAGCTTTAGTAGGATACCTGTTGCAGAACGCTTCAATTTCGTTAAAAGCAATAATTTGTGTATAAATTGTTTGTACTCAGGACACAAGGTGGCCAATTGTAAAATCGTCGAGGTGCAATGTATGTTCTCGCCTTCATAATACGTTGCTTCACGTAAAATACTGAGATTTTGAATCAGAATCAAAGTTGACCGGATCACAACTGTTTGAGAATTTTGTTTTCAGCTGAAGCCTCATCTCATCCTGCTCATGTCAATCACATTGCAAGTGAAGTCGATCACGTTATTTTAGCAACAGCGGTTGTCAATATTCGTGATCGTTTTGGTCAAGTTCACCTTGCAAGAGCGTTACTTGACTCTGGCTCTCAGGTCAATTTTATGACCGAGGATTTTGCTCAAACTCTTAGACTTTCAAGTGTTAAAAAATTCTTGAATGTTACTTCTGTTGGCCAATCAAGTTTGGTGGTTAAGAGCGAAGTGCCAACAAAAATCTGTTCAAGAGTAAACGCTCATCGATTTATCGCCGATTTTTGGGTGCTTAACTCTATTTCCAAAAGGCAGCCTGATTGCGCCCTTCCACTTAAGCAATGGCAAATTCCGTCAAATGTGGAATTAGCCGATCCGGAATTCTACAAGCCACAGCGCATTGATTTATTATCCTAGGTGCAGTCACTCCTTTTTCGACCTTCTGTGTACTGGTCAAATCAAACTTGCTATTGGAGCACCATTGTTGACAAAAAACTCTTCTGGGATTAAATGGGTAGTTTCTGGGCGATGCATAAAGCTTCGTACTCAGAGCACATCATGCTGTGCAGTTATGTATTCCACAGAAGATACAAATTTAGAAGCTCTCGTAGAGCGATTCATTGGGAGTTAGAAAAGGTCCCTGAGGCTCGAGAGTCCTCAAAATACACTTTAGAGCAGCTTGCATATGGACGTTGATGTACTAACGAACAGTACATTCAAGTGGCCCAACGATACCAAGCCAGGGCTTGTTAACGCGCGGACCCAGGCAACATGCAACCCACCTCCCGCCCAACCGACCGAGGGGCACGCCGCATAACGAGCGGCTACGAAGATCGTGAAATACGAATAGAACATACAATATAAATACAACAAATGAACATAGACTATTTAAATGTTAGACAGATGTTGTAATAGTACAGTTCTGAGAGTAGGGACAGAAGTAGCATTACTTATTATCAGGAAAAGGTTATTATAACTAGAGCATAAGATCCGAAAAGGGTTATGAACTGCATAGTTAGTATTACAGGCTTGCAGGGAAATCGGGAAAAGTTCCTAGTACTTCTGATCGGAACAGCAAAACTAATTTGGCTAATTAATTCTGATGAATCAATTTCACCGTTAATTAGTTTGTGTAAAAAGATTACACCAAGCATGGTTCTACGATCAGAAAGAGAGGGAAGATTTATTAGTAGAAGTCTACTACGGTAGGGAGGCAAGCGAGTATTAGGGTTCCACTGAAGACACCGGAGGGCAAAGAGTAGAAATTGTTTTTGCACAGATTCTATTCTATCCTGATGGACCTTATATTGTGGACACCATATTCATGACCCATACTCAAGAATGGGGCGAACAAGTGAAGTATAAAGAGTCTTAGTAACGTAGGGATCATCAAATTCTTTCGACCAACGCTTAATGAAACCCAATACACCAAAGGCTCGATTAGCAGCAGAAGAAATATGCTTGTCAAACTTAAGCTTAGGATCCAAAAGGATACCCAAATCATTAACTGACTCAATTCGTTCAAGTGGTTTTCCATTAAGAACATAATTATTTAAAAAGGGCATTCGCCTATAAAAAGACATAACGTTGCATTTACCACAATTTAAATTTAATACATTTACTTGACACCAGGTTTGAAAGCTTTCTAACTCAGTTTGCTACCTTTTACCAGATAGAAAGTCAGTAGACGAAAAACAAAGTTTAACATCATCGGCATACATCAGCACCAGAGAGTGTGTTATCACGGAAGGAAGGTCATTAATAAACAATGTAAATAACAAGGGACCAAGGTGACTACCTTGTGGTACTCCGGACGTGAGCTGAACAGACTTAGAGACAAGTCCTTTAAAAAAGACTTTTTGGGATCTTAAACTTAGATAATTGGCGATCCAAAGAATTAAGTTTTTTGGAAATCCCAGAAGATGAAGTTTATGAAGTAAAAGAGAATGATTAACGGAATCAAAAGCCTTACTGAAATCAGTGTAAATAACATCTGTTTGCATTTTGTTTTGAAACCCCTTCATAAAAAAAGAAGTGAATTCAAGTAAGTTAGTGGTAGTAGATCTATTTTTCACAAACCCGTGCTGGCAGGGTGAAATTATAGATCTACAAAGATGTTGTAGTTGAGAAGTTATTAATTTCTCAAAAATCTTAGGAATAGCAGACAACTTAGAAATACCTCTATAGTTTTGAACGTTTGACTTGTTTCCTTTTTTATGGAGAGGAATAATAAATGATTCTATCCACATAACAGGAAAAGAGCACAACTCGATGGACAGATTAAAAAGCTTATATAATGGCCTCAAAAGACCTTCAGCACAGTACCTAAGCACGCAGCCTGGTACTCCATCAGGTCCCGGTGAGAATACTGGCTTAATAGCCTTAAGATCATTTAATAGCGAGCTTTCCGTTATAAAAGGTCCAAATATGCAATTAGAGACATTTACATTGTAAGGATATGGCAAAACCAATTGAACATTTGATGAACTATAAGTTGTTTGAAAAAATGAAGCAAATAAATCGGCGACGGCCTGATCTGTGTTAGCTGTCGTTTTTTAAAAAAATACGGTTGATGGAAGTGTTGATGATTTACGTTTCGCATTAACGAAGTTATAAAACTGTTTAGGATCCAGCTGAAACTGTAACCTGCAACTTCTAAGGTAATCCTGGTAGCATTGGTTATTCAGGACAGAGAAATTGGATCGAGCAATAAAGTAGTTAGAGAAATCCAAGAAAGAGCCAGTTTCCTTGAACTTTTTGTACAATTTTGACTTTATATTTTTCATGCTAGTTAATTCCCGTGCAAACCAAATTGGTTTATTAGAACTACGTGCATTACGAACCGGGACACATAAATTAAGTAATGAATTTAAGGTTGAGTAAAAAATCGTGATTGCACTGTCCATGTCCCTACACCTGTAAAGCGGGGACCAGTCAGTCTGGGATAAGAGTTGAGTAAGTTTAATAAAATCGTAGTTCCGAAATTGACGAACTCGCTCTGGAGGTAGAGTACGTGGGCACATCCCCCGGATAGGTAAATCTATCAACACTTCCAAAGTTGGGTGATAATGATCTTCAGGAAGGGATATAGGTTCAATACGGGCGACAGATACGAGGGAGGGATCCAAAACGAAAATAAGATCAAGCATCTTATTCTGAGAATTTGGGATAGCATTGATTTGACACAATGACATCCCAAATAAATTATCAAGAAAATCATGTTGGGTCGTGGGAGTCAATACATTGGAGTTGACATTAGAAATCCAAACAGTCCCAGCAATATTGAAATCACCAAGAACAACAAGAAAATCACGATCAGAAAGCATAGATGATACCGAGTGTATTGCAGAAAAATGCGAAGAATATACAGAATTGTCTGCAGAAGGGGGGATATAAGAACAAGTAATAAAAAGGCTAACACCACGAAGGCTCAATTTGACAGCAACAAATTCAATATCTATAGAACTATCAATTATTACTATTTCTGAAGATAAATCGACATCAACAGCAATAAGTACGCCCCCACCAAATTTTGCTGAAATGATCGGCAGGAACACTTATTTTGAATGAAGAAATTTCCCGAAGATACGTAAATTTAAATTTTTCCACCGTAATATTGGCTTCTGATTTTGCCTGAATAAAGGCATTGACATCGTCAGATGTAGTATCAGGGGCAAGCCTGGAAGCAAAAATTTGTTTTTTTGGTGGGACACCTACTTCACAACTACAACTTCAACCGCAGCTGTAACTCCAGGAGGAGCTATAGCCTTAATTGAAAGAGCATTTGATTTGGCCGACATATCAGCAAGAGTATGTTGACTTGCAACAACACTGCCTGCATTCGCCAAAACAGAAATTTCTACTGGGTCAGCAGGAACAACATCCATAGGTATGACGTTGATTTCCTCACTACTGACTACTATATGAGGACGTGGGGATGTAAAATCCATCAGCGATGGAGCAGATGAAGCAACTGGGACCGTTGGGACCGAAAGCTCATTAGGGCCAATTGACAGCCTATGATTGGCCTTTTTGCGCTTAGGAGACTCGTTCAAAAGTTTCATACCTTTGAACTCGTCATCCAACGCAGAGAAACCTTAGAACAGTTTTTTGAACCGACCGAAAATATCTCCAAAGCCTTTCTTGGTCTGTCTCATCATATCCCTTTCGACATAACTACAGGTCTCACAAGTCCACTTTAAGCCTGATTTGGACTCGATCAGGTCTATAATACGGCCGTTGAGGCCAGCGCACATACATTTTTATTCTGTTAAAAAAACAGTAATTAATTTCAACAAAAAATATTAATAAAAAAGAACACTGCAAAATAGTTCTAAAAGCAACAAATATAATATATATATATAACAATAAATATATATATATATATATATCAAGCTAGGTTCAAAATTGACAATTTCTATTTACGACAATAACGAATACGAAAATCAGAACAGCGCGAGCGCGACGACCGATATTAGCACAAACAGAAACAGAAGAGCGCGGCCACCGCCAACCACAAAATTAAACGAGAGCGCGGGAGAGCGAGAGCAAGCACGAGCGCGATAATAACCAAAACGGTATAAATACAATAACAAAGTGTTAGCAACAGCAATGCAACTGCACAAGACAAACCAGTATGCTTGGGCTACTGTTTGTTGTTGTATTTAAACACATTTTGTAAATATGTTAATTAGCTAATAACTATTGTCCAACTATGTGTTTCATACAACCGAATGTAATTCACAAGCCACAAGTAATTTATTAAACGTAAAAACGCAAATTCACGACTGAATAGAACGAAGAAACAGAATTAATATCGAAGCGCAACAAAAAAACACGTCTGTTTGCTAATGCGAGCGAGAACGATATGAACAAGACTTTATAAATCGAGTTCGCACCCTACCTTCGGGGCGACTAGAGGTCAGTTTACCATTTAAGACTGACCCTAAAGCGTTAGGTTTGTCTTTTGATGTCGCTAAACATCGTTTTCTATATTTGGAACGCAAAGTCACAAAAGATCCTATACTAAAAGAAATGTATGTGAAATTATGAAAGAATATATTGAGCTCGGACACATGTCTACTATAGACACAAAAATTCTACCAGGAGCACACTACTTTATACCACATCAGTGTGTCCTGCGGCCTGATAGTAGTTCCACCAAGCTGAGAGTCGTTTTTGACGCTTCTTGCAAAACGACATCTTCACAATCCTTAAACGATTGTCTAATGGTGGGACCGACTATTCAGAGAGAGTTATTTTTATCTTTAATTCGATTTCGATTAAACCGCTTTGCCCTCACGGCAGATATCACAAAGATGTATCGACAAGTGAGCATATCGGAAAACGACCGTTGGTTTCAACTTATCGTCTGGCGAGAAAACCCGTCAGATGAACTTCAAGTTTTTCGCTTAAACACGGTCACTTATGGCACAGCGTCTGCACCATTCCTTGTCATACGATGCTTGCACGAACTTGGTGTTCGTCATAAGGATACACATCCAATTGGCTCTGAAGTCATTTGCAATGATTTTTATGTTGACGATATGCTCACTGGAGCCGACGATACAAAAACTTTGAAAGTTATTTGCACTCAGGTGTCTGAAATCCTCAACTCAGGTGGCTTTCGATTAGCAAAATGGTATTCAAACCACCCAAAACTTATGGAAGAAGAGGAAACTGAAAAGTCTCTTACCTTCAATGATACCGATTCAACGAAAACATTGGGCATGCGGTGGACTCCAAAAACAGATGTATTCAGATATCATTTGGACAGCAGTTTTACCGATCTTAGCCCCACTAAACGCAATATATTATCAGATTCCGCGCGTATGTTTGACCCACTTGGGCTATTAAGCCCTATTGGCATAAAAGCAAGAACTATTGCAAAAGCAACTGGCATGGGATGAAACAATTCCAATGGATTTGCATACTAATTGGGAAAAAGTCAAGCTGAATCTCCTCGAGCTGCATCAAATATCAATCCCACGATATGCACATGCCAGTGGCTGGTCAAACATACAAGTGCATGGTTTCTCTGATGCGTCTAGTCGAGCATATCGCTGTTGTTTGTACATTCGAGCTAATCGCAATGACCAAGTATATTGCCAATTGCTCACTGCAAAGGCGAAGGTTGGCCCTTGAAAACAACGTCAATCCCATGACTTGAATTGTGTGCAGCATAGCTATTGACTCACTTATGGTCTCATGTCAAACCTATGCTTGAAAAATGTAAAATCGAGAGTGTGTATTTCTGGACAGATTCAAAAGTCACATTACATTGGATAAATATGTCACCTTCTTTGCTGACAACATTTGTAGCAAACGTTGAACCCAGCTGACATTTCGTCTCGCGGCTGTGATGTTCAAGAGCTCATCAATTCAATTTGGCTAGAGGGACCAAAATTCTTGGGTGAAGATATGACGAATTGGCCCGAGAATCCTCTCTTTGTGTTGCCACCAGAAATAAGAAACAGCGAATCGAAAAAGGCTGCTCAAGTGTGCCTGGTCACTAGTCCAGAATTTTTAGTGACTTTAATATCTCGTTTTTCATCATATTGCAAATTAGTTCGAGATTTTGCATATGTTTATAGATTTTTAAATCATTCAAAATCGAATGAATTAACGGCAGAATGCAGTTCAAAAGAATTAAACTTTGCATTCTTAAAACTTTTGGAAATTGTTCAACGCTCTGAGTTTAAAGAAGAATTTGCAAGGCTGAAGAAAAAGCAGCTAATTCAACCAAGCTTACAATCGTTCAAAATCATTCAAAAGCGTTCAGAATCAGATAGAAATCTCTCGTTGATTCGTGTAGGAGGCAGACTTTCAAATGCACCTTTGGAATACGATGCTAAATTTCCCATTTTGATGCCTAAAAACTCATATTTTGTTGAATTATATTTACGAGACCTACATGTTAAGAATTGTCACGCAGGTGGTAAATTAGGGTAAATTAGGGGACGTCCTCCAATAGAAATGTACATTGCATTGTTCGTTTGTTTTGCTTCAAAGGCGGTTCACTTAGAGCTCGTAGCAGACTTATCCACTAATTGCTTTGTTCTAACCCTTAAAAGCTTCATCGCAAGACGGCGTTCCACTCCGCATTTATTCGGACAACGCGACGAACTTCACCGGGACCAGCAACCTTCTCAAGGAACTGCAGCAAGCATTCAACAAGCAGCAGTCGAGCCTGCAATCGTTCGCCGCAGAGAAAGGGATGGAGTGGAGCTTCATACCAGCGCCTCATTTCGGGGGCCTTTGGAAAGCGGCCGTCAAGTCGGCCAAGCACTTTCTCGTGCGTCAAATCGCCAACGCGGGAATGGTCGAAAGCGAGGTCAGAGGTCATCTGGCCGACGTCGAGGCGATAAAGAACTCGCGCCCGCTAACTCCGCTCAGCTCCGATCCCAACGATGGAGAAGCGCTAACTCCGGGCCATCTCCTAATTGGTCAGCCGCTTCGTTCGCTCCGGACAGACCAGGCAGCGCAATTTCATACATGCGCAGGTGGCAGCTGCTGTCAATGCTCAAACAGCGCTGTTGGCTAGCGTGGTCCAAGGACTACATCCACGGACTGCAAGTACGCAGCAAATGGAAAACCCCTCAACACATTCTGGAGATAGGAACACTCGTGGTCGTGCACGAGGACAACACACCACCCCAGCGCTGGATAATCGGCAGGATCGTCGACGTTACAACAGGGGCAGACGGTCGGGTTCGAGTGGCCGACGTCAAAACTCCCAACGGCGTACTTAAACGGCCGATCCACAAATTAGCGACACTACCCATATTTTGAAGTCGCAAGCATATTCCTTCAACGTGGCCTGAATGTTTAGTCATATTCAACCAAAATGCTTAGTTATAATAATAGTTTAGTTTAACATAAGAGCACACTTGAATTGAGCTATAATACATTGAAATTGTACCACTGTGCACTAAGCTCCAGAGACTCGCTGCACATCCATGTTACGCAGCGGCTCTCAATATGTTAAGCATCGTGCGCTAGCTCGTATTCAGCGACCGATGCAATAATGCACCAGCGGCTCTACACTGGCGCCAATAAATGATTTGGCACTCTTGTGAAACCATCGAAAGCAACGACTTGTCTTTTAAAGCGCAGCAGCCAAGTCTCACATCTTCAGCTAAATCGCCAGTCAATTCACACATAGTTGTTGCACAATTAAAAGTGCTTATTTGTTGCAAAGTTTACACCCCCCTATGCAAATTTTCGACAAAAACGACTAAATTTTTTTGTTTTCAAAAATGCATGATCTTGAAATGTAGAATTAAACCAGATGCCAAATTATGATCTAAATGGCCTCGATATTAACAATCGATTAAGATTTGACAAAGTTGTGGCAATTTGAAGTCTGGGAATGTCATTTCAAAATTGGTAAGGCCAAAAAAAGACTAACTTTTTTTTTTTTTAAATTTTAATCTTGAGATGTAAAATTAAACTAGATGCAAAATTATGATCAAAAAGGCTTCGATATTGACAATCGGTTTAGATTTGACAAAGTTAGGTCAATTTGAAGTCTGGGAATGTCATTTATGCTTTTTTCGACAAAAAAGACAAATTTTGTTTTTCAAAATTCATGATCTTGAGATGTAGAATAAACCTAGATGCCAAATTATGATCAAAGTGGCTTCGATATAAACAATCGGTTAAGATTTGACAAAGTTGTGGCAATTTCAAGTCTGGGAATGTCATTTCACAATTGGTAAGGCTCCCCCCCAAAACTTTTTTTTGACAAAAAAGAATTAATTTTTTTTTTTTAAAAAATTCATAAGATTGAGGTGTAGAATTAAACTAGATGCCAAATTATGACCAAAATGGCCTCGATATTGAAAATCGGCTTAGATTTGACAAAGTTGTGGCAATTTGAAGCCTGGTTATGTCATTTCAAAATTGTTAAGCGTCCCCCTTTATGCCTTTTTCGACTAAAAAGACTACATTTTTTTTTTTAAAAATTTCATAAGTTTGAGATGTAGAATTTAACTAGATGCCAAATTATAATCAAAATGGCCTCGATGTTGACAATCGAAATAGATTTTACAGAGTTGTGGCAATTTGGAGTCTGGGAATGTCATTTCACAATTGGTTAGGGTCCCCACTTAAGCTTTTTTTGACAAAAAAGACAACATTTTTTTTTTTTTTTTAATATCATAAACTTGAGGTGTAGAATTAAACTAGATGTCAAATGATGACCAAAATGGCCTCGATATTGAAAATCGGTTTAGATTTGACAAAGTTGTGGCAATTTGAAGTCTGGGTATGTCATTTCAAAATTGTTAAGCGTCCCCCTTATGTTTTTTTCGACTTAAAAGACTAAATTTTTTTTTTTCAAAATTTCATAAGTTTGAGATGTAGAATTTAACTAGATGCCAAATTATAATCAAAATGGCCTCGATGTTGACAATCGAAATAGATTTTACAGAGTTGTGGCAGTTTGAAGTCTGGGAATATAATTTAAAAATTGGTAAGGGTCCCTTATGCTTTTTTCGACAAAAAAGGCAACATTTTTTTTTCTTCAAAAATTCATAAACTTTAGATGTAGAATTAAACAAATTATGATCAAAATGGCCTCGATATTTACAATCGAATTAGATTCGACAGAGTTGTGGCAATTTGAAGTCTGGGAATGTCATTTCAAAATTGGTAAGGGTCCCCCTTTATGCTTTTTTCGACAAAAAAGACAACATTTTTTTTTTTTAAAATTTCATAAGTTTGAGATGTAGAATTTAACTAGATGCCAAATTATAATCAAAATGGCCTCGATATTGACAATCGAATTAGATTTTACAGAGTTGTGGCAATTTGAAGTCTGGGAATGTCATTTCAAAATTGGTTAAGGTCTCCTCTTATGCTTTTTATGACAAAAAGGGCTACATTTTTTTTTCTTCAAAAATTCATAAACTTTAGATTTAGAATTAAACAAGATGCCAAATTATGATCAAAATGGCCTCGATATTGACAATCGGTTTAGATTTGACAAAGTTGTGGCAATTTGAAGTCTGGGAATGTCATTTCAAAATTTGTAATGGTCCCCCTTTATGCTTTTTTCGACAAAAAAGACAACATTTTTTTTTCTTCAAAAATTCATAAACTTTAGATGTAGAATTAAACGAGATGCCAAATTGTGATCAAAATGGCTCCGATATTGACAATCGGTTTTGATTTGACAAAGTTGTGGCAACTTGTATTCTGTAAATGTTTTTTCAAAATTGGTAAGGGTCTCCCCCTATTCTTTTTTTGATAAAAAAGACAAAATTTTTTTTTCAAAAATTTATAGATTTCAGATGTAGAATTAAACTAGATACCAAATCATGATCAAAATGGCCTCGATATTGTCAATGGGCTTAGATTTGACAGAGTTGTGGCAATTTAAAGTCTGGGAATATCTTTTCAAAATTGATAAGGGTCCCCCTTCTGCTTTTTCGAAAAAAAAAATAAATTTTTTGAGATGTAGAATTAATTGAGATGCCAAATTATGATCAAAATGACCTCGATATTGACAATCGGTTTAGATTTGACAAAGTTGTGGCAATTTGAAGTTTGGGAATGTCATTTCAAAATAAGAAATAGTTCCCCCTTATGCTTTAATCGCCAAAAAAATTATACTTTTTTTTTTGTTCAAAAATTCATAAACTTTAGATGTAGAATTAAACAAATTATGATCAAAATGGCCTCGATACCGGTTAAGATTTGAAAAAGTTGTGGCAATTTGAAGTCTGGGAATGTCATTTCAAAATTGGATAGGGTCCCCCTAATGTTTTTTTCGACTTTAAAGATTACATTTTTTATTTTCAGAAATTTATAAACTTGAGTTATAGCATTAAAAAAGGTGCCTCAATATTGACAATCGATTTAGATTTTACAGAGTTGTGGCAGTTTGAAGTCTGGGAATATAATTTAAAAATTTGTAAGGGTCCCTTATGCTTTTTTCGACAAAAAAGGCTACATTTTTTTTTCTTCAAAAATTCATAAACTTTAGATGTAGAATTAAACAAATTATGATCAAAATGGCCTCGATATTGACAATCGAATTAGATTCGACTGAGTTGTGGCAATTTGAAGTCTGGGAATGTCATTTCAAAATTTTTAAGGGTCCCCCTTTATGCTTTTTTCGACAAAAAAGACAACATATTTTTTTTTAAAATTTCATAAGTTTGAGATGTAGAATTTAACTAGATGCCAAATTATAATCAAAATGGCCTCGATATTGACAATCGAATTAGATTTTACAGAGTTGTGGCAATTTGAAGTCTGGGAATGTCATTTCAAAATTAGTTAAGGTCTCCCCTTATGCTTTTTATGACAAAATAGGCTACATTTTTCTTTCTTCAAAAATTCATAAACTTTAGATTTAGAATTAAACAAGATGCCAAATTATGATCAAAATGGCTCCGATATTGACAATCGGTTTTGATTTGACAAAGTTGTGGCATTTTGTAGTCTGAAAATGTTTTTTCAAAATTGGAAAGGGTCTCCCCCTATTCTTTTTTTGATAAAAGAGACAAAATTTTTTTTTCTAAAATTTATAGATTTGAGATGTAGAATTAAACTAGATACCAAATTATGATCAAAATGGCTTCGATATTGACAATCGGTTCAGATTTGACAAAGTTGTGGCAATTTGAAGTCTGGGTATGTCATTTCAAAATAAGTAAAGGTCGTCCCTTATGCTTTAATCGCCAAAAATGACTTAATTTTTTTCTCTTCAAAAATTTATAAACAGATGTAGAATTAAACAAGATGCCAAATTATGATCAAAATGGCCTCGATATTGACAATCGGTTTTGATTTGACAAAGTTGTGGCAATTTGAAGTCTGGGAATGTCATTTCAAAATTGGTAAGGGTCCCCCTTTATGCTTTTTTCGACAAAAAGACAACATTTTTTTTTTTCAAAAATTCATAAATTTTAGATGTAGAATTAAACGAGATGCCAAATTATGATCAAAATGGCTCCAATATTGACAATCGGTTTTGATTTGACAAAGTTGTGGCAATTTGTAGTCTGGAAATGTTATTTCAAAATTGGTAAGGGTCTCCCCCTATTCTTTTTTTAATAAAAAGGACAAAATTTTTTTTTCAAAAATGAATAGATTTGAGATGTTGAATTATACTAGATACCAAATCATGATCAAAATGGCCTCGATATTGTCAATCGGCTTAGATTTGACAGAGTTGTGGCAATTTGAAGTCTGTGAATATCTTTTCAAAATTGATAAGGGTCCCCCTTATGCTTTTTTCGAAAAAAAAAAAAATCAATTTTTTGAGATGTAGAATTAAACGAGATGCCAAATTATGATCAAAATGGCTTCGATATTGACAATCGGTTCAGATTTGACAAAGTTGTGGCAATTTGAAGTCTGGGTATGTCATTTCAAAATTGTTAGGCGTCCCCCCTTATGCTTTTTTCGACTTAAAAGAATACATATTTTTTTCTTCAAAGTTTCATAAGTTTGAGCTGTAGAATTAAACAAGATGCCAAATTATGATCAAAATGGCCTCGATATTGACAATCGGTTTAGATTTGACAGAGTTGTGGGAATTTGAAGTCTGGGAATTTCATTTCAAAATTGGTAAGGGTCCTCCCTTATGTTTTTTTTTGACAAAAAAGACTCAATTTTTTTTTTTTAAATTCATAAACTTGAGATGTAGAATTAAACAAGATGCCATATTATGATCAAAATGGCCTCGATATTGACAATCGGTTTAGATTTAACAGAGTTGTGAAAATTTGAAGTCAGGGAATGTCATTTAAAAATTAGTAAGGGTCCCCCCTTATGCTTTAATAGCCAAAAAAGACTACATTTTTTTTCCTTCAAAAATGACAAAGTTGTGGCAATTTGAAGTCTGGGAATGTCATTTCAAAATTGGTAAGGGTCCTCCCTTATGTTTTTTTTTGACAAAAAAGACTCAATTTTTTATTTTTAAATTCATAAACTTTAGATGTAGAATTAAACAAATTATGATCAAAATGGCCTCGATACCGGTTAAGATTTGAAAAAGTTGTGGCAATTTGAAGTCTGGGAATGTCATTTCAAAATTGGATAGGGTCCCCCTAATGTTTTTTTCGACTTAAAAGATTACATTTTTTATTTTCAGAAATTTATAAACTTGAGATATAGCATTAAAAAAGATGCCTCGATATTGACAATCGAATTAGATTTTACAGAGTTGTGGCAGTTTGAAGTCTGGGAATATAATTTAAAAATTGTTAAGGGTCCCTTATGCTTTTTTCGACAAAAAAGGCTACATTTTTTTTTCTTCAAAAATTCATAAACTTTAGATGTAGAATTAAACAAATTATGATCAAAATGGCCTCGATATTGACAATCGAATTAGATTCGACAGAGTTGTGGCAATTTGAAGTCTGGGAATGTCATTTCAAAATTGGTAAGGGTCCCCCTTTATGCTTTTTTCGACAAAAAAGACAACATTTTTTTTTTTTAAATTTCATAAGTTTGAGATGTAGAATTTAACTAGATGCCAAATTATAATCAAAAGGGCCTCGATTTTGACAATCGGTTTAGATTTGACAGAGTTGTGAAAATTTGAAGTCTGGGAATGTCATTTCAAAATTGGTTAAGGTCTCCCCTTATGCTTTTTATGACAAAAAAGGCTACATTTTTTTTTCTTCAAAATTCATAAACTTTAGATTTAGAATTAAACAAGATGCTAAATTATGATCAAAATGGCCTCGATATCGGTTAAGATTTGACAAAGTTGTGGCAATTTGAAGTTTGGGAATGTCATTTCAAAATTGGTAAGGGTCCCCCTTTATGCTTTTTTCGACAAAAAAGACAACATTTTTTTTTCTTCAAAAATTCATAAACTTTAGATGTAGAATTAAACGAGATGCCAAATTGTGATCAAAATGGCTCCGATATTGACAATCGGTTTTGATTTGACAAAGTTGTGGCAATTTGTAGTCTGAAAATGTTTTTTCAAAATTTGTAAGGGTCTCCCCCTATTCTTTTTTTGATAAAAAAAACAAAATTTTTTTTTCAAAAATTTATAGATTTGAGATGTAGAATTTAACTAGATACCAAATCATGATCAAAATGGCCTCGATATTAACAATCGGCTTAGATTTGACAGAGTTGTGGCAATTTAAAGTCTGGGAATATCTTTTCAAAATTGATAAGGGTCCCCCTTATGCTTTTTTCGAAAAAAAAATCAATTTTTTGAGATGTAGAATTAAACGAGATGCCAAATTATGATTAAAATGGCTCCGATATTGACAATCGGTTTAGATTTGACAGAGTTGTGGCAATTTGAAGTCTGCGTATGTCATTTCAAAATTGTTAGGCGTCCTTATGCTTTTTTCGACTTAAAAAAATACATATTTTTTTCTTCAAAGTTTCATAAGTTTGAGCTGTAGAATTAAACAAGATGCCAAATTATGATCAAAATGGCCTCGATATTGACAATCGGTTTAGATTTGACAGAGTTGTGGGAATTTTGAAGTCTGGGAATGTCATTTCAAAATTGGTAAGGGTCCTACCTTATGTTTTTTTTTGACAAAAAAAACTCAATTTTTTTTTTTTAAATTCATAAACTTGAGATGTAGAATTAAACAAGATGCCAAATTATGATCAAAATGGCCTCGATATTGACAATCGGTTTAAATTTGACAGAGTTGTGAAAATTTGAAGTCAGGGAATGTCATTCAAAAATTAGTAAGGGTCCCCCCTTATGCCTTAATAGCCAAAAAAGACTACATTTTTTTCCTTCAAAAATGACAAAGTTGTGGCAATTTGAAGTCTGGGTATGTCATTTCAAAATTGTTAAGCGTCCCTCCTTATGCTTTTTTCGACTAAAAAGACTTTATTTTGTTTTCTTCAAAATTTCATAAGTTTGAGATGTAGAGTTAAACTAGATGCCAAATTATGATCAAAATGGCCTCGATATTGACAATTTAATTAGATTTAACAGAGTTGTGGCAATTTGAAGTCTGGGAATGTCATTTCAAAATTGATAAGGGTCCCCACTTATGCTTTTTTCGAAAAAAAAAAAAATAAATTTTTTTGATATGTAGAATTAAACAAGATGCCAAAATATGATCAAATTGGCATCGATATTGACAATGTTTTTAAATTTGACAAGGTTGTTGCAATTTGAAGTCTGGGAATGTCATTTCCAAATTTGTAAGGGTCCTCCCTTATGCTTTTTTGACAAAATAGACTAAATTTTTTTTTTCAAAATTTCATAAACTTGAAATGTAGAATTAAACAAGATGCCAAATTATGATCAAAATGGCTCCGATATTGACAATCGGTTCAGATTTGACAAAGTTGTGGCAATTTGAAGTCTGGGAATGTCATTTCAAAATAAGAAAAGGTCGTCCCTTAAGCTTTAATCGCCAAAAATTACCTAATTTTTTTCTCTTCAATAATTTATAAACAGATGTAGAATTAAACAAGATGCCAAATTATGATCAAAATGGCCTCGATATTGATAATCGGTTTAGATTTGACAAAGTTGTGGCAATTTGATGTCTGGGAATGTCATTTCAAAATTGGTAAGGGTCCCCCTTTATGCTTTTTTCGACAAAAAAGACAACTTTTTTTTTTTTTTCATAAATTCATAAACTTTAGATGTAGAATTAAACGAGATGCCAAATTATGATCAAAATGGCTCCGATATTGACAATCGGTTTTGATTTGACAAAGTTGTTTCAATTTGTAGGAAATGTTATTTCAAAATTGGTAAGGGTCTCCCCCTATTCTTTTTTTGATAAAAAAGACAAAAAATTTTTTCAAAAATTCATACATTTGAGATGTAGAATTAAACTAGATACCAAATCATGATCAAAATGGCCTCGATATTGTCAATCGGCTTAGATTTGACAGAGTTGTGGCAATTTAAAGTCTGGGAATATCTTTTCAAAATTGATAAGGGTCCCCCTTATGCTTTTTTCGAAAAAAAAAAATGTATTTTTTGAGATGTAGAATTAAACGAGATGCCAAACTATGATCAAAATGGCTCCGATATTGACAATCGGTTCAGATTTGTCAAAGTTGTGGCAATTCGAAGTCTGGGTATGTCATTTCAAAATTGTGAGGCGTCCCCCCTTATGCTTTTTTCGACTAAAAAGAATACATATTTTTTTCTTCAAAGTTTCATAAGTTCGAGCTGTAGAATTAAACAAGATGCCAAATTATGATCAAAATGGCCTCGATATTGACAATCGGTTTAGATTTGACAGAGTTGTGGGAATTTGAAGTCTGGGCATGTCATTTCAAAATTGATAAGGGTCCCCACTTATGCTCTTTTCGAAAAAAAAAACATCAAATTTTTTGAGATGTAAAATTAAACAAGATGCCAAATTTTGAACAAAATGGCCTCGATATTGACAATCGGCTTAGATTTGACAAGGTTGTGGCAATTTGAAGTCTGGGAATGTCATTTCAAAATTGGTAAGGGTCCCCCTTTATGCTTTTTTCGACAAAAAAGACAACTTTTTTTTTTTTTTCATAAATTCATAAACTTAAAATGTAGAATTAAACAAGATGCCAAATTATGATCAAAATGGCCTCAATATTGAAAATCGGTTTATATTTGACAGAGCTGTGGGAATTTGAAGTCTGGGAATGTCATTTCAAAATTAGTAATGGTCCCCCTTTATGCTTAAACCGCCAAAAAAGACTTTTTTTTTTCTTCAAAAATTCATAAACTTTAGATATAGAATTAAACAAGATGCCAAATTATGATCAAAATGGCCTCGATATTGACAATCGGCTTAGATTTGACAAAGTTGTGGCAATTTGAAGTCTGGGAATGTCATTTCAAAATTGATAAGGGTCCCCCAAATGCCAAATTATGATCAAAATGGCCTCGATATTGACAATCGGTTTAAATTTGACATAGTTGTGGCAATTTAAAGTCTGGGAATGTCATTTCAAAATTGGTAAGGGTCAAAATTAGTAAGGGTTTCCCTAAATGCTTTAACCGCCAAAAAAGACTTATTTTTGTTCTTCAAAAGTTCATTAACTTTAGATGTAGAATTTAACAAGATGCTAAATTATGATCGAAATGGCCTCGATATTGACAATCGGTTTAGACTTGACAGAGTTGTATCAATTTGAAGTCAGGGAACGTCATTTCAAAATTAGTAAGGGTCCCCCCTTATGCTTTAATCGCCCAAAAAAGACTAAATTTTGTTTTCTTTCAAAATGACAAAGTTGTGTCAATTTAAAGTCTGGGTATGTCATTTCAAAATTGGTAAGGGTCCCCCTTATGCTTTTTTCGAAACAAAAAAATCATTTTTTGAGATGTAGAATTTAACAAGATGCCAAATTATGATCGAAATGGCCTCGATATTGACAATCGGTTTAGATTTGACAAAGTTGTGGCAATTCGAAATCTGGGAATGTCACTTCAAAATTGGTAAGGGTCCCCCCTTATGCTTTTTTCGCCAAAAAGACTTAATTTTTTTCTTAAAAAATTCATAGATTTGAGATGTAGAATTAAACTAAATGCCAAATCATGATCAAAATGGCTCCGATATTGACAATCGGCTTAGATTTGACAGAGTTGTGGCAATTTGAAGTCTGGGAATATCATTTCAAAATTGATAAGGGTCCCCTTATGCTTTATCGAAAAAAAAATCATTTTTTGAGATCTAGAATTAAACGAGATGCCAAATTATGATCAAAATGGCTCCGATATTGACAATCGGTTTTGATTTGACAAAGTTGTGGCAATTTGTAGTCTGGAAATGTTATTTCAAAATTGGTAAGGGTCTCCACCTATTCTTTTTTTGATAAAAAAGACTAAATTTTGTTTTCTATCAAAATGACAAAGTTGTGTCAATTTGAAGTCTGGGTATGTCATTTCAAAATTGTTAAGCGTCCCCCCTTATGCTTTTTTCGACTAAAAAGAATAAAATTTTTTGTTCTTCAAAAATTCATAAATTTTAGATGTAGAATTAAACCAGATGCCAAATTATGATCAAAATGGGCTCGATATTGACAATCGGTTTAGATATGACAAAGTTGTGGCAATTTGAAGTCTGGGAATGTCATTTCAAAATTGGTTAAGGGTCCCCCCTTATGCTTTAATCGCCAAAAAAAAATAAATTTTTTTTCTTCAAAAATGACAAAGTTGTGGCAATTTGAAGTTTGGCTATGTCATTTCAAAATTTTTAAGCATCCCCCCTTATGCTTTGATTGCCAAAAATACTAAATTTTTTTTTTCTTCAAAAATAACAAAGTTGTGGCCATTTTAAATTTGGGTATGTCATTTCAAAATTTTTAAGCGTCCCCCCTTATGCTTTTTTCGACTAAAAAGAGTTCATTTTTTTTTCTTCAAAAATTCATTAGCTTGAGTTTTAGAATTAAACAAGATGCAGAATTATGATCAAAGTGGCCTCGATATTGACAATCGGCTTAGATTTGAAAAAGTTGTGGCAATTTGAAGTCAGGGAATGTTATTTCAAAATTGGTAGGGGTCCCCACTTATGCTTTTTTCGAAAAAGAAATCAATTTTTTTGAGATTTAGAATTAAACTAGATGCCAAGTTGTGATCAAAATGGCCTCGATAATGAAATTCGGCTTAGTTTTGACAAAGTTGTAGCAATTTAAAGTTTTTTGAGATGTAGAATTAAACGAGATGCCAAATTATGATCAAAATGGCTCCGATATTGACAATCGGTTCAGATTTGACAAAGTTGTGGCAATTTGAAGTCTGGGTATGTCATTTCAAAATTGTTAAGCGTCCCCCCTTATGCTTTTTTCGACTAAAAAGAATACATTTAGTTTTCTTCAAAATTTCATAAACTAGATGCCAAATTATGATCAAAATGGCCTCGATATTGACAATTTAACAGACTTGTGGCAATTTGAAGTCAGGGAATGTCATTTCAAAATTGATAAGGGTCCCCACTTATGCTCTTTTCGAAAAAAAAAAATCAATTTTTTTGAGATGTAAAATTAAACAAGATGCCAAATTTTGAACAAAATGGCCTCGATATTGACAATCGGCTTAGATTTGACAAGGTTGTGGCAATTTGAAGTCTGGGAATGTCATTTCAAAATTGGTAAGGGTCCTCCCTTATGCTTTTTTTGACAAAATAGACTAAATTTTTTTTTTCAAAATTTCATAAACTTAAAATGTAGAATTAAACAAGATGCCAAATTATGATCAAAATGGCCTCGATATTGACAATCGGCTTAGATTTGACAAAGTTGTGGCAATTTGAAGTCTGGGAATGTCATTTCAAAATTGATAAGGGTCCCCCCAAATGCCAAATTATGATCAAAATGGCCTCGATATTGACAATCGGTTTAAATTTGACATAGTTGTGGCAATTTAAAGTCTGGGAATGTCATTTCAAAATTGGTAAGGGTCAAAATTAGTAAGGGTTTCCCTAAATGCTTTAACCGCCAAAAAAGACTTATTTTTGTTCTTCAAAAGTTCATTAACTTTAGATGTAGAATTTAACAAGATGCTAAATTATGATCGAAATGGCCTCGATATTGACAATCGGTTTAGACTTGACAGAGTTGTATCAATTTGAAGTCAGGGAACGTCATTTCAAAATAAGTAAGGGTCCCCCCTTATGCTTTAATCGCCAAAAAAGACTAAATTTTGTTTTCTTTCAAAATGACAAAGTACTGTCAATTTGAAGTCTGGGTATGTCATTTCAAAATTGGTAAGGGTCCCCCTTATGCTTTTTTCGAAACAAAAAAATCATATTTTGAGATGTAGAATTTAACAAGATGCCAAATTATGATCGAAATGGCCTCGATATTGACAATCGGTTTAGATTTGACAAAGTTGTGGCAATTCGAAATCTGGGAATGTCACTTCAAAATTGGTAAGGGTCCCCCCTTATGCTTTTTTCGCCAAAAAGACTTAATTTTTTTCTTAACAAATTCATAGATTTGAGATGTAGAATTAAACTAGATGCCAAATCATGATCAAAATGGCTCCGATATTGACAATCGGCTTAGATTTGACAGAGTTGTGGCAATTTGAAGTCTGGGAATATCATTTCAAAATTGATAAGGGTCCCCTTATGCTTTATCGAAAAAAAAATCATTTTTTGAGATCTAGAATTAAACGAGATGCCAAATTATGATCAAAATGGCTCCGATATTGACAATCGGTTTTGATTTGACAAAGTTGTGGCAATTTGTAGTCTGGAAATGTTATTTCAAAATTGGTAAGGGTCTCCACCTATTCTTTTTTTGATAAAAAAGACTAAATTTTGTTTTCTTTCAAAATGACAAAGTTGTGTCAATTTGAAGTCTGGGTATGTCATTTCAAAATTGTTAAGCGTCCCCCCTTATGCTTTTTTCGACTAAAAAGAATAAAATTTTTTGTTCTTCAAAAATTCATAAATTTTAGATGTAGAATTAAACCAGATGCCAAATTATGATCAAAATGGGCTCGATATTGACAATCGGTTTAGATATGACAAAGTTGTGGCAATTTGAAGTCTGGGAATGTCATTTCAAAATTGGTTAAGGGTCCCCCCTTATGCTTTAATCGCCAAAAAAAAATAAATTTTTTTTCTTCAAAAATGACAAAGTTGTGGCAATTTGAAGTTTGGCTATGTCATTTCAAAATTGTTAAGCATCCCCCCTTATGCTTTGATTGCCAAAAATACTAAATTTTTTTTTCTTCAAAAATAACAAAGTTGTGGCCATTTTAAATTTGGGTATGTCATTTCAAAATTTTTAAGCGTCCCCCCTTATGCTTTTTTCGACTAAAAAGAGTTCATTTTTTTTTCTTCAAAAATTCATTAGCTTGAGTTTTAGAATTAAACAAGATGCAGAATTATGATCAAAGTGGCCTCGATATTGACAATCGGCTTAGATTTGAAAAAGTTGTGGCAATTTGAAGTCAGGGAATGTTATTTCAAAATTCGTAGGGGTCCCCACTTATGCTTTTTTCGAAAAAGAAATCAATTTTTTTGAGATTTAGAATTAAACTAGATGCCAAGTTGTGATCAAAATGGCCTCGATAATGCAAATCGGCTTAGTTTTGACAAAGTTGTAGCAATTTAAAGTTTTTTGAGATGTAGAATTAAACGAGATGCCAAATTATGATCAAAATGGCTCCGATATTGACAATCGGTTCAGATTTGACAAAGTTGTGGCAATTTGAAGTCTGGGTATGTCATTTCAAAATTGTTAAGCGTCCCCCCTTATGCTTTTTTCGACTAAAAAGAATACATTTAGTTTTCTTCAAAATTTCATAAACTAGATGCCAAATTATGATCAAAATGGCCTCGATATTGACAATTTAACAGACTTGTGGCAATTTGAAGTCAGGGAATGTCATTTTAAAATTGATAAGGGTCCCCACTTATGCTCTTTTCGAAAAAAAAAAATCAATTTTTTTGAGATGTAGAATTAAACAAGATGCCAAAATATGATCAAATTGGCATCGATATTGACAATGTTTTTAAATTTGACAAGGTTGTGGCAATTTGAAGTCTGGGAATGTCATTTCAAAATTGGTAAGGGTCCTCCCTTATGCTTTTTTTGACAAAATAGACTAAATTTTTTTTTCAAAATTTCATAAACTTGAAATGTAGAATTAAACAAGATGCCAAATTATGATCAAAATGGCCTCAATATTGAGAATCGGTTTATATTTGACAGAGCTGTGGGAATTTGAAGTCTGGGAATGTCATTTCAAAATTAGTATTGGTCCCCCTTTATGCTTTAACCGCCAAAAAAGACTTTTTTTTCTTAAAAATTCATAAACTTTAGATATAGAATTAAACAAGATGCAGAATTATGATCAAAATGGCCTCGATATTAACAATCGGTTTAGACTTGACAAAGTTGTGGCAATTTGAAGTCTGGGAATGTCATTTCAAAATTGATAAGGGTCCCCCCAAATGCCAAATTATGATCAAAATGGCCTCGATATTGACAATCGGTTTAGATTTGACATAGTTGTGGCAATTTGAAGTCTGGGAATGTCATTTCAAAATTGGTAAAAGTCAAAATTAGTAAGGGTTTCCCTAAATGCTTTAACCGTCAAAAAATACTTATTTTTTTCTTCAAAAGTTCATTAACTTTAGATGTAGAATTAAACAAGATGGCAAATTATGATCAAAATTGCCTCAATATTAACAATCGGTTTAGATTTGACAGAGTTGTGGTAATTTGAAGTCAGGGAATGTCATTTCGAAATTAGTAAGGGTCCCCCCTTATGCTTTAATCGCCAAAAAAAACTAAATTTTTTTTTCTTCAAAAATGTCAAAGTTGTGGCAATTTGAAGTCTGGGTATGTCATTTCAAAATTGGTAAGGGTCCTCTTATGCTTTTTTCGAAAAAAAAAATCATTTTTTGAGATGTAGAATTTAACAAGATGCTAAATTATGATCGAAATGGCCTCGATATTGACAATCGGTTTTGATTTGACAAAGTTGTGGCAATTTGAAATCTGGGAATGTCATTTCAAAATTGGTAAGGGTCCCCCCTTATGCTTTTTCCGCCAAAAAAGACTAAATTTTGTTTTCTTTCAAAATGACAAAGTTGTGTCAATTTGAAGTCTGGGTATGTCATTTTAAAATTGGTAAGGGTCCCCCTTATGCATTTTCGACAAAAAAGACTAAATTTTTTCTTTCAAAAATTCATAAACTTGAGATGTAGAATTTAACAAGATGCTAAATTATGATCGAAATGGCCTCGATATTGACAATCGGTTTAGACTTGACAGAGTTGTGGCAATTTGAAGTCAGGGAACGTCATTTCAAAATAAGTAAGGGTCCCCCCTTATGCTTTAATCGCCAAAAAAGACTAAATTTTGTTTTCTTTCAAAATGACAAAGTAGTGTCAATTTGAAGTCTGGGTATGTCATTTCAAAATTGGTAAGGGTCCCCCTTATGCTTTTTTCGAAAAAAAAAATCATTTTTTGAGATGTAGAATTTAACAAGATGCCAAATTATAATCGAAATGGCCTCGATATTGACAATCGGTTTAGATTTGACAAAGTTGTGGCAATTTGAAATCTGGGAATGTCATTTCAAAATTGGTAAGGGTCCCCCCTTATGCTTTTTTCGCCAAAAAGACTTAATTTTTTTCTTCAAAAATTCATAGATTTGAGATGTAGAATTAAACTAGATTTCAAATCATGATCAAAATGGCCTCGATATTGACAATCGGCTTAGATTTGACAGAGTTGTGGCAATTTGAAGTCTGGGAATATCATTTCAAAATTGATAAGGGTCCCCCTTATGCTTTTTCGAAAAAAAAAATCATTTTTTGAGATGTAGAATTAAACGAGATGCCAAATTATGATCAAAATGGCTCCGATTTTGACAATCGGCTTAGATTTGACAAGGTTGTGGCAATTGGAAGTCTGGGAATGTCATTTCAAAATTGGTAAGGGTCCTCCCTTATGTTTTTTTTTGACAAAAAAGACTCAATTTTTTTTTTTCAAAAATTCATAAAGTTTAGATGTAGAATTAAACGAGATGCCAAATTATGATCAAAATGGCTCCGATATTGACAATCGGTTGAGATTTGACAAAGTTGTGGCAATTTGAAGTCTGGGTATGTCATTTCAAAATTGTTAGGCGTCCCCCTTTATGCTTTTTTCGACTAAAAAGAATACATATTTCTTTCTTCAAAGTTTTATAAGTTTGAGCTGTAGAATTAAACAAGATGCCAAATTTTGAACAAAATGGCCTCGATATTGACAATCGGCTTAGATTTGACAAGGTTGTGGCAATTGGAAGTCTGGGAATGTCATTTCAAAATTGGTAAGGGTCCTCCCTTATGTTTTTTTTTGACAAAAAAGACTCAATTTTTTTTTTTTTAAATTCATAAACTTGATATGTTGAATTAAACAAGATGCCAAATTATGATCAAAATGGCCTCGATATTGACAATCGGTTTAGATTTTACAGAGTTGTGAAAATTTGAAGTCAGGGAATGTCATTTAAATATTAGTAAGGGTCCCCCCTTATGCTTTAATAGCCAAAAAAGACAACATTTTTTTTCTTTCAATAATGACAAAGTTGTGGCAATTTGAAATCTGGGTATGTCATTTCAAAATTGTTAAGCGTCCCCCCTTATGCTTTTTTCGCCAAAAAGACTTAATTTTTTTCTTCAAAAATTCATAGATTTGAGATGTAGAATTAAACTAGATGCCAAATCATGATCAAAATGGCCTCGATATTGACAATCGGCTTAGATTTGACAGAGTTGTGGCAATTGGAAGTCTGGGAATATCATTTCAAAATTGATAAGGGTCCCCCTTATGCTTTTTCCGCCAAAAAAGACTAAATTTTGTTTTCTTTCAAAATGACAAAGTTGTGTCAATTTGAAGTCTAGGTATGTCATTTTAAAATTGGTAAGGGTCCCCCTTATGCATTTTCGACAAAAACGACTAAATTTTTTCTTTCAAAAATTCATAAACTTGAGATGTAGAATTTAACAAGATGCTAAATTATGATCGAAATGGCCTCGATATTGACAATCGGTTTAGACTTGACAGAGTTGTGGCAATTTGAAGTCAGGGAACGTCATTTCAAAATAAGTAAGGGTCCCCCCTTATGCTATAATCGCCAAAAAAGACTAAATTTTGTTTTCTTTCAAAATGACAAAGTAGTGTCAATTTGAAGTCTGGGTATGTCATTTTAAAATTGGTAAGGGTCCCCCTTATGCATTTTCGACAAAAAGACTAAATTTTTTCTTTCAAAAATTCATAAACTTGAGATGTAGAATTTAACAAGATGCTAAATTATGATCGAAATGGCCTCGATATTGACAATCGGTTTAGACTTGACAGAGTTGTGGCAATTTGAAGTCTGGGAATATCATTTCAAAATTGATAAGGGTCCCCCTTATGCTTTTTCGAAAAAAAAAAATCATTTTTTGAGATGTAGAATTAAACGAGATGCCAAATTATGATCAAAATGGCTCCGATATTGACAATCGGTTTTGATTTGACAAAGTTGTGGCAATTTGTAGTCTGGAAATGTTATTTCAAAATTGGTAAGGGTCTCCCCCTATTCTTTTTTTGATAAAAAAGACTAAATTTTGTTTTCTTTCAAAATGATAAAGTTGTGTCAATTTGAAGTCTGGGTATGTCATTTCAAAATTGTTAGCGTCCCCCCGTATGCTTTTTTCGACTAAAAAGAATACAATTTTTTGTTCTTCAAAAATTCATAAATTTTAGATGTAGAATTAAACCAGATGCCAAATTATGATCAAAATGGGCTCGATATTGACAATCGGTTTAGATATGACAAAGTTGTGGCAATTTGAAGTCTGGGAATGTCATTTCAAAATTGATAAGGGTCCCCCCAAATGCCAAATTATGATCAAAATGGCCTCGATATTGACAATCGGTTTAGATTTGACATAGTTGTGGCAATTTGAAGTCTGGGAATGTCATTTCAAAATTGGTAAGCATCCTCCTTATGCTTTAACCGCCAAAAAAAACTTTTTTTTCTTCAAAAATTCATAAACTTTAGATATAGAATTAAACAAGATGCAGAATTATGATCAAAATGGCCTCGATATTAACAATCGGTTTAGACTTGACAAAGTTGTGGCAATTTGAAGTCTGGGAATGTCATTTCAAAATTGATAAGGGTCCCCCCAAATGCCAAATTATGATCAGAATGGCCTCGATATTGACAATCCGTTTAGATTTGACATAGTTGTGGCAATTTGAAGTCAGGGAATGTCATTTCGAAATTAGTAAGGGTCCCCCCTTATGCTTTAATCGCCAAAAAAAACTAAATTTTTTTTTCTTCAAAAATGTCAAAGTTGTGGCAATTTGAAGTCTGGGTATGTCATTTCAA
The DNA here is from genome assembly GCA_035045305.1 of Drosophila maculinotata. Taxonomy (NCBI): domain Eukaryota; kingdom Metazoa; phylum Arthropoda; class Insecta; order Diptera; family Drosophilidae; genus Drosophila; species Drosophila maculinotata. The sequence continues at coordinate 909,700 of JAWNPD010000236.1, forward strand.
AATTGGTAAGGGTCCCCCTTATGCTTTTTTCGAAAAAAAAAATCATTTTTTGAGATGTAGAATTTAACAAGATGCTAAATTATGATCGAAATGGCCTCGATATTGACAATCGGTTTAGATTTGACAAAGTTGTGGCAATTTGAAATCTGGGAATGTCATTTCAAAATTCGTAAGGGTCCCCCCTTATGCTTTTTCCGCCAAAAAAGACTAAATTTTGGTTTTTTTCAAAATGACAAAGTTGTGTCAATTTGAAGTCTGGGTATGTCATTTTAAAATTGGTAAGGGTCCCCCTTATGCATTTTCGACAAAAAAGACTAAATTTTTTCTTTCAAAAATTCATAAACTTGAGATGTAGAATTTAACAAGATGCTAAATTATGATCGAAATGGCCTCGATATTGACAATCGGTTTAGACTTGACAGAGTTGTGGCAATTTGAAGTCAGGGAACGTCATTTCAAAATAAGTAAGGGTCCCCCCTTATGCTTTAATCGCCAAAAAAGACTAAATTTTGTTTTCTTTCAAAATGACAAAGTACTGTCAATTTGAAGTCTGGGTATGTCATTTTAAAATTGGTAAGGGTCCCCCTTATGCTTTTTTCGAAAAAAAAAAATCATTTTTTGAGATGTAGAATTTAACAAGATGCCAAATTATAATCGAAATGGCCTCGATATTGACAATCGGTTTAGATTTGACAAAGTTGTGGCAATTTGAAATCTGGGAATGTCATTTCAAAATTGGTAAGGGTCCCCCCTTATGCTTTTTTCGCCAAAAAGACTTAATTTTTTTCTTCAAAAATTCATAGATTTGAGATGTAGAATTAAACTAGATGCCAAATCATGATCAAAATGGCCTCGATATTGACAATCGGCTTAGATTTGACAGAGTTGTGGCAATTTGAAGTCTGGGAATATCATTTCAAAATTGATAAGGGTCCCCCTTATGCTTTTTCGAAAAAAAAAAATCATTTTTTGAGATGTAGAATTAAACGAGATGCCAAATTATGATCAAAATGGCTCCGATATTGACAATCGGTTTTGATTTGACAAAGTTGTGGCAATTTGTAGTCTGGAAATGTTATTTCAAAATTGGTAAGGGTCTCCCCCTATTCTTTTTTTGATAAAAAAGACTAAATTTTGTTTTCTTTCAAAATGATAAAGTTGTGTCAATTTGAAGTCTGGGTATGTCATTTCAAAATTGTTAGCGTCCCCCGTATGCTTTTTTCGACAAAAAAGAATACAATTTTTTGTTCTTCAGAAATTCATAAATTTTAGATGTAGAATTAAACCAGATGCCAAATTATGATCAAAATGGGCTCGATATTGACAATCGGTTTAGATATGACAAAGTTGTGGCAATTTGAAGTCTGGGAATGTCATTTCAAAATTGATAAGGGTCCCCCAAATGCCAAATTATGATCAAAATGGCCTCGATATTGACAATCGGTTTAGATTTGACATAGTTGTGGCAATTTGAAGTCTGGGAATGTCATTTCAAAATTGGTAAGCATCCTCCTTATGCTTTAATCGCCAAAAAAGACAACTTTTTTTTTTTTTTCAAAAATTCATAAACTTTAGATGTAGAATTAAACGAGATGCCAAATTATGATCAAAATGGCCTCGATATTGACAATCGGTTTAGATTTGACATAGTTGTGGCAATTTGAAGTCTGGGTATGCCATTTCAAAATTGTTAAGCGTCCCCCCTTATGCTTTTTTCGACTAAAAAGACTTAATTTTTTTTCTTCAAAAATTCATTAGCTTGAGTTTTAGAATTAAACAAGATGCAGAATTATAGGGTCCGCCCTATCGATTTTTTTCGACAAAAAAGAATACATTTTTTTTCAAATATTCATAAACTTGAGATGTAGAATTAAACAAGATGCCAAATTATGATAAAAAAGGCTTCGATATTGACAATCGGTTTAGATTTGACAAAGTTGTGTCAATTGGAAGTCTGGGAATGTCATTTCAACATTGGTTAGGGGCCCCCTTATGCTTTTTTTTTTTTTTTTCAAAAATGACTTAATTTTTTATTCAAAAATTCATAAACTTGAAATGTTCAATTAAACAAGATGCCAAATTATGATAAAAATGGCCTCGATATTGACAATCTATTAAGATTTGACAGAGCTGTGGCAATTTGAAGTCGGGGAATGCCATTTCAAAATTAGTTAGGGTCCGCCTAATGCTTTTATCGCAAAAAAAGACTAAATTTTTTTTTCTTCAAAAACGAATAAACTTAAGATGTAGAATTAAACAAGATGCCAAATTATGATCAAAATGGCCTCGATATTGACAATCGGTTTAGATTTGACAAAGTTGTGGCAATTTGAAATCTGGGAATGTCATTTTAAAATTGGTAAGGGTCCCCCCCTATTGCTTTTTTCGCCAAAAAGACTTAATTTTTTTTCTTCATAAATTCATTAACTTGAGATGCAGAATTAAACTAGATGCCAAATTATAATCAAAATGGCCTCGATATTGACAATCGGTTAAGATTTATAGAGTTGTGGCAATTTGAAGTCTGGTTATGTCATTTCAAAATTGTTTAACGTCCTCCTTTATGCTTTTTTCGACAAAAAAGACTTAATTTTTTTTTTTTAAAAAATACAATAACTTGAGATTTAGAATTAAACTAGATGCCAAATTATGATCAAAATGGCCTTGATATTGAAAATCAGTTTAGATTTCACAAAGTTGTGGCAATTCGAAGTCTGGGAATGTCATTTCAAAATTCGTTAGGGTCCCCCTTATGCTTTGTTTTGACAAAAAAGACTTCATTTTTTTTTCTTCATAAATTCGATGTTGACAATCGCCTTAGATTTGACAAAGTTGTGGCAATTTGAAGTCTGGGAATGTCATTTCAAAACTGGTAAGGGTCCCCCCTTATGCTTTTTTTGACAAAAAAGACAGTTTTTTTTTTGCAAAATTTTATCAACTTGAGATGTAGCATTAACCAAGATGCCAAATTTGATCAAAATGGCCTCAATTCTGACAATCGGTTTAGATTTGACAGAGTTGTGGCAATTTGAAATCAATGATGTCATTTCAAAATTAGAAAGGGTCCCCCTTAATGCTTTAATCGCCAAAAAAGACTTAATTTTTTTTCAAAAACACATAAACTTTAGATGTAGAATTAAACTAGATGCCAAATTATGATCAAAATGGCCTTGATATTGAAAATCGGTTAAGATTTGAAAAATTTGTAGCAATTTAAAGTCTGGGAATGTCAAAATTGTAAAGTGTCCCCCCTATGCTTTTTCCGCCAGAAACCACAAAATTTTTTTTTCAAAAATTCATAAACTTGAGATTTAATATTAAACTAGATGCCAAATTTTTATCAAAATGGCCTCGATATTGACAATCGGCTTAGATTTGACAAAGTTGTGGCAATTTGCAATCAGGGAATGTCATTTCAAAATAAGTAAGGGTGCCCCCTTATGCTTTAATCGCCAAAAAAGACTTAATTTTTTTTTTTCAAAAATACATAAACTTGAGATTTAGAGTTAAACTAGATGCCAAATTATGATCAAAATGGCCTCGATATTGAAAATCGGTTTAGATTTGACAAAGTTGTAGCAATTTAAAGTCTGGGAATGTCAAAATTGTAAAGTTTCCCCCCTATGCTTTTTCCGCCAAAAACGACTACATTTTTTTTTCAAAAATTCATTAACTTGAGATTTAGAATTAAACTAGATGCCAATTTATGATCAAAATGGCCTCGATATTGACAATCGGCTTAGATTTGACAAAGTTGTGGCAATTTGATGTCTGGTTATGTCATTTCAAAATTGTTAAGCGTCCCCCCTTATGCTTTTTTCGACAAAAAAGACCTAAGTTTTTTTCTTCATAAATTCATAAACTTGAGATGTAGAATTAAACAAGATGCCAAATTATGATCAAAAAGGCTTCGATATTGACAATCGGCTTAGATTTGACAAAGTTGTGGCAATTTGAAGGCTGGGAATGTTATTTCAAAATTGGTAAGGGTCTTTCTTATGCTTTTTTCGCCAAAAAGACTTAATTTTTTTTCTAAAATTCTTAAATTTGAGATGTAGAATTAAACAAGATGCCAAATTATGATCAAAATGGTCTCGATATTGACAATCGGCTTAGATTTGTCAGAGTTGTAGCAATTTGAAGTCTGGGAATGTCATTTCAAAATTCGTTTAGGTCCCCGCTTATGCTTTTTTCAAAAAAAAACAAATCAATTTTTTTTTTTTGAAAAATACATAAACTTGAGATTTAGAATTAAACTAGATGCCAAATTATGATCAAAATGGCCTCGATATTGAAAATCGGTTTAGATTTGAAAAAGTTGTAGCAATTTAAAGCCTGGGAATGTCAAAATTGTAAAGGGTCACCCCTATGCTTTTCCGCCAAAAAATACTAAATTTTTTTTTTAAAATATTCATTAACTTTAGATATAGAATTAAACAAGATGCCAAATTATGATCAAAATGGCCTCGATATTGACAATCGGTTTAGATTTGACAAAGTTGTGGCAATTTGATGTCTGGTTATGTCATTTCAAAATTGTAAAGCGTCCCTCCTTATGCTTTTTTCGACAAAAAAGACTTAATTTTTTTTCTTCATAAATTCATAAACTTGAGATGTAGAATTAAACTAGATGCCAAATTATGATCAAAAAGGCTTCGATATTGACAATCGGCTTAGATTTGACAAAGTTGTGGCAATTTGAAGGCTTGGAATGTTATTTCAAAATTGGTAAGGGTCCCCCTTATGTTTTTTTCGCCAAAAAGACTTAATTTTTTTCAAAAATTCATAAATTTGAGATGTAGAATTAAACAAGATGCCAAATTATGATCAAAATGGCCTCGATATTGACAATCGGTTTAGATTTGAAAAAGTTGTAGCAATTTATAGCCTGGGAATGTCAAAATTGTAAAGGTTCCCCCCTATGCTTTTCCGCCAAAAAATACTGAATTTTTTTTTAAAATATTCATTAACTTTAGATATAGAATTAAACAAGATGCCAAATTATGATCAAAATGGCCCCGATATTGACAATCGGTTTAGATTTGACAGAGTTGTAGTAATTTGAACTCTGGGAATGTCATTTCAAAATTGGTTAGGGTCCCCCCTTATGTTTTTTTATGACAAAAAAGACTTAATTTTTTTTTCAAAATTTCATAAACTTTATATGTAGAATTAAACTAGATGCTAAATTATTACCAAAATGGCCTCGATATTGACAATCGGTTAAGATTTGACAAAGTTCTGGCAATTTGAAATCTGAGAATCTTATTTCAAAATGAGTAAAAGGCCCCCCTTATGCTTTTAATCGCCAAAAAATATTAAATTTTTTTTTCATCAAGAATTCATAAATTTTAGATGTAGAATTAAACAAGATGCCAAATTATGATCAAAATGGCCTCGATATTGACAATCGGCTTAGATTTGACAGAGTTGTGGCAATTTGAAGTCTGGGGATGTTATTTCAAAATTGGATAGGGTCCCCCCCTACGCTTTTATCGCCAAAAAATACTAAATAATTTTTTTTTCAAAAATTCATAAACTTTAGATGTAGAATTAAACAAGATGCCAAATTATTATCAAAATAGCCTCGATATTGAAAATCGGTTTAGATTTGACAGAGTTGTGGCAATTTGAAGTCTGGGAATGTCATTTCAAAATTAGTAAGGGGCCCCCTTATTCTTTTATCGCCAAAAAAAGACTACATTTTTTTTTCTTCAAAAATTCATAATTTTTAGATGTTGAATTAAACAAGATGCCAAATTATGATCAAAATGGCCTCGATATTGAAAATCGGCTTAGATTTGACAGAGTTGTGGCAATTTGAAGTCTGGGAATGTCATTTCAAAATAAGTAAGGGGCTCCCTTATTCTTTTATCGCCAAAAAAAGACTTCATTTTTTTTTCTTCAAAAATTCATAATTTTTAGATGTAGAATTAAACAAGATGCCAAATTATGATCAAAATGGCCTCGATATTGAAAATCGGCTTTGATTTGACAGAGTTGTGGCAATTTGAAGTCTGGGAATGTCATTTCAAAATTAGTAAGGGGCCCCCCTTATTCTTTTATCGCCAAAAAAAGACTACATTTTTTTTTCTTCAAAAATTCATAATTTTTAGATGTTGAATTAAACAAGATGCCAAATTATGATCAAAATGGCCTCGATATTGAAAATCGGTTTAGATTTGACAGAGTTGTGGCAATTTGAAGTCTGGGAATGTCATTTCAAAATAAGTAAGGGGCCCCCCTTATTCTTTTATCGCCAAAAAAAGACTTCATTTTTTTTTCTTCAAAAATTCATAATTTTTAGATGTAGAATTAAACTAGATGCTAAATTATTACCAAAATGGCCTCGATATTGACAATCGGTTAAGATTTGACAAAGTTCTGGCAATTTGAAATCTGGGAATCTTATTTCAAAATGAGTAAAAGGCCCCCCTTATGCTTTAATCGCCAAAAAATATTAAATTTTTTTTTCATCAAGAATTCATAAATTTTAGATGTAGAATTAAACAAGATGCCAAATTATGATCAAAATGGCCTCGATATTGACAATCGGCTTAGATTTGACAGAGTTGTGGCAATTTGAAGTCTGGGGATGTCATTTCAAAATTGGATAGGGTCCCCCCTTATGTTTTTTTCGACAAAAAAGACATAATTTTTTTTTCAAAATTTCATAAACTTTATATGTAGAATTAAACTAGATGCTAAATTATTACCAAAATGGCCTCGATATTGACAATCGGTTAAGATTTGACAAAGTTGTGGCAATTTGAAATCTGGGAATCTTATTTCAAAATGAATAAAAGGCCCCCCTTATGCTTTAATCGCCAAAAAAAACTGCATATTTTTTCAAAAATTTATAAACTTGAGATTTAGCATTGAACTAGATGACAAATTATGATCAGAATGGACTCGATATTGACAATCGGCTTAGATTTGACAACATTGTGGCAATTTGAAGTCTGCGAATGTCATTTCAAAATTCGTAAGGGTCCCCCCTTATGCTTTTTTCGTAAAAAAAAAATCAATTTTTTGATATGTAGAATTAAACAAGATGCCAAATTATGATCAAAATTTCCTCGATATTGAAAATCGGTTTAGATTTGACAAAGTTGTAGCAATTTAAAGTCTGGAAATGTCAAAATTGTAAAGGGTCCCCCCTTATGCTTTTTGCGCCAAAAACGACAAAATTTTTTTTTTTCAAAAATTCATTAACTTTAGACTTCGAATTAAACTAGATGCCAAATTATGATCAAAATGGCCTCGATATTGACAATCAGTTTAGATTTGACAAAATTGTGGCAATTTGAAGTCTGAGAATGTCATTTGAAAATTCGTTAGGGTCCCTTCTTATGATTTTTTCAAAATTGGTGAGGGTCCCCCCTACGCTTTTATCGCCAAAAAATACTAAATAATTTTTTTTTCAAAAATTCATAAACTTAAGATGTAGAATTAAGCAAGATGCCAAATTATTATCAAAATAGCCTCGATATTGAAAATCGGTTTAGATTTGACAGAGTTGTGGCAATTTGAAGTCTGGGAATGTCATTTCAAAATTAGTAAGGGGCCCCCCTTATTCTTTTATCGCCAAAAAAAGACTACATTTTTTTTTCTTCAAAAATTCATAATTTTTAGATGTAGAATTAAACAAGATGCCAAATTATGATCAAAATGGCCTCGATATTGAAAATCGGCTTAGATTTGACAGAGTTGTGGCAATTTGAAGTCTGGGAATGTCATTTCAAAATAAGTAAGGGGCTCCCTTATTCTTTTATCGCCAAAAAAAGACTTCATTTTTTTTTCTTCAAAAATTCATAATTTTTAGATGTAGAATTAAACAAGATGCCAAATTATGATCAAAATGGCCTCGATATTGAAAATCGGTTTAGATTTGACAGAGTTGTGGCAATTTGAAGTCTGAGAATGTCATATCAAAATTAGTAAGGGTCTCCCCTTATATTTTTTCGAAAAAAAAAAATCAATTTTTTGAGATCTAGAATTAAACTAGATGCCAAATTATGATAAAAATTTCCTCGATATTGAAAATCGGTTTAGATTTGACAAAGTTGTAGCAATTTAAAGTCTGGAAATGTCAAAATTGTAAAGGGTCCCCCCTTATGCTTTTTCCCCAAAAAATACTAAATATTTTTTTTCAAATATTCATTAACTTTAGATATAGAATTAAACAAGATGCCAAATTATGATCAAAATGGCCTCGATATTGACAATCGGTTTAGATTTGACAAAGTTGTGGCAATTTGATGTCTGGTTATGTCATTTCAAAATTGTTAAGCGTCCCCCCTTATGCTTTTTTCGACAAAAAAGACTAATTTTTTTTTCTTCATAAATACATAAACTTGAGATGTAGAATTAAACTAGATGCCAAATTATGATCAAAAAGGCTTCGATATTGACAATCGGCTTATATTTGACAAAGTTGTGGCAATTTGGGAATGTTATTTCAAAATTGGTAAGGGCCCTTCTTATGCTTTTTTCGCCAAAAAGACTTAATGTTTTTTCAAAAATTCATAAACTTTAGATGTAGAATTAAACAAGATGCCAAATTATGATCAAAATGGCCTCGATATTGAAAATCGGTTAAGATTTGACAGAGTTGTAGCAATTTGAACTCTGGGAACGTCATTTCAAATTTGGTTAGGGTCCCCCCTTATGTTTTTTTTGACAAAAAAGACTAAATTTTTTTTCTTCAAAAATTCATAAACTTTAGATGTAGAATTAAGCAAGATGCCAAATTATGATCAAAATGGCCTCGATATTGACAATCGGTTTAGATTTGACAAAGTTGTGGCAATTTGATGTCTGGTTATGTCATTTCAAAATTGTTAAGCCTCCCCCCTTATGCTTTTTTCGACAAAAAGACTTATTTTTTTTTCTTCATAAATTCATAAACTTGAGATGTAGAATTAAACTAGATGCCAAATTATGATCAAAAAGGCTTCGATATTGACAATCGGCTTAGATTTGACAAAGTTGTGGCAATTTGAAGGCTGGGAATGTTATTTCAAAATTGGTAAGGGTCCCCCTTATGTTTTTTTCGCCAAAAAGACTTATTTTTTTTTTTTCAAAAATTCATTAACTTCAGATTTAGAATTTAACTATACGCCAAATTATGATCAAAATGGCCTCGATATTGACAATCGGTTATATTTGACAAAGTTGTGGCAATTTTAAGTCAAAATTGGTAAGGGTCCCCCTTATGTTTTTTTCGCCAAAAAGACTTAATTTTTTTTCAAAAATTCATAAATTTGAGATGTAGAATTAAACAAGATGCCAAATTATGATCAAAATGGCCTCGATATTGAAAATCGGCTTAGATTTGACAGAGTTGTGGCAATTTGAAGTCTGGGAATGTCATTTCAAAATTAGTAAGGGGCCCCCCTTATTCTTTTATCGCCAAAAAAAGACTAAATTTTTTTTTCTTCAAAAATTCATAATTTTTAGATGTAGAATTAAACAAGATGCCAAATTATGATCAAAATGGCCTCGATATTGAAAATCGGTTTAGATTTGACAGAGTTGTGGCAATTTGAAGTCTGGGAATGTCATTTCAAAATAAGTAAGGGGCCCCCCTTATTCTTTTATCGCCAAAAAAAGACTTCATTTTTTTTTCTTCAAAAATTCATAATTAGATAATAGATAATTAGATAATTAGATGTAGAATTAAACTAGATGCTAAATTATTACCAAAATGGCCTCGATATTGACAATCGGTTAAGATTTGACAAAGTTCTGGCAATTTGAAATCTGGGAATCTTATTTCAAAATGAGTAAAAGGCCCCCCTTATGCTTTAATCGCCAAAAAAATATTAAATTTTTTTTTCATCAAGAATTCATAAATTTTAGATGTAGAATTAAACAAGATGCCAAATTATGATCAAAATGGCCTCGATATTGACAATCGGCTTAGATTTGACAGAGTTGTAGCAATTTGAAGTCTGGGGATGTCATTTCAAAATTGGATAGGGTCCCCCCTTATGTTTTTTTCGACAAAAAAGACATAATTTTTTTTCAAAATTTCATAAACTTTATATGTAGAATTAAACTAGATGCTAAATTATTACCAAAATGGCCTCGATATTGACAATCGGTTAAGATTTGACAAAGTTGTGGCAATTTGAAATCTGGGAATCTTATTTCAAAATGAGTAAAAGGCCCCCTTATGCTTTAATCGCCAAAAAAGACTGCATATTTTTTCAAAAATTTATAAACTTGAGATTTAGCATTGAACTAGATGACAAATTATGATCAGAATGGACTCGATATTGACAATCGGCTTAGATTTGACAACATTGTGGCAATTTGAAGTCTGCGAATGTCATTTCAAAATTCGTAAGGGTCCCCCCTTATGCTTTTTTCGTAAAAAAAAAATCAATTTTTTGATATGTAGAATTAAACAAGATGCCAAATTATGATCAAAATTTCCTCGATATTGAAAATCGGTTTAGATTTGACAAAGTTGTAGCAATTTAAAGTCTGGAAATGTCAAAATTGTAAAGAGTCCCCCCTTATGCTTTTTGCGCCAAAAACGACAAAATTTTTTTTTTTCAAAAATTCATTAACTTTAGACTTCGAATTAAACTAGATGCCAAATTATGATCAAAATGGCCTCGATATTGACAATCAGTTTAGATTTGACAAAGTTGTGGCAATTTGAAGTCTGAGAATGTCATTTGAAAATTCGTTAGGGTCCCTTCTTATGATTTTTTCAAAATTGGTGAGGGTCCCCCCTACGCTTTTATCGCCAAAAAATACTAAATAATTTTTTTTTTCAAAAATTCATAAACTTTAGATGTAGAATTAAACAAGATGCCAAATTATTATCAAAATAGCCTCGATATTGAAAATCGGTTTAGATTTGACAGAGTTGTGGCAATTTGAAGTCTGGGAATGTCATTTCAAAATTAGTAAGGGGCCCCCCTTATTCTTTTATCGCCAAAAAAAAATACATTTTTTTTTCTTCAAAAATTCATAATTTTTAGATGTAGAATTAAACAAGATGCCAAATTATGATCAAAATGGCCTCGATATTGAAAATCGGCTTAGATTTGACAGAGTTGTGGCAATTTGAAGTCTGGGAATGTCATTTCAAAATAAGTAAGGGGCTCCCTTATTCTTTTATCGCCAAAAAAAGACTTCATTTTTTTTTCTTCAAAAATTCATAATTTTTAGAATTCTTATGCTTTTTTCGCCAAAAAGACTTAATGTTTTTTCAAAAATTCATAATTTTGAGATGTAGAATTGAACTAGATGCCAAATTATGATCAAAAAGGCTTCGATATTGACAATCGGCTTAGATTTGACAAAGTTGTGGCAATTTGAAGGCTGGGAATGTTATTTCAAAATTGGTAAGGGTCCCCCTTATGTTTTTTTTTGACAAAAAAGACTAAATTTTTTTTTCCTCAAAAATTCATAAACTTTAGATGTAGAATTAAACAAGATGCCAAATTATGATCAAAATGGCCTCGATATTGAAAATCGGTTAAGATTTGACAGAGTTGTAGCAATTTGAACTCTGGGAACGTCATTTCAAATTTGGTTAGGGTCCCCCTTATGTTTTTTTTGACAAAAAAGACTAAATGTTTTTTCTTCAAAAATTCATAAACTTTAGATGTAGAATTAAGCAAGATGCCAAATTATGATCAAAATGGCCTCGATATTGACAATCGGTTTAGATTTGACAAAGTTGTGGCAATTTGATGTCTGGTTATGTCATTTCAAAATTGTTAAGCCTCCCCCCTTATGCTTTTTTCGACAAAAAGACTTATTTTTTTTTCTTCATAAATTCATAAACTTGAGATGTAGAATTAAACTAGATGCCAAATTATGACCAAAAAGGCTTCGATATTGACAATCGGCTTAGATTTGACAAAGTTGTGGCAATTTGAAGGCTGGGAATGTTATTTCAAAATTGGTAAGGGTCCCCCTTATGTTTTTTTCGCCAAAAAGACTTATTTTTTTTTTTTCAAAAATTCATTAACTTCAGATTTAGAATTTAACTATATGCCAAATTATGATCAAAATGGCCTCGATATTGACAATCGGTTATATTTGACAAAGTTGTGGCAATTTTAAGTCTGGGAATGTTATTTCAAAATTGGTAAGGGTCCCCCTTATGTTTTTTTCGCCAAAAAGATTAAATTTTTTTTCAAAAATTCATAAATTTGAGATGTAGAATTAAACAAGATGCCAAATTATGATCAAAATGGCCTCGATATTGACAATCGGTTTAGATTTGAAAAAGTTGTAGCAATTTATAGCCTGGGAATGTCAAAATTGTAAAGGGTCCCCCCTATGCTTTTCCGCCAAAAAATACTGAATTTTTTTTCAAATATTCATTAATTTTAGATATAGAATTAAACAAGATGCCAAATTATTATCAAAATGGCCTCGATATTGACAATCGGTTTAGATTTGACAGAGTTGTAGTAATTTGAACTCTGGGAATGTCATTTCAAAATTGGTTAGGGTCCCCCCTTATGTTTTTTTATGACAAAAAAGACTAAATTTTTTTTTCTTCAAAAATTCATAAACTTTAGATGTAGAATTAAACAAGATGCCAAATTATGATCAAAATGGCCTCGATATTGAAAATCGGTTAAGATTTGACAGAGTTGTAGCAATTTGAACTCTGGGAATGTCATTTCAAAATTGGATAGGGTCCCCCCTTATTCTTTTATCGCCAAAAAAAGACTACATTTTTTTTTCTTCAAATATTCATTAATTTTAGATATAGAATTAAACAAGATGCCAAATTATTATCAAAATGGCCTCGATATTGACAATCGGTTAAGATTTGACAAAGTTGTGGCAATTTGAAATCTGGGAATCTTATTTCAAAATGAGTAAAAGGCCCCCCTTATGCTTTAATCGCCAAAAAAGACTGCATATTTTTTCAAAAATTTATAAACTTGAGATTTAGCATTAAACTAGAAGACAAATTATGATCAGAATGGACTCGATATTGACAATCGGCTTAGATTTGACAACATTGTGGCAATTTGAAGTCTGCGAATGTCATTTCAAAATTCGTAAGGGTCCCCCCTTATGCTTTTTTCGTAAAAAAAAAATCAATTTTTTGATATGTAGAATTAAACAAGATGCCAAATTATGATCAAAATATCCTCGATATTGAAAATCGGTTTAGATTTGACAAAGTTGTAGCAATTTAAAGTCTGGAAATGTCAAAATTGTAAAGGGTCCCCCCTTAAGCTTTTTCCGCCAAAAACGACAAAATTTTTTTTTTTCAAAAATTCATTAACTTCAGACTTCGAATTAAACTAGATGCCAAATTATGATCAAAATGGCCTCGATATTGACAATCAGTTTAGATTTGACAAAGTTGTGGCAATTTGAAGTCTGAGAATGTCATTTGAAAATTCGTTAGGGTCCCTTCTTATGATTTTTTCAAAATTGGTGAGGGTCCCCCCTACGCTTTTATCGCCAAAAAATACTAAATAATTTTTTTTTTCAAAAATTCATAAACTTTAGATGTAGAATTAAACAAAATGCCAAATTATTATCAAAATAGCCTCGATATTGAAAATCGGTTTAGATTTGACAGAGTTGTGGCAATTTGAAGTCTGGGAATGTCATTTCAAAATTAGTAAGGGGCCCCCCTTATTCTTTTATCGCCAAAAAAAGACTACATTTTTTTTTCTTCAAAAATTCATAATTTTTAGATGTAGAATTAAACAAGATGCCAAATTATGATCAAAATGGCCTCGATATTGAAAATCGGTTTAGATTTGACAGAGTTGTGGCAATTTGAAGTCTGGGAATGTCATTTCAAAATAAGTAAGGGGCCCCCCTTATTCTTTCATCGCCAAAAAAAGACTTCATTTTTTTTTCTTCAAAAATTCATAATTTTTAGATGTAGAATTAAACTAGATGCCAAATTATGATCAAAATGGCCTCGATATTGAAAATCGGTTTAGATTTGACAGAGTTGTGGCAATTTGAAGTCTGGGAATGTCATATCAAAATTAGTAAGGGGCCCCCTTATGCTTTAATCGCCACAAAATTCAAATTTTTTTTCTTCAAATATTCATAAACTTTAGATGTAGAATTAAACAAGATGCCAAATTATGATCAAAATGGCCTCGATATTGACAATCGGCTTAAAGTTAACAAAGCTGTAGCAATTTGAAGTCTGGGAATGTCATTTCAAAATTGGTTAGGGTCTCCCGTTATGCTTTTTTCGAAAAAAAAAAAAATCAATTTTTTGAGATGTAGAATTAAACTAGATGCCAAATTATGATCAAAATGGCCTCGAAATTTAAAATCGGTTTCGATTTGACAAAGTTGTAGCAATTTAAAGTTTGTGAATGTCATTTCAAAATTCGTTAGGGTCCCCCCAATGCTTTTCCAATATTAAAAATGGTCCCTCCTTATGCTTTAATTGCCAATAAATATTAAATTTTTTTTCAAAAATTCATTAACTTCAGATTTAGAATTTAACTAGATGCCAAATTATGATCAAAATGGCCTCGATATTGAAAATCGGTTTAGATTCGACAAAGTTGTAGCAATTTAAAGTCTGTGAATGTCATTTCAAAATTCGTTAGGGTCTCCCTTATGCTTTTTTCAAAACTGGTAAGAGTCCCCCCTTATGCGTTTATCGCCAAAAAATATTACATTTTTTTTCATCAAAAATTCATAAATTTTAGATGTAGAATTAAACAAGATGCAAAATTAAGATCAAAATGGCCTCGATATTGACAATCGGCTTAGATTTGACAGAGTTGTGGAAATTTGAAGTCTGGGGATGTCATTTCAAAATTGGATAGGGTCCCTCCTTATGTTTTTTTCGACAAAAAAGACTTAATTTTTTTTTCAAATGTTCATAAACTTTATATGTAGAATTAAACTAGATGCCAAATTATGACCAAAATGGCCTCGATAGTTAAAATCGGTTTAGAGTTGACAAAGTTGTGGCAATTTTAAGTCTGGGAATGTCATTTCAAAATTGGTAAGGGTCCCCCCTTATGCTTTTTTCGCTTCAAAAGACTCCTTTTTTTTGCAAAAATTCATAAACTTGAGATGTAGAATTAAACAAGATGCCAAATTATGATCAAAATGGCCTCGATATTGCCAATCCGTGTAGATTTGACAAAGTTGTGGCAATTTAAAAACTGGAAATGTCATTTCAAAATAAGTAAGGGGCCCCCTTATGCTTATTTCGCTTCAAAAGACTCATTTTTTTTTGCAAAAATTCATAAACTTGAGATGTAGAATTAAACAAGATGCCAAATTATGATCAAAATGGCCTCGATATTGCCAAGCGGCTTAGATTTGACAAAGTTGTAGCAATTTAAAGTCTGGGAATGTCAAAATTGTAAAGGGTCCTCCCTTATTCTCTTTCCGCCAAAAACGACTAAATTTTTTTTTTTCAAAAATTCATTAATTTCAGACTTAGAATTAAACTATATGCCAAATTCTGATCAAAATGGCCTCGATATTGACAATCGGTTTAGATTTGACAAAGTTGTGGCAATTTGAAGTCTGGGAATAACATATCAAAATTAAAAGGGGCCACCTTATGCTTTAATCGCCACAAAATAAAAATTTTTTTTTTCAAAAATTCATAAACTTTATATGTAGAATTAAACAAGATGCCAAATTATGATCAAAATGGCCTCGATATTGACAATCGGTTTAAATTTGACAAAGTTGTGGCAATTTTAAGTCTGAGAATGTCATTTAAAAATTCGTTTGGGTCCCCCCTTATGCTTTTTTTTAAAATTGGTAAGGGTTCCCCCCTATGCTTTTATCGCCAAAAAAAACTTTATAATTTTTTTTTTCATAAATTCATAAACTTTAGATGTAGAACTAAACAAGATGCCAAATTATGATCAAAATGGCATCGATATTGATAATCGGTTTAGATTTGACAAAGTTGTGGAAATTTGAAGTCTGGGAATGTCATTTCACAATTGGATAGGGTCTCCCCTAATGTTTTTTTCGACAAAAAAGACTACATTTTTTTTTATTCAAAAATTCATAAACTTTAGGTGTGGAATTAAACAAGATGCCAAATTATGATCAAAATGGCATCGATATTGACAATCGGTTTAGATTTGACAGAGTTGTGACAATTTGAAGTCTTGGAATGTCATTTCAAAATAAGTAAAAGTCCCCCCTTATGCTTTAATCGCCAAAAAGACATCTTTTTTTTCATCAAAACTTCATAAAGTTTAGATGTCGAATTAAACAAGATGCCAAATTATGATCAAAATGGCCTCGATATTGAAAATCGGTTTAGATTTGACAGAGTTGTGGCAATTTGAAGTCTGGGAATGTCATATCAAAATAAGTAAAAGTCCCCCTTTTGCTTTAATCGCCACAAAATAAAATTTTTTTTTCTTCAAAAATTCATAAACTTTAGATGTAGATTTAAACAAGATGCCAAATTATGATCAAAATGGCCTCGATATTGACAATCGGCTTAGAGTTAACAAAGTTGTGGCAATTTTAGGTCTGGGAATGTCATTTAAAAATTCGTTTGGGTCCCCTCTTATGCTTTTTTCAAAATTGGTAAGGGTTCCCCCCTATGCTTTTATCGCCAAAAAATACTTAATAATTTTTTTTTTCATAAATTCATAAAGTTTAGATGTCGAATTAAACAAGATGCCAAATTATGATCAAAATGGCATCGATATTGACAATCGGTTTAGATTTGACAAAGTTGTGGAAATTTGAAGTCTGGGAATGTCATTTCACAATTGGATAGGGTCTCCCCTAATGTTTTTTTCGACAAAAAAGACTACATTTTTTTTTCTTCAAAAATTCATAAACTTTAGGTGTGGAATTAAACAAGATGCCAAATTATGATCAAAATGGCATCGATATTGACAATCGGTTTAGATTTGACAGAGTTGTGACAATTTGAAGTCTTGGAATGTCATTTCAAAATAAGTAAAAGTCCCCCCTTATGCTTTAATCGCCAAAAAGACATCTTTTTTTCATCAAAACTTCATAAAGTTTAGATGTCGAATTAAACAAGATGCCAAATTATGATCAAAATGGCCTCGATATTGAAAATCGGTTTAGATTTGACAGAGTTGTGGCAATTTGAAGTCTGGGAATGTCATATCAAAATAAGTAAAAGTCCCCCTTTTGCTTTAATCGCCACAAAATACAAATTTTTTTTCTTCAAAAATTCATAAACTTTAGATGTAGAATTAAACAAGATGCCAAATTATGGTCAAAATGGCCTCGATATTGACAATCGGTTTAGATTTGACAGAGTTGTGGCAATTTGAACTCTGGGAATGTCATTTCAAAATTGGTTAGGGTCCCCCCTTATGCCTTTTTCAAAACTGGTAAGAGTCCCCCCTTATGCTTTTATTGCCAAAAAATATTACATTTTTTTTCATCAAAACTTCATAAAGTTTAGACGTCGAATTAAACAAGATGCCAAATTATGATCAAAATGGCCTCGATATTGAAAATCGGCTTAGATTTGACAGAGTTGTGGCAATTAGAACTCTGGGAATGTCATTTCAAAATTGGTTAGGGTCCCCCCTTATGCTTTTTTCGAAAAAAAAAAAAATCAATTTTTTGAGACGTCGAATTAAACAAGATGCCAAATTATGATCAAAATGGCCTCGATATTGAAAATCGGTTTAGATTTGACAGAGTTGTGGCAATTTGAAGTCTGGGAATGTCATTTCAAAATAAGTAAGGGGCCCCCCTTATTCTTTCATCGCCAAAAAAAGACTTCATTTTTTTTTCTTCAAAAATTCATAATTTTTAGATGTAGAATTAAACAAGATGCCAAATTATGATCAAAATGGCCTCGATATTGAAAATCGGTTTAGATTTGACAGAGTTGTGGCAATTTGAAGTCTGGGAATGTCATATCAAAATTAGTAAGGGGCCCCCTTATGCTTTAATCGCCACAAAATTCAAATTTTTTTTCTTCAAATATTCATAAACTTTAGATGTAGAATTAAACAAGATGCCAAATTATGATCAAAATGGCCTCGATATTGACAATCGGCTTAAAGTTAACAAAGCTGTAGCAATTTGAAGTCTGGGAATGTCATTTCAAAATTGGTTAGGGTCTCCCGTTATGCTTTTTTCGAAAAAAAAAAAAATCAATTTTTTGAGATGTAGAATTAAACTAGATGCCAAATTATGATCAAAATGGCCTCGAAATTTAAAATCGGTTTCGATTTGACAAAGTTGTAGCAATTTAAAGTTTGTGAATGTCATTTCAAAATTCGTTAGGGTCCCCCCTAATGCTTTTCCAATATTAAAAATGGTCCCTCCTTATGCTTTAATTGCCAATAAATATTAAATTTTTTTTCAAAAATTCATTAACTTCAGATTTAGAATTTAACTAGATGCCAAATTATGATCAAAATTGCCTCGATATTGAAAATCGGTTTAGATTCGACAAAGTTGTAGCAATTTAAAGTCTGTGAATGTCATTTCAAAATTCGTTAGGGTCTCCCTTATGCTTTTTTCAAAACTGGTAAGAGTCCCCCCTTATGCGTTTATCGCCAAAAAATATTACATTTTTTTTCATCAAAAATTCATAAATTTTAGATGTAGAATTAAACAAGATGCAAAATTAAGATCAAAATGGCCTCGATATTGACAATCGGCTTAGATTTGACAGAGTTGTGGAAATTTGAAGTCTGGGGATGTCATTTCAAAATTGGATAGGGTCCCTCCTTATGTTTTTTTCGACAAAAAAGACTTAATTTTTTTTTCAAATGTTCATAAACTTTATATGTAGAATTAAACTAGATGCCAAATTATGACCAAAATGGCCTCGATAGTTAAAATCGGTTTAGAGTTGACAAAGTTGTGGCAATTTTAAGTCTGGGAATGTCATTTCAAAATTGGTAAGGGTCCCCCCTTATGCTTTTTTCGCTTCAAAAGACTCCTTTTTTTTGCAAAAATTCATAAACTTGAGATGTAGAATTAAACAAGATGCCAAATTATGATCAAAATGGCCTCGATATTGCCAATCCGTTTAGATTTGACAAAGTTGTGGCAATTTAAAAACTGGAAATGTCATTTCAAAATAAGTAAGGGGCCCCCTTATGCTTATTTCGCTTCAAAAGACTCATTTTTTTTTGCAAAAATTCATAAACTTGAGATGTAGAATTAAACAAGATGCCAAATTATGATCAAAATGGCCTCGATATTGCCAAGCGGCTTAGATTTGACAAAGTTGTAGCAATTTAAAGTCTGGGAATGTCAAAATTGTAAAGGGTCCTCCCTTATTCTCTTTCCGCCAAAAACGACTAAATTTTTTTTTTTCAAAAATTCATTAATTTCAGACTTAGAATTAAACTATATGCCAAATTCTGATCAAAATGGCCTCGATATTGACAATCGGTTTAGATTTGACAAAGTTGTGGCAATTTGAAGTCTGGGAATAACATATCAAAATTAAAAGGGGCCACCTTATGCTTTAATCGCCACAAAATAAAAATTTTTTTTTTCAAAAATTCATAAACTTTATATGTAGAATTAAACAAGATGCCAAATTATGATCAAAATGGCCTCGATATTGACAATCGGTTTAAATTTGACAAAGTTGTGGCAATTTTAAGTCTGAGAATGTCATTTAAAAATTCGTTTGGGTCCCCCCTTATGCTTTTTTTAAAATTGGTAAGGGTTCCCCCCTATGCTTTTATCGCCAAAAAAAACTTTATAATTTTTTTTTTCATAAATTCATAAACTTTAGATGTAGAACTAAACAAGATGCCAAATTATGATCAAAATGGCATCGATATTGATAATCGGTTTAGATTTGACAAAGTTGTGGAAATTTGAAGTCTGGGAATGTCATTTCACAATTGGATAGGGTCTCCCCTAATGTTTTTTTCGACAAAAAAGACTACATTTTTTTTTCTTCAAAAATTCATAAACTTTAGGTGTGGAATTAAACAAGATGCCAAATTATGATCAAAATGGCATCGATATTGACAATCGGTTTAGATTTGACAGAGTTGTGACAATTTGAAGTCTTGGAATGTCATTTCAAAATAAGTAAAAGTCCCCCCTTATGCTTTAATCGCCAAAAAGACATCTTTTTTTTCATCAAAACTTCATAAAGTTTAGATGTCGAATTAAACAAGATGCCAAATTATGATCAAAATGGCCTCGATATTGAAAATCGGTTTAGATTTGACAGAGTTGTGGCAATTTGAAGTCTGGGAATGTCATATCAAAATAAGTAAAAGTCCCCCTTTTGCTTTAATCGCCACAAAATACAAATTTTTTTCTTCAAAAATTCATAAACTTTAGATGTAGAATTAAACAAGATGCCAAATTATGGTCAAAATGGCCTCGATATTGACAATCGGTTTAGATTTGACAGAGTTGTGGCAATTTTAACTCTGGGAATGTCATTTCAAAATTGGTTAGGGTCCCCCCTTATGCCTTTTTCGAAAAAAAAAAAAAATCAATTTTTTGAATTGTACAATTAAACTAGATGCCAAATTATGATCAAAATGGCCTCGATATTGAAAATCGGTTTAGATTCGACAAAGTTGTAGCAATTTAAAGTCTGTGAATGTCATTTCAAAATTCGTTAGGGTCTCCCTTATGCTTTTTTCAAAACTGGTAAGAGTCCCCCCTTATGCTTTTATTGCCAAAAAATATTACATTTTTTTTCATCAAAACTTCATAAAGTTTAGACGTCGAATTAAACAAGATGCCAAATTATGATCAAAATGGCCTCGATATTGAAAATCGGTTTAGATTTGACAGAGTTGTGGCAATTAGAACTCTGGGAATGTCATTTCAAAATTGGTTAGGGTCCCCCCTTATGCTTTTTTCGAAAAAAAAAAAATCAATTTTTTGAGATGTAGAATTAAACTAGATGCCCAATTATGATCAAAATGGCCTCGATATTGACAATCGGTTAAGATTTGACAAAGTTGTGGCAATTTTAAGTCTGGGAATGTCATTTCAAAATTCGTTAGGGTCCCCCCTTATGCCTTTTTCGAAAAAAAAAAAATCAGTTTTTTGAGATGTACAATTAAACTAGATGCCCAATTATGATCAAAATGGCCTCGATATTGACAATCGGTTAAGATTTGACAGAGTTGTGGCAATTTGAAGTCTGGGGATGTCATTTAAAAATAAGTAAGGGGCCCCCTTATGCTTTTTTCGCTTCAAAAGACTCATTTTTTTTTGCAAAAATTCATAAACTTGAGATGTAGAATTAAACAAGATACCAAATTATGATCAAAATGGCCTCGATATTGCCAAGCGGTTTAGATTTGACAAAGTTGTAGCAATTTAAAGTCTGGGAATGTCAAAATTGTAAAGGGTCCTCCCTTATTCTCTTTCCGCCAAAAACGACTAAATTTTTTTTTTTCAAAAATTCATTAATTTCAGACTTAGAATTAAACTAGATGCCAAATTCTGATCAAAATGGCCTCGATATTGACAATCGGTTTAGATTTGACAAAGTTGTGGCAATTTAAAGTCTGGGAATAACATATCAAAATTAAAAGGGGCCACCTTATGCTTTAATCGCCACAAAATAAAATTTTTTTTTCTTCAAAAATTCATAAACTTTAGATGTAGATTTAAACAAGATGCCAAATTATGATCAAAATGGCCTCGATATTGACAATCGGCTTAGAGTTAACAAAGTTGTGGCAATTTTAGGTCTGGGAATGTCATTTAAAAATTCGTTTGGGTCCCCTCTTATGCTTTTTTCAAAATTGGTAAGGGTTCCCCCCTATGCTTTTATCGCCAAAAAATACTTAATAATTTTTTTTTTTCATAAATTCATAAAGTTTAGATGTCGAATTAAACAAGATGCCAAATTATGATCAAAATGGCATCGATATTGACAATCGGTTTAGATTTGACAAAGTTGTGGAAATTTGAAGTCTGGGAATGTCATTTCACAATTGGATAGGGTCTCCCCTAATGTTTTTTTCGACAAAAAAGACTACATTTTTTTTTCTTCAAAAATTCATAAACTTTAGGTGTGGAATTAAACAAGATGCCAAATTATGATCAAAATGGCATCGATATTGACAATCGGTTTAGATTTGACAGAGTTGTGACAATTTGAAGTCTTGGAATGTCATTTCAAAATAAGTAAAAGTCCCCCCTTATGCTTTAATCGCCAAAAAGACATCTTTTTTTTCATCAAAACTTCATAAAGTTTAGATGTCGAATTAAACAAGATGCCAAATTATGATCAAAATGGCCTCGATATTGAAAATCGGTTTAGATTTGACAGAGTTGTGGCAATTTGAAGTCTGGGAATGTCATATCAAAATAAGTAAAAGTCCCCCTTTTGCTTTAATCGCCACAAAATACAAATTTTTTTTCTTCAAAAATTCATAAACTTTAGATGTAGAATTAAACAAGATGCCAAATTATGGTCAAAATGGCCTCGATATTGACAATCGGTTTAGATTTGACAGAGTTGTGGCAATTTGAACTCTGGGAATGTCATTTCAAAATTGGTTAGGGTCCCCCTTATGCCTTTTTCGAAAAAAAAAAAAATCAATTTTTTGAATTGTACAATTAAACTAGATGCCAAATTATGATCAAAATGGCCTCGATATTGAAAATCGGTTTAGATTCGACAAAGTTGTAGCAATTTAAAGTCTGTGAATGTCATTTCAAAATTCGTTAGGGTCTCCCTTATGCTTTTTTCAAAACTGGTAAGAGTCCCCCCTTATGCTTTTATTGCCAAAAAATATTACATTTTTTTTCATCAAAACTTCATAAAGTTTAGACGTCGAATTAAACAAGATGCCAAATTATGATCAAAATGGCCTCGATATTGAAAATCGGTTTAGATTTGACAGAGTTGTGGCAATTAGAACTCTGGGAATGTCATTTCAAAATTGGTTAGGGTCCCCCCTTATGCTTTTTTCGAAAAAAAAAAAAATCAATTTTTTGAGATGTAGAATTAAACTAGATGCCCAATTATGATCAAAATGGCCTCGATATTGACAATCGGTTAAGATTTGACAAAGTTGTGGCAATTTTAAGTCTGGGAATGTCATTTCAAAATTCGTTAGGGTCCCCCCCTTATGCCTTTTTCGAAAAAAAAAAATCAGTTTTTTGAGATGTACAATTAAACTAGATGCCCAATTATGATCAAAATGGCCTCGATATTGACAATCGGTTAAGATTTGACAGAGTTGTGGCAATTTGAAGTCTGGGGATGTCATTTAAAAATAAGTAAGGGGCCCCCTTATGCTTTTTTCGCTTCAAAAGACTCATTTTTTTTTGCAAAAATTCATAAACTTGAGATGTAGAATTAAACAAGATACCAAATTATGATCAAAATGGCCTCGATATTGCCAAGCGGTTTAGATTTGACAAAGTTGTAGCAATTTAAAGTCTGGGAATGTCAAAATTGTAAAGGGTCCTCCCTTATTCTCTTTCCGCCAAAAACGACTAAATTTTTTTTTTTTTCAAAAATTCATTAATTTCAGACTTAGAATTAAACTAGATGCCAAATTCTGATCAAAATGGCCTCGATATTGACAATCGGTTTAGATTTGACAAAGTTGTGGCAATTTGAAGTCTGGGAATAACATATCAAAATTAAAAGGGGCCACCTTATGCTTTAATCGCCACAAAATAAAATTTTTTTTCTTCAAAAATTCATAAACTTTAGATGTAGATTTAAACAAGATGCCAAATTATGATCAAAATGGCCTCGATATTGACAATCGGCTTAGAGTTAACAAAGTTGTGGCAATTTTAGGTCTGGGAATGTCATTTAAAAATTCGTTTGGGTCCCCTCTTATGCTTTTTTCAAAATTGGTAAGGGTTCCCCCCTATGCTTTTATCGCCAAAAAATACTTAATAATTTTTTTTTCATAAATTCATAAAGTTTAGATGTCGAATTAAACAAGATGCCAAATTATGATCAAAATGGCATCGATATTGACAATCGGTTTAGATTTGACAAAGTTGTGGAAATTTGAAGTCTGGGAATGTCATTTCACAATTGGATAGGGTCTCCCCTAATGTTTTTTTCGACAAAAAAGACTACATTTTTTTTCTTCAAAAATTCATAAACTTTAGGTGTGGAATTAAACAAGATGCCAAATTATGATCAAAATGGCATCGATATTGACAATCGGTTTAGATTTGACAGAGTTGTGACAATTTGAAGTCTTGGAATGTCATTTCAAAATAAGTAAAAGTCCCCCCTTATGCTCTTATCGCCAAAAAACACTCATCTTTATTTTCATCAAAACTTCATAAAGTTTAGATGTCGAATTAAACAAGATGCCAAATTATGATCAAAATGGCCTCGATATTGAAAATCGGTTTAGATTTGACAGAGTTGTGGCAATTTGAAGTCTGGGAATGTCATATCAAAATAAGTAAAGGTCCCGCTTTTGCTTTAATCGCCACAAAATACAAATTTTTTTTCTTCAAAAATTCATAAACTTTAGATGTAGAATTAAACAAGATGCCAAATTATGGTCAAAATGGCCTCGATATTGACAATCGGTTTAGATTTGACAGAGTTGTGGCAATTTGAACTCTGGGAATGTCATTTCAAAAATGGTTAGGGTCCCCCCTTATGCCTTTTTCGAAAAAAAAAAAAATCAATTTTTTGAATTGTACAATTAAACTAGATGCCAAATTATGATCAAAATGGCCTCGATATTGAAAATCGGTTTAGATTCGACAAAGTTGTAGCAATTTAAAGTCTGTGAATGTCATTTCAAAATTCGTTAGGGTCTCCCTTATGCTTTTTTCAAAACTGGTAAGAGTCCCCCCTTATGCTTTTATTGCCAAAAAATATTACATTTTTTTTCATCAAAACTTCATAAAGTTTAGATGTCGAATTAAACAAGATGCCAAATTATGATCAAAATGGCCTCGATATTGAAAATCGGTTTAGATTTGACAGAGTTGTGGCAATTAGAACTCTGGGAATGTCATTTCAAAATTGGTTAGGGTCCCCACCTATGCTTTTTTCGAAAAAAAAAAAAATCAATTTTTTGAGATGTAGAATTAAACTAGGTGCCCAATTATGATCAAAATGGCCTCGATATTGACAATCGGTTAAGATTTGACAAAGTTGTGGCAATTTTAAGTCTGGGAATGTCATTTCAAAATTCGTTAGGGTCCCCCCCTATGCCTTTTTCGAAAAAAAAAATCAATTTTTTGAGATGTACAATTAAACTAGATGCCAAATTATGATCAAAATGGCCTCGATATTGACAATCGGCTTAGATTTGACAGAGTTGTGGCAATTTGAAGTCTGGGGATGTCATTTCAAAATTGGATAGGGTCCCCCCTTATGTTTTTTTCGACAAAAAAGACTTAATTTTTTATTTCAAATGTTCATAAACTTTATATGTAGAATTAAACTAGATGCCAAATTATGACCAAAATGGCCTCGATATTTAAAATCGGTTTAGAGTTGACAAAGTTGTGGCAATTTTAAGTCTAGGAATGTCATTTCAACATTTTTTTTTTGCAAAAATTCATAAACTTGAGATGTAGAATTAAACAAGATGCCAAATTATGATCAAAATGGCCTCGATATTGACAATCGGTTTAGATTTGACAGAGTTGTGGCAATTTGAAGTCTTGGAATGTCATTTCAAAATAAGTAAAGGGCCCCCTTGTGCTTTAATCGTTAAAAAGGACTTAATTTTTTTTTTCATCAAATATTCATAAACTTGAGATGTAGAATTAAACAAGATGACAAATTATGATCAAAATGGCCTCAATATTGAAAAACGGTTTAGATTTGACAAAGTTGTGGCAATTTGAAGTCTGGGAATGTCATTTCAAAATGGTGAAGGGTATCCCCCTATGCTTTTTTTATACAAAAACGACTAAATTTGTTTGTTTTCAAAAATTCACAATCTTGAGATGTAGAATTAAACTAGATGCCAAATTATGATCAAAATGGCCTCAATATTAACAATCTGTTAAGATTTGACAAAGTTGTGACAATTTGAAGTCTTGGAATGTCATTTCAAAATAAGTAAAAGTCCCCCCTTATGCTCTTATCGCCAAAAAACACTCATCTTTATTTTCATCAAAACTTCATAAAGTTTAGATGTCGAATTAAACAAGATGCCAAATTATGATCAAAATGGCCTCGATATTGAAAATCGGTTTAGATTTGACAGAGTTGTGGCAATTTGAAGTCTGGGAATGTCATATCAAAATAAGTAAAGGTCCCGCTTTTGCTTTAATCGCCACAAAATACAAATTTTTTTTCTTCAAAAATTCATAAACTTTAGGTGTGGAATTAAACAAGATGCCAAATTATGATCAAAATGGCATCGATATTGACAATCGGTTTAGATTTGACAGAGTTGTGACAATTTGAAGTCTTGGAATGTCATTTCAAAATAAGTAAAAGTCCCCCCTTATGCTTTAATCGCCAAAAAAGACTAATCTTTTTTTTCATCAAAACTTCATAAAGTTTAGATGTCGAATTAAACAAGATGCCAAATTATGATCAAAATGGCCTCGATATTGAAAATCGGTTTAGATTTGACAGAGTTGTGGCAATTTGAAGTCTGGGAATGTGATATCAAAATAAGTAAAAGTCCCCCTTTTGCTTTAATCGCCACAAAATACAAATTTTTTTTCTTCAAAAATTCATAAACTTTAGATGTAGAACTAAACAAGATGCCAAATTATGATCAAAATGGCCTCGATATTGACAATCGGATTAGATTTGACAGAGTTGTGGCAATTTGAACTCTGGGAATGTCATTTCAAAATTGGTTAGGGTCCCCCCTTATGTTTTTTTTTGACAAAAAAGACTTAATTTTTTATTCTTCAAAAATTCATGAACTTGACATGTAGAATTAAACAAGATGCCAAATTATTATCAAAATGGCCTCAGTATTGAAAATCGGTTTAGATTTGACAGAGTTGTGGCAATTTGAAGTCTGGGAATAACATAAGAGTCCCCCCTTATGCTTTTATCGCCACAAAATAAAAATTTTTTTTCTTCAAAAATTCATAAACTTTAGATGTTGATTTAAAAAAGATGCCAAATTATGATCAAAATGGCCTCGATATTGACAATCGGCTTAGAGTTAAGAAAGTTGTGGAAATTTTAAGTCTGGGAATGGCATTTCAAAATTCGTTAGGGTCCCCCCTTATGTTTTTTTCGAAAAAAAAAAAAAACAATTTTTTGAGATGTAGAATTAAACTAGATGCCAAATTATGATCAAAATGGCCTCAATATTAAAAATCGGGTTAGATTCGACAAAGTTCTAGCAATTTAAAGTCTGTGAATGTCATTTCAAAATTCGTTAGGGTCTCCCTTATGCTTTTTTCAAAACTGGTAAGAGTCCCCCCTTATGCATTTATCGCCAAAAAATATAACATTTTTTTTCATCAAAAATTCATAAACTTTAGATGTATAATTAAACAAGATGCCAAATTATGATCAAAATGGCCTCGATATTGACAATCGGCTTAGATTTGACAGAGTTGTGGCAATTTGAAGTCTGGGGATGTAATTTCAAAATTGGATAGGGTCCCGCCTTATGGTTTTTTCGACAAAAAAGACTTCATTTTTTTTTTTTTCAAATATTCATAAACTTTATATGTAGAATTAAACTAGATGCCAAATTATGACCAAAATGGCCTCGATATTTAAAATCGGCTTAGAGTTGACAAAGTTGTGGCAATTTGAAGTCTGGGAATGTCATTTCAAAATTGGTAAGGGTCTCCCCTTATGCTTTTTTCGCTTCAAAAGACTAATTTTTTTTGCAAAAACTCATAAACTTGAGATGTAGAATTAAACAAGATGCCAAATTTTGATCAAAATGGCGTCGATATTGCCAATCGGTTTAGATTTGACAAAGTTGTGGCAATTTGAAATCTGGGAATGTCATTTCAAAATTAGTTTGGGGCCCCCCTTATGCTTTAATCGCCAAAAAAGACTAAATTTTTTTTTCCTCAAAAATTAATAAACTTTAGACGTTGAATTAAACAAGATGCCAAATTTTGATCAAAATGGCCTCGATATTGACAATCGCTTTAGATTTGACAGAGTTGTGGCAATTTGAAGTTAGGGAATGTCATTTAAAAATTGGTAAGGGTCCCCTTTATGCTTTTTCGTAAAAAAAATCAATTTTTTGATATTTAGAATTAAACTAGATGCCAAATTATGATCAAACTTTCCTCGATATTGAAAATCGGTTTACATTTGACAAAGTTGTAGCAATTTAAAGTCTGGGAATGTCAAAATTGTAAAATTATGCTTATGCTTTTTTCGCCAAAAACTACTAAACTTTTTTTTTTTCAAAAATTCATTTACTTTAAACTTAGAATTATACTAGATGCCAAATTATAATCAAAATGGCCTCGATATTGACAATCGGTTTAGATTTGACAAAGTTGTGGCAATTTGAAGTCTGGGAATGTCATTTAAAAATTCGTTAGGGTGCCCCCTTATGCTTTTTCAAAATTGGTTAGGGTCTCCCCCTATGCTTTTATCGCCAAAAAATACTTAATATTTTTTTTTTTTCAAAAATTCATAAACTTTAGATGTAGAATTAAACAAGATGCCACATTATGATTAAAATGGCCTCGATAATGACAATCGGCTTAGATTTGACAGAGTTATGGCAATTTTAAGTCTGGGAATGTCAGTTCAAAATTCATAAGGGTACACCCCAATGCTTTTTGCGACCAAAAAGACAACATTTATCAAAAAGTCATTATTTTGAAATGTAGAATTAAACTAGATGCCAAATTATGATCAAAATGGTCGATATTAACAATCGGTTTAGATTTGACAAAGTTGTGGCAATTTAAAGTCTGGGAATGTCATTTCAAAATTGGTATTTCCAAAAAAAAACTAATTTTTTTTTTTAAATTTATAAACTTGAGTTGTAAAATTAAACAAGATGCAAAATTATGATCAAAAAGGCTTCGATATTGACAATCGGTTTATATTTGACAATGTTGTGGCAATTTGAAGTCTTGGCATATCATTTCAAAATTGGTAAGGGTCCCCTCTTATGCTTTTTCCGCCAAAAAAGACTTCATTTTTTTTTTAAAAAATTCATTAACTTCAGATTTAGAATTAAACAAGATGCCAAATTATGATCAAAATGGCTTCGATATTGACAATCGGCTTAGATTTGACAGAGTTGTGGCAATTTGAAGTCTGGGAATGTCAGTTCAAAATTCGTTAGGGTCCCCCTTATGCTTTTTTCAAAATTCGTAGGGGTCCCCCCTTTTGCTTTTATCGCCAAAAAATTTTAATTTTTTTTTCTTCAAAAATTTATAAACTTGTGATGTACAATTAAACTAGATGCCAAATAATGATCAAAATGGCTTCGATATTAACAATTGGTTTAGATTTGACAAAGTTGTGTCAATTTGAAGTCTGGGAATGTCATTTATGCTTTTTTCGACAAAAATGACAACATTTTTTTTTTTCCAAAATTCATAGTCTTGAGATGTAAAATTAAACTAAATGCCAAATTGTGATCAAAATGGCCTCGATATTAACAATCGGTTAAGATTTGACAAAGTTGTGGCAATTTTTAGTCTGGGTATGTCATTTCAAAATTGGAAGGGGCCCCATTTATGCTTTTTTCGACAAAAAAGAAAAAAAAATTTTTTTAAAAATGTATAATCTTGAGGTTTAGAATTAAACTAGATGCCAAATTATGATCAAAATGGCCTCGATATTGAAAAACGGCTTAGATTTGACAAAGCTGTGGCAATTTAAAGTCTGGGAATGTCATTTCAAAATTGTTAAGGATATCCCCCTATAATTTTTTTAAACAAAAACGACTTAATTTGTTTGTTTTCAAAAATTCATGATCTTGAGATTTAGAATTAAACTAGATGCCAAATTATGATCAAAATGGCCTCGATATTAACAATCGGTTAAGATTTGACAAAGTTGTGGCAATTTGAAGACTGGGAATGTCATTTCAAAATTGGTAAGGCCAAAAAAAGATTAATTTTTTTTTTTTAAATTTTCTAAACTTGAGATGTAAAATTAAACTAGATGCCAAATTATGATCAAAAAGGCTTCGATATTGAAAATCGGTTTAGATTTGACAAAGTTGTGTCAATTTGAAGTCTGGGAATGTCATTTATGCTTTTTTCGACAACAATTACAAAATTTTTTTTTTCAAAAATTCATAGTCTTGAGATGTAAAATTAAACTAAATGCCGAATTATGATCAAAATGGCCTCGATATTAACAATCGGTTTAGATTTGACAAAATTGTGTCAATTTGAAGTCTGGGAATGTCTTTATGCTTTTTTCGACAAAAATTACAAAATTTTTTTTTTCAAAAATTCATGATCTTGAGATTTAGAATTAAACTAGATGCCAAATTATGATCAAAATGGCCTTGATATTAACAATCAGATTAGATTTGACAAAGTTGTGGCAATTTGAACTCTGGGAATGATATATCAAAATTGTTAAGGGTACGCCCCTATGCTTTTTTTCGACAAAAACGACTTCCTTTTTTTGTTTTCAAAAATTCATGATCTTAAAATGAAGAATTAAACATGATGCCTAATTATGATCAAAATGGCCTCGATATTAACAATCGGTTAAGATTTGACAAAGTTGTGGCAATTTGAAGACTGGGAATGTCATTTCAAAATTGGTAAGGCCAAAAATAGACTAAATTTTTTTTTAAAAAATTAATAATCTTGCCAAATTATGATTAAAAAGGCTTCGATATTGACAATCGGTTTAGATTTGACAAAGTTGTGTCAATTTGAAGTCTGGGAATGTCATTTATGCTTTTTAAGACAAAAAAAACAAAAATTTGTTTTTCAAAAATTCATAATCTTGAGATGTAGAATTAAACAAGATGACAAAGAAATTTTTTTTTCTTCAAAAATTCATAAACTTTAGATGTAGAATTAAACAAGATGCCAAATTATGATCAAAATGGGCTCGATATTGAAAATCGGCTTAGATTTGGCAGAGTTGTAGCAATTTGAACTCTGGGAATGTCATTTCAAAATTGGTTAGGGTCTCCCCTTATGCTTTTTTCGAAAAAAAAAAGTCAATATTTTGAGATGTACAATTAAACTAGATACCAAATTATGATCAAAATGGCCTCGATATTGAAAATCGGTTTAGATTCGACAAAGTTGTAGCAATTTAAAGTCTGTGAATGTCATTTCAAAATTCGTTAGGGTCTCCCCTAATGGTTTTTCCAAAATTAATAACGGTCCCTCTTATGCTTTAGTCGCCAAAATATATTAAATTTTTTTTCAAAAATTCTTTTACTTCACTTTTAGAATTTAACTATATGCCAAATTATGATCAAAATGGCCTCGATATTGACAATCGGTTAAGATTTGACAAAGTTGTGGCAATTTTAAGTCTGGGAATATCATTTCAAAATTTGTAAGGGTCCCCCCTTATGCTTTTTTCAAAACTGGTCAGGGTCCCCCCTTATGTTTTTTTCGACAAAATAGACTTAATTTTTTTTCAAAATTTCATAAACTTTATATGTAGAATTAAACTAGATGCCAAATTATTACCAAAATGGACTCGATATTGACAATCGGTTAAGATTTGACAAAGTTGTGGCAATTTGAAATCTGGGAATCTTATTTCAAAATGAGTAAAAGGCCCCCCTTATGCTTTAATCGCCAAAAAAGACTGCATTTTTTTTTTCAAAAATTTATAAACTTGAGACGTAGAATTAAACAAGATGCCAAATTTTGATCAAAATGGCCTCGATATTGACAATAGGTTTAGATTTGACAAAGTTGTGGCAATTTGAAGTCTGGGAATGTCATTTCAAAATTAGTAAAAGTCCCCCCAATGCTTTTTCCGCCAAAAAAGACTGCATTTTTTTTCAAAAATTTATAAACTTGAGATTTAGCATTAAACTAGATGACAAATTATGATCAGAATGGACTCGATATTGACAATCGGTTTAGATTTGACAACATTGTGGCAATTTGAAGTCTGCGAATGTCATTTCAAAATTCGAAAGGGTCCCCCCTTATGCTTTTGTCGTAAAAAAAAATCAATTTTTTGATATGTAGAATTAAACAAGATGCCAAATTATGATCAAAATTTCCTCGATATTGAAAATCGGTTTAGATTTGACAAAGTTGTAGCAATTTAAAGTCTGGGAATGTCAAAATTGTAAAGGGTCCCCCCTTATGCTTTTTCCGCCAAAAACGACAAAAAATTTGTTTTCAAAAATTCATTAACTTCAGACTTCGAATTAAACGAGATGCCAAATTATGATCAAAATGGCCTCGATATTGACAATCAGTTTAGATTTGACAAAGTTGTGGCAATTTGAAGTCTGAGAATGTCATTTAAAAATTCGTTAGGGACCCCCTAATGCTTTTTTCAAAATTGGTGAGGGTCTTCCCTATGCTTTTATCGCCAAAAAATACTTAATGATTTTTTTTTCAAAAATTCATAAACTTTAGATGTAGAATTAAACAAGATGCCAAATTATGATCAAAATGGCCTCGATATTGACAACCGGTTTAGATTTGACAAAGTTGTGGCAATTTGAAGTCTGGGAATGTCATTTCACAATTGGATAGGGTCTTTTCTAATGTTTTTTTTTTGACAAAAAAGACTAAATTTTTTTTTCTTCAAAAATTCATAAACTTGAGATGTAGAATTAAACAAGATGCCAAATTATTATCAAAATGGCCTCGATATTGAAAATCGGTTTAGATTTGACAGAGATGTGGCAATTTGAAGTCTGGGAATGTCATATCAAAATTAGTAAGGGGCCCCCTTATGCTTTAATCTCCACAAAATTCAAATTTTGTTTCTTTAAAAATTCATAAACTTTAGATGTAGAATTAAACAAGATGCCAAATTATGATCAAAATGGCCTTGATATTGACAATCGGTTTAGATTTGACAGAGTTGTGGCAATTTGAACTCTGGGAATGTCATTCCAAATTTGGTTTGGGTCCCCCCTTATGTTTTTTTTTTGACAAAAAAGACTAAATTTTTTTTTCTTCAAAAATTCATAAACTTCGGATGTAGAATTAAACAAGAAGCCAAATTATTATCAAAATGGCCTCGATATTGAAAATCGGTTTAGAATTGACAGAGTTGTGGCAATTTGAAGTCTGGGAATAACATATCAAAATTAAAAGGGGCCCCCTTATGCTTTTATCGCCACAAAATAAAAATTTTTTTTCTTTAAATATTCATAAACTTTAGATGTAGAATTAAACAAGATGCCAAATTATGATCAAAATGGCCTCGATATTGACAATCGGCTTAGAGTTAACAAAGCTATAGCAATTTGAAGTCTGGGAATGTCATTTCAAAATTGGTAAGGGTCACCCCTTATGCTTTTTTCGAAAAAAAAAAAAATCAATTTTTTGAGATGTAGAATTAAACTAGATGCCAAATTATGATCAAAATGGCCTCGAAATTGAAAAACGGTTTAGATTTGACAAAGCTGTGGCAATTTAAAGTCTGGGAATGGCATTTCAAAATTGTTAAGGGTATCCCCCTATAATTTTTTTAGACAAAAACGACTTAATTTGTTTGTTTTCAAAAATTCATGATCTTGAGATTTAGAATTAAACTAGATGCCAAATTATGATCAAAATGGCCTCGATATTAACAATCGGTTAAGATTTGACAAAGTTGTGGCAATTTGAAGACTGGGAATGTCATTTCAAAATTGGTAAGGCCAAAAAAAGATTATTTTTTTTTTTTTAAATTTTCTAAACTTGAGATGTAAAATTAAACTAGATGCCAAATTATGATCAAAAAGGCTTCGATATTGAAAATCGGTTTAGATTTGACAAAGTTGTGTCAATTTGAAGTCTGGGAATGTCATTTATGCTTTTTTCGACAACAATTACAAAATTTTTTTTTTCAAAAATTCATAGTCTTGAGATGTAAAATTAAACTAAATGCCAAATTATGATCAAAATGGCCTCGATATTAACAATCGGTTTAGATTTGACAAAATTGTGTCAATTTGAAGTCTGGGAATGTCTTTATGCTTTTTTCGACAAAAATTACAAAATTTTTTTTTTCAAAAATTCATGATCTTGAGATTTAGAATTAAACAAGATGCCAAATTATGATCAAAATGGCCTTGATATTAACAATCAGATTAGATTTGACAAAGTTGTGGCAATTTGAACTCTGGGAATGATATATCAAAATTGTTAAGGGTACGCCCCTATGCTTTTTTTCGACAAAAACGACTTCCTTTTTTTGTTTTCAAAAATTCATGATCTTAAAATGAAGAATTAAACATGATGCCTAATTATGATCAAAATGGCCTCGATATTAACAATCGGTTAAGATTTGACAAAGTTGTGGCAATTTGAAGACTGGGAATGTCATTTCAAAATTGGTAAGGCCAAAAATAGACTAAATTTTTTTTTAAAAAATTAATAATCTTGCCAAATTATGATTAAAAAGGCTTCGATATTGACAATCGGTTTAGATTTGACAAAGTTGTGTCAATTTGAAGTCTGGGAATGTCATTTATGCTTTTTAAGACAAAAAAAACAAAAATTTGTTTTTCAAAAATTCATAATCTTGAGATGTAGAATTAAACAAGATGACAAAGAAATTTTTTTTTCTTCAAAAATTCATAAACTTTAGATGTAGAATTAAACAAGATGCCAAATTATGATCAAAATGGGCTCGATATTGAAAATCGGTTTAGATTTGGCAGAGTTGTAGCAATTTGAACTCTGGGAATGTCATTTCAAAATTGGTTAGGGTCTCCCCTTATGCTTTTTTCGAAAAAAAAAGTCAATATTTTGAGATGTACAATTAAACTAGATACCAAATTATGATCAAAATGGCCTCGATATTGAACATCGGTTTAGATTCGACAAAGTTGTAGCAATTTAAAGTCTGTGAATGTCATTTCAAAATTCGTTAGGGTCTCCCCTAATGCTTTTTCCAAAATTAATAACGGTCCCTCTTATGCTTTAGTCGCCAAAATATATTAAATTTTTTTTCAAAAATTCTTTTACTTCACTTTTAGAATTTAACTATATGCCAAATTATGATCAAAATGGCCTCGATATTGACAATCGGTTAAGATTTGACAAAGTTGTGGCAATTTTAAGTCTGGGAATATCATTTCAAAATTCGTAAGGGTCCCCCCTTATGCTTTTTTCAAAACTGGTCAGGGTCCCCCCTTATGTTTTTTTCGACAAAATAGACTTAATTTTTTTTTCTTCAAAAATTCATAATTTTTAGATGTAGAACTAAACAAGATGCCAAATTATGATCAAAATGACCTCGATATTGAAAATCGGTTTAGATTTGACAGAGTTGTGGCAATTTGAAGTTTGGGA
This sequence comes from Drosophila maculinotata, assembly GCA_035045305.1. Classification (NCBI taxonomy): domain Eukaryota; kingdom Metazoa; phylum Arthropoda; class Insecta; order Diptera; family Drosophilidae; genus Drosophila; species Drosophila maculinotata. Next base: position 945,001 of record JAWNPD010000236.1, read on the forward strand.
ATGTCATATCAAAATTAGTAAGGGGCCCCCTTATGCTTTAATCTCCACAAAATTCAAATTTTGTTTCTTTAAAAATTCATAAACTTTAGATGTAGAATTAAACAAGATGCCAAATTATGATCAAAATGGCCTCGATATTGACAATCGGTTTAGATTTGACAGAGTTGTGGCAATTTGAACTCTGGGAATGTCATTCCAAATTTGGTTTGGGTCCCCCCTTATGTTTTTTTTTTGACAAAAAAGACTAAATTTTTTTTTCTTCAAAAATTCATAAACTTCAGATGTAGAATTAAACAAGAAGCCAAATTATTATCAAAATGGCCTCGATATTGAAAATCGGTTTAGAATTGACAGAGTTGTGGCAATTTGAAGTCTGGGAATAACATATCAAAATTAAAAGGGGCCCCCTTATGCTTTTATCGCCACAAAATAAAAATTTTTTTTCTTTAAATATTCATAAACTTTAGATGTAGAATTAAACAAGATGCCAAATTATGATCAAAATGGCCTCGATATTGACAATCGGCTTAGAGTTAACAAAGCTGTAGCAATTTGAAGTCTGGGAATGTCATTTCAAAATTGGTAAGGGTCACCCCTTATGCTTTTTTCGAAAAAAAAAAAAATCAATTTTTTGAGATGTAGAATTAAACTAGATGCCAAATTATGATCAAAATGGCCTCGAAATTGAAAATCGGTTTAGATTCGACAAAGTTGTAGCAATTTAAAGTTTGTGAATTTCATTTCAAAATTCGTTAGGGTCTCCCCTAATGCTTTTCCAAAATTTAAAACGGTCCCTCCTTATGCTTTAAACGCCAAAAAATATTAAATTTTTTTTCAAAAATTCATTAACTTCAGATTTAGAATTTAACAAGATGCCAAATTATGATCAAAATGGCCTCGATATTGACAATCGGTTTAGATTTGACAAAGTTGTGCAATTTGAAGTCTGGGAATGTCATTTCAAAATAAGTAAAGGGCCCCCTTGTGCTTTAATCGTTAAAAAGGACTTAATTTTTTTTTTCATCAAATATTCATAAACTTGAGATGTAGAATTAAACAAGATGCCAAATTATGATCAAAATGGCCTCGATATTGAAAATCGGTTTAGATTTGACAGAGTTGTGGCAATTTGAAGTCTGGGAAGGTGATATCAAAATAAGTAAAAGTCCCCCTTTTGCTTTAATCGCCACAAAATACAAATTTTTTTTCTTCAAAAATTCATAAACTTTAGATGTAGAATTAAACTAGATGCCAAATTATGATCAAAATGGCCTCGATATTGACAATCAGTTTAGATTTGACAGAGTTGTGGCAATTTGAACTCTGGGAATGTCATTTCAAAATTGGTTAGGGTCCCCCCTTATGTTTTTTTTTTACAAAAAAGACTAAATTTTTTATTCTTCAAAAATTCATGAACTTGAGATGTAGAATTAAACAAGATGCCAAATTTTGATCAAAATGGCGTCGATATTGCCAATCGGTTTAGATTTGACAAAGTTGTGGCAATTTTAAGTCTGAGAATGTCATTTAAAAATTCGTTAGGGTCCCCCCTTATGCTTTTTTCAAAATTGGTAAGGCTCCCCCCCTATGCTTTTATCGCCAAAAAATACTTAATATTTTTTTTTTTCAAAAATTCATAAATTTTATATGTAGAATTAAACAAGATGCCAAATTATGATCAAAATGGCCTCGATATTGACAATCGGCTTAGATTTGACAAAGTTGTAGCAATTTGAAGTCTGAGAATGTCATTTAAAAATTCGTTTGGGTCCCCCCTTATGCTTTTTTCAAAATTGGTAAGGCTTCCCCCCTATGCTTTTATCGCCAAAAAATACTTAATAATTTTTTTTTTCATAAATTCATAAACTTTAGATGTATCAAACAAGATGCCAAATTATGATCAAAATGGCATCGATATTGACAATCGGTTTAGATTTGACAAAGTTGTGGCAATTTGAAGTCTGGGAATGTCATTTTACAATTGGATAGGGTCTCCCCTAATGATTTTTTCGACAAAAAAGACTACATTTTTTTTTTTTAAAAAATTCATAAACTTTAGGTGTGTAATTAAACAAGATGCCAAATTATGATCAAAATGGCCTCGATATTGACAATCGGTTTAGATTTGACAGAGTTGTGGCAATTTGAAGTCTTGGAATGTCATTTCAAAATAAGTAAAGGGCCCCCTTGTGCTTTAATCGTTAAAAAGGACTTAATTTTTTTTTTCATCAAATATTCATAAACTTGAGATGTAGAATTAAACAAGATGCCAAATTATGATCAAAATGGCCTCGATATTGAAAATCGGTTTAGATTTGACAGAGTTGTGGCAATTTGAAGTCTGGGAATGTGATATCAAAATAAGTAAAAGTCCCCCTTTTGCTTTAATCGCCACAAAATACAAATTTTTTTTCTTCAAAAATTCATAAACTTTAGATGTAGAATTAAACTAGATGCCAAATTATGATCAAAATGGCCTCGATATTGACAATCAGTTTAGAATTGACAGAGTTGTGGCAATTTGAACTCTGGGAATGTCATTTCAAAATTGGTTAGGGTCCCCCCTTATGTTTTTTTTTTAAAAAAAGACTAAATTTTTTATTCTTCAAAAATTCATGAACTTGAGATGTAGAATTAAACAAGATGCCAAATTATTATCAAAATGGCCTGAGAATTGAAAATCGGTTTAGATTTGACAGAGTTGTGGCAATTTGAAGTCTGGGAATAACATATCAAAATTAAAAGGGGCCCCCTTTTGCTTTAATCGCCTCAAAATAAAAATTTTTTTTTCTTCAAAAGTTCATAAACTTTAGATGTAGATTTAAACAAGATGCCAAATTATGATCAAAATGGCCTCGATATTGACAATCGGCTTAGAGTTAACAAAGTTGTGGCAATTTTAAGTCTGGGAATGGCATTTCAAAATTCGTTAGGGTCCCCCCTTATGTTTTTTTCGAAAAAAAAAAACAATTTTTTGAGATGTAGAATTAAACTAGATGCCAAATTATGATCAAAATGGCCTCGATATTAAAAATCGGGTTAGATTCGACAAAGTTGTAGCAATTTAAAGTCTGTGAATGTCATTTCAAAATTCGTTACGGTCTCCCTTATGCTTTTTTAAATCTGAAAAGAGTCCCCCCTTATGCTTTTATCGCCCAAAAATATAACATATTTTTTCATCAAAAATTCATATACTTTAGATGTATAATTAAACAAGATGCCAAATTATGATCAAAATGGCCTCGATATTGACAATCGGCTTAGATTTGACAGAGTTGTGGCAATTTGAAGTCTGGGGATGTAATTTCAAAATTGGATAGGGTCCCCCCTTATGGTTTTTTCGACAAAAAAGACTTCATTTTTTTTTAAATATTCATAAACTTTATATGTAGAATTAAACTAGATGCCAAATTATGACCAAAATGGCCTCGATATTTAAAATCGGTTTAAAGTTGACAAAGTTGTGGCAATTTGAAGTCTGGGAATGTCATTTCAAAATTGATAAGGGTCCCCCCTTATGCTTTTTTCGCTTCAAAAGACTAATTTTTTTTGCAAAAACTCATAAACTTGAGATATAGAATTAAACAAGATGCCAAATTTCAATGCCACAAAATAAAAATTTTTTTTCTTCAAAAGTTCATAAACTTTAGATGTAGATTTAAACAAGATGCCAAATTATGATCAAAATGGCCTCGATATTGACAATCGGCTTAGAGCTAACAAAGTTGTGGCAATTTTAAGTCTGGGAATGGCATTTCAAATATCCTTAGGGTCCCCCCTTATGTTTTTTTCGAAAAAAAAAAAAAACAATTTTTTGAGATGTAGAATTAAACTAGATGCTAAATTATGATCAAAATGGCGTCGATATTAAAAATCGGGTTAGATTCGACAAAGTTGTAGCAATTTAAAGTCTGTGAATGTCATTTCAAAATTCGTTAGGGTCTCCCTTATGCTTTTTTCAAAACTGGTAAGAGTCCCCCCTTATGCTTTTATCGCCAAAAAATATTACATTTTTTTTCATCAAAAATTCATAAACTTTAGATGTATAATTAAACAAGATGCCAAATTATGATCAAAATGGCTTCGATATTGACAATCGGCTTAGATTTGACAGAGTTGTGGCAATTTGAAGTTAGGAAATGTCATTTAAAAATTGGTAAGGGTCCCCCTTATGGTTTTTTCGACAAAAAAGACTTCATTTTTTTTCAAATATTCATAAACTTTATATGTAGAATTAAACTAGATGCCAAATTATGACCAAAATGGCCTCGATATTTAAAATCGGCTTAGAGTTGACAAAGTTGTGGCAATTTGAAGTCTGGGAATGTCATTTCAAAATTGGTAAGGGTCCCCTCTTATGCTTTTTTCGCTTTAAAAGACTAATTTTTTTTGCAAAAACTTTTAAACTTGAGATGTAGAATTAAACAAGATGCCAAATTTTGATCAAAATGGCGTCGATATTGCCAATCGGTTTAGATTTGACAAAGTTGTGGCAATTTGAAATCTGGGAATGTCATTTCAAAATTAGTTAAGGGCCCCCCTTATGCTTTAATCGCCAAAAAAGACTATATTTTTTTTTCCTCAAAAATTCATAAACTTTAGACGTTGAATTAAACAAGATGCCAAATTTTGATCAAAATGGCCTCGATATTGACAATCGCTTTAGATTTGACAGAGTTGTGGCAATTTGAAGTTAGGGAATGTCATTTAAAAATTGGTAAGGGTCCCCCTTATGCTTTTTTCGTAAAAAAAATCAATTTTTTGATACTTAGAATTAAACTAGATACCAAATTATGATCAAACTTTCCTCGATATTGAAAATCGGTTTAGATTTGACAAAGTTGTAGCAATTTAAAGTCTGGGAATGTCAAAATTGTAAAAGGTCCCCCCTTATGCTTTTTCCGCCAAAAACTACTAATTTTTTTTTTTTCCAAAAATTCTTTTACTTTAAACTTAGAATTATACTAGATGCCAAATTATAATCAAAATGGCCTCGATATTGACAATCGGTTTATATTTGACAAAGTTGTGGCAATTTGAAGTCTGAGAATGTCATTTAAAAATTCGTTAGGGTGCCCCCTTATGCTTTTTTCAAAATTGGTAAGGGTCTCCCCCTACGCTTTTATCGCCAAAAAATACTTAATATTTTTTTTTTTTCTCAAAAATTCATAAACTTTAGATGTAGAATTAAACAAGATGCCAAATTATGATCAAAATGGCCTCGATATTGACAATCGGCTTAGATTTGACAGAGTTGTGGCAATTTGAAGTCTGGGAATGTCATTTCCAAATTAGTAAGGGGCCCCCCTTATGCTTTTTTCGCCAATAAATAAAACATTTTTTTTTTAAACCAGGTGCCAAATTAGGATCAAAAAGGCTTCGATATTGACAATCGGTTTAGATTTGACAAAGTTGTGGCAATTTGAAGTCTGGGAATGTCATTTTAAAATTGACAAGGGTACCCCCCTATGCTTTGTTTCGACAAAAACGACCAAATTTTTTTGTTTTCAAAAATTCATGATCTTGAGATTTAGAATTAAACTAGATGCCAAATTATGATCAAAATGGCCTCGATATTGACAATCGGTTTATATTTGACAAAGTTGTGGCAATTTGAAGTCTGGGAATGTCATTTCAAAATTGATAAGGGTACACTCCTATGCATTTTTTCGACAAAAAAGACAACAATTATCAAAAAGTCAAAATTTTGAGACGAAGAATTAAACTCGATGCCAAATTATGATCAAAATGGTCGATATTAACAATCGGTTTAGATTTGACAAAGTTGTGGCAATTTAAAGTCTGGGAATGTCATTTCAAAATTGGTATTTCCAAAAAGAGGCTAATTTTTTTTTTTTTAAATTTATAAACTTCTGATTTAGAATTAAACAAGATGCCAAATTATGATCAAAATGGCTTCGATATTGACAATCGGCTTAGATTTGACAAAGTTGTGGCAATTTGAAGTCTGGGAATGTCAGTTCAAAATTCGTTAGGGTCAGTCCTTATGCTTTTTTCAAAATTGAAAGGGGTCCTCCCTTTTGCTTTTATCGCCAAAAAATTTTAATTTTTTTTTCTTCAAAAATTCATAAACTTTAGATGTAGAATTAAACAAGATGCAAAATTATGATCAAAATGGCCTCGATTTTAACAATCGGATTAGATTTGACAAACTTGTGGCAATTTGAACTCTGGGAATGTTATTTCAAATTGTAAAGGGTTCCCCCCTATGCTTTTTTTACGACAGAAACGACTACATTTTTTTGTTTTCAAAAATTCAGGATCTTGAAATGAAGAATTAAGCAAGATGCCAAATTATGTTCAAAATTGCCTCGATATTAGCAATCGGTTAAGACTTAACAAAGCTGTGGCAATTTGAAGACTGGGAATGTCATTTCAAAATTGGTAAGGCCAAAAAAAGACTTATTTTTTTTTTTTAAATTTATAAACTTGTGATGTACAATTAAACTAGATGCCAAATTATGATCAAAATGGCCTCGATATTAACAATCGGTTAAGATTTGACAAAGTTGTTTCAATTTGAAGTCTGGGAATGTCATTTCAAAATATGTAAGGGTCCCCCTTATGCTTTTTTCGCCAATAAAAACAACATTTTTTTTTTAAACTAGGTGCCAAATTAACATCAAAAAGGCTTCGATATTGACAATCGGTTTAAATTTGACAAAGTTGTGGCAATTGGAACTCTGGGAATGTCATTTCAAAATTGTTAAGGGTATCCCCCTATAATTTTTTTAGACAAAAAGGACTTAATTTGTTTGTTTTCAAAAATTCATGATCTTGAGATGTAGAATTAAACTAGATGCCAAATTATGATCAAAACGGCCTCGATATTACCAATCGGTTAAGATTTGACAAAGTTGTGGCAATTTGAAGACTGGGAATGTCATTTCAAAATTGGTAAGGCCAAAAAAAGAATAATTTTTTTTTTTTTAATTTTCTAAACTTGAGATGTAAAATTAGACTAGATGCCAAATTATGATCAAAAAGGCTTCGATATTGAAAATCGGTTTAGATTTGACAAAGTTGTGTCAATTTGAAGTCTGGGAATGTCATTTATGCTTTTTTCGACAAAAATGACAACATTTTTTTTTCAAAAATTCATAGTCTTGAGATGTAAAATTAAACTAAATGCCAAATTATGATCAAAATGGCCTCGATATTAACAATCGGTTTAGATTTGACAAAGTTGTGGCAATTTGAACTCTGGGAATGTCATTTCAAAATTGATAAGAGTCCCCCCTTATGCTTTTTTCGGCAACAAAGACAACTTTTTTTTTTTAAAAAAAATTCATAATTTTGAGATGTAGAATTAAACTAGATGCCAAATTATGATCAAAATGGCTTCGATATTAACAATCGGATTAGATTTGACAAAGTTGTGGAAATTTGAACTCTGGGAATGATATTTCAAAATTGCTTTTTTTCGACAAAAACGACTCCTTCTTTTTGTTTTCAAAAATTCATGATCTTGAAATGAAGAATTAAACAAGATGCCAAATTATGATTAAAAAGGCTTCGATATTGACAATCGGTTTAGATTTGACAAAGTTGTGGCAATTGAAGACTGGGAATGTCATTTATGCTTTTTTCGACAAAAATGACAACATTTTTTTTTTCAAAAATTCATAGTCTTGAGATGTAAAATTAAACTTAATGCCAAATTATGATCAAAATGATCTCGATATTAACAATCGGATTAGATTTTACAAAGTTGTGGCAATTTGAACTCTGGGAATGTCATTTCAAAATTGATAAGAGTCCCCCCGTATGCTTTTTTCGGCAACAAAGACAAAATTTTTTTGTTTTCAAAAATTCATGATCTTGAAATGAAGAATTAAACAAGATGCCTAATTATGATCAAAATCAATCGGTTTAGATTTGACAAAGTTGTGGCAATTTGAAGTCTGGGAATGTCATTTTAAAATTGACAAGGGTACCCCCCTATGCTTTGTTTCGACAAAAACGACCAAATTTTTTTGTTTTCAAAAATTCATGATCTTGAGATTTAGAATTAAACTAGATGCCAAATTATGATCAAAATGGCCTCGATATTGACAATCGGTTTATATTTGACAAAGTTGTGGCAATTTGAAGTCTGGGAATGTCATTTCAAAATTGATAAGGGTACACTCCTATGCTTTTTTTCGACCAAAAAGACAACAATTATCAAAAAGTCAAAATTTTGAGACGAAGAATTAAACTCGATGCCAAATTATGATCAAAATGGTCGATATTAACAATCGGTTTAGATTTGACAAAGTTGTGGCAATTTAAAGTCTGGGAATGTCATTTCAAAATTGGTATTTCCAAAAAGAGGCTAATTTTTTTTTTTTAAATTTATAAACTTCTGATTTAGAATTAAACAAGATGCCAAATTATGATCAAAATGGCTTCGATATTGACAATCGGCTTAGATTTGACAAAGTTGTGGCAATTTGAAGTCTGGGAATGTCAGTTCAAAATTCGTTAGGGTCAGTCCTTATGCTTTTTTCAAAATTGAAAGGGGTCCTCCCTTTTGCTTTTATCGCCAAAAAATTTTAATTTTTTTTTCTTCAAAAATTCATAAACTTTATATGTAGAATTAAACAAGATGCAAAATTATGATCAAAATGGCCTCGATTTTAACAATCGGATTAGATTTGACAAACTTGTGGCAATTTGAACTCTGGGAATGTTATTTCAAAATTGTAAAGGGTACCCCCCTATGCTTTTTTTACGACAGAAACGACTACATTTTTTTGTTTTCAAAAATTCATGATCTTGAAATGAAGAATTAAGCAAGATGCCAAATTATGTTCAAAATTGCCTCGATATTAGCAATCGGTTAAGACTTAACAAAGCTGTGGCAATTTGAAGACTGGGAATGTCATTTCAAAATTGGTAAGGCCAAAAAAAGACTTATTTTTTTTTTTTAAATTTATAAACTTGTGATGTACAATTAAACTAGATGCCAAATTATGATCAAAATGGCTTCGATATTAACATTCGGTTAAGATTTGACAAAGTCGTGGCAATTTGAAGTCTGGGTATGTCATTTCAAAATTGGAAGGGGCCCCATTTATGCTTTTTTCGACAAAAAAGAAAAAATTTTTTTTTTTAAAATTTATAATCTTGAGGTTTAGAATTAAACTAGATGCCATATTATGATCAAAATGGCCTCGATTTTAAAAAACGGTTTAGATTTGACAAAGCTGTGGCAATTTAAAGTCAGGGAATATCATTTCAAAATTGTTAAGAGTATCCCCCTATAATTTTTTTAGACAAAAACGACTTAATTTGTTTGTTTTCAAAAATTCATGATCTTGAGATTTAGAATTAAACTAGATGCCAAATTATAATCAAAATGGCCTCGATATTAACAATCGGTTAAGATTTGACAAAGTTGTGGCAATTTGAAGACTTGGAATGTCATTTTAAAATTGGTAAGGCCAAAAAAAGACTAATTTTTTTTTTAAAAAATTAATAATCTTGCCAAATTATGATAAAAAAGGCTTCGATATTGACAATCGGTTTAGATTTGACAAAGTTGTGTCAATTTGAAGTGTTGGAATGTCATTTATGCTTTTTAAGACAAAAAAAACAAAAATTTGTTTTTCAAAAATTCATAACCTTGAGATGTAGAATTAAACAAGATGACAAATTATGATCAAAATGGCCTCAATATTGAAAAACGGTTTAGATTTGACAAAGTTGTGGCAATTTGAAGTCTGGGAATGTCATTTCAAAATGGTGAAGGGTATCCCCCTATGCTTTTTTTAAACAAAAACGACTAAATTTGTTTGTTTTCAAAAATTCACAATCTTGAGATGTAGAATTAAACTAGATGCCAAATTATGATCAAAATGGCCTCAATATTAACAATCTGTTAAGATTTGACAAAGTTGTGACAATTTGAAGTCTGGGAATGTCATTTCAAAATATGTAAGGGTCCCCCCTTATGCTTTTTTCGCCAATAAAAACAACAACATTTTTTTTTCAAAAATTTATACTCTTGAGATGTAGAATTAAACTAGATGACAAATTATGATCAATATGGCCTCGATATTGAAAAACGGTTTAAATTTGACAAGGTTGTGGCAATTTAAACTCTGGAAATGTCATTTAAAAATATGTAAGGGTCCCCCCTTATGCTTTTTTCGCCAATAAATACAACATTTTCTTATCAAAAATTCATAATCTTGCGATGTAGAATTAAACAAGATGCCAAATTATGATCAAAATGGCCTCGATATTATCAATCGGTTAAGACTTGACAAAGTTGTGGCAATTTGAAGTCTGGGTATGTCATTTCAAAATTGGTGAGGGTCCCCCCTTATGCTTTTTTCGACAAAAAAAACCACATTTTTTTCAAAAATTTATAATCTTGAGACGTAGAATTAAACTAGATGCCCAATTATGATCAAAATGGCCTCGATATTAACAATCGGTTAAGATTTGACAAAGTTGTTTCAATTTGAAGTCTGGGAATGTCATTTCAAAATATGTAAGGGTCCCCCTTATGCTTTTTTTCGCCAATAAAAACAACATTTTTTTTTTAAACTAGGTGCCAAATTAACATCAAAAAGGCTTCGATATTGACAATCGGTTTAAATTTGACAAAGTTGTGGCAATTGGAACTCTGGGAATGTCATTTCAAAATTGTTAAGGCTATCCCCCTATAATTTTTTTAGACAAAAAGGACTTAATTTGTTTGTTTTCAAAAATTCATGATCTTGAGATGTAGAATTAAACTAGATGCCAAATTATGATCAAAAAGGCTTCGATATTGAAAATCGGTTTAGATTTGACAAAGTTGTGTCAATTTGAAGTCTGGGAATATCATTTATGCTTTTTTCGACAAAAATGACAAATTTTTTTTTCAAAAATTCATAGTCTTGAGATGTAAAATTAAACTAAATGCCAAATTATGATCAAAACGGCCTCGATATTACCAATCGGTTAAGATTTGACAAAGTTGTGGCAATTTGAAGACTGGGAATGTCATTTCAAAATTGGTAAGGCCAAAAAAAGAATAATTTTTTTTTTTTAAATTTTCTAAACTTGAGATGTAAAATTAGACTAGATGCCAAATTATGATCAAAAAGGCTTCGATATTGAAAATCGGTTTAGATTTGACAAAGTTGTGTCAATTTGAAGTCTGGGAATGTCATTTATGCTTTTTTCGACAAAAATGACAAATTTTTTTTTCAAAAATTCATAGTCTTGAGATGTAAAATTAAACTAAATGCCAAATTATGATCAAAATGGCCTCGATATTAACAATCGGTTTAGATTTGACAAAGTTGTGGCAATTTGAACTCTGGGAATGTCATTTCAAAATTGATAAGAGTCCCCCCTTATGCTTTTTTCGGCAACAAAGACAACTTTTTTTTTTAAAAAAAATTCATAATTTTGAGATGTAGAATTAAACTAGATGCCAAATTATGATCAAAATGGCTTCGATATTAACAATCGGATTAGATTTGACAAAGTTGTGGAAATTTGAACTCTGGGAATGATATTTCAAAATTGCTTTTTTTCGACAAAAACGACTCCTTCTTTTTTGTTTTCAAAAATTCATGATCTTGAAATGAAGAATTAAACAAGATGCCAAATTATGATTAAAAAGGCTTCGATATTGACAATCGGTTTAGATTTGACAAAGTTGTGGCAATTGAAGACTGGGAATGTCATTTATGCTTTTTTCGACAAAAATGACAACATTTTTTTTTCAAAAATTCATAGTCTTGAGATGTAAAATTAAACTTAATGCCAAATTATGATCAAAATGATCTCGATATTAACAATCGGATTAGATTTTACAAAGTTGTGGCAATTTGAACTCTGGGAATGTCATTTCAAAATTGATAAGAGTCCCCCCGTATGCTTTTTTCGGCAACAAAGACAAAATTTTTTTGTTTTCAAAAATTCATGATCTTGAAATGAAGAATTAAACAAGATGCCTAATTATGATCAAAATGGCCTCGACATTAACAATCGGTTAAGATTTGACAAAGTTGTGGCAATTTGAAGACTGGGAATGTCATTTCAAAATTGGTAAGGCCAGAAATATACTAATTTTTTTTTTAAAAATTAATAATCTTGAAATATTAAATTAAACTAGATGCCAAATTATGATAAAAAAGGCTTTAATATTGACAATCGGTTTAGATTTGACAAAGTTGTGTCAATTTGAAGTCTGGGAATGTCATTTATGCTTTTTAAGACAAAAAAAAACAAAAATTTGTTTTTCAAAAATTTATAATCTTGAGATGTAGAATTAAACAAGATGCCAAATTATGATCAAAATGGCCTCGATATTGAAAAACGGTTTATATTTGACAAAGTTGTGGCAATTTGAAAACTGGGAATGTCATTTCAAAATTGTTAAGGGTATCCCCCTATGCTTTTTTTTCGACAAAAACGACTAAATTTGTTTGTTTTCAAAAATTCATAATCTTGAGATGTAGAATTAAACTATAATCAAAATGGCCTCCATATTGACGAACGGTTTAGATTTGACAAAGTTGTGGCAATTTGAAGTCTTGGAATGTCAATTCAAAATTGCAAAGGGTCCCCTCTGATGCTTTTTTCGCCAAAAAATACAAAAAAATTTTTTTCAAACATTTATAAGTTTTAGATGTAGATGTTTAAGATGAAAAATTATGATCAAAATGGCTTCGATATTTACAATCGGTTTAGATTTGACATAATTGTGGCAATTTGAAGTCTGGGAATGTCATTTCAAAATTTATAAGGGTCCCCACATAAGCTCTTTTCGAAAAAAAATAATCCATTTTTTTGAGATGTAGAATTAAACAAGATGCCAAATTATGATCCAAATGGCCTCGATATTGACAATCGGTTTAGATTTGACAAAGTTGTGGCAATTTGAAGTCTTGGATTGTCAATTCAAAATTTGAAAGGGTCCCCTCTGATGCTTTTTTCGACAAAAAATACAAAAAAATTTTTTCAAACATTTATAAGTTTTAGATGTAGATGTTTAAGATGCCAAATTATGATCAAAATGGCTTCGATATTTACAATCGGTTTAGATTTGACATAGTTGTGGCAATTTGAAGTCTGGGAATGTCATTTCAAAATTAATAAGGGTCCCCACTTAAGCTCTTTTCGAAAAAAAAATCAATTTTTTTGAGATGTAGAATTAAACAAGATGCCAAATTATGATAAAAATGGCTTCGATATTTACAATCGGTTTAGATTTGACATAGTTGTGGCAATTTGAAGTCTGGGAATGTCATTTCAAAATTGGTTAGGGTACCCTCTTATGCTTTTTAAGCCAAAAAAATACTAAATTTTTTTTTTTAAAAATTTATAAACTTGAGATGTTGAATTAAACTAGATGCCAAATTATGATCAAAAAGGCCACGATATTGATAATCGGCTTAGATTTGACAAAAATGGCCTCGATATTGACAAACGGTTTAGATTTGCCAAAGTTGTGGCAATTTGACGTCTGGGTATGTCAGTTCAAAATATGTAAAAGTCCCCCCTTATGCATTTTTCGACAAAAAAGACATCATTTTTTTTTCAAAAATTTATAGTCTTTTGATGTAGAATTAATTTAGATGCCAAATTATGATCAAAATGGCCTCGATATTGAGAAACGGTTTAGATTTGACAAAGTTGTGGCAATTTGAGCTCTGGGAATGTCATTTCAAAATTGTTAAGGGTACCCCGCTATGCTTTTTTAGACAAAAACGACTTAATTTGTTTGTTTTCAATAATTTATAATCTTTTGATGTAGAATTAATTGAGATGCCAAATTATGATCAAAATGGCCTCGATATTGACAATCGGTTTATATTTGACAAAGTTGTGGCAATTTGAAGTCTTGGAATGTCATTTGAAAATTGATAAGGGTCCCCCCCTTGTGCTTTTTAGACAAAAACGACTTAATTTGTTTGTTTTCAAAAATTCATAGTCTTGAAATGTAGAATTAAACTAGATGCCAAATTATGATCAAAATGGCCTCGATATTGAGAAACGGTTTAGATTTGACAAAATTGTGGCAATTTGAAGTCTGGGAATGTCATTTCAAAATTATTAAGGGTACCCCCCTATGCTTTTTTTTAGACAAATAAGACTAAGTTTATTTTTCAAAAATTTATAGTCTTGAGATGTAGAATTAAACTAGATGCCAAATTATGATCAAAAAGGCCACGATATTGATAATCGGTTAAGATTTGAAAAAGTTGTGGCAATTTGAAGTCTGGGTATGTCATTTCAAAATTGATAAGGGAACCCCCTTATGCTTTTTCGAAAAAAAGAAAAATTTTTTTTTTTTCAAAAAATTTATAATGTTGAGATGTAGAATTAAACTAGATGCTTTTTTTGTTTTCAAAGATTCATGATCTTGAGATGTAGCATTAAACTAGATGCTTTTTTTGTTTTCAAAAATTCATAATCTTGAGACTTAGAATTAAACTAGATGCCAAATTATGATCAAAATAGCCTCGATATTGACAAACGGTTTAGATTTGACAAAGTTGTGGCAATTTGAAGTCTGGGAATAACATTTCAAAATTGTTAACGGTACCCCCTTATGCTTTTTTTAGACAAAAACGACTAAATTTGTTTTTTTTTTCAAAAATTTATAATCTTGAGATGTAGAATTGAACTAGATGCTTTTTTTTGATTTCAAAGATTCATGATCTTGAGATGTAGCATTAAACTAGATGCCAAATTATGATCAAAATGGCCTCGATATTGACAATCGGTTTATATTAGACAAAGTTGTGGCAATTTGAAGTCTTGGAATGTTATTTCAAAATTTATAAGGGTCCCCCTTATGCTTTTTTCGACAAAAAAGGGAATTTTTTTTTTTCAAAAATTCATAATCTTGAGATTTAGAATTAAACTAGAACTATGATCAAAATGGCCTCGATATTGACAAACGGTTTAGATTTGACAAAGTTGTGGCAATTTGAAGTCTGGGAATAACATTTCAAAATTGTTAACGGTACCGCCCTATGCTTTTTTTTAGACAAAAACGACTTAATTTGTTTGTTTTCAAAAATTTTATAATCTTGAGATGTAGAATTAAACAAGATGCCAAATTATGATCAAAATGGCCTCGATATTGACAATCGTTTTAGATTTGACAATGTTGTGGCAATTTGAAGTCTGGGAATGTCATTTCAAAATTGATAAGGGTACCTTATGCTTTTTCGACAAAAAAGACAAATTTTTTTTTTTTTCAAAAATTCATAATCTTGAGATGTAGAATTAAACTAGATGCCAAATTATGATCAAAATGGCCTCGATATTGACAATCGGTTTATATTAGACAAAGTTGTGGCAATTTGAAGTCTTGGAATGTTATTTCAAAATTTATAAGGGTCCCCCCTTATGCTTTTTTCAACAAAAAAAAAATTTTTTTTTTTTGCCAAATGCCAAATTATGATCAAAATGGCCACGATATTGATAATCGGTTAAGATTTGACAAAGTTGTGGCAATTTGAAGTCTGGGAATGTCATTTCAAAATTGGTATGGGTACCCCCTTATGCTTTTTAAGCCAAAATATACTCAATTTTTTTTTTCAAAATTTCATAAGCTTGAGATGTAGAATTAAACTAGATGCCAAATTATGATCAAAATGGCCTCGATATTGACAAAAGGTTTAGATTTGACAAAGTTTAGGCAATTTGACGTCTGGGTTTGTCATTTCAAAATTTGTAAGGGTCCCCCTTATGCTTTTTTCGACAAAAAAGACATCATTTTTTTTTCAAAAATTTATAGTCTTGAGATGTAGAATTAAACTAGATGCCAAATTATGATTAAAATGGCCTCGATATTGAGAAACGGTTTAGATTTGACAAAGTTGTGGCAATTTGAAGTCTGGGAATGTCATTTCAAAATTGTTAAGGGTATCCCCTATGCTTTTTTTAGACAAAAAAGACTAAGTTTTTTTTTTTTAAAAATTCATAATCTTGAGATTTAGAATTAAACTAGATGCCAAATTATAATCAAAAACGACACGATATTGATAATCGTGTAATGATAAGGGTACCCCCTTATGCTTTATCGACAAAAAAGACAAATTTTTTTTTTTTTCAAAAATTCATAATCTTGAGATGTAGAATTAAACTAGATGCCAAATTATGATCAAAATGGCCTCGATATTGACAATCGGTTTATATTAGACAAAGTTGTGGCAATTTGAAGTCTTGGAATGTTATTTCAAATTTGATAAGGGTACCCCCTATGCTTTTTTTAGACAAAAACGACTAAATTTGTTTGTTTTCAAAAATTCATAATCTTGAGATGTAGAATTAACTAGATGCTATTTTTGTTTTCAAAAATTCATAATCTTGAGACTTAGAATTAAACAAAATGCCAAATTATGATCAAAATGGCCTCGATATTGACAAACGGTTTAGATTTGACAAAGTTGTGGCAATTTGAAGTCTGGGAATAACATTTCAAAATTGTTAACGGTAGCCCCCTATGCTTTTTTTTGACAAAATTGACTAAATTTGTTTGTTTTCACAAATTTTATAATCTTGAGATGTAGAATTAAACAAGATGCCAAATTATGATCAAAATGGCCTCTATATTGACAATCGTTTTAGATTTGACAAAGTTGTGGCAATTTGAAGTCTGGGAATGTCATTTCAAAATTGATAAGGGTACCCCCTATGCTGTTTTTAGACAAAAACGACTAAATTTGTTTGTTTTCAAAAATTCATAATCTTGAGATGTAGAATTAACTAGATGCCAAATTATGATCAAAATGGCCTCGATATTGACAATCGGTTTATATTTGACAAAGTTGTGGCAATTTGAAGTCTTGGAATGTCATTTCAAAATTATGCTTTTATCGACAAAAAAGAAAAAATTTTTTTTCTTCAAAAATTCATAGTCTTGAAATTTAGAATTAAACTAAATACCAAATTATGATCAAAATGGCCTCGATATTGAGAAACGGTTTAGATTTGACAAAGTTGTGGCAATTTGAAGTCTGGGAATGTCATTTCAAAACTGTTAAGGGTACCCCCCTATGCTTTTTTTAGACAAAAAAGACTAAGTTTTTTTTTCAAAAATTCATAATCTTGATATGTAGAACTAAACTAGATGCCAAATTATAATCAAAAACGCCACGATATTGATAATCGTGTGTGCATTATCGACAAAAAAGACAATTTTTTTTTTTTTTTCAAAAATTCATAATCTTGAGATGTAGAATTAAACTAGATGCCCCCTTATGCTTTTTTCGACAGAAAAGAATATATTTTTTTTTTTTGCCAAATGCCAAATTATGATCAAAATGGCCACGATATTGATAATCGGTTAAGATTTGACAAAGTTGTGGCAATTTGAAGTCTGGGAATGTCATTTCAAAATTGGTATGGGTACCCCCTTATGCTTTTTAAGCCAAAAAAATATTCAATTTTTTTTTTCAAAATTTCATAATCTTGAGATGTAGAATTAAACTAGATGCCAAATTATGATCAAAATGGCCTCGATATTGACAAAAGGTTTAGATTTGACAAAGTTTTGGCAATTTGACGTCTGGGTTTGTCATTTCAAAATTTGTAAGGGTCCCCCCCTTATGCTTTATTCGACAAAAAACACATCATTTTTTTTCAAAAATTTATAGTATTGAGATGTAGAATTAAACTAGATGCCAAATTATGATAAAAATGGCCTCGATATTGACAAACGGTTGAGATTTGACAAAGTTGTGGCAATTTGAAGTCTGGGAATGTCATTTCAAAATTGTTAAGGGTACCCTCTTATGCTTTTTAAGCCAAAAAAATACTAAATTTTTTTTTTTTAAAAATTTATAAACTTGAGATGTTGAATTAAACTAGATGCCAAATTATGATCAAAAAGGCCACGATATTGATAATCGGCTTAGATTTGACAAAAATGGCCTCGATATTGACAAACGGTTTAGATTTGCCAAAGTTGTGGCAATTTGACGTCTGGGTATGTCAGTTCAAAATATGTAAAAGTCCCCCCTTATGCATTTTTCGACAAAAAAGACATCATTTTTTTTTCAAAAATTTATAGTCTTTTGATGTAGAATTAATTTAGATGCCAAATTATGATCAAAATGGCCTCGATATTGAGAAACGGTTTAGATTTGACAAAGTTGTGGCAATTTGAGCTCTGGGAATGTCATTTCAAAATTGTTAAGGGTACCCCGCTATGCTTTTTTAGACAAAAACGACTTAATTTGTTTGTTTTCAATAATTTATAATCTTTTGATGTAGAATTAATTGAGATGCCAAATTATGATCAAAATGGCCTCGATATTGACAATCGGTTTATATTTGACAAAGTTGTGGCAATTTGAAGTCTTGGAATGTCATTTGAAAATTGATAAGGGTCCCCCCCTTATGCTTTTTAGACAAAAACGACTTAATTTGTTTGTTTTCAAAAATTCATAGTCTTGAAATGTAGAATTAAACTAGATGCCAAATTATGATCAAAATGGCCTCGATATTGAGAAACGGTTTAGATTTGACAAAATTGTGGCAATTTGAAGTCTGGGAATGTCATTTCAAAATTATTAAGGGTACCCCCCTATGCTTTTTTTAAACAAATAAGACTAAGTTTATTTTTCAAAAATTTATAGTCTTGAGATGTAGAATTAAACTAGATGCCAAATTATGATCAAAAAGGCCACGATATTGATAATCGGTTAAGATTTGAAAAAGTTGTGGCAATTTGAAGTCTGGGAATGTCATTTCAAAATTGATAAGGGAACCCCCTTATGCTTTTTCGAAAAAAAGAAAATTTTTCTTTTTTAAAAAAATTTATAATCTTGAGATGTAGAATTAAACTAGATGCTTTTTTTGTTTTCAAAGATTCATGATCTTGAGATGTAGCATTAAACTAGATGCTTTTTTTGTTTTCAAAAATTCATAATCTTGAGACTTAGAATTAAACTAGATGCCAAATTATGATCAAAATAGCCTCGATATTGACAAACGGTTTAGATTTGACAAAGTTGTGGCAATTTGAAGTCTGGGAATAACATTTCAAAATTGTTAACGGTACCCCCTTATGCTTTTTTTAGACAAAAACGACTAAATTTGTTTTTTTTTCAAAAATTCATAATCTTGAGATGTAGAATTGAACTAGATGCTTTTTTTTGATTTCAAAGATTCATGATCTTGAGATGTAGCATTAAACTAGATGCCAAATTATGATCAAAATGGCCTCGATATTGACAATCGGTTTATATTAGACAAAGTTGTGGCAATTTGAAGTCTTGAAATGTTATTTCAAAATTTATAAGGGTCCCCCTTATGCTTTTTTCGACAAAAAAGGGAATTTTTTTTTTTTTCAAAAATTCATAATCTTGAGATTTAGAATTAAACTAGAACTATGATCAAAATGGCCTCGATATTGACAAACGGTTTAGATTTGACAAAGTTGTGGCAATTTGAAGTCTGGGAATAACATTTCAAAATTGTTAACGGTACCGCCCTATGCTTTTTTTTAGACAAAAACGACTTAATTTGTTTGTTTTCAAAAATTGTATAATCTTGAGATGTAGAATTAAACAAGATGCCAAATTATGATCAAAATGGCCTCGATATTGACAATCGTTATAGATTTGACAATGTTGTGGCAATTTGAAGTCCGGGAATGTCATTTCAAAATTGATAAGGGTACCTTATGCTTTTTCGACAAAAAAGACAAATTTTTTTTTTTTCAAAAATTCATAATCTTGAGATGTAGAATTAAACTAGATGCCAAATTATGATCAAAATGGCCTCGATATTGACAATCGGTTTATATTAGACAAAGTTGTGGCAATTTGAAGTCTTGGAATGTTATTTCAAAATTAATAAGGGTCCCCCCATGCTTTTTTCAACAAAAAAAAAAATTTTTTTTTTTTTGCCAAATGCCAAATTATGATCAAAATGGCCACGATATTGATAATCGGTTAAGATTTGACAAAGTTGTGGCAATTTGAAGTCTGGGAATGTCATTTCAAAATTGGTATGGGTACCCCCTTATGCTTTTTAAGCCAAAATATACTCAATTTTTTTTTTCAAAATTTCATAAGCTTGAGATGTAGAATTAAACTAGATGCCAAATTATGATCAAAATGGCCTCGATATTGACAAAAGGTTTAGATTTGACAAAGTTTAGGCAATTTGACGTCTGGGTTTGTCATTTCAAAATTTGTAAGGGTCCCCCTTATGCTTTTTTCGACAAAAAAGACATCATTTTTTTTTTCAAAAATTTATAGTCTTGAGATGTAGAATTAAACTAAATGCCAAATTATGATCAAAATGGCCTCGATATTGACAAACGGTTTAGATTTGACAAAGTTGTGGCAATTTGAAGTCTGGGAATAACATTTCAAAATTGTTAACGGTAGCCCCCTATGCTTTTTTTTGACAAAATTGACTAAATTTGTTTGTTTTCACAAATTTTATAATCTTGAGATGTAGAATTAAACAAGATGCCAAATTATGATCAAAATGGCCTCAAAATTGACAATCGTTTTAGATTTGACAAAGTTGTGGCAATTTGAAGTCTGGGAATGTCATTTCAAAATTGATAAGGGTACCCCCTATGCTGTTTTTAGACAAAAACGACTAAATTTGTTTGTTTTCAAAAATTCATAATCTTGAGATGTAGAATTAACTAGATGCCAAATTATGATCAAAATGGCCTCGATATTGACAATCGGTTTATATATGACAAAGTTGTGGCAATTTGAAGTCTTGGAATGTCATTTCAAAATTATGCTTTTATCGACAAAAAAGAAAAAATTTTTTTTCTTCAAAAATTCATAGTCTTGAAATTTAGAGATAAACTAAATGCCAAATTATGATCAAAATGGCCTCGATATTGACAAACGGTTTAGATTTGACAAAGTTGTGGCAATTTGAAGTCTGGGAATGTCATTTCAAAATTGTTAAGGGTATCCCCTATGCTTTTTTAGACAAAAAAGACTAAGTTTTTTTTTTTAAAAATTCATAATCTTGAGATGTAGAATTAAACTAGATGCCAAATTATAAACAAAAACGACACGATATTGATAATCGTGTAATGATAAGGGTACCCCCTTATGCTTTATCAACAAAAAAGACAAATTTTTCTTTTTTCAAAAATTCATAATCTTGAGATGTAGAATTAAACAAGATGCCAAATTATGATCAAAATGGCCTCGATATTGACAATCGATTTATATTAGACAAAGTTGTGGCAATTTGAAGTCTTGGAATGTTATTTCAAAATTGATAAGGGTCCCCCCTTATGCTTTTTTCGACAAAAAAGACTAAGTTTTTTTTTCAAAAATTCATAATCTTGAGATGTAGAAATAAACTAGATGCCAAATTATGATCAAAAAGGCCACGATATTGATAATCGGTTAAGATTTGACAAAGTTGTGGCAATTTGAAGTCTGGGAATGTCATTTCAAAATTGATAAGGGTACCCCCTATGCTTTTTTTAGACAAAAACGACTAAATTTGTTTGTTTTCAAAAATTCATAATCTTGAGATGTAGAATTAACTAGATGCTATTTTTGTTTTCAAAAATTCATAATCTTGAGACTTAGAATTAAACAAAATGCCAAATTATGATCAAAATGGCCTCGATATTGACAAACGGTTTAGATTTGACAAAGTTGTGGCAATTTGAAGTCTGGGAATAACATTTCAAAATTGTTAACGGTAGCCCCCTATGCTTTTTTTTGACAAAATTGACTAAATTTGTTTGTTTTCACAAATTTTATAATCTTGAGATGTAGAATTAAACAAGATGCCAAATTATGATCAAAATGGCCTCAAAATTGACAATCGTTTTAGATTTGACAAAGTTGTGGCAATTTGAAGTCTGGGAATGTCATTTCAAAATTGTAAAGGGTACCCCCTATGCTGTTTTTAGACAAAAACGACTTAATTTGTTTGTTTTCAAAAATTCATAATCTTGAGATGTAGAATTAGCTAGATGCCAAATTATGATCAAAATGGCCTCGATATTGACAATCGGTTTATATTTGACAAAGTTGTGGCAATTTGAAGTCTTGGAATGTCATTTCAAAATTATGCTTTTATCGACAAAAAAGAAAAAAATTTTTTTCTTCAAAAATTCATAGTCTTGAAATTTAGAATTAAACTAAATGCCAAATTATGATCAAAATGGCCTCGATATTGAGAAACGGTTTAGATTTGACAAAGTTGTGGCAATTTGAAGTCTGGGAATGTCATTTCAAAACTGTTAAGGGTACCCCCCCTATGCTTTTTTTAGACAAAAAAGACTAAGTTTTTTTTTTCAAAAATTCATAATCTTGATATGTAGAACTAAACTAGATGCCAAATTATAATCAAAAACGCCACGATATTGATAATCGTGTGTGCTTTATCGACAAAAAAGACAATTTTTTTTTTTTTTTTCAAAAATTCATAATCTTGAGATGTAGAATTAAACTAGATGCCAAATTATAATCAAAAACGACACGATATTGATAATCGTGTAATGATAAGGGTACCCCCTTATGCTTTATCGACAAAAAAGACAATTTTTTCTTTTTTCAAAAATTCATAATCTTGAGATGTAGAATTAAACAAGATGCCAAATTATGATCAAAATGGCCTCGATATTGACAATCGATTTATATTAGACAAAGTTGTGGCAATTTGAAGTCTTGGAATGTTATTTCAAAATTGATAAGGGTCCCCCCTTATGCTTTTTTCGACAAAAAAGACTAAGTTTATTTTTCAAAAATTCATAATCTTGAGATGTAGAAATAAACTAGATGCCAAATTATGATCAAAAAGGCCACGATATTGATAATCGGTTAAGATTTGACAAAGTTGTGGCAATTTGAAGTCTGGGAATGTCATTTCAAAGTTGATAAGGGTACCCCCTATGCTTTTTTTAGACAAAAACGACTAAATTTGTTTGTTTTCAAAAATTCATAATCTTGAGATGTAGAATTAACTAGATGCTATGTTTGTTTTCAAAAATTCATAATCTTGAGACTTAGAATTAAACAAAATGCCAAATTATGATCAAAATGGCCTCGATATTGACAAACGGTTTAGATTTGACAAAGTTGTGGCAATTTGAAGTCTGGGAATAACATTTCAAAATTGTTAACGGTAGCCCCCTATGCTTTTTTTTGACAAAATTGACTAAATTTGTTTGTTTTCACAAATTTTATAATCTTGAGATGTAGATTTAAACAAGATGCCAAATTATGATCAAAATGGCCTCTATATTGACAATCGTTTTAGATTTGACAAAGTTGTGGCAATTTGAAGTCTGGGAATGTCATTTCAAAATTGATAAGGGTACCCCCTATGCTGTTTTTAGACAAAAACGACTAAATTTGTTTGTTTTCAAAAATTCATAATCTTGAGATGTAGAATTAACTAGATGCCAAATTATGATCAAAATGGCCTCGATATTGACAATCGGTTTATATTTGACAAAGTTGTGGCAATTTGAAGTCTTGGAATGTCATTTCAAAATTATGCTTTTATCGACAAAAAAGAAAAATTTTTTTTTCTTCAAAAATTCATAGTCTTGAAATTTAGAATTAAACTAAATGCCAAATTATGATCAAAATGGCCTCGATATTGAGAAACGTTTTAGATTTGACAAAGTTGTGGCAATTTGAAGTCTGGGAATGTCATTTCAAAACTGTTAAGGGTACCCCCCTATGCTTTTTTTAGACAAAAAAGACTAAGTTTTTTTTTTCAAAAATTCATAATCTTGATATGTAGAACTAAACTAGATGCCAAATTATAATCAAAAACGCCACGATATTGATAATCGTGTGTGCTTTATCGACAAAATAGACAATTTTTTTTTTTTTTTCAAAAATTCATAATCTTGAGATGAAGAATTAAACTAGATGCCCCTTATGCTTTTTTCGACAGAAAAGAAAATTTTTTTTTTTTTGCCAAATGCCAAATTATGATCAAAATGGCCACGATATTGATAATCGGTTAAGATTTGACAAAGTTGTGGCAATTTGAAGTCTGGGAATGTCATTTCAAAATTGGTATGGGTACCCCCTTATGCTTTTTAAGCCAAAAAAATATTCAATTTTTTTTCAAAATTTCATAATCTTGAGATGTAGAATTAAACTAGATGCCAAATTATGATCAAAATGGCCTCGATATTGACAAAAGGTTTAGATTTGACAAAGTTTTGGCAATTTGACGTCTGGGTTTGTCATTTCAAAATTTGTAAGGGTCCCCCCCTTATGCTTTATTCGACAAAAAACACATCATTTTTTTTCAAAAATTTATAGTATTGAGATGTAGAATTAAACTAGATGCCAAATTATGATAAAAATGGCCTCGATATTGACAAACGGTTGAGATTTGACAAAGTTGTGGCAATTTGAAGTCTGGGAATGTCATTTAAAAATTGTTAAGGGTACCCCGCTATGCTTTTTTCGACAAAAAAACCTTATTCTTTTTCAAAAATTCATAAACTTGAGATGTAGAATTAAACTAGATGCCAAATTACGATCAAAATGGCATCGATATTGACAATCGGTTTAGATTTGACAAAGTTGTGGCAATTTGAAGTCTGGGAATGTTATTTCAAAATTGTTAAGGCTCCCACCTTATGCTTTTTTCGACAAAAAAGACTTAATTTTTTTTTCAAAAATTCATAAACTTGAGATGTACAATTAAACTAGATGCCAAATTATGATCAAAAATCTTCGATATTGACAATCGGCTTAGATTTGACAAAGTTGTGGCAATTTGAAGTCTGGGAATGTCATTTCAAAACTTGTAAGGGACCCCCTTATGCTTTTTTCGCCAATAAATACAACATTTTTTTTTTTCAAAAAATCTTAAACTTGAGATGTTGAATTAAACTAGATGCCAAATTATGATCGAAAAGTCTTCGATATTGACAATCGGTTTAGATTTGACAAAGTTGTGGCAATTTGAAGTCTGGGAATGTTATTTCAAAAATTGTTAAGGCTCCCACCTTATGCTTTTTTCGATAAAAAAGACTTAATTTTTTTTTCAAAAATTCATAAACTTGAGATGTACAATTAAACTAGATGCCAAATTATGATCAAAAATCTTCGATATTGACAATCGGCTTAGATTTGACAAAGTTGTGGCAATTTGAAGTCTGGGAATGTCATTTCAAAACTTGTAAGGGACCCCCTTATGCTTTTTTCGCCAATAAATACAACATTTTTTTTTTTCAAAAAATCTTAAACTTGAGATGTTGAATTAAACTAGATGCCAAATTATGATCGAAAAGTCTTCGATATTGACAATCGGTTTAGATTTGACAAAGTTGTGGCAATTTGAAGTCTGGGAATGTTATTTCAAAATTGTTAAGGCTCCCACCTTATGCTTTTTTCGACAAAAAAGACTTAATTTTTTTTTTCAAAAATTCATAAACTTGAGATGTACAATTAAACTAGATGCCAAATTATGATCAAAAATCTTCGATATTGACAATCGGTTTAGATTTGACAAAGTTGTGGCAATTTGAAGTCTGGGAATGTCATTTCAAAACTTGTAAGGGACCCCCTTATGCTTTTTTCGCCAATAAATACAACATTTTTTTTTTTCAAAAAATCTTAAACTTGAGATGTTGAATTAAACTAGATGCCAAATTATGATCGAAAAGGCTTCGATATTGACAATCGGTTTAGATTTGACAAAGTTGTGGCAAATTGAAGTCTGGGAATGTCATTTCAAAATTGTTAAGGGTCCCCCCTTATGCTTTTTTTGACAAAAAAGACTAATTTTTTTCAAAAATTCATAAACTTGAGATGTTGAATTAAACTAGATGCCAAATTATGATCAAAAAAGCTTCGATATTGACAATCGGCTTAGATTTGACAAAGTTGTGGCAATTTGAAGTCTGGGAATGTCATTTCAAAATTGGAATGGGTCATCACTTATGCTTTTTTCGCCAAAAATCACTAAAAAAAAACAATCGGTTAAGATTTGACAAAGTTGTGGCAATTAAAAAATTGGGAATGTCATTTCAAAATTGGAAAGGGTCCCTTCTGATGTTTTTTTCGCCAAAAACTACAACATTTTTTTTACAAAATTCATAAACTTGAAATGTAAAATTGAACAAGATGCCAAATTGTGATCAAAAATGCATCGATATTAACAATTTGTTAAGATTTGACAAAGTTGTGGCAATTTGAAGTCTGGGAATTTCATTTCAAAACTGGATGTAGAGTTAAACAAGATGCCAAATTATGATCAAAATGGCCTCGATATTGACAATCGGTTTAGATTTGACAAAGTTGTGGCAATTTGAAGTCTGGGAATGTCATTTCAAAATTTGTAAGGGTCCCCACTTATGCTTTTTTTGCCAAAAATTACTGAAAAAAACAATCGGTTTAGATTTGACAAAGTTGTGGCAATTTGAAGTTCGGAAATGTCATTTTAAAATTGGAAAGGTTCCCTTCTGATGTTTTTTTCGCCAAAAACTACAACATTTTTTTGAAAAAATTCATAAACTTGAAATGAAGAATTGAACTAGATGCCAAATTATGATCAAAAAGGCATCGATATTGACAATCAGTTTAGATTTGACAAAGTTGTGGCAATTTGAAGTCTGTGAATTTCATTTCAAAACTGGTTAGGGTCCCCCCTTATGCTTTTTTCGCCAAAAAAACCTAATTTTTTTTCTTCAAAATTTCATAAGTTTGAGATGTTTAATTAAACAAGAAGCCAAATTTTGATCAAAATGGCCTCGATATTGACAATCGGTTTAGATTTGACAAAGTTTTGGCACTTTGAAGTTTGGGAATGTCATTTCAAAATTGTTAAGGGTCCCTCCTTATGCTTTTTTCGACAAAAAAGACTAATTTTTTTCAAAAATTCATAAACCAGAGATGTTGAATTGAACTAGATGCCAAATTATGATCAAAAAAGCTTCGATATTGACAATCGGCTTAGATTTGACAAAGTTCTGGCAATTTGAAGTCTGGAAATGTAATTTCAAAATTTGTAAGGGTCCCCACTTATGCTTTTTTTGCCAAAAATTACTGAAAAAAACAATCGGTTTAGATTTGACAAAGTTGTGGCAATTTAAAGTTCGGGAATGTCATTTCAAAATTGGAAAGGGTCCCCCCTTATGCTTTTTTCGCCAAAAAAACCTAATTTTTTTTCTTCAAAATTTCATAAGTTTGAGATGTTTAATTAAACAAGATGCCAAATTTTGATCAAAATGGCCTCGATATTGACAATCGGTTTAGATTTGACAAAGTTTTGGCACTTTGAAGTTTGGGAATGTCATTTCAAAATTGATCAGAGTCCCCCCTTATGCTTTTTTTCGACAAAAAAACCTTATTCTTTTTCAAAAATTCATAAACTTGAGATGTAGAATTAAACTAGATGCCAAATTACGATCAAAATGGCATCGATATTGACAATCGGTTTAGATTTGACAAAGTTGTGGCAATTTGAAGTCTGGGAATGTTATTTCAAAATTGTTAAGGCTCCCACCTTATGCTTTTTTCGACAAAAAAGACTTAATTTTTTTTTGAAAAATTCATAAACTTGAGATGTACAATTAAACTAGATGCCAAATTATGATCAAAAATCTTCGATATTGACAATCGGTTTAGATTTGACAAAGTTGTGGCAATTTGAAGTCTGGGAATGTCATTTCAAAACTTGTAAGGGACCCCCTTATGCTTTTTTCGCCAATAAATACAACATTTTTTTTTTTCAAAAAATCTTAAACTTGAGATGTTGAATTAAACTAGATGCCAAATTATGATCGAAAAGGCTTCGATATTGACAATCGGTTTAGATTTGACAAAGTTGTGGCAATTTGAAGTCTGGGAATGTTATTTCAAAATTGTTAAGGCTCCCACCTTATGCTTTTTTCGATAAAAAAGACTTAATTTTTTTTTCAAAAATTCATAAACTTGAGATGTACAATTAAACTAGATGCCAAATTATGATCAAAAATCTTCGATATTGACAATCGGTTTAGATTTGACAAAGTTGTGGCAATTTGAAGTCTGGGAATGTCATTTCAAAACTTGTAAGGGACCCCCTTATGCTTTTTTCGCCAATAAATACAACATTTTTTTTTTTCAAAAAATCTTAAACTTGAGATGTTGAATTAAACTAGATGCCAAATTATGATCGAAAAGGCTTCGATATTGACAATCGGTTTAGATTTGACAAAGTTGTGGCAATTTGAAGTCTGGGAATGTTATTTCAAAATTGTTAAGGCTCCCACCTTATGCTTTTTTCGACAAAAAAGACTGAATTTTTTTTTTCAAAAATTCATAAACTTGAGATGTACAATTAAACTAGATGCCAAATTATGATCAAAAATCTTCGATATTGACAATCGGTTTAGATTTGACAAAGTTGTGGCAATTTGAAGTCTGGGAATGTCATTTCAAAACTTGTAAGGGACCCCCTTATGCTTTTTTCGCCAATAAATACAACATTTTTTTTTTTCAAAAAATCTTAAACTTGAGATGTTGAATTAAACTAGATGCCAAATTATGATCGAAAAGGCTTCGATATTGACAATCGGTTTAGATTTGACAAAGTTGTGGCAAATTGAAGTCTGGGAATGTCATTTCAAAATTGTTAAGGGTCCCCCCTTATGCTTTTTTTGACAAAAAAGACTCATTTTTTTCAAAAATTCATAAACTTGAGATGTTGAATTAAACTAGATGCCAAATTATGATCAAAAAAGCTTCGATATTGACAATCGGCTTAGATTTGACAAAGTTGTGGCAATTTGAAGTCTGGGAATGTCATTTCAAAATTGGAATGGGTCATCACTTATGCTTTTTTCGCCAAAAATCACTAAAAAAAAACAATCGGTTAAGATTTGACAAAGTTGTGGCAATTAAAAGTTTGGGAATGTCATTTCAAAATTGGAAAGGGTCCCTTCTGATGTTTTTTTCGCCAAAAACTAAAACATTTTTTTTAAAAAATTCATAAACTTGAAATGTAAAATTGAACAAGATGCCAAATTGTGATCAAAAATGCATCGATATTAACAATTTGTTAAGATTTGACAAAGTTGTGGCAATTTGAAGTCTGGGAATTTCATTTCAAAACTGGATGTAGAGTTAAACAAGATGCCAAATTATGATCAAAATGGCCTCGATATTGACAATCGGTTTAGATTTGACAAAGTTGTGGCAATTTGAAGTCTGGGAATGTCATTTCAAAATTTGTAAGGGTCCCCACTTATGCTTTTTTTGCCAAAAATTACTGAAAAAAACAATCGGTTTAGATTTGACAAAGTTGTGGCAATTTAAAGTTCGGGAATGTCATTTCAAAATTGGAAAGGGTCCCTTCTGATGTTTTTTTCGCCAAAAACTACAACATTTTTTTGAAAAAATTCATAAACTTGAAATGTAAAATTGAACAAGATGCCAAATTGTGATCAAAAATGCATCGATATTAACAATTTGTTAAGATTTGACAAAGATGTGGCAATTTGAAGTCTGGGAATTTCATTTCAAAACTCGATGTAGAGTTAAACAAGATGCCAAATTATGATCGAAAAGGCTTTGATATTGACAATCGGTTTAGATTTGACAAAGTTGTGGCAAATTGAAGTCTGGGAATGTCATTTCAAAATTGTTAAGGGTCCCCCCTTATGCTTTTTTTGACAAAAAAGACTCATTTTTTTCAAAAATTCATAAACTTGAGATGTTGAATTAAACTAGATGCCAAATTATGATCAAAAAGCTTCGATATTGACAATCGGTTTAGATTTGACAAAGTTGTGGCAATTTGAAGTCTGTGAATTTCATTTCAAAACTGGTTAGGGTCCCCCCTTATGCTTTTTTCGCCAAAAAAACCTAATTTTTTTTCTTCAAAATTTCATAAGTTTGAGATGTTTAATTAAACAAGAAGCCAAATTTTGATCAAAATGGCCTCGATATTGACAATCGGTTTAGATTTGACAAAGTTTTGGCACTTTGAAGTTTGGGAATGTCATTTCAAAATTGTTAAGGGTCCCTCCTTATGCTTTTTTCGACAAAAAAGACTAATTTTTTTCAAAAATTCATAAACCAGAGATGTTGAATTGAACTAGATGCCAAATTATGATCAAAAAAGCTTCGATATTGACAATCGGCTTAGATTTGACAAAGTTCTGGCAATTTGAAGTCTGGAAATGTAATTTCAAAATTTGTAAGGGTCCCCACTTATGCTTTTTTTGCCAAAAATTACTGAAAAAAACAATCGGTTTAGATTTGACAAAGTTGTGGCAATTTAAAGTTCGGGAATGTCATTTCAAAATTGGAAAGGGTCCCTTCTGATGTTTTTTTCGCCAAAAACTACAACATTTTTTTGAAAAAATTCATAAACTTGAAATGTAGAATTGAACAAGATGCCAAATTATGATCAAAAAGGCATCGATATTGACAATCTGTTTAGATTTGACAAAGTTGTGGCAATTTGAAGTCTGTGAATTTCATTTCAAAACTGGTTAGGGTCCCCCCTTATGCTTTTTTCGCCAAAAAAACCTAATTTTTTTCTTCAAAATTTCATAAGTTTGAGATGTTTAATTAAACAAGATGCCAAATTTTGATCAAAATGGCCTTGATATTGACAATCGGTTTAGATTTGACAAAGTTTTGGCACTTTGAAGTTTGGGAATGTCATTTCAAAATTGATCAGAGTCCCCCCTTATGCTTTTTTCGACAAAAAAACCTTATTCTTTTTCAAAAATTCATAAACTTGAGATGTAGAATTAAACTAGATGCCAAATTACGATCAAAATGGCCTCGATATTGACAATCGGTTTAGATTTGACAAAGTTGTGGCAATGTGAAGTCTGGAAATGTCCTTTCCAAATTGTCAAGGCTCGCCCCTTATGCTTTTTTCGACAAAAAAGACAAATTTTTTTTTCAAAAATTCATAAACTTCAGATGTAGAATTAAACTAGATGCCATATTATGATCAAAATGGCTTCGATATTGACAATTGGTTTAGATTTGACAAATTTGTGGCAATGTGAACACTGGGAATGTCATTTCAAAATTATGAAGGGTCCCCCCTTATGCTTTTTTCAACAAAAATACTACATTTTTTTTTTACAAAATTTATAAACTTGAAATGTAGAATTGAACTAGATGCCAAATTATGATCAAAAAAGCTTCGATATTGACAATCGGCTTAGATTTGACAAAGTTGTGGCAATTTGAAGTCTGGAAATGTAATTTCAAAATTTGTAAGGGTCCCCACTTATGCTTTTTTTGCCAAAAATTACTGAAAAAAACAATCGGCTTAGATTTGACAAAGTTGTGGCAATTTAAAGTTCGGGAATGTCATTTCAAAATTGGAAAGGGTCCCTTCTGATGTTTTTTTCGCCAAAAACTACAACATTTTTTTGAAAAAATTCATAAACTTGAAATGTAGAATTGAACAAGATGCCAAATTATGATCAAAAAGGCATCGATATTGACAATCTGTTTAGATTTGACAAAGTTGTGGCAATTTGAAGTCTGTGAATTTCATTTCAAAACTGGTTAGGGTCCCCCCTTATGCTTTTTTCGCCAAAAAAACCTAATTTTTTTCTTCAAAATTTCATAAGTTTGAGATGTTTAATTAAACAAGATGCCAAATTTTGATCAAAATGGCCTCGATATTGACAATCGGTTTAGATTTGACAAAGTTTTGGCACTTTGAAGTTTGGGAATGTCATTTCAAAATTGATCAGAGTCCCCCCTTATGCTTTTTTCGACAAAAAAACCTTATTCTTTTTCAAAAATTCATAAACTTGAGATGTAGAATTAAACTAGATGCCAAATTACGATCAAAATGGCCTCGATATTGACAATCGGTTTAGATTTGACAAAGTTGTGGCAATGTGAAGTCTGGAAATGTCCTTTCAAAATTGTCAAGGCTCGCCCCTTATGCTTTTTTCGACAAAAAAGACAAATTTTTTTTTCAAAAATTCATAAACTTCAGATGTAGAATTAAACTAGATGCCATATTATGATCAAAATGGCTTCGATATTGACAATTGGTTTAGATTTGACAAATTTGTGGCAATGTGAACACTGGGAATGTCATTTCAAAATTATGAAGGGTCCCCCCTTATGCTTTTTTCAACAAAAATACAACTTTTTTTTTCTCCAAAAATGCATTAACTTGAGATTTAGAATTGAACTAGATGCCAAATTATGATCAAAATGGCCTTGATGTTGAAAATCGGTGTAGATTTGACAAAGTTGTGGCCATTTGATGTCTGGGAATTGCATTTCAAAATTGGTAAGGGTCCCCCTATATGCATTTTTCGCCAAAAAAGACTTAATTTTTTTTTTTTAAAATTCATAAACTTGAGATGTAGAATTAAACTAGATGCCAAATTATGATCAAAATGGCCTCGATGTTGACAATCGGTTTAGATTTGACAAAGTTGTGGCAATTTGAAGTCTGGGAATGTCATTTCAAAACTTGTAAGGGACCCCCTTATGCTTTTTTCGCCAAAAAAGACTTAAATTTTTTTTTAAAAAAATTCATAAACTTGAGATGTAGAATTAAACAAGATGCCAAATTGTGATCAAAAAGGCTTCGATATTGACAATCGGTTTAGATTTAACAAAGTTGTGGCAATTTGAAGTCTGGGAAAATCAAAATTGTTAAAGGTCCCCTCTTATGCTTTTTTCGCCAATAAAAACTATAATTTTTTTTTTCAAAAATTCATAAACTTGAGATGTAGAATTAAACTAGATGCCAAATTATGATCACAATGGCCTCGATGTTGACAATCGGCTTAGATTTGACAAAGTTGTGGCAATTTGAAGTCTGGGAATGTAATTTCAAAATTTGTAAGGGTCCCCACTTATGCTTTTTTTGCCAAAAATTACTGAAAAAAACAATCGGTTTAGATTTGACAAAGTTGTGGCAATTTAAAGTTCGGGAATGTCATTTCAAAATTGGAAAGGGTCCCTTCTGATGTTTTTTTCGCCAAAAACTACAACATTTTTTTGAAAAAATTCATAAACTTGAAATGTGGAATTGAACAAGATGCCAAATTATGATCAAAAAGGCATCGATATTGACAATCTGTTTAGATTTGACAAAGTTGTGGCAATTTGAAGTCTGTGAATTTCATTTCAAAACTGGTTAGGGTCCCCCCTTATGCTTTTTTCGCCAAAAAAACCTAATTTTTTTTCTTCAAAATTTCATAAGTTTGAGATGTTTAATTAAACAAGATGCCAAATTTTGATCAAAATGGCCTCGATATTGACAATCGGTTTAGATTTGACAAAGTTTTGGCACTTTGAAGTTTGGGAATGTCATTTCAAAATTGATCAGAGTCCCCCCTTATGCTTTTTTCGTCAAAAAAACCTTATTCTTTTTCAAAAATTCATAAACTTGAGATGTAGAATTAAACTAGATGCCAAATTACGATCAAAATGGCCTCGATATTGACAATCGGTTTAGATTTGACAAAGTTGTGGCAATGTGAAGTCTGGAAATGTCCTTTCAAAATTGTCAAGGCTCGCCCCTTATGCTTTTTTCGACAAAACAGACAAATTTTTTTTTCAAAAATTCATAAACTTCAGATGTAGAATTAAACTAGATGCCATATTATGATCAAAATGGCTTCGATATTGACAATTGGTTTAGATTTGACAAATTTGTGGCAATGTGAACACTGGGAATGTCATTTCAAAATTATGAAGGGTCCGCCCTTATGCTTTTTTCAACAAAAATACAACTTTTTTTTTCTCCAAAAATGCATTAACTTGAGATTTAGAATTAAACTAGATGCCAAATTATGATCAAAATGGCCTTGATGTTGAAAATCGGTGTAGATTTGACAAAGTTGTGGCCATTTGATGTCTGGGAATTGCATTTCAAAATTGGTAAGGGTCCCCCTATATGCATTTTTCGCCAAAAAAGACTTAATTTTTTTCTTTAAAAATTCATAAACTTGAGATGTAGAACTAAACTAGATGCCAAATTATGATCAAAATGGCCTCGATGTTGACAATCGGTTTAGATTTGACAAAGTTGTGGCAATTTAAAGTCTGGGAATGTCATTTCAAAACTTGTAAGGGACCCCCTTATGCTTTTTTTGCCAAAAAAGACTTAATTTTTTTTTAAAAAAATTCATAAACTTGAGATGTATAATTAAACAAGATGCCAAATTATGATCAAAAAGGCTTCGATATTGACAATCGGTTTAGATTTAACAAAGTTGTGGCAATTTGAAGTCTGGGAAAATCAAAATTGTTAAAGGTCCCCTCTTATGCTTTTTTCGCCAATAAAAACTATAATTTTTTTTTTCAAAAATTCATAAACTTGAGATGTAGAATTAAACTAGATGCCAAATTATGATCACAATGGCCTCGATGTTGACAATCGGCTTAGATTTGACAAAGTTGTGGCAATTTGAAGTCTGGGAATGTCATTTCAAATTTAAAAAGGGTCCCCCCTTATGCTTTTTTCGACAAAAATACAACTTTTTTTTTTCTCCAAAAATGCATTAACTTGAGATTTAGAATTAAACTAGATGCCAAATTATGATCAAAATGGCCTTGATGTTGAAAATCGGTGTAGATTTGACAAAGTTGTGGCCATTTGATGTCTGGGAATTGCATTTGACAAAAAAGATCTTTCTTTTTTTTCTTCAAAAATTCATAAACTTGAGATCTAGAGTTAAACTAGATGCCAAATTATGATCAAAAAGGCATCGATATTGACAATCGGCTTAGATTTGACAAAGTTGTGGCAATTCGAAGTCTGGGAATGTCATTCTAAAATTGTTAAAGCTCTTATCTTATGCTTTTTTTGACAAAAATGACTACATTTTTTTTTTCAAAAATGCATGAACTTGAGACTAACAATTAAACTAGATGCCAAATTATTATCAAAATGGCCTCGATATTGTAAATCGGTGTAGATTTGACAAAGTTGTGGCCATTTGATGTCTGGGAATTGCATTTCAAATTTGTTAAGGGTCCCCCCTTATGCTTTTTTCGACAAAAAGGACTAACTTTTTTTTTTAAAAATTCATAAACTTGAGATTTCGAATTAAACAAGATGCCAAATTATGATCAAAATGGCCTCGATGTTGACAATCGGTTTAGATTTGACAAAGTTGTGGCAATTTGAAGTCTGGGAATGCCATTTCAAAATTTATACGGGTACCCCTTATAATTTTTTGACAAAAATGACTAAATTTTTTTTTCAAAAATTCATAAACTTGAGATCTTGAATTAAACTAGATGCCCAATTATTATCAAAATGGCCTCGATATTGAAAATCGGTTTAGATTTGAAAAAGTTGTGGCAATTTGAAGTCTGGGAATGTCATTTCAAAACTTGTAAGGGACCCCCTTATGCCAAATTATGATCAAAATGGCCTTGATGTTGAAAATCGGTGTAGATTTGACAAAGTTGTGGCCATTTGATGTCTGGGAATTGCATTTGACAAAAAAGATCTTTCTTTTTTTTCTTCAAAAATTCATAAACTTGAGATCTAGAGTTAAACTAGATGCCAAATTATGATCAAAAAGGCATCGATATTGACAATCGGCTTAGATTTGACAAAGTTGTGGCAATTCGAAGTCTGGGAATGTCATTCTAAAATTGTTAAAGCTCTTATCTTATGCTTTTTTTGACAAAAATGACTACATTTTTTTTTTCAAAAATGCATGAACTTGAGACTAACAATTAAACTAGATGCCAAATTATTATCAAAATGGCCTCGATATTGTAAATCGGTGTAGATTTGACAAAGTTGTGGCCATTTGATGTCTGGGAATTGCATTTCAAATTTGTTAAGGGTCCCCCCTTATGCTTTTTTCGACAAAAAGGACTAACTTTTTTTTTTAAAAATTCATAAACTTGAGATTTCGAATTAAACAAGATGCCAAATTATGATCAAAATGGCCTCGATGTTGACAATCGGTTTAGATTTGACAAAGTTGTGGCAATTTGAAGTCTGGGAATGCCATTTCAAAATTTATACGGGTACCCCTTATAATTTTTTGACAAAAATGACTAAATTTTTTTTTCAAAAATTCATAAACTTGAGATCTTGAATTAAACTAGATGCCCAATTATTATCAAAATGGCCTCGATATTGAAAATCGGTTTAGATTTGAAAAAGTTGTGGCAATTTGAAGTCTGGGAATGTCATTTCAAAACTTGTAAGGGACCCCCTTATGCTTTTTTCGCCAAAAAAGACTTAATTTTTTCTTAAAAAAATTTATAAATTTGAGATGTAGAACTAAACAAGATGCCAAATTATGATCAAAAAGGCTTCGATATTGACAATCGGTTTAGATTTGACAAAGTTGTGGCAATTTGAAGTCTGGGAATGTTATTTCAAAATTGTTAAGGCTCCCACCTTATGCTTTTTTCGACAAAAAAGACTTAATTTTTTTCTCCAAAAATGCATTAACTTGAGATTTAAAATTAAACTAGATGCAAAATTATGATCAAAATGGCCTTGATGTTGAAAATCGGTGTAGATTTGACAAAGTTGTGGCCATTTGATGTCTGGGAATTGCATTTCAAAATTGGTAAGGGTCCCCCTATATGCATTTTTCGCCAAAAAAGACTTAATTTTTTTTTTTAAAAATTCATAAACTTGAGATGTAGAATTAAACTAGATGCCAAATTATGATCAAAATGGCCTCGATGTTGACAATCGGCTTAGATTTGACAAAGTTGTGGCAATTTGAAGTCTGGGAATGTCATTTCAAATTTTATATGGGTCCCCCCTTATGCTTTTTTCGACAAAAAATATAACTTTTTTTTTTCTCCAAAAATGCATTAACTTGAGATGTAGAATTAAACTAGATGCCAAATTATGATCAAAAAGGCTTCATTATTGACAATCGGTTTAGATTTGACAAAGTTGTGACAATTTGAAGTCTGGGAATGCGATTTCAAATTTGTTAAAGGTCCTCCCTTATGCTTTTTTTGACAAAAAAGATCTTTCTTTTTTTTCTTCAAAAATTCATAAACTTGAGATCTAGAGTTAAACTAGATGCCAAATTATGATCAAAAAGGCATCGATATTGACAATCGGCTTAGATTTGACAAAGTTGTGGCAATTCGAAGTCTGGGAATGTCATTCTAAAATTGTTAAAGCTCTTATCTTATGCTTTTTTTGACAAAAATGACTAAATTTTTTTTTTCAAATATGCATGAACTTGAGACTAACAATTAAACTAGATGCCAAATTATTATCAAAATGGCCTCGATATTGTAAATCGGTGTAGATTTGACAAAGTTGTGGCCATTTGATGTCTGGGAATTGCATTTCAAATTTGTTAAGGGTCCCCCCTTATGCTTTTTTCGACAAAAAAGACTAATTTTTTTTTTCAAAAATTCATAAACTTGAGATGTAGAATTAAACTAGATGCCAAATTATGATCAAAATGGCCTCGATATTGACAATCGGTTTAGATTTAACAAAGTTGTGGCAATTTGAAGTCTGGGAAAATCAAAATTGTTGAGGGTCCCCTCTTATGCTTTTTTCGACAAAAAAGACTAATTTTTTTTTTCAAAAATTCATAAACTTGAGATTTCGAATTAAACAAGATGCCAAATTATGATCAAAATGGCCTCGATGTTGACAATCGGTTTAGATTTGACAAAGTTGTGGCAAGTTGAAGTCTGGGAATGCCATTTCAAAATTAATACGGGTACCCCTTAAAATTTTTTGAC
Organism: Drosophila maculinotata; assembly: GCA_035045305.1. Classification (NCBI taxonomy): domain Eukaryota; kingdom Metazoa; phylum Arthropoda; class Insecta; order Diptera; family Drosophilidae; genus Drosophila; species Drosophila maculinotata. The sequence goes on from JAWNPD010000236.1 coordinate 982,644, forward strand.
AAAAAAGACTAAATTTTTTTTTTAAAAATTCATAAACTTGAGATCTTGAATTAAACTAGATGCCCAATTATGATCAAAATGGCCTCGATATTGAAAATCGGTTTAGATTTGACAAAGTTGTGGCAATTTGAAGTCTGGGAATGTCATTTCAAAACTTGTAAGGGACCCCCTTATGCTTTTTTCGCCAAAAAAGACTTAATTTTTTTTTAAAAAAATTCATAAACTTGAGATGTAGAACTAAACAAGATGCCAAATTATGATCAAAAAGGCTTCGATATTGACAATCGGTTTAGATTTAACAAAGTTGTGGCAATTTGAAGTCTGGGAAAATCAAAATTGTTGAGGGTCCCCTCTTATGCTTTTTTCGCCAATAAAAACTATAATTTTTTTTCAAAAATTCATAAACTTGAGATGTAGAATTAAACTAGATGCCAAATTATGATCTCAATGGCCTCGATGTTGACCATCGGCTTAGATTTGACAAAGTTGTGGCAATTTGAAGTCTGGGAATGTCATTTCAAATTTAAAAAGGGTCCCCCCTTATGCTTTTTTCGACAAAAATACAACTTTTTTTTTCTCCAGAAATGCATTAACTTGAGATTTAAAATTAAACTAGATGCCAAATTATGATCAAAATGGCCTTGATGTTGAAAATCGGTGTAGATTTGACAAAGTTGTGGCCATTTGATGTCTGGGAATTGCATTTCAAAATTGGTAAGGGTCCCCCTATATGCATTTTTCGCCAAAAAAGACTTAATTTTTTTTTTTAAAAATTCATAAACTTGAGATGTAGAATTAAACTAGATGCCAAATTATGATCAAAATGGCCTCGATGTTGACAGTCGGCTTAGATTTGACAAAGTTGTGGCAATTTGAAGTCTGGGAATGTCATTTCAAATTTTATATGGGTCCCCCCTTATGCTTTTTTCGACAAAAAATATAACTTTTTTTTCTCCAAAAATGCATTAACTTGAGATGTAGAATTAAACAAGATGCCAAATTATGATCAAAAAGGCTTCATTATTGACAATCGGTTTAGATTTGACAAAGTTGTGACAATTTGAAGTCTGGGAATGCGATTTCAAATTTGTTAAATGTCCTCCCTTATGCTTTTTTTGACAAAAAAGATCTTTCTTTTTTTTCTTCAAAAATTCATAAACTTGAGATCCAGAGTTAAGCTAGATGCCAAATTATGATCAAAAAGGCATCGATATTGACAATCGGCTTAGATTTGACAAAGTTGTGGCAATTCGAAGTCTGGGAATGTCATTCTAAAATTGTTAAAGCTCTTATCTTATGCTTTTTTTGACAAAAATGACTACATTTTTTTTTTCAAAAATGCATGAACTTGAGACTAACAATTAAACTAGATGCCAAATTATTATCAAAATGGCCTCGATATTGTAAATCGGTGTAGATTTGACAAAGTTGTGGCCATTTGATGTCTGGGAATTGCATTTCAAATTTGTTAAGGGTCCCCCCTTATGCTTTTTTCGACAAAAAAGACTAATTTTTTTTTTCAAAAATTCTTAAACTTGAGATGTAGAATTAAACTAGATGCCAAATTATGATCAAAATGGCCTCGATATTGACAATCGGTTTAGATTTGACAAAGTTGTGGCAATGTGAACTCTGGGAATGTCATTTCAAAATTCGTAAGGGTCCCCCTTATGCTTTTTTCGACAAAAATTAATAAAATTTTTTTTTTCAAAAATTCATAAACTTGAGATGTATAACTAAACAAGATGCCAAATTATGATCAAAAAGGCTTCGATATTGACAATCGGTTTAGATTTGACAAAGTTGTGGCAATTTGAAGTCTGGGAATGTCATTTCAAAATTGTTAAGGCTCCAACCTTATGCATTTTTCGCCAAAAAAGATTTTATTTTTTTTTCAAAAATTCATAAACTTGAGATGTAGAACTAAACAAGATGCCAAATTATGATCAAAAAGGCTTCGATATTGACAATCGGTTTAGATTTAACAAAGTTGTGGCAATTTGAAGTCTGGGAATATCAAAATTGTTGAGGGTCCCCTCTTATGCTTTTTTCGCCAATAAAAACTATGATTTTTTTTTTCAAAAATTCATAAACTTGAGATGTAGAATTAAACTAGATGCCAAATTATGATCAAAATGGCCTCGATGTTGACAATCGGCTTAGATTTGACAAAGTTGTGTCAATTTGAAGTCTGGGAATGTCATTTCCAATTTTATATGGGTCCCCCCTTATGCTTTTTTCGACAAAAAATATAACTTTTTTTTTTCTCCAAAAATGCATTAACTTGAGATGTAGAATTAAACTAGATGCCAAATTATGATCAAAAAGGCTTCATTATTGACAATCGGTTTAGATTTGACAAAGTTGTGGCAATTTGAAGTCTAGGAATGCGATTTCAAATTTGTTAAAAGTCCTCCCTTATGCTTTTTTTGACAAAAAATACCTTTCTTTTTTTTCTTCAAAAATTCATAAACTTGAGATGTATAACTAAACAAGATGCCAAATTATGATCAAAAAGGCTTCGATATTGACAATCGGTTTAGATTTGACAAAGTTGTGGCACTTTGAAGTCTTGGAATGTCATTTCAAAATTGGTAAGGGCCCCCCCCTATGCTTTTTTGGCCAATACATACAAATTTTTTATTCAAAAATTCATAAATTTGTGATGCAGAATTAAACTTGATGCCAAATTATAATCAAAAAGGCTTCGATATTGACAATCGGTTTAGATTTGACAAAGTTGTGGCAATTTGAAGTCTGGGAATGCCATTTCAAAATTTATTTGGGTACCTCTTATAATTTTTTGACAAAAAAGACTAAATTTTTTTTTCAAAAATTCATAAACTTGAAATGTAGAATTAAACAAGATGCCAAATTATGATCAAAAAGGCTTCGATATTGATAATCTGTTTAGATTTGACAAAGTTGTGGCAATTTGAAGTCTGTGAATTTCATTTCAAAACTGGTAAGGGTCCCCCCTTATGCTTTTTTCGCCAAAGAAACCCAATTTTTTTTCTTCGAAATTTCATAAGTTTGAGATGTTTAATTAAACAAGATGCCTAATTTTGATCAAAATTGCCTCGATATTGACAATCGGTTTAGATTTGACAAAGTTTTGGCACTTTGAAGTTTGAGAATGTCATTTCAAAATTGAAAAGGGTCCCCCCTGATGCTTTCTTCGCCAAAAAATACAACAAATTTTTTTTTTTCAAAAATGTATAAACTTAAGATGTAGAATTAAACTAGATGCCAAATTATGATCAAAAAGGCTTCGATATTGACAATCGGCTTAGATTTGACAAAGTTGTGACAATTTGAAGTCTGGGAATGTCATTTCAAAATTTGTAAGGGTCCCCCCTTATGCTTTTTTCGACAAAAATGACTACATTTTTGTATCAAAAATACATAAACTTGTCATGTAGAATTAAACTAGATGCCATATTATGATCAAAATGGCTTCGATATTGACAATCGTTTTAGATTTGACAAAGTTGTGGCAATTTGAAGTCTGTGAATTTCATTTCAAAATTGGTAAGGGTCCCCCTTTATGCCTTTTTCACTTAAAACTACGGAATTTTTTTTTCTTTTCAAAAATTCATAAACTTGAGATGTAGAATTAAACAAGATGCCAAATTATGATCAAAAAGGCTTCGATATTGACAATCGGTTTCGATTTGACAAAGTTGTGGCAAATTGAAGTCTGAAAATGTCATTTCAAAATTTGCAACGGTCCCCCTGATGCTTTTTTCGACAAAAAAGACTACATTTTTGTATCAAAAATTCATAAACTTGAGATGTAGAATTAAACTAGATGCCAAATTATGATCAAAAAAGCTTCGATATTGACAATCGGCTTAGATTTGACAAAGTTGTGGCAATTTGAAGTCTGAGAATGTCATTTCAAAATTATTAAGGGTCCCCCCTTTTGCTTTTTTCGACAAAAATATTACATTTTTTTTTTACAAAATTTATAAACTTGAGATGTATAATTAAACTAGATGCCAAATTATGATCAAAAAGGCTTCGATATTGACAATCAGCTTAGATTTGACAAAGTTGTGGCAAATTGAAGTCTGGGAATGTCATTTCAAAATTGTTAAGGGTCCCCCCTTATGCTTTTTTCGACAAAAAAGACTAATTTTTTTTCAAAAATTCATAAACTTGAGATGTAGAATTAAACTAGATGCCATATTATGATCAAAATGGCTGCGATATTGACAATCGGTTTAGATTTGACAAAGTTGTGGCAATTTGAAGTCTGTGAATTTCATTTCAAAATTGGTAAGGGTCCCCCTTTATGCCTTTTTCACTTAAAACTACGGAATTTTTTTTTCTTTTCAAAAATTTATAAACTTGAGATGTATAATTAAACTAGATGCCAAATTATGATCAAAAAGGCTTCGATATTGACAATCAGCTTAGATTTGACAAAGTTGTGGCAAATTGAAGTCTGGGAATGTCATTTCAAAATTGTTAAGGGTCCCCCCTTATGCTTTTTTCGACAAAAAAGACTAATTTTTTTTCAAAAATTCATAAACTTGAGATGTAGAATTAAACTAGATGCCAAATTATGATCAAAATGGCCTCGATATTTAAAATCGGTTAAGATTTGACAAAGTTGTGGCAATGTGAACTCTGGGAATGTCATTTCAAAATTCGTAAGGATCCCCCCTAATGCTTTTTTCGACAAAAAAGACTCATTTTTTTTCAAAAATTCATAAACTTGAGATGTTGAATTAAACTAGATGCCAAATTATGATCAAAAAAGCTTCGATATTGACAATCGGCTTAGATTTGACAAAGTTGTGGCAATTTGAAGTCTGGGAATGTCATTTAAAAATTTGAAAGGGTTCCCCCTCATGCTTTTTTCGACAAAAAAGACTTTATTTTAATTTCAAAATTTCAAAAGTTTGAGAAGTAGAATTAAACTAGATGCCAAATTATGATCAAAATGGCCTCGATATTGACAATCGGCTTACATTTGACAAAGTTGTGGCAATTTGAAGTCTGGGAATGTCATTTCAAAATTGGAAAGGGTCCCCACTTATGCTCTTTTCGACGAAAATTACTGAAAAAAACAATCGGTTTAGATTTGACAAAGTTGTGGCAATTTAAAGTTTGGGAATGTCATTTCAAAATTCGTTAGGGTCCCCCCGTATGCTTTTTTCGACAAAAAAGACTCATTTTTTTTCAAAAATTCATAAACTTGAGATGTTGAATTAAACTAGATGCCAAATTATGATCAAAAAAGCTTCGATATTGAAAATCGTCGTAGATTTGACAAAGTTGTGGCCATTTGATGTCTGGGAATTTTATTTCAAATTTGACTAGAGTCCCCCTATATGCATTTTTCGATAAAAAAGACTTAATTTTTTTTTTTTCAAAAATTCATAAACTTTAGATGTAGAATTAAACTAAATGCCAAATTATGATCAAAAATTCCTCGATATTGACAATCGGTTTAGATTTAACAAAGCTGTGTTATTTTGAAGTTTGGGAATGTCATTTTAAAGTTGGTAAGGGTCCCCCCATATGCTTTTTTTGCCAAAAAAGACTACATTTTTTTTTTTCAAAAGTTCATAATTTTGAGATAAAGAACTAAACAAGATGCCAAATTATGATCAAAACGGCCTCGATATTGACAATCGGTTCAAATTTGACAAAGGTGTTGCAATTTGAAGTCTGGGAATGTCATTTCAAAATTGGTAAGGGTCCCCCCTTACGTTATTTTTTACCAAAAAAATCAACATTTTTTTTTTTCAAAAAATCATACACTTGAAATGTCGAATTAAACTAGATGCCAAATTATGATCAAAATGGCCTCGATATTGAAAATCGGTTTAGATTTGACAAAGTTCTGGCCATTTGAAATCTGGGAATGTCATTTCAGAATTGGTAAAGGTCTCCCCTTAAGCTTTTTTTGCCAAAAAAGACTACATTTTTTTTTCCAAAATTCATAAACTTGAGATGTTGAACTAAACTAAATGCGAAATTATGATCAAAAAGGCTTCGATATTGACAATTGGTTAGATATGACAAAGTTGTGGCAATTTGAAGTCTGGGAATGTCCTTTTACAATTTTTTAGGCCCAACCTTATGCTTTTTTCACCAAAAAGAAAAAATTTGTTTTTTAAAAATTCATAAACTTGAGATAAAGGATTAAACAAGATGCCAAATTATGATCAAAATGGCCTCGATATTGACAATCGGTTTGGATTTGACAAAGTTATGTCAATTTGAAGTCTGGGAATGTCATTTCAAAATTGGTAAGGCTCCCTCCCACCTTATGCTTTTTTCACCAAAAAAGACTTAATATTTTTTTTAAATTCATAAATTTGAGATGTAGAATTAAATAAGACGCCAATTATGATCAAAATGGCCTCGATATTGACAATTGGCTAAGATTTGACAAAGTTGTGGCATTTTAAAGTCTGGGAATGTCATTTCAAAATCAATAAGGGGCCCTTATGCTTTCTTCGCCAATAATTACTAAATTTTTTTTTTTCAAAAATTCATAAACTTCACATGTAGAATTAAACTAAATGCGAAATTATAATCAAAAAGGCTGCGATATTGACAATCGGTTCAGATTTGACAAAGTTGTGGCAATTTGAAGTCTAGGAATGTCATTTTAAAATTGTTAAGGCTCCAACCTTATGCTTTTTTTACCAAAATTTGTTTTTTAAAAATTCATAAACTTGAGATATAGATTTAAACAAGATGCCAAATTATGATCAAAATGGCCTCGATATTGACAATTGGTTAAGATTTGACAAAGTTGAGGCACTTCGAAGTCTGGGAATGTCATTTCAAAACTATTAAGGGTCCCCCCTTATGCTTTTTTCGACAAAAAAGAAAACATTTTTTTTTTTTAAAAATTCATAAACTTGAAATGTTGAATTAAACTAGATGCAAAATTATGATCAAAATGGCTTCGATATTGACAATCGGTTTAGATTTGACAAAGTTGTGGCAATTTGAAGTCTGGGAATGTCATTTCTAAATTGGAAGGGGTCCCCCCTTATGCTTTTTTTCGCAAAAAAATACTACATATTTTTTTTTCAAAATTTCATAAACTTGAGATGTAATATAAAACTTATGCCAAATTATGATCAAAATGGAATCGATATTGAAAATCGGTTAAGATTTGACAAATTTGTGTCAATTTAAGTCTGGGAATTTTATTTCAAAATTGGTAAGGGTCCCCCCTTATGCATTCTTTGCCAAAAAAGACTTTATTTTTTTTTTCAAAAATTCATAAACTTTAGATGCAGAATTAAACTAGATGCCAAATTACGATCAAAAAGGCCCCGATATTGACAATCGGTTTAGATTTGACAAAGTTGAGGCAATTTGAAGTCTGGGAATGTCATTTCAAAATTGGTAAGGGTCCCCCCTTACGTTTTTTTTGCCAAAAAATATTACATTTTTTTCTTCAAAAATTCATAAACTTGAGAGTTAGAACTAAACTAAATGCCAAATTATGATCAAATGGCCTCGATATTGACAATCGGTTTAAATTTGACAAAGTTGTGGCAATTTGAATTCTGGGAATGTCATTTCAAAATCGTTGAGGGTCCCCATTCTGCTTTTTTCAAGAAAAACGACTAAATTCTTTTTTCAAAAAATTTATTAACTTGAGAATGAAACTAGATGCCATATTATGATCAAAATGGCCTCGATATTGAAAATCGGTGCAGATTTGACAAAGTTGTGGCCATTTGATGTCTGGGAATTTCATTTCAAAATTGGAAAGGGTCCCCTCTTATGCATTTTTCGCCAAAAAAGACTTAATTTTTTTCTTCAAAATTTCATAAACTTGAGATGTAGAATTAAAGTAGATGCCAAATTATGATTAAAAATGCCTCGATATTGACAATCGGTTTAGATTTGACAAAGTTGAGGCCATTTGAAGTCTGGGAACGTTATTTCAAAATTGGTAAGGGTCCCCCCTTCTGCTTTTTTCGTCAATAAATATTAAATTTTTTTTTTTTCAGAAATTCATAAACTTGAGATTTAGAATTAAACTAGATGCCTAATTATGATCAAAAAGGCCTCGATATAGACAATCGGTCTAGATTTGACAAAGTTGTGGCAATTTGAAGTCTGGGAATGTCATTTCAAAATTGTTGATTGTCCCCCCTTTTGCTTTTATCGCCAAAAATTACTGAATTTTTTTTTCTTTTTAAAAATTCATAAACTTGAGATGTTTAATTAAGCTAGATGCCAAATTATGATCAAAAAGGCTTCGATATTGACAATCGGTTTAGATTTGACAAAGTTGTGGCAATTTGAAGTCTGGGAATGTCATTTCAAAATTGGTAAGGGTCCCCCTAAAAACATTTTTCGCCAAAAAAGACTTAATTTTTTTCTTCAAAATTTCATAAACTTGAGATGTTGAATTAAGCTAGATGCCAAATTATGATCAAAAAGGCTCCGATATTGACAATCGGTTTAGATTTGACAAAGTTGTGGCAATTTGAAGTCTGGGAATGTCATTTCAAAATTGTTTAGGGTCCCCATTCATGCTTTTTTCAACAAAAACGACAACATTTTTTTTTCAAAAATTTATTAACTTGAGAATTAAACTAGATGCCAAATTATGATCAAAATGGCCTCGATATTGAAAATCGGTGTAGATTTGACAAAGTTGTGGCCATTTGATGTCTGGGAATTTCATTTCAAAATTGGTAAGGGTCCCCCTATATGCATTTTTCGCCAAAAAAGACTTAATTTTTTTTTCAAAAATTCATAAACTTTAGATGTAGAATTAAACTAGATGCCAAATTATGATCAAAAAGGCTTCGATATTGACAATTGGTTTAGATTTAACAAAGTTGTGACAAATTGAAGTCTGAGAATGTCAATTAAAAATTGTTAAGGGTCCCCCCTTATGCTTTTTTCGCCAATATATATTAAATTTTTTTTCAAAAATTCATAAAATTGAGATGTAGGATTAAACTAGATGCCAAATTTTGATCAAAATGCCCTCCACATTGACAATCGGTTTAGATTTGACAAAGTTGTGGCAATTTGAAGTCTGGGAATGTCATTTTAAAATTGGTTAAGGTCCCCCCTTATGCTTTTTTCGACAAAAAAGACAAAATTTTTTTTTTCAAACATTCAAAATTCTGAGAATTAAATTCGATACCATATTATGATCAAAATGGCCTCGACATTGAAAATCGGTGTAGATTTGATAAAGTTGTGGCAATTTGAATTCTAGGAATGGTTATGCTTTTTTCGCAAAAAAAGAGATAACATTTTTTTTTTAAAAAATTAATAAACTTGAGATAAAGAATTAAACAAGATGCCAAATTATGATCAAAATGACTCGATATTGAAAATCGGTGTAGAATTGACTAAGTTGTGGCCATTTGATGTCTGGGAATTTCATTTCAAAATTTGTAAGGGTCCCCCCTTATGCTTTTTTTCGCAAAAAAATACTACATTTTTTTTCTTCAAAAATTTATAATCTTGAGATGTAGTGTAAAACTTATGCCAAATTATGATCAAAATGACATCGATTTTGACAATCGGTTTAGATTTGACAAAGTTGTGGCAATTTGAAGTCTGGGAATGTCATTTCAAAATTGTTGAGGGTCCCCCCTTATGCTTTTATCGCCAAAAATTACAAAATTTTTTTTTTCTTTTCAAAAATTCATAAACTTGAGATGTTGAATTTAACTAGATACCAAATGATCATCAAAAAGGCCTCGATTTTGACAATCGGTTTAGATTTGACAAAGTTGTGGCAATTTGAAGTCTGGGAATGTCATTTCAAAATTGTTGAGGGTCCCCCCTTATGCTTTTATCGCCAAAAATTACTGAATTTTTTTTTTCTTTTCAAAAATTCATAATCTTGAGATGTTGAATTAAGCTAGATGCCAAATTATGATCAAAATGGCCTTGATATTGAAAATCGGTGTAGATTTGACAAAGTTGTGGCCATTTGATGTCTGGGAATTTCATTTCAAAATTGGTAAGGGTCCCCCTATATCATTTTTCGCCAAAAATGACTTAATTTTTTTTTCAAAAATTCATAAACTTTTGATGTAGAAGTAAACTAGATGCCAAATTATGATCAAAAAGGCTTCGATTTTGACAATTGGCTTAGATTTAACAAAATTGTGACAATTTGAAGTCTGGGAATGTCATTTAAAAACTGTTTAGGGTCCCCCCTTAGGCTTTTATCAAAAAAACGATTAAATTTTTTTTTAAAAATTTATTAACTTGAGAATTAAACTAGATGCCAAATTATGATCAAAAAAGCTTCGATATTAACAATTGGCTTAGATTTGACAAAGTTGTGGCAATCTGAAATCTGGGAATGTCATTTCAAAATTGTTGTGGGTCCGCCCTTATGCTTTTATCGCCGAAAATTACTGAATTTTTTTTCTCTTTTTAAAAACTCATAAGCTTGAGATGTTGAATTAAGCTAGATGCCAAATTATGATCAAAAAGGCTTCGATATTGAAAATCGGTGTAGATTTGACAAAGTTGTGGCCATTTGATGTCTGGGAATTTCATTTCAAAATTGGAAAGGGTCCCTTTATATGCATTTTTCGCCAAAAATTACTTAATTTTTTTTTTCAAAAATCCATAAACTTTTGATGTAGGATTAAACTAGATGTAAAATTTTGATCAAAATGGCCTCGATATTGACAATCGGTTTAGATTTGACAAAGTTGTGGCAATTTGAAGTCTGGGAATGTCATTTTTAAATTGGTAAAGGTCCCCCCTTATGCTTTTTTTGACAAAAAAGACTAAATTTTTTGTTTCAAAAAACTCAAAAACCTGAGAATTAAACTAGATGCCAAATTATGATCAAAATAGCCTCGACATTGAAAATCGGTGTAGATTTGATAAAGTTGTGGCAATTTGAATTCTAGGAATGGTTATGCTTTTTTCGCAAAAAAAGAGATTACATTTTTTTTTTAATAAAAACATAAACTTGAGATGTAGAATTAAACAAAATGCCAAATTATGATCAAAAAGGCCTCGATATTGACAATCGGTTTAGATTTGACAAAGTTGAGGCAATTTGAAGTCTGGGAATGTCATTTCAAAATTGGTAAGGCTCCCCCCTTCTGCTTTTTTTGCCAATAAATATTGAAATTTTTTCTTCAAAAATTCATAAACTTGAGATGAAGAATTAAACTAGATGCCAAATTATGATCAAAAAGGCTTCGATATTGACAATCGGTCTAGATTTGACAAAGTTGTAGCAATTTGAAGTCTAGGAATGTTATTTCAAAATTGTTGAGGGTCCCCCCTTATGCTTTTTTCGACAAAAAAGAGAACATATTTTTTTCAAATATTTATAATCTTGAGAACTAAACTAGATGCCAAATTATGATCAAAATGGCCTCGATATTGAAAATCGGTGTAGATTTGACAAAGTTAAGGCCATTTGATGTCTGGGAATTTCATTTCAAAATTTGTAAGGGTCCCCCCTTATGCTTTTTTCGACAAAACAGACTAAATTTTTTTTTTTTAAAAATTCATAAACTTAAGATGTAGTATTAAACTAGATGCCAAATTATGATCAAAATGGCTTCGATATTGACAATCGGTTTAGATTTGAAAAAATTGTGGCAATTTGAAGTCTGGGAATGTTATTTCAAAATTGGTAAGGGTCCTACCTTATTTTTTTTTTTGCAAAAAAATACTACATTTTTATTCTTCAAAAATTCATAAACTTGAGATGAACAATTAAACTAGATGCCAAGTTATGATCAAAGTGGAATCGATATTGACAATCGGTTTAGATTTGACAAAGTTGTGGCAATTTGAAGTCTGGGATTGTCATTTCAAAATTGTTAAGGGTCCCCACTTATGCTTTTTTTGCCAATAAATAACAAATTTGTTTTTTTCAAAAGTTCATAAACTTGAGATGTACAATTAAACTAGATGCCAAATTATGATCAAAATGGCCTCGATATTGACAATCGGTTTAGATTTGACAAAGTTGGGACAATTTGAAATCTGGGAATGTCATTTCAAAATTTAAAAGGGTCCCCCCTTATGCTTTTTTCGACAAAACAGATTAAATTTTTTTTTCAAAAATTCATAAACTTAAGATGTAGAATTAAACTAGATGCCAAATTATGATCAAAATGGCCTCGATATTGACAATCGGTTTAGATTTGACAAAGTTGTGGCAATTTGAAGTCTGGAAATGTCATTTCAATATTTGTAAGGGTCCCCCTTACGCTTTTTTTGCCTAAAAATACTACATTTTTTTTTCTCTCAAAAATTCATAAACTTGAAATGTCGAATTAAACAAGATGCCAAATTATGATCAAAATAGCCTCGATATTGACAATCGGTTTAGATTTGACAAAGTTGTGGCAATTTGAAGTCTGGGAATGTCATTTCAAACTTGGTGAGGGTCCTCCTTATGATTTTTTCGCCAAAAAATACTACATTTTTTTTTTTTCTCAAAAATTCATAAACTTGAAATGTCGAATTAAACAAGATGCCAAATTATGATCAAAATGGCCTCGATATTGACAATCGGTTTAGATTTGACAAAGTTGTGGCAATTTGAAGTCTGGGAATGTCATTTCAAAATTGTTAAGGGTCCCCCCTGATGCTTTTTTCAACAAAAAAACTACATTTTTATTCTTAAAAATTCATAAACTTGAGATGTAGAATTAAACTTGATGCCAAATTATGAACAAAATGGCCTCGATATTGACAATCGGTTTAGATTTGACAAAGTTGTGGCAATTTGAAGTCTGGGAATGTCATTTCAAAATTTGTGAGGGTCCCTTCTTATGCTTTTTTCGCCAATAAAAACTAAATTTTTTTTTCAAAAATTCATAAACTTGAGATGTTGAATTAAACAAGATGCCAAATTATGACCAAAAAGGCTTCGATATTGACAATCGGTCTAGATTTGACAATATTGTGGCAATTTGAAGTCTGAGAATGTCATTTCGAAATTGGTAAGTGTCCCACCTTATTTTTTTTTTTGCAAATAAAAACTTTATTTTTTTTCTTCAAAAATTCATAATCATGAGATGTAGGATAAAGCTTATGCCAAATTATGATCAAAATGGCCTCGATATTTACAATTGGTTAAGATTTGACAAAGTTGTGGCATTTTGAAGTCTGGGAATGTCATTCGAAAATTGGTTAGGGTCCCCACTTATGCTTTTTTCGCCAATATATACTAAATTTTTTTCTTCAAAAATTCATAAACTTGAGATGTAGGATAAAGCTTATGCCAAATTATGATCAAAATGGCCTCGGTTTAGATTTGACAAAGTTTTGGCACTTTGAAGTCTGGGAATGTCATTTCAAAATTGATAAGGGTCCCCCCTGATGCTTTTTTCGCCAAAAAATACAACATTTTTATACTTCAAAAATTCATAAACTTCATATGTAGAATTAAACTAGATGCCAAATTATGATCAAAAAGGCTTCAATATTGACAATCGGCTTAGATTTGACAAAGTTGTGGCAATTTGAAGTCTGGGAATAACATTTCAAAATTGGTAAGGGTCCCCACTTATGCTTTTTTCGCCAATAAATACTAAATTTTTTTTATTTCAAAAATTCATAAACTTGAGATGTACAATTAAACTAGATTCCAAATTATGATCAAAATGGCCTCAAAAAGGCTTCGATATTGACAATCAGTTTAGATTTGACAAAGTTGTGGCAATTTGAGGTCTGGGAATGTCATTTCAAAATTAGTGAGGGTCCGCATTATGCTTTTTTCGCCAATAAATACTAAATTTTTTTTCGAAAAATTCATAAACTTGAGATGTTGAATTAAACAAGATGCCAAATTATGTTTAAAAAGGCTTTGATATTGACAATCGGTTTAGATTTGACAAAGTTGTGGCAATTTGAAGTCTGGGAATGCCATTTCAAAATTGGTTAGAGTCCCACCTAATTTTTTTTTTGCAAAAAAATACTACATTTTTTTCTTCAAAAATTCATAAACTTGAGATGTAGGATAAAGCTGATGCCAAATTATGATCAAAATGGCCTCGATATTGACAATTGGTTAAGATTTGACAAAGTTGTGGCATTTTGAAGTCTGTGAATAACATGTCAAAATTTGTAAGGGTCCCCACTTATGCTTTTTTCGCCAATAAATACTACATTTTTTTTTTCAAAAATTCATAAACTTGAGATGTAGAATTAAACTAGATGCCAAATTATGATCAAAATGGCCTCGATATTGACAATCGGTTTAGATTTGACAAAGTTTTGGCACTTTGAATTCTGGAAATGTCATTTCAAAATTGATAAGGGTCCCCCCTTACGCTTTTTTTTGCCAAAAATTACTACATTTTTTTTTTCTTTTCAAAAATTCATAAACTTGAGATGTTGAATTTAACTAGATACCAAATTATCATCAAAAAGGCCTCGATTTTGACAATCGGTTTAGATTTGACAAAGTTGTGGCAATTTGAAGTCTGGGAATGTCATTTCATTATTTGTAAGGGTCCCCCCTTACGCTTTTTTCGCCAAAAAATACAACATTTTTATTCTTTAAAAATTCATAAACTTCAGATGTAGAATTAAACTAGATGCCAAATTATGATCAAAAAGGCTTCGATATTTACAATCGGTTTAGATTTGACAAAGTTAAGGCAATTTGAATTCTGGGAATGTTATTTCAAAATTGTTAAGGGTCCCCACTAATGCTTTTTTCGCCAATAAATACTTAATTTTTTTTCTTTCAAAAATTCATAAACTTGAGATGTGCAATTAAACTAGAAGCCAAATTATGATCAAAATGGCCTCGATATTGACAATCGGTTTAGATTTGACAAAGTTGTGTCAATTTGAAGTCTGGTAATGTCATTTCAAAATTGGTAAGGGTCCCACCTCATTTGTTTTTTTGCAAAAAAAAACTTCATTTTTTTCTTCAAATTTTCATAAACTTGAGACGTTGAATTAAACAAGATGCCAAATTATGATCAAAATGGCCTCGATATTGACAATCGGTTTAGATTTCACAAAGTTGTGGCAATTTGAATTCTGGGAACGTCATTTCAAAATTGGTGAAGGTGCCCCCTTATGCTTTTTTCGCCAATAAATACAAAATATTTTTTTTCAAAAATTCATAAACTTGAGATGTTGAATTAAACAAGATGCCAAATTATGATCAAAAAGGCTTCGATATTGACAATCGGTTTAGATTTGACAAAGTTGTGGCAATTTGAAGTCTGGTAATGTCATTTCAAAATTGGTAAGGGTCCCACCTCATTTGTTTTTTTGCAAAAAAAAACTTCATTTTTTTCTTCAAATTTTCATAAACTTGAGACGTTGAATTAAACAAGATGCCAAATTATGATCAAAATGGCCTCGATATTGACAATCGGCTTAGATTTGACAAAGTTGTGGCAATTTGAAGTCTGGGAATGTCATTTCAATATTTGTAAGGGTCCCCCCTTACGCTTTTTTTGCCAAAAATTACTACATTTTTTTTTTCTTTTCAAAAATTCATAAACTTGAGATGTTGAATTTAACTAGATACCAAATTATCATCAAAAAGGCCTCGATTTTGACAATCGGTTTAGATTTGACAAAGTTGTGGCAATTTGAAGTCTGGGAATGTCATTTCATTATTTGTAAGGGTCCCCCCTTACGCTTTTTTTTGCCAAAAAATACTACATTTTTTTTTTCTCAAAAATTCATAAACTTGAAATGTCGAATTAAACAAGATGCCAAATTATGATCAAAATGGCCTCGATATTGACAATCGGTCTAGATTTGACAATATTGTGGCAATTTGAAGTCTGAGAATGTCATTTCGAAATTGGTAAGTGTCCCACCTTATTTTTTTTTTTGCAAATAAAAACTTTAGTTTTTTTCTTCAAAAATTCATAATCATGAGATGTAGAATAAAGCTTATGCCAACTTATGATCAAAATGGCCTCGATATTTACAATTGGTTAAGATTTGACAAAGTTGTGGCATTTTGAAGTCTGGGAATGTCATTCGAAAATTGGTTAGGGTCCCCACTTATGCTTTTTTCGCCAATATATACTAAATTTTTTTCTTCAAAAATTCATAAACTTGAGATGTAGGATAAAGCTTATGCCAAATTATGATCAAAATGGCCTCGGTTTAGATTTGACAAAGTTTTGGCACTTTGAAGTCTGGGAATGTCATTTCAAAATTGATAAGGGTCCCTCCTGATGCTTTTTTCGCCAAAAAATACAACATTTTTATACTTCAAAAATTCATAAACTTCATATGTAGAATTAAACTAGATGCCAAATTATGATCAAAAAGGCTTCGATATTGACAATCGGTTTAGATTTGACAAAGTTGTGGCAATTTGAAGTCTGGGAATGCCATTTCAAAATTGGTAAGAGTCCCACCTAATTTTTTTTTTTGCAAAAAAATACTTCATTTTTTTCTTCAAATTTTCATAAACTTGAGACGTTGAATTAAACAAGATGCCAAATTATGATCAAAATGGCCTCGATATTGACAATCGGCTTAGATTTGACAAAGTTGTGGCAATTTGAAGTCTGGGAATGTCATTTCAATATTTGTAAGGGTCCCCCCTTACGCTTTTTTTGCCAAAAATTACTACATTTTTTTTTCTTTTCAAAAATTCATAAACTTGAGATGTTGAATTTAACTAGATACCAAATTATCATCAAAAAGGCCTCGATTTTGACAATCGGTTTAGATTTGACAAAGTTGTGGCAATTTGAAGTCTGGGAATGTCATTTCAATATTTGTAAGGGTCCCCCCTTACGCTTTTTTTTGCCAAAAAATACTACATTTTTTTTTTTCTCAAAAATTCATAAACTTGAAATGTCGAATTAAACAAGATGCCAAATTATGATCAAAATGGCCTCGATATTGACAATCGGTTTAGATTTGACAAAGTTGTGGCAATTTGAAGTCTGGGAATGTCATTTCAAAATTGTTAAGGGTCCCCCCTGATGCTTTTTTCAACAAAAAAACTACACTTTTATTCTTAAAAATTCATAAACTTGAGATGTAGAATTAAACTTGATGCCAAATTATGAACAAAATGGCCTCGATATTGACAATCGGCTTAGATTTGACAAAGTTGTGGCAATTTGAAGTCTGGGAATGTCATTTCAATATTTGTAAGGGTCCCCCCTTACGCTTTTTTTTGCCAAAAAATACAACATTTTTTTTTTTCTCAAAAATTCATAAACTTGAAATGTCGAATTAAACAAGATGCCAAATTATGATCAAAATGGCCTCGATATTGACAATCGGCTTAGATTTGACAAAGTTGTGGCAATTTGAAGTCTGGGAATGTCATTTCAAAATTGTTAAGGGTCCCCCCTGATGCTTTTTTCAACAAAAAATTTACATTTTTATTCTTAAAAATTCATAAACTTGAGATGTAGAATTAAACTTGATGCCAAATTATGAACAAAATGGCCTCGATATTGACAATCGGTTTAGATTTGACAAAGTTGTGGCAATTTGAAGTCTGGGAATGTCATTTCAAAATTTGTGAGGGTCCCTTCTTATGCTTTTTTCGCCAATATATACTAAATTTTTTTCTTCAAAAATTCATAAACTTGAGATGTAGGATAAAGCTTATGCCAAATTATGATCAAAATGGCCTCGGTTTAGATTTGACAAAGTTTTGGCACTTTGAAGTCTGGGAATGTCATTTCAAAATTGATAAGGGTCCCTCCTGATGCTTTTTTCGCCAAAAAATACAACATTTTTATACTTCAAAAATTCATAAACTTCATATGTAGAATTAAACTAGATGCCAAATTATGATCAAAAAGGCTTCGATATTGACAATCGGCTTAGATTTGACAAAGTTGTGGCAATTTGAAGTCTGGGAATAACATTTCAAAATTGGTAAGGGTCCCCACTTATGCTTTTTTCGCCAATAAATACTAAATTTTTTTTATTTCAAAAATTCATAAACTTGAGATGTACAATTAAACTAGATTCCAAATTATGATCAAAATGGCATCAAAAAGGCTTCGATATTGACAATCAGTTTAGATTTGACAAAGTTGTGGCAATTTGAAGCCTGGGAATGTCATTTCAAAATTAGTGAGGGTCCGCATTATGCTTTTTTCGCCAATAAATACTAAATTTTTTTTCGAAAAATTCATAAACTTGAGATGTTGAATTAAACAAGATGCCAAATTATGTTTAAAAAGGCTTCGATATTGACAATCGGTTTGGATTTGACAAAGTTGTGGCAATTTGAAGTCTGGGAATGCCATTTCAAAATTGGTTAGAGTCCCACCTAATTTTTTTTTTTGCAAAAAAATACTACATTTTTTTTCTTCAAAAATTCATAAACTTGAGATGTAGGATAAAGCTTATGCCAAATTATGATCGAAATGGCCTCGATATTGACAATTGGTTAAGATTTGACAAAGTTGTGGCATTTTGAAGTCTGTGAATAACATGTCAAAATTGGTAAGGGTCCCCACTTATGCTTTTTTCGCCAATAAATACTACATTTTTTTTTCAAAAATTCATAAACTTGAGATGTACAATTAAACTAGATGCCAAATTATGATCAAAATGGCCTCGATATTGACAATCGGTTTAGATTTGACAAAGTTTTGGCACTTTGAATTCTGGGAATGTCATTTCAAAATTGATAAGGGTCCCCCCTGATGCTTTTTTCGCCAAAAAATACAACATTTTTATTCTTTAAAAATTCATAAACTTCAGATGTAGAATTAAACTAGATGCCAAATTATGATCAAAAAGGCTTCGATATTGACAATCGGCTTAGATTTGACAAAGTTGTGGCAATTTGAAGTCTGGGAATGTCATTTCAAAATTTGTGAGGGTCCCTTCTTATGCTTTTTTCGCCAATATATACTAAATTTTTTTCTTCAAAAATTCATAAACTTGAGATGTAGGATAAAGCTTATGCCAAATTATGATCAAAATGGCCTCGGTTTAGATTTGACAAAGTTTTGGCACTTTGAAGTCTGGGAATGTCATTTCAAAATTGATAAGGGTCCCTCCTGATGCTTTTTTCGCCAAAAAATACAACATTTTTATACTTCAAAAATTCATAAACTTCATATGTAGAATTAAACTAGATGCCAAATTATGATCAAAAAGGCTTCGATGTTGACAATCGGCTTAGATTTGACAAAGTTGTGGCAATTTGAAGTCTGGGAATAACATTTCAAAATTGGTAAGGGTCCCCACTTATGCTTTTTTCGCCAATAAATACTAAATTTTTTTTATTTCAAAAATTCATAAACTTGAGATGTACAATTTAACTAGATTCCAAATTATGATTGAAATGGCCTCAAAAAGGCTTCGATATTGACAATCAGTTTAGATTTGACAAAGTTGTGGCAATTTGAAGTCTGGGAATGTCATTTCAAAATTAGTGAGGGTCCGCATTATGCTTTTTTTGCCAATAAATACTAAATTTTTTTTCGAAAAATTCATAAACTTGGGATGTTGAATTAAACAAGATGCCAAATTATGTTTAAAAAGGCTTCGATATTGACAATCGGTTTAGATTTGACAAAGTTGTGGCAATTTGAAGTCTGGGAATGCCATTTCAAAATTGGTTAGAGTCCCACCTAATTTTTTTTTTTGCAAAAAAATACTACATTTTTTTTCTTCAAAAATTCATAAACTTGAGATGTAGGATAAAGCTTATGCCAAATTATGATCGAAATGGCCTCGATATTGACAATTGGTTAAGATTTGACAAAGTTGTGGCATTTTGAAGTCTGTGAATAACATGTCAAAATTGGTAAGGGTCCCCACTTATGCTTTTTTCGCCAATAAATACTACATTTTTTTTCAAAAATTCATAAACTTGAGATGTACAATTAAACTAGATGCCAAATTATGATCAAAATGGCCTCGATATTGACAATCGGTTTAGATTTGACAAAGTTTTGGCACTTTGAATTCTGGGAATGTCATTTCAAAATTGATAAGGGTCCCCCCTGATGCTTTTTTCGCCAAAAAATACAACATTTTTATTCTTTAAAAATTCATAAACTTCAGATGTAGAATTAAACTAGATGCCAAATTATGATCAAAAAGGCTTCGATATTTACAATCGGTTTAGATTTGACAAAGTTGTGGCATTTTGAAGTCTGGGAATGTCATTCGAAAATTGGTTAGGGTCCCCACTTATGCTTTTTTCGCCAATATTTACTAAATTTTTTTCTTCAAAAATTCATAAACTTGAGATGTAGGATCAAGCTTATGCCAAATTATGATCAAAATGGCCTCGGTTTAGATTTGACAAAGTTTTGGCACTTTGAAGTCTGGGAATGTCATTTCAAAATTGATAAGGGTCCCTCCTGATGCTTTTTTCGCCAAAAAATACAACATTTTTATACTTCAAAAATTCATAAACTTCATATGTAGAATTAAACTAGATGCCAAATTATGATCAAAAAGGCTTCGATATTGACAATCGGCTTAGATTTGACAAAGTTGTGGCAATTTGAAGTCTGGGAATAACATTTCAAAATTGGTAAGGGTCCCCACTTATGCTTTTTTCGCCAATAAATACTAAATTTTTTTTATTTCAAAAATTCATAAACTTGAGATGTACAATTAAACTAGATTCCAAATTATGATCAAAATGGCCTCAAAAAGGCTTCGATATTGACAATCAGTTTAGATTTGACAAAGTTGTGGCAATTTGAAGTCTGGGAATGTCATTTCAAAATTAGTGAGGGTCCGCATTATGCTTTTTTTGCCAATAAATACTAAATTTTTTTTCGAAAAATTCATAAACTTGAGATGTTGAATTAAACAAGATGCCAAATTATGTTTAAAAAGGCTTCGATATTGACAATCGGTTTAGATTTGACAAAGTTGTGGCAATTTGAAGTCTGGGAATGCCATTTCAAAATTGGTTAGAGTCCCACCTAATTTTTTTTTTTGCAAAAAAATACTACATTTTTTTTCTTCAAAAATTCATAAACTTGAGATGTAGGATAAAGCTTATGCCAAATTATGATCAAAATGGCCTCGATATTGACAATTGGTTAAGATTTGACAAAGTTGTGGCATTTTGAAGTCTGTGAATAACATGTCAAAATTGGTAAGGGTCCCCACTTATGCTTTTTTCGCCAATAAATACTACATTTTTTTTTCAAAAATTCATAAACTTGAGATGTACAATTAAACTAGATGCCAAATTATGATCAAAATGGCCTCGATATTGACAATCGGTTTAGATTTGACAAAGTTTTGGCACTTTGAATTCTGGGAATGTCATTTCAAAATTGATAAGGGTCCCCCCTGATGCTTTTTTCGCCAAAAAATACAACATTTTTATTCTTTAAAAATTCATAAACTTCAGATGTAGAATTAAACTAGATGCCAAATTATGATCAAAAAGGCTTCGATATTGACAATCGGCTTAGATTTGACAAAGTTGTGGCAATTTGAAGTCTGGGAATAACATTTCAAAATTGGTAAGGGTCCCCACTTATGCTTTTTTCGCCAATAAATACAAAATTTTTTTTATTTCAAAAATTCATAAACTTGAGATGTACAATTAAACTAGATTCCAAATTATGATCAAAATGGCCTCAAAAAGGCTTCGATATTGACAATCAGTTTAGATTTGACAAAGTTGTGGCAATTTGAAGTCTGGGAATGTCATTTCAAAATTAGTGAGGGTCCGCATTATGCTTTTTTTGCCAATAAATACTAAATTTTTTTTTCGAAAAATTCATAAACTTGAGATGTTGAATTAAACAAGATGCCAAATTATGTTTAAAAAGGCTTCGATATTGACAATCGGTTTAGATTTGACAAAGTTGTGGCAATTTGAAGTCTGGGAATGCCATTTCAAAATTGGTTAGAGTCCCACCTAATTTTTTTTTTGCAAAAAAATACTACATTTTTTTCTTCAAAAATTCATAAACTTGAGATGTAGGATAAAGCTTATGCCAAATTATGATCAAAATGGCCTCGATATTGACAATTGGTTAAGATTTGACAAAGTTGTGGCATTTTGAAGTCTGTGAATAACATGTCAAAATTGGTAAGGGTCCCCACTTATGCTTTTTTCGCCAATAAATACTACATTTTTTTTTCAAAAATTCATAAACTTGAGATGTACAATTAAACTAGATGCCAAATTATGATCAAAATGGCCTCGATATTGACAATCGGTTTAGATTTGACAAAGTTTTGGCACTTTGAATTCTGGGAATGTCATTTCAAAATTGATAAGGGTCCCCCCTGATGCTTTTTTCGCCAAAAAATACAACATTTTTATTCTTTAAAAATTCATAAACTTCAGATGTAGAATTAAACTAGATGCCAAATTATGATCAAAAAGGCTTCGATATTTACAATCGGTTTAGATTTGACAAAGTTGTGGCATTTTGAAGTCTGGGAATGTCATTCAAAAATTGGTTAGGGTCCCCACTTATGCTTTTTTCGCCAATATATACTAAATTTTTTTCTTCAAAAATTCATAAACTTGAGATGTAGGATAAAGCTTATGCCAAATTATGATCAAAATGGCCTCGGTTTAGATTTGACAAAGTTTTGGCACTTTGAAGTCTGGGAATGTCATTTCAAAATTGATAAGGGTCCCTCCTGATGCTTTTTTCGCCAAAAAATACAACATTTTTATACTTCAAAAATTCATAAACTTCATATGTAGAATTAAACTAGATGCCAAATTATGATCAAAAAGGCTTCGATATTGACAATCGGCTTAGATTTGACAAAGTTGTGGCAATTTGAAGTCTGGGAATAACATTTCAAAATTTGTAAGGGTCCCCACTTATGCTTTTTTCGCCAATAAATACTAAATTTTTTTTATTTCAAAAATTCATAAACTTGAGATGTACAATTAAACTAGATTCCAAATTATGATCAAAATGGCCTCAAAAAGGCTTCGATATTGACAATCAGTTTAGATTTGACAAAGTTGTGGCAATTTGAAGTCTGGGAATGTCATTTCAAAATTAGTGAGGGTCCGCATTATGCTTTTTTTGCCAATAAATACTAAATTTTTTTTCGAAAAATTCATAAACTTGAGATGTTGAATTAAACAAGATGCCAAATTATGTTTAAAAAGGCTTCGATATTGACAATCGGTTTAGATTTGACAAAGTTGTGGCAATTTGAAGTCTGGGAATGCCATTTCAAAATTGGTAAGGGTCCCCCTGATGCTTTTTTCGCCAAAAAATACAACATTTTTATTCTTTAAAAATTCATAAACATCAGATGTAGAATTAAACTAGATGCCAAATTATGATCAAAAAGGCTTCGATATTGACAATCGGCTTAGATTTGACAAAGTTGTGGCAATTTGAAGTCTGGGAATGTCATTTCAATATTTGTAAGGGTCCCCCCCTTACGCTTTGTTTGCCAAAAATTACAACATTTTTTTTTTCTTTTTAAAAATTCATAAACTTGAGATGTTGAATTTAACTAGATACCAAATTATCATCAAAAAGGCCTCGATTTTGACAATCGGTTTAGATTTGACAAAGTTGTGGCAATTTGAAGTCTGGGAATGTCATTTCAAAATTGTTGAGGGTCCCGTCTTATGCTTTTATCGCCAAAAATTACTGAATTTTTTTTTTCTTTTCAAAAATTCATAATCTTGAGATGTTGAATTAAGCTAGATGCCAAATTATGATCAAAATGGCCTTGATATTGAAAATCGGTGTAGATTTGACAAAGTTGTGGCCATTTGATGTCTGGGAATTTCATTTCAAAATTGGTAAGGGTCCCCCTATATGCATTTTTCGCCAAAAATGACTAAATTTTTTTTTCAAAAATTCATAAACTTTTGATGTAGAAGTAAACTAGATGCCAAATTATGATCAAAAAGGCTTCGATTTTGACAATTGGTTTAGATTTAACAAAGTTGTGACAATTTGAAGTCTGGGAATGTCATTTAAAAACTGTTTAGGGTCCCCCCTTAGGCTTTTATCAAAAAAACGATTAAATTTTTTTTTCAAAAATTTATTAACTTGAGAATTAAACTAGATGCCAAATTATGATCAAAAAAGCTTCGATATTAACAATTGGCTTAGATTTAACAAAGTTGTGGCAATCTGAAATCTATGAATGTCATTTCAAAATTGTTGTGAATCCGCCCTTATGCTTTTATCGCCGAAAATTACTGAATTTTTTTTCTCATTTTAAAAACTCATAAACTTTTGATGTAGGATTAAGCTAGATGTAAAATTATGATCAAAATGGCCTCGATATTGACAATCGGTTTAGATTTGACAAAGTTGTGGCAATTTGAAGTCTGGGAATGTCATTTTAAAATTGGTAAAGGTCCCCCCTTATGCTTTTTTTGACAAAAAAGACTAAAATTTTTTTTTCAAAAACTTAAAAACCTGAGAATTAAACTAGATGCCAAATTATGATCAAAATAGCCTCGACATTGAAAATCGGTGTAGATTTGATAAAGTTGTGGCAATTTGAATTCTAGGAATGGTTATGCTTTTTTCGCAAAAAAAGAGATAACATTTTTTTTTTAATAAATACATAAACTTGAGATGTAGAATTAAACAAAATGCCAAATTATGATCAAAAAGGCCTCGATATTGACAATCGGTTTAGATTTGACAAAGTTGAGGCAATTTGATCATAATTTGGCATTTTGTTTAATTCTACATCTCAAGTTTATGTATTTATTAAAAAAAAATGTTATCTCTTTTTTTGCGAAAAAAGCATAACCATTCCTAGAATTCAAATTGCCACAACTTTATCAAATCTACACCGATTTTCAATGTCGAGGCTATTTTGATCATAATTTGGCATCTAGTTTAATTCTCAGGTTTTTGAGTTTTTGAAAAAAAAATTTTAGTCTTTTTTGTCAAAAAAAGCATAAGGGGGGACCTTTACCAATTTTAAAATGACATTCCCAGACTTCAAATTGCCACAACTTTGTCAAATCTAAACCGATTGTCAATATCGAGGCCATTTTGAGCATAATTTTACATCTAGTTTAATCCTACATCAAAAGTTTATGAGTTTTGAAAATGAGAAAAAAAATTCAGTAATTTTCGGCGATAAAAGCATAAGGGCGGATTCACAACAATTTTGAAATGAAATTCCCAGATTTCAGATTGCCACAACTTTGTTAAATCTAAGCCAATTGTTAATATCGAAGCTTTTTTGATCATAATTTGGCATCTAGTTTAATTCTCAAGTTAATAAATTTTTGAAAAAAAAATTTAATCGTTTTTTTGATAAAAGCTAAGGGGGGACCCTAAACAGTTTTTAAATGACATTCCCAGACTTCAAATTGTCACAACTTTGTTAAATCTAAACCAATTGTCAAAATCGAAGCCTTTTTGATCATAATTTGGCATCTAGTTTACTTCTACATCAAAAGTTTATGAATTTTTGAAAAAAAATTTAGTCATTTTTGGCGAAAAATGCATATAGGGGACCCTTACCAATTTTGAAATGAAATTCCCAGACATCAAATGGCCACAACTTTGTCAAATCTACACCGATTTTCAATATCAAGGCCATTTTGATCATAATTTGGCATCTAGCTTAATTCAACATCTCAAGATTATGAATTTTTGAAAAGAAAAAAAAATTCAGTAATTTTTGGCGATAAAAGCATAAGGGGGACCCTCAACAATTTTGAAATGACATTCCCAGACTTCAAATTGCCACAACTTTGTCAAATCTAAACCGATTGTCAAAATCGAGGCCTTTTTGATGATAATTTGGTATCTAGTTAAATTCAACATCTCAATTTTATGAATTTTTAAAAAGAAAAAAAAAATGTAGTAATTTTTGGCAAAAAAAGCGTAAGGGGGGACCCTTACAAATATTGAAATGACATTCCCAGACTTCAAATTGCCACAACTTTGTCAAATCTAAGCCGATTGTCAATATCGAAGCCTTTTTGATCATAATTTGGCATCTAGTTTAATTCTACATCTGATGTTTATGAATTTTTAAAGAATAAAAATGTTGTATTTTTTGGCGAAAAAAGCATCAGGGGGACCCTTACCAATTTTGAAATGGCATTCCCAGACTTCAAATTGCCACAACTTTGTCAAATCTAAACCGATTGTCAATATCGAAGCCTTTTTAAACATAATTTGGCATCTTGTTTAATTCAACATCTCAAGTTTATGAATTTTTCGAAAAAAATTTAGTATTTATTGGCAAAAAAAGCATAATGCGGACCCTCACTAATTTTGAAATGACATTCCCAGACTTCAAATTGCCACAACTTTGTCAAATCTAAACTGATTGTCAATATCGAAGCCTTTTTGAGGCCATTTTGATCATAATTTGGAATCTAGTTTAATTGTACATCTCAAGTTTATGAATTTTTGAAATAAAAAAAATTTAGTATTTATTGGCGAAAAAAGCATAAGTGGGGACCCTTACCAATTTTGAAATGTTATTCCCAGACTTCAAATTGCCACAACTTTGTCAAATCTAAGCCGATTGTCAATATCGAAGCCTTTTTGATCATAATTTGGCATCTAGTTTAATTCTACATCTGAAGTTTATGAATTTTTAAAGAATAAAAATGTTGTATTTTTTGGCGAAAAAAGCATCAGGGGGGACCCTTATCAATTTTGAAATGACATTCCCAGACTTCAAAGTGCCAAAACTTTGTCAAATCTAAACCGATTGTCAATATCGAGGCCATTTTGATCATAATTTGGCATCTAGTTTAATTGTACATCTCAAGTTTATGAATTTTTGAAAAAAAATGTAGTATTTATTGGCGAAAAAAGCATAAGTGGGGACCCTTACAAATTTTGACATGTTATTCACAGACTTCAAAATGCCACAACTTTGTCAAATCTTAACCAATTGTCAATATCGAGGCCATTTTGATCATAATTTGGCATAAGCTTTATCCTACATCTCAAGTTTATGAATTTTTGAAGAAAAAAAATGTAGTATTTTTTTGCAAAAAAAAATTAGGTGGGACTCTAACCAATTTTGAAATGGCATTCCCAGACTTCAAATTGCCACAACTTTGTCAAATCTAAACCGATTGTCAATATCGAAGCCTTTTTAAACATAATTTGGCATCTTGTTTAATTCAACATCTCAAGTTTATGAATTTTTCGAAAAAAAATTTAGTATTTATTGGCAAAAAAAGCATAATGCGGACCCTCTCTAATTTTGAAATGACATTCCCAGACTTCAAATTGCCACAACTTTGTCAAATCTAAACTGATTGTCAATATCGAAGCCTTTTTGAGGCCATTTTGATCATAATTTGGAATCTAGTTTAATTGTACATCTCAAGTTTATGAATTTTTGAAATAAAAAAAATTTAGTATTTATTGGCGAAAAAAGCATAAGGGGGGACCCTTACCAATTTTGAAATGATATTCCCAGACTTCAAATTGCCACAACTTTGTCAAATCTAAGCCGATTGTCAATATCGAAGCCTTTTTGATCATAATTTGGCATCTAGTTTAATTCTACATCTGAAGTTTATGAATTTTTGAAGTATAAAAATGTTGTATTTTTTGGCGAAAAAAGCATCAGGAGGGACCCTTATCAATTTTGAAATGACATTCCCAGACTTCAAAGTGCCAAAACTTTGTCAAATCTAAACCGAGGCCATTTTGATCATAATTTGGCATAAGCTTTATCCTACATCTCAAGTTTATGAATTTTGAAGAAAAAAATTTAGTATTTTTTGGCGAAAAAAGCATAAGGGGGGACCTAACCAATTTTGGAATGACATTCCCAGACTTCAAAATGCCACAACTTTGTCAAATCTAAACCGATTGTAAATATCGAAGCCTTTTTGATCATAATTTGGCATCTAGTTTAATTCTACATCTGAAGTTTATGAATTTTTAAAGAATAAAAATGTTGTATTTTTTGGCGAAAAAAGCATCAGGGGGGACCCTTATCAATTTTGAAATGACATTCCCAGACTTCAAAGTGCCAAAACTTTGTCAAATCTAAACCGATTGTCAATATCGAGGCCATTTTGATCATAATTTGGCATCTAGTTTAATTGTACATCTCAAGTTTATGAATTTTTGAAAAAAAATGTAGTATTTATTGGCGAAAAAAGCATAAGTGGGGACCCTTACCAATTTTGAAATGACATTCACAGACTTCAAAATGCCACAACTTTGTCAAATCTTAACCAATTGTCAATATCGAGGCCATTTTGATCATAATTTGGCATAAGTTTTATCCTACATCTCAAGTTTATGAATTTTTGAAGAAAAAAAATGTAGTATTTTTTTGCAAAAAA
The DNA here is from genome assembly GCA_035045305.1 of Drosophila maculinotata. Lineage (NCBI taxonomy): Eukaryota > Metazoa > Arthropoda > Insecta > Diptera > Drosophilidae > Drosophila > Drosophila maculinotata. Next base: position 1,010,851 of record JAWNPD010000236.1, read on the forward strand.
AACATTAGGTGGGACTCTAACCAATTTTGAAATGACATTCCCAGACTTCAAATTGCCACAACTTTGTCAAATCTAAACCGATTGTCAATATCGAAGCCTTTTTAAACATAATTTGGCATCTTGTTTAATTCTACATCTCAAGTTTATGAATTTTTAGAAAAAAAATTTAGTATTTATTGGCAAAAAAAGCATAAGGGGGACCCTTACCAATTTTGAAATGACATTCCCAGACTTCAAATTGCCACAACTTTGTCAAATCTAAACCGATTGTCAATATCGAAGCCTTTTTGGGGCCATTTTGATCATAATTTGGCATCTAGTTTAATTCTACATCTCAAGTTTATAATATTTTGAATAAAAAAAAAGTATGTCTGTTTTGAAGAAAAAAGCATAAAGGGGGACCCTTACCAATTTTGAAATGACATTCCCAGACTTCAAATTGCCACAACTTTGTCAAATCTAAACCGATTGTCAATATCGAAGCCTTTTTGATCATAATTTGGCATCTAGTTTAATTCTACATCTCAAGTTTATGAATTTTTGAAGTATAAAAATGTTGTATTTTTTGGCGAAAAAAGCATCAGGAGGGACCCTTACCAATTTTGAAATGACATTCCCAGACTTCAAAGTGCCACAACTTTGTCAAATCTAAACCGAGGCAATTTTGATCATAATTTGGCATAAGTTTTATCCTACATCTTAAGTTTATGAATTTTTGAAGAAAAAAACTTAGTAATTTTTGGCGAAAAAAGCATAAGGGGGGACCCTTACCAATTTTAAAATGACATTCCCAGACTTCAAAATGCCACAACTTTGTCAAATCTAAACCGATTGTCAATATCGAAGCCTTTTTGATCATAATTTGGCATCTAGTTTAATTCTACATCTGAAGTTTATGAATTTTTAAAGAAAAAAAATTTTGTATTTTTTGGCGATAAAAGCATCAGGGGGGACCCTTATCAGTTTTAAAATGACATTCCCAGACTTCAAATTGCCAAAACTTTGACATCTCAAGTTTATGATTTTTTGAAAAAAAATGTAGGTTTTATTGGCGAAAAAAGCATAAGGAGGGACCCTTACCAATTTTGAAATGACATTCCCAGACTTCAAAATGCCACAACTTTGTCAAATCTTAACCAATTGTCAATATCGAGGCCATTTTGATCATAATTTGGCATAAGTTTTATCCTACATCTCAAGTTTATGAATTTTTGAAAAAAAAAAATTTAGTATTTTTTGATGAAAAAAACATTAGGGGGGACTCTTACCAATTTTGAAATGACATTCCCAGACTTCAAATTGCCACAACTTTGTCAAATCTAAACCGATTGTCAATATCGAAGCCTTTTTGATCATAATTTGGCATCTTGTTTAATTCTACATCTCAAGTTTATGAATTTTTGGAAAAAAAATGTAGTATTTATTGGCAAAAAAAGCATAAGGGGGACCCTTACCAATTTTGAAATGACATTCCCAGACTTCAAATTGCCACAACTTTGTCAAATCTAAACCGATTGTCAATATCGAAGCCTTTTTGAGGCCATTTTGATCATAATTTGGCATCTAGTTTAATTCTACATCTCAAGTTTATGAATTTTTGAAAAAAAAAATTTAGTATTTATTGGCGAAAAAAGCATAAGGGGGGACCCTTACCAATTTTGAAATGACATTCCCAGACTTCAAATTGCCACAACTTTGTCAAATCTAAACCGATTGTCAATATCGAAGCCTTTTTGATCATAATTTGGCATCTAGTTTAATTCTACATCTGAAGTTTATGAATTTTTGAAGAAAAAAAATTTAGTTTTTTTGGCGATAAAAGCATCAGGAGGGACCCTTACCAATTTTGAAATGACATTCCCAGACTTCAAATTGCCAAAACTTTGTCAAATCTAAACCAATTGTCAATATCGAGGTCATTTTGATCATAATTTGGCATAAGTTTTATCCTACATCTTAAGTTTATGAATTTTTGAAGAAAAAAATTTAGTATTTTTTGGCGATAAAAGCATCAGGGGGGACCCTTACCAATTTTGAAATGACATTCCCAGACTTCAAATTGCCACAACTTTGTCAAATCTAAACCGATTGTCAATATCGAAGCCTTTTTGATCATAATTTGGCATCTAGTTTAATTCTACATCTGAAGTTTATGAATTTTTAAAGAATAAAAATGTAGTATTTTTTGGCGAAAAAAGCATCAGGGGGGACCCTTATCAATTTTGAAATGACATTTCCAGACTTCAAATTGCCACAACTTTGACATCTCAAGTTTATGAATTTTTGAAAAAAAATGTAGTATTTATTGGCGAAAAAAGCATAAGGGGGGACCCTTACCAATTTTGAAATGACATTCACAGACTTCAAAATGCCACAACTTTGTCAAATCTTAACCAATTGTCAATATCGAGGCCATTTTGATCATAATTTGGCATAAGTTTTATTCTACATCTCAAGTTTATGAATTTTTGAAGAAAAAAAATTTAGTATTTTTTGGCGAAAAAAGCATAAGGGGGGACCCTAACCAATTTTGAAATGACATTCCCAGACTTCAAAATGCCACAACTTTGTCAAATCTAAACCGATTGTCAATATCGAAGCCTTTTTGATCATAATTTGGCATCTAGTTTAATTCTACATCTGAAGTTTATGAATTTTTAAAGAAAAAAAATGTTGTATTTTTTGGCGAAAAAAGCATCAGGGGGGACCCTTACCAATTTTGAAATGACATTTCCAGACTTCAAATTGCCAAAACTTTGTCAAATCTAAACCGATTGTCAATATCGAGGCCATTTTGATCATAATTTGGCATCTAGTTTAATTCTACATCTCAAGTTTATGAATTTTTGAAAAAAAAATGTAGTATTTATTGGCGAAAAAAGCATAAGGGACCCTTACCAATTTTGAAATGACATTCCCAGACTTCAAAATGCCACAACTTTGTCAAATCTTAACCAATTGTCAATATCGAGGCCATTTTGATCATAATTTGGCATAAGTTTTATTCTACATCTTAAGTTTATGAATTTTTGAAGAAAAAAATTTAGTATTTTTTGGCGAAAAAAGCATAAGGGGGGACCCTTACCAATTTTGAAATGACATTCCCAGACTTCAAAATGCCACAACTTTGTCAAATCTAAACCGATTGTCAATATCGAGGCCATTTTGATCATAATTTGGCATCTAGTTTAATTCTACATCTGAAGTTTATGAATTTTTAAAGAAAAAAAATGTAGTATTTTTTGGCGAAAAAAGCATCAGGGGGACCCTTATCAATTTTAAAATGACATTCCCAGACTTCAAATTGCCAAAACTTTGTCAAATCTAAACCGATTGTCAATATCGAGGCCATTTTGATCATAATTTGGCATCTAGTTTAATTCTACATCTCAAGTTTATGAATTTTTGAAAAAAAAATGTAGTATTTATTGGCGAAAAAAGCATAAGGGGGGACCCTTACCAATTTTGAAATGACATTCCCAGACTTCAAAATGCCACAATTTTGTCAAATCTTAACCAATTGTCAATATCGAGGTCATTTTGATCATAATTTGGCATAAGTTTTATCCTACATCTTAAGTTTATGAATTTTTGAAGAAAAAAAATTTAGTATTTTTTGGCGATAAAAGCATCAGGGGGGATACTAACCAATTTTGAAATGACATTCCCAGACTTCAAATTGCCACAACTTTGTCAAATCTAAACCGATTGTCAATATCGAAGCCTTTTTAATCATAATTTGGCATCTAGTTTAATTCTACATCTCAAGTTTATGAATTTTTCGAAAAAAAATTTAGTATTTATTGGCAAAAAAAGCATAAGGGGGACCCTTACCGATTTTGAAATGACATTCCCAGACTTCAAATTGCCACAACTTTGTCAAATCTTAACCGATTGTCAATATCGAGGCCATTTTGATCATAATTTGGCATCTAGTTTAATTCTATATCTCAAGTTTATGATTTTTTGAAAAAAAAATGTAGGTTTTATTGGCGAAAAAAGCATAAGGAGGGACCCTTACCAATTTTGAAATGACATTCCCAGACTTCAAATTGCCACAACTTTGTCAAATCTAAGCCGATTGTCAATATCGAAGCCTTTTTGATCATAATTTGGCATCTAGTTTAATTCTACATATGAAGTTTATGAATTTTTGAAGTATAAAAATGTTGTATTTTTTGGCGAAAAAAGCATCAGGAGGGACCCTTATCAATTTTGAAATGACATTCCCAGACTTCAAAGTGCCAAAACTTTGTCAAATCTAAACCGAGGCCATTTTGATCATAATTTGGCATAAGTTTTATTCTACATCTCAAGTTTATGAATTTTTGAAGAAAAAAAATGTAGTATTTTTTTGCGAAAAAAAAATTAGGTGGGACTCTAACCAATTTTGAAATGACATTCCCAGACTTCAAATTGCCACAACTTTGTCAAATCTAAACCGATTGTCAATATCGAAGCCTTTTTGAACATAATTTGGCATCTTGTTTAATTCTACATCTCAAGTTTATGAATTTTTCGAAAAAAAATGTAGTTTTTATTGGCAAAAAAAGCATAAGGGGGACCCTTACCAATTTTGAAATGACATTCCCAGACTTCAAATTGCCACAACTTTGTCAAATCTAAACCGATTGTCAATATCGAAGCCTTTTTGAGGCCATTTTGATCATAATTTGGCATCTAGTTTAATTGTACATCTCAAGTTTATGAATTTTTGAAATAAAAAAAATTCAGTATTTATTGGCGAAAAAAGCATAAGGGGGGACCCTTACCAATTTTGAAATGACATTCCCAGACTTCAAATTGCCACAACTTTGTCAAATCTAAGCCGATTGTCAATATCGAAGCCTTTTTGATCATAATTTGGCATCTAGTTTAATTCTACATCTGAAGTTTATGAATTTTTGAAGTATAAAAATGTTGTATTTTTTGGCGAAAAAAGCATCAGGAGGGACCCTTATCAATTTTGAAATGACATTCCCAGACTTCAAAGTGCCACAACTTTGTCAAATCTAAACCGAGGCCATTTTGATCATAATTTGGCATAAGTTTTATCCTACATCTCAAGTTTATGAATTTTTGAAGAAAAAAACTTAGTAAATATTGGCGAAAAAAGCATAAGGGGGGACCCTTACCAATTTTCAAATGACATTCCCAGACTTCAAAATGCCACAACTTTGTCAAATCTAAACCGATTGTAAATATCGAAGCCTTTTTGATCATAATTTGGCATCTAGTTTAATTCTACATCTGAAGTTTATGAATTTTTAAAGAATAAAAATGTTGTATTTTTTGGCGAAAAAAGCATCAGGGGGGACCCTTATCAATTTTGAAATGACATTCCCAGACTTCAAAGTGCCAAAACTTTGTCAAATCTAAACCGATTGTCAATATCGAGCCCATTTTGATCATAATTTGGCATCTAGTTTAATTGTACATCTCAAGTTTATGAATTTTTGAAAAAAAAATGTAGTATTTATTGGCGAAAAAAGCATAAGGGGGGACCCTTACCAATTTTGAAATGACATTCATAGACTTCAAAATGCCACAACTTTGTCAAATCTTAACCAATTGTCAATATCGAGGCCATTTTGATCATAATTTGGCATAAGTTTTATCCTACATCTTAAGTTTATGAATTTTTGAAGAAAAAAAATTTAGTATTTTTTTGCAAAAAAAACATTAGGTGGGACTCTAACCAATTTTGAAATGACATTCCCAGACTTCAAATTGCCACAACTTTGTCAAATCTAAACCGATTGTCAATATCGAAGCCTTTTTAAACATAATTTGGCATCTTGTTTAATTCAACATCTCAAGTTTATGAATTTTTCGAAAAAAAATTTAGTATTTATTGGCAAAAAAAGCATAAGGCGGACCCTTACCAATTTTGAAATGACATTCCCAGACTTCAAATTGCCACAACTTTGTCAAATCTAAACTGATTGTCAATATCGAAGCCTTTTTGAGGCCATTTTGATCATAATTTGGAATCTAGTTTAATTCTACATCTCAAGTTTATGAATTTTTGCAAAAAAATTTAGTATTTATTGGCGAAAAAAGCATAAGGGGGGACCCTTACCAATTTTGAAATGACATTCCCAGACTTCAAATTGCCACAACTTTGTCAAATCTAAACCGATTGTCAATATCGAAGCCTTTTTGATCATAATTTGGCATCTAGTTTAATTCTACATATGAAGTTTATGAATTTTTGAAGTATAAAAATGTTGTATTTTTTGGCGAAAAAAGCATCAGGAGGGACCCTTATCAATTTTGAAATGACATTCCCAGACTTCAAAGTGCCAAAACTTTGTCAAATCTAAACCGAGGCCATTTTGATCATAATTTGGCATAAGCTTTATCCTACATCTCAAGTTTATGAATTTTTGGAAAAAAATTTAGTATTTATTGGCGAAAAAAGCATAAGGAGGGACCCTCACCAATTTTGAAATGACATTCCCAGACTTCAAATTGCCACAACTTTGTCAAATCTAAGCCGATTGTCAATATCGAAGCCTTTTTGATCATAATTTGGCATCTAGTTTAATTCTACATCTGAAGTTTATGAATTTTTAAAGAATAAAAATGTTGTATTTTTTGGCGAAAAAAGCATCAGGGGGGACCCTTATCAATTTTGAAATGACATTCCCAGACTTCAAAGTGCCAAAACTTTGTCAAATCTAAACCGATTGTCAATATCGAGGCCATTTTGATCATAATTTGGCATCTAGTTTAATTGTACATCTCAAGTTTATGAATTTTTGAAAAAAAAATGTAGTATTTATTGGCGAAAAAAGCATAAGGGGGGACCCTTACCAATTTTGACATGATATTCACAGACTTCAAAATGCCACAACTTTGTCAAATCTTAACCAATTGTCAATATCGAGGCCATTTCGATCATAATTTGGCATAAGCTTTATCCTACATCTCAAGTTTATGAATTTTTGAAGAAAAAAAATGTAGTATTTTTTTGCAAAAAAAAAATTAGGTGGGACTCTTACCAATTTTGAAATGGCATTCCCAGACTTCAAATTGCCACAACTTTGTCAAATCTAAACCGATTGTCAATATCGAAGCCTTTTTAAACATAATTTGGCATCTTGTTTAATTCAACATCTCAAGTTTATGAATTTTTCGAAAAAAAATTTAGTATTTATTGGCAAAAAAAGCATAATGCGGACCCTCACTGATTTTGAAATGACATTCCCAGACTTCAAATTGCCACAACTTTGTCAAATCTTAACTGATTGTCAATATCGAAGCCTTTTTGAGGCCATTTTGATCATAATTTGGAATCTAGTTTAATTGTATATCTCAAGTTTATGAATTTTTGAAATAAAAAAAATTTAGTATTTATTGGCGAAAAAAGCATAAGTGGGGACCCTTACCAATTTTGAAATGATATTCCCAGACTTCAAATTGCCACAACTTTGTCAAATCTAAACCGATTGTCAATATCGAAGCCTTTTTGATCATAATTTGGCATCTAGTTTAATTCTACATATGAAGTTTATGAATTTTTGAAGTATAAAAATGTTGTATTTTTTGGCGAAAAAAGCATCAGGAGGGACCCTTATCAATTTTGAAATGACATTCCCAGACTTCAAAGTGCCAAAACTTTGTCAAATCTAAACCGAGGCCATTTTGATCATAATTTGGCATAAGCTTTATCCTACATCTCAAGTTTATGAATTTTTGAAGAAAAAAATTTAGTATTTATTGGCGAAAAAAGCATAAGAAGGGACCCTCACAAATTTTGAAATGACATTCCCAGACTTCAAATTGCCACAACTTTGTCAAATCTAAACCGATTGTCAATATCGAGGCCATTTTGTTCATAATTTGGCATCAAGTTTAATTCTACATCTCAAGTTTATGAATTTTTAAGAATAAAAATGTAGTTTTTTTGTTGAAAAAAGCATCAGGGGGGACCCTTAACAATTTTGAAATGACATTCCCAGACTTCAAATTGCCACAACTTTGTCAAATCTAAACCGATTGTCAATATCGAGGCCATTTTGATCATAATTTGGCATCTTGTTTAATTCGACATTTCAAGTTTATGAATTTTTGAGAAAAAAAAAATTGTAGTATTTTTTGGCAAAAAAAAACGTAAGGGGGTACCCTTACAAATATTGAAATGACATTCCCAGACTTCAAATTGCCACAACTTTGTCAAATCTAAGCCGATTGTCAATATCGAGGCCATTTTGTTCATAATTTGGCATCAAGTTTAATTCTACATCTCAAGTTTATGAATTTTTAAGAATAAAAATGTAGTTTTTTTGTTGAAAAAAGCATCAGGGGGGACCCTTAACAATTTTGAAATGACATTCCCAGACTTCAAATTGCCACAACTTTGTCAAATCTAAACCGATTGTCAATATCGAGGCCATTTTGATCATAATTTGGCATCTTGTTTAATTCGACATTTCAAGTTTATGAATTTTTGAGAAAAAAAAAAATGTAGTATTTTTTGGCAAAAAAAAGCGTAAGGGGGGACCCTTACAAATATTGAAATGACATTCCCAGACTTCAAATTGCCACAACTTTGTCAAATCTAAACCGATTGTCAAAATCGAGGCCTTTTTGATGATAATTTGGTATCTAGTTAAATTCAACATCTCAAGTTTATGAATTTTTGAAAAGAAAAAAAAAATGTAGTAATTTTTGGCAAAAAAAGCGTAAGAGGGGACTCTTACAAATATTGAAATGACATTCCCAGACTTCAAATTGCCACAACTTTGTCAAATCTAAGCCGATTGGCAATATCGAGGCCATTTTGATCATAATTTGGCATCTTGTTTAATTCAACGTCTCAAGCTTATGAAAATTTGAAGAAAAAAATGAAGTATTTTTTTGCAAAAAAAAAAATTAGGTGGGACTCTTACTAATTTTGAAATGGCATTCCCAGACTTCAAATTGCCACAACTTTGTCAAATCTAAACCGATTGTCAATATCGAAGCCTTTTTAAACATAATTTGGCATCTTGTTTAATTCAACATCTCAAGTTTATGAATTTTTCGAAAAAAAATTGAGTATTTTTTGGCGAAAAAAGCATAATGCGGACCCTCACTAATTTTGAAATGACATTCCCAGACTTCAAATTGCCACAACTTTGTCAAATCTAAGCCGATTGTCAATATCGAAGCCTTTTTGAGGCCATTTTGATCATAATTTGGAATCTAGTTTAATTGTACATCTCAAGTTTATGAATTTTTGAAATAAAAAAATTTAGTATTTATTGGCGAAAAAAGCATAAGTGGGGACCCTAACCAATTTTCGAATGAAATTCCCAGACTTCAAAATGCCACAACTTTGTCAAATCTTAACCAATTGTAAATATCGAGGCCATTTTGATCATAAGTTGGCATAAGCTTTATTCTACATCTCATGATTATGAATTTTTGATGAAAAAAAATAAAGTTTTTATTTGCAAAAAAAAAAATAAGGTGGGACACTTACCAATTTCGAAATGACATTCTCAGACTTCAAATTGCCACAATATTGTCAAATCTAGACCGATTGTCAATATCGAGGCCATTTTGATCATAATTTGGCATCTTGTTTAATTCGACATTTCAAGTTTATGAATTTTTGAGAAAAAAAAATGTAGTATTTTTTGGCAAAAAAAAGCGTAAGGGGGGACCCTTACAAGTATTGAAATGACATTCCCAGAATTCAAAGTGCCAAAACTTTGTCAAATCTAAACCGATTGTCAATATCGAGGCCATTTTGATCATAATTTGGCATCTAGTTAAATTCAACATCTCAAGTTTATGAATTTTTTAAAAAAAAATGTAGTATTTATTGGCGAAAAAAGCATAAGTGGGGACCCTTACCAATTTTGACATGTTATTCACAGACTTCAAAATGCCACAACTTTGTCAAATCTTAACCAATTGTCAATATCGAGGCCATTTCGATCATAATTTGGCATAAGCTTTATCCTACATCTCAAGTTTATGAATTTTTGAAGAAAAAAAATGTAGTATTTTTTTGCAAAAAAAAAAATTAGGTGGGACTCTAACCAATTTTGAAATGGCATTCCCAGACTTCAAATTGCCACAACTTTGTCAAATCTAAACCGATTGTCAATATCGAAGCCTTTTTAAACCTAATTTGGCATCTTGTTTAATTCAACATCTCAATTTTATGAATTTTTCGAAAAAAAATTTAGTATTTATTGGCAAAAAAAGCATAATGCGGACCCTCACTAATTTTGAAATGACATTCCCAGACTTCAAAGTGCCAAAACTTTGTCAAATCTAAACCGAGGCCATTTTGATCATAATTTGGCATAAGCTTTATCCTACATCTCAAGTTTATGAATTTTTGAAGAAAAAAATTTAGTAAATATTGGCGAAAAAAGCATAAGTGGGGACCCTAACCAATTTTCGAATGACATTCCCAGACTTCAAAATGCCACAACTTTGTCAAATCTAAACCGATTGTAAATATCGAAGCCTTTTTGATCATAATTTGGCATCTAGTTTAATTCTACATCTGAAGTTTATGAATTTTTAAAGAATAAAAATGTAGTATTTTTTGGCGAAAAAAGCATCAGGGGGACCCTTATCAATTTTGAAATGACATTTCCAGAATTCAAAGTGCCAAAACTTTGTCAAATCTAAACCGATTGTCAATATCGAGGCCATTTTGATCATAATTTGGCATCTAGTTTAATTGTACATCTCAAGTTTATGAATTTTTGAAAAAAAAATGTAGTATTTATTGGCGAAAAAAGCATAAGTGGGGACCCTTACCAATTTTGACATGTTATTCACAGACTTCAAAATGCCACAACTTTGTCAAATCTTAACCAATTGTCAATATCGAGGCCATTTCGATCATAATTTGGCATAAGCTTTATCCTACATCTCAAGTTTATGAATTTTTGAAGAAAAAAATTTAGTATTTTTTTGCAAAAAAAAAAATTAGGTGGGACTCTAACCAATTTTGAAATGGCATTCCCAGACTTCAAATTGCCACAACTTTGTCAAATCTAAACCGATTGTCAATATCGAAGCCTTTTTAAACATAATTTGGCATCTTGTTTAATTCAACATCTCAAGTTTATGAATTTTTCGAAAAAAAATTTAGTATTTATTGGCAAAAAAAGCATAATGCGGACCCTCACTGATTTTGAAATGACATTCCCAGACTTCAAATTGCCACAACTTTGTCAAATCTTAACTGATTGTCAATATCGAAGCCTTTTTGAGGCCATTTTGATCATAATTTGGAATCTAGTTTAATTGTATATCTCAAGTTTATGAATTTTTGAAATAAAAAAAATTTAGTATTTATTGGCGAAAAAAGCATAAGTGGGGACCCTTACCAATTTTGAAATGTTATTCCCAGACTTCAAATTGCCACAACTTTGTCAAATCTAAGCCGATTGTCAATATCGAAGCCTTTTTGATCATAATTTGGCATCTAGTTTAATTCTACATATGAAGTTTATGAATTTTTGAAGTATAAAAATGTTGTATTTTTTGGCGAAAAAAGCATCAGGAGGGACCCTTATCAATTTTGAAATGACATTCCCAGACTTCAAAGTGCCAAAACTTTGTCAAATCTAAACCGAGGCCATTTTGATCATAATTTGGCATAAGCTTTATCCTACATCTCAAGTTTATGAATTTTTGAAGAAAAAAATTTAGTATATATTGGCGAAAAAAGCATAAGAAGGGACCCTCACAAATTTTGAAATGACATTCCCAGACTTCAAATTGCCACAACTTTGTCAAATCTAAACCGATTGTCAATATCGAGGCCATTTTGTTCATAATTTGGCATCAAGTTTAATTCTACATCTCAAGTTTATGAATTTTTAAGAATAAAAATGTAGTTTTTTTGTTGAAAAAAGCATCAGGGGGGACCCTTAACAATTTTGAAATGACATTCCCAGACTTCAAATTGCCACAACTTTGTCAAATCTAAACCGATTGTCAATATCGAGGCCATTTTGATCATAATTTGGCATCTTGTTTAATTCGACATTTCAAGTTTATGAATTTTTGAGAAAAAAAATTGTAGTATTTTTTGGCAAAAAAAAACGTAAGGGGGTACCCTTACAAATATTGAAATGACATTCCCAGACTTCAAATTGCCACAACTTTGTCAAATCTACGCCGATTGTCAATATCGAGGCCATTTTGTTCATAATTTGGCATCAAGTTTAATTCTACATCTCAAGTTTATGAATTTTTAAGAATAAAAATGTAGTTTTTTTTTGTTGAAAAAAGCATCAGGGGGGACCCTTAACAATTTTGAAATGACATTCCCAGACTTCAAATTGCCACAACTTTGTCAAATCTAAACCGATTGTCAATATCGAGGCCATTTTGATCATAATTTGGCATCTTGTTTAATTCGACATTTCAAGTTTATGAATTTTTGAGAAAAAAAAAAATGTAGTATTTTTTGGCAAAAAAAAGCGTAAGGGGGGACCCTTACAAATATTGAAATGACATTCCCAGACTTCAAATTGCCACAACTTTGTCAAATCTAAACCGATTGTCAAAATCGAGGCCTTTTTGATGATAATTTGGTATCTAGTTAAATTCAACATCTCAAGTTTATGAATTTTTGAAAGAGAAAAAAATGTAGTAATTTTTGGCAAAAAAAGCGTAAGAGGGGACTCTAACAAATATTGAAATGACATTCCCAGACTTCAAATTGCCACAGCTTTGTCAAATCTAAGCCGATTGGCAATATCGAGGCCATTTTGATCATAATTTGGCATCTTGTTTAATTCAACGTCTCAAGCTTATGAAAATTTGAAGAAAAAAATGAAGTATTTTTTTGCAAAAAAAAAATTAGGTGGGACTCTTACTAATTTTGAAATGGCATTCCCAGACTTCAAATTGCCACAACTTTGTCAAATCTAAACCGATTGTCAATATCGAAGCCTTTTTAAACATAATTTGGCATCTTGTTTAATTCAACATCTCAAGTTTATGAATTTTTCGAAAAAAAATTGAGTATTTTTTGGCGAAAAAAGCATAATGCGGACCCTCACTAATTTTGAAATGACATTCCCAGACTTCAAATTGCCACAACTTTGTCAAATCTAAGCCGATTGTCAATATCGAAGCCTTTTTGAGGCCATTTTGATCATAATTTGGAATCTAGTTTAATTGTACATCTCAAGTTTATGAATTTTTGAAATAAAAAAAATTTAGTATTTATTGGCGAAAAAAGCATAAGTGGGGACCCTAACCAATTTTCGAATGAAATTCCCAGACTTCAAAATGCCACAACTTTGTCAAATCTTAACCAATTGTAAATATCGAGGCCATTTTGATCATAAGTTGGCATAAGCTTTATTCTACATCTCATGATTATGAATTTTTGATGAAAAAAAATAAAGTTTTTATTTGCAAAAAAAAAAATAAGGTGGGACACTTACCAATTTCGAAATGACATTCTCAGACTTCAAATTGCCACAATATTGTCAAATCTAGACCGATTGTCAATATCGAGGCCATTTTGATCATAATTTGGCATCTTGTTTAATTCGACATTTCAAGTTTATGAATTTTTGAGAAAAAAAAATGTAGTATTTTTTGGCAAAAAAAAGCGTAAGGGGGGACCCTTACAAGTATTGAAATGACATTCCCAGACTTCAAATTGCCACAACTTTGTCAAATCTAAACCGATTGTCAAAATCGAGGCCTTTTTGATGATAATTTGGTATCTAGTTAAATTCAACATCTCAAGTTTATGAATTTTTTAAAAGAAAAAAAAAATGTAGTAATTTTTGGCAAAAAAAGCGTAAGGGGGGACCCTTACCAATTTTGAAATGACATTACCAGACTTCAAATTGCCACAACTTTGTCAAATCTAAACCGATTGTCAATATCGAAGCCTTTTTGATCATAATTTGGCATCTTGTTTAATTCAACATCTCAAGTTTATGAATTTTTGAAAAAAAATATTTTGTATTTATTGGCGAAAAAATCATAAGGGGGCACCTTCACCAATTTTGAAATGACGTTCCCAGAATTCAAATTGCCACAACTTTGTGAAATCTAAACCGATTGTAAATATCGAAGCCTTTTTGATCATAATTTGGCATCTAGTTTAATTCTACATCTGAAGTTTATGAATTTTTAAAGAATAAAAATGTTGTATTTTTTGGCGAAAAAAGCATCAGGGGGGACCCTTATCAATTTTGAAATGACATTTCCAGAATTCAAAGTGCCAAAACTTTGTCAAATCTAAACCGATTGTCAATATCGAGGCCATTTTGATCATAATTTGGCATCTAGTTTAATTGTACATCTCAAGTTTATGAATTTTTGAAAAAAAAAATGTAGTATTTATTGGCGAAAAAAGCCTGAACAATTTTGAAATGACATTCCCAGACTTCAAATTGCCACAACTTTGTCAAATCTAAGCCGATTGTCAATATCGAAGCCTTTTTGATCATAATTTGGCATCTAGTTTAATTCTACATATGAAGTTTATGAATTTTTGAAGTATAAAAATGTTGTATTTTTTGGCGAAAAAAGCATCAGGGGGACCCTTATCAATTTTGAAATGACATTCCCAGACTTCAAAGTGCCAAAACTTTGTCAAATCTAAACCGAGGCCATTTTGATCATAATTTGGCATAAGCTTTATCCTACATCTCAAGTTTATGAATTTTTGAAGAAAAAAAATTTAGTATATATTGGCGAAAAAAGCATAAGTGGGGACCCTAACCAATTTTCGAATGACATTCCCAGACTTCAAAATGCCACAACTTTGTCAAATCTTAACCAATTGTAAATATCGAGGCCATTTTGATCATAATTTGGCATAAGCTTTATTCTACATCTCATGATTATGAATTTTTGAAGAAAAAAAATAAAGTTTTTATTTGCAAAAAAAAAAATAATGTGGGACACTTACCAATTTCGAAATGACATTCTCAGACTTCAAATTGCCACAATATTGTCAAATCTAGACCGATTGTCAATATCGAAGCCTTTTTGGTCATAATTTGGCATCTTGTTTAATGCAACATCTCAAGTTTATGAATTTTTGAAAAAAAAATTTAGTTTTTATTGGCGAAAAAAGCATAAGAAGGGACCCTCACAAATTTTGAAATGACATTCCCAGACTTCAAATTGCCACAACTTTGTCAAATCTAAACCGATTGTCAATATCGAGGCCATTTTGTTCATAATTTGGCATCAAGTTTAATTCTACATCTCAAGTTTATGAATTTTTAAGAATAAAAATGTAGTTTTTTTGTTGAAAAAAGCATCAGGGGGGACCCTTAACAATTTTGAAATGACATTCCCAGACTTTAAATTGCCACAACTTTGTCAAATCTAAACCGATTGTCAATATCGAGGCCATTTTGATCATAATTTGGCATCTTGTTTAATTCGACATTTCAAGTTTATGAATTTGATATTGAAAATCGGTGTAGATTTGACAAAGTTGTGGCCATTTGATGTCTGGGAATTTCATTTCAAAATTGGTAAGGGTCCCCCTTTATGCATTTTTCGCCAAAAATGACTAAATTTTTTTTTCAAAAATTCATAAACTTTTGATGTAGAAGTAAACTAGATGCCAAATTATGATCAAAAAGGCTTCGATTTTGACAATTGGTTTAGATTTAACAAAGTTGTGACAATTTGAAGTCTGGGAATGTCATTTAAAAACTGTTTAGGGTCCCCCCTTAGGCTTTTATCAAAAAAACGATTAAATTTTTTTTTCAAAAATTTATTAACTTGAGAATTAAACTAGATGCCAAATTATGATCAAAACAGCTTCGATATTAACAATTGGCTTAGATTTAACAAAGTTGTGGCAATCTGAAATCTGGGAATGTCATTTCAAAATTGTTGTGAATCCGCCCTTATGCTTTTATCGCCGAAAATAACTGAATTTTTTTTCTCATTTTAAAAACTTATAAACTTTTGATGTAGGATTAAACTAGATGTAAAATTATGATCAAAATGGCCTCGATATTGACAATCGGTTTAGATTTGACAAAGTTGTGGCAATTTGAAGTCTGGGAATGTCATTTTAAAATTGGTAAAGGTCCCCCCTTATGCTTTTTTTGACAAAAAAGACTAAAATTTTTTTTTCAAAAACTCAAAAACCTGAGAATTAAACTAGATGCCAAATTATGATCAAAATAGCCTCGACATTGAAAATCGGTGTAGATTTGATAAAGTTGTGGCAATTTGAATTCTAGGAATGGTTATGCTTTTTTCGCAAAAAAGAGATAACATTTTTTTTTTTAATAAATACATAAACTTGAGATGTAGAATTAAACAAAATGCCAAATTATGATCAAAAAGACCTCGATATTGGCAATCGGTTTAGATTTGACAAAGTTGAGGCAATTTGAAGTCTGGGAATGTCATTTCAAAATTGGTTAGGGTCCCCCCTTCTGCTTTTTTTGCCAATAAATATTAAATTTTTTCTTCAAAAATTCATAAACTTGAGATGTAGAATTAAACTACATGCCAAATTATGATCAAAAAGGCTTCGATATTGACAATCGGTCTAGATTTGACAAAGTTGTAGCAATTTGAAGTCTGGGAATGTCATTTCAAAATTGTTGAGGGTCCCCCCTTATGCTTTTTTCGACAAAAAAGAGAACATATTTTTTTCAAATATTTATAATCTTGAGAACTAAACTAGATGCCAAATTATGATCAAAATGGCCTCGATATTGAAAATCGGTGCAGATTTGACAAAGTTGTGGTCATTTGATGTCTGGGAATTTCATCTCAAAATTGTTAAGGGTCCTACCTTATTTTTTTTTTTGCAAAAAAATACTACATTTTTATTCTTCAAAAATTCATAAACTTGAGATGAACAATTAAACTAGATGCCAAGTTATGATCAAAATGGAATCAATATTGACAATTGGCTAAGATTTGACAAAGTTGTGGCAATTTGAAGTCTGGGAATGTCATCTCAAAATTGTTAAGGGTCCCCGCTGATGCTTTTTTCACCAAAAAATACTACATTTTTATTCTTCAAAAATTCAGTAACTTGAAATGTAGAATTAAACTAGATGCCAAATTATGATCAAAATGGCCTCGATATTGACAATCGGTTTAGATTTGACAAAGTTGTGGCAATTTGAAGTCTGGGAATGTCATTTCAAAATTGTTAAGGGTCCCCGCTGATGCTTTTTTCACCAAAAAATACTACATTTTTATTCTTCAAAAATTCATTAACTTGAGATGTAGAATTAAACTAGATGCCAAATTATGATCAAAAAGGCTTCAATATTGACAATCGGTTTAGATTTGACAAAGTTTTGGCAATTTGAAGTCTGGGAATGTCATTTCAAAATTGTTAAGGGTCCCCACTTATGCTTTTTTTGCCAATAAATAACAAATTTGTTTTTTTCAAAAGTTCATAAACTTGAGATGTACAATTAAACTAGATGCCAAATTATGATCAAAATGGCCTCGATACTGACAATCGGTTTAGATTTGACAAAGTTGGGGCAATTTGAAATCTAGGAATGTCATTTCAAAATTTAAAAGGGTCCCCCCTTATGCTTTTTTCGACAAAACAGATTAAATTTTTTTTTCAAAAATTCATAAACTTAAGATGTATAATTAAACTAGATGCCAAATTATGATCAAAATGGCCTCGATATTGACAATCGGTTTAGATTTGACAAAGTTGTGGCAATTTGAAGTCTGGAAATGTCATTTCAATATTTGTCAGGGTCCCCCTTACGCTTTTTTTGCCTAAAAATACTACGTTTTTTTTTTCTCAAAAATTCATAAACTTGAAATGTCGAATGAAACAAGATGCCAAATTATTATCAAAATGGCCTCGATATTGACAATCGGCTTAGATTTGACAAAGTTGTGGCAATTTGAAGTCTGGGAATGTCATTTCAATATATGTAAGGGTCCCCCCTTACGCTTTTTTTTGCCAAAAAATACTACGTTTTTTTTTTTCTCAAAAATTTATAAACTTGAAATGTCGAATTAAACAAGATGCCAAATTATGATCAAAATGGCCTCGATATTGACAATCGGTTTAGATTTGACAAAGTTGTGGCAATTTGAAGTCTGGGAATGTCATTTCAAAATTGTTAAGGGTCCCCCCTGATGCTTTTTTCAACAAAAAAACTACATTTTTATTCTTAAAAATTCATAAACTTGAGATGTAGAATTAAACTTGATGCCAAATTATGAACAAAATGGCCTCGATATTGACAATCGGTTTAGATTTGACAAAGTTGTGGCAATTTGAAGTCTGGGAATGTCATTTCAAAATTTGTGAGGGTCCCTTCTTATGCTTTTTTCGCCAATAAAAACTAAATTTTTTTTTCAAAAATTCATAAACTTGAGATGTTGAATTAAACAAGATGCCAAATTATGTCCAAAAAGGCTTCGATATTGACAATCGGTCTAGATTTGACAATATTGTGGCAATTTGAAGTCTGAGAATGTCATTTCGAAATTGGTAAGTGTCCCACCTTATTTTTTTTTTTGCAAATAAAAACTTTATTTTTTTTCTTCAAAAATTCATAATCTTGAGATGTAGGATAAAGCTTATGCCAAATTATGATCAAAATGGCCTCGATATTTACAATTGGTTAAGATTTGACAAAGTTGTGGCATTTTGAAGTCTGGGAATGTCATTCGAAAATTGGTTAGGGTCCCCACTTATGCTTTTTTCGCCAATATATACTAAATTTTTTTCTTCAAAAATTCATAAACTTGAGATGTAGGATAAAGCTTATGCCAAATTATGATCAAAATGGCCTCGGTTAAGATTTGACAATATTGTAACAATTTGAAGTCTGAGAATGTCATTTCGAAATTGGTAAGTGTCCCACCTTATTTTTTTTTTTGCAAATAAAAACTTTATTTTTTTTGTTCAAAAATTCATAATCTTGAGATGTAGAATAAAGCTTATGCCAAATTATGATCAAAAAGGCTTCGATATTGACAATCGGCTTAGATTTGACAAAGTTGTGGCAATTTGAAGTCTGGGAATAACATTTCAAAATTGGTAAGGGTCCCCACTTATGCTTTTTTCGCCAATAAATACAACATTTTTTTTTTTTCAAAAATTCATAAACTTGAGATGTACAATTAAACTAGATTCCAAATTATGATCAAAATGGCCTTAAAAGGCTTCGATATTGACAATCAGTTTAGATTTGACAAAGTTGTGGCAATTTGAAGTCTGGGAATGTCATTTCAAAATTAGTGAGGGTCCGCATTATGCTTTTTTCGCCAATAAATACTAAATTTTTTTTCGAAAAATTCATAAACTTGAGATGTTGAATTAAACAAGATGCCAAATTATGTTTAAAAAGGCTTCGATATTGACAATCGGTTTAGATTTGACAAAGTTGTGGCAATTTGAAGTCTGGGAATGCCATTTCAAATTTTAATTTTTTTTTTTGCAAAAAAATTCTACATTTTTTTTCTTCAAAAATTCATAAACTTGAGATGTTGAATTAAACAAGATGCCAAATTATGATCAAAATGGCCTCGATATTGACAATTGGTTAAGATTTGACAAAGTTGTGGCATTTTGAAGTCTGTGAATAACATGTCAAAATTGGTAAGGGTCCCCACTTATGCTTTTTTCGCCAATAAATACTACTTTTTTTTTTTCAAAAACTCATAAACTTGAGATGTACAATTAAACTAGATGCCAAATTATGATCAAAATGGCCTCGATATTGACAATCGGTTTAGATTTGACAAAGTTTTGGCACTTTGAATTCTGGGAATGTCATTTCAAAATTGATAAGGGTCCCCCCTGATGCTTTTTTCGCCAAAAAATACAACATTTTTATTCTTTAAAAATTCATAAACTTCAGATGTAGAATTAAACTAGATGCCAAATTATGATCAAAAAGGCTTCGATATTTACAATCGGTTTAGATTTGACAAAGTTGTGGCAATTTGAAGTCTGGGAATGTGATTTCAAAATTGTTAAGGGTCCCCACTAATGCTTTTTTCGCCAATAAATACTTAATTTTTTTTCTTTCAAAAATTCATAAACTTGAGATGTGCAATTAAACTAGAAGCCAAATTATGATCAAAATGGCCTCGATATTGACAATCGGTTTAGATTTGACAAAGTTGTGGCAATTTGAAGTCTGGGAATGTCATCTCAAAATTGTTAAGGGTCCCCGCTGATGCTTTTTTCACCAAAAAATACTACATTTTTATTCTTCAAAAATTCATAAACTTGAGATGTACAATTAAACTAGATGCCAAATTATGATCAAAATGGCCTCGATATTGACAATCGGTTTAGATTTGACAAAGTTGTGGCAATTTGAAGTCTGGGAATGTCATTTCAAAATTGTTAAGGGTCCCCGCTGATGCTTTTTTCACCAAAAAATACTACATTTTTATTCTTCAAAAATTCATAAACTTGAGATGTAGAATTAAACTAGATGCCAAATTATGATCAAAAAGGCTTCAATATTGACAATCGGTTTAGATTTGACAAAGTTGTGGCAATTTGAAGTCTGGGAATGTCATTTCAAAATTGTTAAGGGTCCCCACTTATGCTTTTTTCGCCAAAAAATACAACATTTTTAGTCTTTAAAAATTCATAAACTTCAGATGTAGAATTAAACTAGATGCCAAATTATGATCAAAAAGGCTTCGATATTTACAATCGGTTTAGATTTGACAAAGTTGTGGCATTTTGAAGTCTGTGAATAACATGTCAAAATTGGTAAGGGTCCCCACTTATGCTTTTTTCGCCAATAAATACTACATTTTTTTTTTCAAAAACTCATAAACTTGAGATGTACAATTAAACTAGATGCCAAATTATGATCAAAATGGCCGCGATATTGACAATCGGTTTAGATTTGACAAAGTTGTGGCAATTTGAAGTCTGGGAATGTCATCTCAAAATTGTTAAGGGTCCCCGCTGATGCTTTTTTCACCAAAAAATACTACATTTTTATTCTTCAAAAATTCAGTAACTTGAAATGTAGAATTAAACTAGATGCCAAATTATTATCAAAATGGCCTCGATATTGACAATCGGTTTAGATTTGACAAAGTTGTGGCAATTTGAAGTCTGGGAATGTCATTTCAAAATTGTTAAGGGTCCCCGCTGATGCTTTTTTCACCAAAAAATACTACATTTTTATTCTTCAAAAATTCATAAACTTGAGATGTAGAATTAAACTAGATGCCAAATTATGATCAAAAAGGCTTCAATATTGACAATCGGTTTAGATTTGACAAAGTTGTGGCAATTTGAAGTCTGGGAATGTCATTTCAAAATTGTTAAGGGTCCCCACTTATGCTTTTTTTGCCAATAAATAACAAATTTGTTTTTTTCAAAAGTTCATAAACTTGAGATGTACAATTAAACTAGATGCCAAATTATGATCAAAATGGCCTCGATATTGACAATCGGTTTAGATTTGACAAAGTTGGGGCAATTTGAAATCTGGGAATGTCATTTCAAAATTTAAAAGGGTCCCCCCTTATGCTTTTTTCGACAAAACAGATTAAATTTTTTTTTCAAAAATTCATAAACTTAAGATGTACAATTAAACTAGATGCCAAATTATGATCAAAATGGCCTCGATATTGACAATCGGTTTAGATTTGACAAAGTTGTGGCAATTTGAAGTCTGGGAATGTCATTTCAATATATGTAAGGGTCCCCCCTTACGCTTTTTTTTGCCAAAAAATACTACGTTTTTTTTTTTCTCAAAAATTCATAAACTTGAAATGTCGAATTAAACAAGATGCCAAATTATGATCAAAATGGCCTCGATATTGACAATCGGTTTAGATTTGACAAAGTTGTGGCAATTTGAAGTCTGGGAATGTCATTTCAAAATTGTTAAGGGTCCCCCCTGATGCTTTTTTCAACAAAAAAAACTACATTTTTATTCTTAAAAATTCATAAACTTGAGATGTAGAATTAAACTTGATGCCAAATTATGAACAAAATGGCCTCGATATTGACAATCGGTTTAGATTTGACAAAGTTGTGGCAATTTGAAGTCTGGGAATGTCATTTCAAAATTTGTGAGGGTCCCTTCTTATGCTTTTTTCGCCAATAAAAACTAAATTTTTTTTCAAAAATTCATAAACTTGAGATGTTGAATTAAACAAGATGCCAAATTATGTCCAAAAAGGCTTCGATATTGACAATCGGTCTAGATTTGACAATATTGTGGCAATTTGAAGTCTGAGAATGTCATTTCGAAATTGGTAAGTGTCCCACCTTATTTTTTTTTTTGCAAATAAAAACTTTATTTTTTTTGTTCAAAAATTCATAATCTTGAGATGTAGGATAAAGCTTATGCCAAATTATGATCAAAATGGCCTCGATATTTACAATTGGTTAAGATTTGACAAAGTTGTGGCATTTTGAAGTCTGGGAATGTCATTCGAAAATTGGTTAGGGTCCCCACTTATGCTTTTTTCGCCAATATATACTAAACTTTTTTCTTCAAAAATTCATAAACTTGAGATGTAGGATAAAGCTTATGCCAAATTATGATCAAAATGGCCTCGGTTAAGATTTGACAATATTGTGGCAATTTGAAGTCTGAGAATGTCATTTCGAAATTGGTAAGTGTCCCACCTTATTTTTTTTTTGCAAATAAAAACTTTATTTTTTTCTTCAAAAATTCATAATCTTGAGATGTAGAATAAAGCTTATGCCAAATTATGATCAAAAAGGCTTCGATATTGACAATCGGCTTAGATTTGACAAAGTTGTGGCAATTTGAAGTCTGGGAATAACATTTCAAAATTGGTAAGGGTCCCCACTTATGCTTTTTTCGCCAATAAATACTACATTTTTTTTTTTTCAAAAATTCATAAACTTGAGATGTACAATTAAACTAGATTCCAAATTATGATCAAAATGGCCTTAAAAGGCTTCGATATTGACAATCAGTTTAGATTTGACAAAGTTGTGGCAATTTGAAGTCTGGGAATGTCATTTCAAAATTAGTGAGGGTCCGCATTATGCTTTTTTCGCCAATAAATACTAAATTTTTTTTCGAAAAATTCATAAACTTGAGATGTTGAATTAAACAAGATGCCAAATTATGTTTAAAAAGGCTTCGATATTGACAATCGGTTTAGATTTGACAAAGTTGTGGCAATTTGAAGTCTGGGAATGCCATTTCAAATTTTAATTTTTTTTTTTGCAAAAAAATTCTACATTTTTTTTCTTCAAAAATTCATAAACTTGAGATGTAGGATAAAGCTTATGCCAAATTATGATCAAAATGGCCTCGATATTGACAATTGGTTAAGATTTGACAAAGTTGTGGCATTTTGAAGTCTGTGAATAACATGTCAAAATTGGTAAGGGTCCCCACTTATGCTTTTTTCGCCAATAAATACTACATTTTTTTTTTCAAAAACTCATAAACTTGAGATGTACAATTAAACTAGATGCCAAATTATGATCAAAATGGCCTCGATATTGACAATCGGTTTAGATTTGACAAAGTTTTGGCACTTTGAATTCTGGGAATGTCATTTCAAAATTGATAAGGGTCCCCCCTGATGCTTTTTTCGCCAAAAAATACAACATTTTTATTCTTTAAAAATTCATAAACTTCAGATGTAGAATTAAACTAGATGCCAAATTATGATCAAAAAGGCTTCGATATTTACAATCGGTTTAGATTTGACAAAGTTGTGGCAATTTGAAATCTGGGAATGTTATTTCAAAATTGTTAAGGGTCCCCACTAATGCTTTTTTCGCCAATAAATACTTTATGAATTTTTGAAAGAAAAATTTATGAACTTGAGATGTGCAATTAAACTAGAAGCCAAATTATGAACAAAATGGCCTCGATATTGACAATCGGTTTAGATTTGACAAAGTTGTGGCAATTTGAATTCTGGGAACGTCATTTCAAAATTGGTGAAGGTGCCGACTTATGCTTTTTTCGCCAATAAATACTACATTTTTTTTTTCAAAAATTCATAAACTTGAGATGTTAAATTAAACAAGATGCCAAATTATGATCAAAAAGGCTTCGATATTGACAATCGGATTAGATTTGACAAAGTTGTGGCAATTTGAAGTCTGGGAATGTCATTTCAAAATTCGTAAGGGTCCCACCTCATTTGTTTTTTTGCAAAAAAAACTTCATTTTTTTCTTCAAATTTTCATAAACTTGAGACGTTGAATTAAACAAGATGCCAAATTATGATCAAAATGGCCTCGATATTGACAATCGGCTTAGATTTGACAAAGTTGTGGCAATTTGAAGTCTGGGAATGTCATTTCAATATTTGTAAGGGTCCCCCCTTACGCTTTTTTTGCCAAAAAATACTAACTTTTTTTTTTTCTCAAAAATTTATAAACTTGAAATGTCGAATTAAACTAAATGCCAAATTATGATCAAAAAGGCTCCGATATTGATAATCGGATTAGATTTGACAAAGTTGTGGCAATTTTAAGTCTGGGAATGTCATTTCAAAATTGTTAAGGGTCCCCACTTATGCTTTTTTCACCAATAAATATTAAATTTTTTTTTTCAAAAATTCATAAACTTGAGATGTACAATTAAACTAGATGCCAAATTATGATCAAAATGGCCTCGATATTGACAATCGGTTTAGATTTGACAAAGTTTTGGCAATTTGAAGTCTGGGAATGTCATTTCAAAATTGGTGAGGGTCCCCCCTTATGCTTTTTTCGCCAATAAATACTTAATAATTTTTTTTTTAAAAATTCATAAACTTGAGATGTACAATTAAACTAGATGCCAAATTATGATCAAAATGGCCTCGATATTGACAATCGGCTTAGATTTGACAAAGTTGTGGCAATTTGAAGTCTGGGAATGTCATTTCAAAATTGGTCAGGGTCCCCCCTTATGCTTTTTTCGCCAATAAATACAATTTTTTTTTTCAAAAATTCATAAACTTGAAATGTAGAATTAAACTAGATGCCAAATTATGATCAAAATGGCCTCGAAATTGACAATCAATTTATATTTGATAAAATTGTGTCAATTTGAAGTCTGGGAGTGTAATTTTAAAATTGGGTAAGGTCACCCCTTATGCTTTTTTCGCCAAAAAAAGGCTAAGTCTATTTGTCTCCAAAAATTCATAAGCTTGAGATGTAGAATTAAACATATGCCAAATTATGATCAAAATGGCCTCGATATAGATTTGACAAAGTTGTGGACATTTGATGTCTGGGAATTTCATTTTAAAATTGGTAAGGGTCCCCTATATGCATTTTTCGCCATTAAAGACTTCATTTTTTTTTCAAAAATTCATAAACTTGAGATGTTGAATTAAATAGATGCCAAATTATGATCAAAAAGGCTTCGATATTGACAATCGGTTTAGATTTGACAAAGTTGTGGCAATTTGAAGTCTGGGAATGTCATTTCAAAATTGGTAAGGGTCCCACCTTATTTTTTTTGCAAAAAAATACTAAATTTTTTTTTGTTAAAAATTCATAAACTTGAGATGTATGCCAAAGTAGGATCAAAATGGCCTCGATATTGACAATTGGTTAAGATTTGACAAAGTTGTGGCATTTTGAAGTCTGGGAATGTCGTTTCAAAATTGGTAAAAGTCCCTAATTATCCTTTTTTCGCCAATAAATACAAAATTTTTTTTTCTTTAAAAATTCATAAAATTGAGATGTATACTTAAACTAGATGCCAAATTATGATCAAAATGTCCGCGATATTGACAATCGGCTTAGATTTGACAAAGTTGTGGCAATTTGAAGTCTGGGAATGTCATTTCAAAATTTGTAAGGGTCCTACTTTTTTTTTTTTTTGCCAAAAAATACTGCATTTTTTTTCTTCAAAATTTCATAAACTTGAGATGTAGGATAAAGCTTATGCCAAATTATGATCAAAATGGCCTCGATATTGATAATTGGTTAAGATTTGACAAAGCTGTTTCATTTTGAAGTCTGGGAATGTCATTTCAAAATGGGAAAGGGTCCATACTTATGCTTTTTTCGCCAATAAATACTGAATTTTTTTTTTTCAAAAATTCATAAACTTGTGATGTACAATTAAACTAGATGCCAAATTATGATCAAAATGGCTTCGATATTGACAATCGGTTTAGATTTGAAAAAGTTGTGGCAATTTGAAGTCTGGGAATGTCATTTCAAAATTGTTAAGGGTCCCCACTTATGCTTTTTTCGCCAATAAATACTAAATAATTTTTTTTCTAAAATTCATAAACTTGAGATGTACAATCAAACTAGATGCCAAATTATGATCAAAATGGCATCGATATTGACAATCGGTTTATATTTGACAAAGTTGTGGCAATTTGAAGTCTGGGAATGTAATTTTAAAATTGGTTTAGGTCACCCCTTATGCTTTTTTCGCCAAAAAAAAGGCTTAAGCTTTTTTTCTCCAAAAATTCATTAGCTTGAGATGTAGAATTAAACAATATGCCAAATAATGATCAAAATGGCCTCGATATTGAAAATCGGTGTAGATTTGACAAAGTTGTGGACATTTGATGTCTGGGAATTTCATTTTAAAATTAGTAAGGGTCCCCCTATATGCATTTTTCGCCATTAAAGACTTCATTTTTTTTTCAAAAATTCATAAACTTGAGATGTTGAATTAAACTAGATGCCAAATTATGATCAAAAAGGCTTCGATATTGACAATCGGTTTAGATTTGACAAAGTTGTGGCAATTTGAAGTCTGGGAATGTCATTTCAAAATAGGTGAGGGTCCCCACTTATGCTTTTTTCGCCAATAAATACTAAATTTTTTTTTTCAAAAATTCATAAACTTGAGATGTTGAATTAAACTAGATGCCAAATTATGATCAAAAAGGCTTCGATATTGACAATCGGTTTAGATTTGACAAAGTTGTGGCAATTTGAAGTCTGGGAATGTCATTTCAAAATTGGTAAGGGTCCCAACTTATTTTTTTTTTTGCCAAAAAAAAAAACATTTTTTTTCTTCAAAATTTCATAAACTTGAGATGTAGGATAAAGCTTATGCCAAATTATGATCAAAATGGAATCGATATTGACAATTGGTTAAGATTTGACAAAGTTTTGGCAATTTGAAGTCTGGGAATGTCATTTCAATATTTGTTAGAATCCCCCCTTACGCTTTTTTTTGCCAAAAAAAATATAAATTTTTGTTTTACTCAAAAATTCATAAACTTGAAATGTCGAATTAAACTAGATGCCAAATTATGATCAAAATGGCCTCGATATTGACAATCGGTTTATATTTGACAAAATTGTGACAATTTGAAGTCTGGGAATGTCATTTCAAAATTGGTCAGGGTCCCCCCTTATGCTTTTTTCGCCAATAAATACAACATTTTTTTTTCAAAAATTCATAAACTTGAAATATAGAATTAAACTAGATGCAAAATTATGATCAAAATGGCCTCGAAATTGACATTCGGTTTATATTTGACAAAGTTGTGGCAATTTGAAGTCTGGGAATGTCATTTCAAAATTTGTAAGGGTCCCAACTTATTTTTTTTTTGCCAAAAAAAAAACATTTTTTTCTTCAAAATTTCATAAACTTGAGATGTAGGATAAAGCTTATGCCAAATTATGATCAAAATGGCCTCGATATTGACAATTGGTTAAGATTTTACAAAGTTTTGGCAATTTGAAGTCTGGGAATGTCATTTCAATATTTGTTAGAATCCCCCCTTACGCTTTTTTTGCCAAAAAAAATATAAATTTTTGTTTTTCTCAAAAATTCATAAACTTGAAATGTCGAATTAAACTAGATGCCAAATTATGATCAAAATGGCCTCGATATTGACAATCGGTTTATATTTGACAAAATTGTGACAATTTGAAGTCTGGGAATGTCATTTCAAAATTGGTCAGGGTCCCCCCTTATGCTTTTTTCGCCAATAAATACAACATTTTTTTTCAAAAATTCATAAACTTGAAATATAGAATTAAACTAGATGCAAAATTATGATCAAAATGGCCTCGAAATTGACATTCGGTTTGTATTTGACAAAGTTGTGGCAATTCGAAGTCTGGGAATGTAATTTTAAAATTGGTTAAGGTCACCCCTTATGCTTTTTTCGCCAAAAAAAAGGCTTAAGCTTTTTTTCTCCAAAAATTCATAAGCTTGAGATGTAGAATTAAACAATATGCCAAATTATGATCAAAATGGCCTCGATATTGAAAATCGGTGTAGATTTGACAAAGTTGTGGACATTTGATGTCTGGGAATTTCATTTTAAAATTGGTAAGGTTTTCGCCAAAAAAGACTTAATTTTTTTTTTTAAAATTCATAAACTTGAGATGTTGAATTAAACTAGATGCCAAATTATGATCAAAAAGGCTTCGATATTGACAATCGGTTTAGATTTGACAAAGTTATGGCAATTTGAAGTCTGGGAATGTCATTTCAAAATTGGTAAGGGTCCCACCTTATTTTTTTTTTGAAAAAAAATATTACATTTTTTTTCTTAAAAAATTCTTAAACTTGAGATGTAGGATAAAGCTTATGCCAAACTAGGATCAAAATGGCCTCGATATTGACAATCGGCTTAGATTTGACAAAGTTGTGGCAATTTGAAGTCTGGGAATGTCATTTCAAAATTGGTGAGGGTCCCCCCTTATGCTTTGTCCGAAAAAAAATACTACATTTTTATACCCTGATCCCATTAAAAATGGGAAAAAGGGGTATTATGGTTTTGTGCAAAAGTATGTAACAGGCATAAGGAAACATCTCCGACCCCATAAAGTATATATAAGTTAACACAATCACCCGGCAACAAAGAAGTTGCCAAACCGAAGAAGTGTAATAGCATGGGAAATGCAGTATCAGCTTAGCGCTCTGCAACGACATCGGAAACCCAACGCGACAGTCAACAACAACGTTGCGGTCAATACCCCGCGACGTCAGCGTCCGCTAAGCGACACCAGGCACGAGGCGCGGAGTCAGCAAGTTTAGAGTGCAGGGCTAGCTTAGTTTTTTTAGTTTTTTAGTTTTTTGTGCTATCAGAGACTATAGGTGCTGGATTAGACCTAGCAACTACAGAGGGGAGTGCAACCGGAGTCCGATTTTTCTTTTTTGCAGTGTATTCTTTTATGATTAAGTGTTCAGGCCAAAATTCTTTACAACAAATTTTGTTGAAATGATCGGCAGGAACACTTATTTTAAATGAGGAAATTTCACGAAGATACGTAAATTTAAATTTTTCCACCGTAATATTGGCTTCAGATTTAGCCTGAATAAACGCCTTGACATCATCAGATGTAGTATCAGGGGCAAGCCTGGAAACAAAAATTTGTTTTTTTGGTGGGACACCTACAAGGGTATTACCATCAACCGCAGCTGTAACTCCAGGAGGAGCTATAGCCTTAATTGAAAGAGCATTTGATTTGGCAGACATATCAGCAAGAGTATGCTGACTTGCAACAACACTGCCTGCATTCGCCAAAACAGAAATTTCTACTGGGTCAGCAGTAACAACATCCATGGGTAAGACGTTGATTTCCTCACTACTGACTACTATCTGAGGACGTGGGGATGTAAAATCCATCAGTGATGGAGCAGATGAAGCGACTGGGACCGTTGGGACCGAAAGCTCATTAGGGCCAATTGACAGCCTATGATTGGCCTTTTTGCGCTTAGGAGACTCGTTCAAAAGTTTCATACCTTTGAACTCGTCATCCAACGCCGAGAAACCTTCGAACAGTTTTTTGAACCGACCGAAAATATCTCCAAAGCCTTTCTTGGTCTGCCTCATGAAACCCATCATATCCCTTTCGACATCCCTACAGGTCTCACAAGTCCACTTTAAGCCTGACTTGGACTCGATGAGGTCTATAATACGGCCGTTGAGGCCAGCGCATTTTTCGTGCGCAACATTATCGCACAGCCAGCAACAAACGAAACCCATTTTCACATTTGCACGCACCTGGCAATTTTTTGAGTAACAGACATACATTGTATTTTGTTTAAAAAAAAGAATAGTTAATTCCAACAAAAAATATTAATAAAAAAAGAACACTGCAAAATAGTACACAAAATACACTACAAAGCAAACAAATATAATATATATATATATAACAATAAATATATATATATAAAACAAGCTAGTTTCAAAATTGACAATTTCTATTTATGACAATAACGAAAACGAAAAACAGAACGGCGCGAGCGCGACGACCGAAATTAGCACAAACAGAAACAGAAGAGCGCGGCCACCGCTAACCACAAAATTAAACGAGAGCGCGGGAGAGCGAGAGCAAGCACGAGCGCGAAAATAACCAAAACGGTATAAATACAATAACAAAGTGTTAGCAACAGCAATGCAACTGCACAAGACAAACCAGTATGCTTGGGCTACTGTTTGTTGTTGTATTTAAACACAATTTGTAAATATGTTAATTAGCTAAGAATTATTGTCCAACTATGTGTTTCACACAACCGAATGTAATTCACAAGCCACAAGAAATTTATTAAACGTAAAAACGCAAATTCACGATTGAATAGAACGAAGGGACAGAATTAATCTCGAAGCGCAATAAAAAAACACGTCTGTTTGCTAATGCGAGCGAACGTATGATTAGCTTATAAGTAATTCTGTTCTTGTAGTTTAGTTGATTTTGATTTATTAAACCTCGCGGTTATCGCGAGCTCTCGAAGCGTATAACGAGTCTTTATTTTGTGCTAACAACCCGCAGTTAAACTAAATATAATTTATATTCTTGATCACTATCAATAGCCGAGTCGATTTAGCCCTGTCCGTCTGTCCGTCCGTCTGTCCGTCTGTCCGTCTGTATTAACGCACGTTTCTCAGAGACTACAAAAGCTAGAGACTTCATATATAAGTTCTCGTGGTGCCGGGACGAGACCAGTTTTTAATTTTTTTTCGATATCTCGTCCCGTTCAAAAGTAATCGATCAAAAATCAAAGTTATAAGATGTAGAGACACCAAAATTGGTACACATATTTTCCAATAGCATACAAAGGTAAAATACATTTCACTTTTTGGATACCCCTCCCCAATCTCGCAGATATTAAAAAATACGTAATTTTAAAGGTTCGAAGGTCCGAAGGTCACGGATTTTACATAGTTGCACATTTATATGCCATCTTTGTGTCCTACAAATTTCATTTTGATCAGACAATAAACATAGAAGTTATTAACGATTCAATGTACCATAGTCTAAAGCCAAAGGAAGAAGAAGAATCAAAGCAAATGTATGACGCGCGTAGCAAGCAGCTTTTGTATGTATATGTATGAATGCAGATAAATAACTTCAATGAATGTAAGACCTTGGATCAGGGTATCTCCTAGTCGGGCACTCTCGACTAGAGCACTCTTACTTGTTATTCTTCAAAAATTCATAAACTTGCGATGTAGAATTAAACTAGATGCCAAATTATGATCAAAATGTCCTCTTTATTGACAATCGGCTTAGATTTGACAAAGTTGTGGCAATTTGAAGTCTGGGAATGTCATTTCAAAATTGTTTAGGGTCCTACCTTTTTTTTTTTTGCCAAAAAATACTACATTTTTTTTCTTCAAAATTTCATAAGCTTGAGATGTAGGATAAAGCTTATGCCAAATTATGATCAAAATGGCCTCGATATTGACAATTGGTTAAGATTTGACAAAGTTGTGGCATTTTGAAATCTGGGAATGACATTTCAGAATTGGTGAGGGTCCCGACTTATACTTTTTTCGCCAAAAAATATTACATTTTTATTCTTCAAAAATTCATAAACTTGCGATGTAGAATTAAACTAGATGCCAAATTATGATCAAAAAGGCTTCGATATTGACAATCGGTTTAGATTTGACAAAGTTGTGGCAATTTGAAGTCTGGGAATGTCATTTCAAAATTGGTAAGGGTCCCATCTTATTTTTTTTTTTTGAAAAAAAATACTACATTTTTTTTCTTCAAAAATTCATTAACTTGAGATGTAGGATAAAGCTTATGCCAAATTATGATCAAAATGGCCTCGATATTGACAATTGGTTAAGATTTTACGAAGTTTTGGCAATTTGAAGTCTGGGAATGTCATTTCAAAATTGTAAAGGGTCCCCACTTATGCTTTTTTCGCCAATAAATACTATATTTTTTTTTCAAAAATTCATAAACTTGAGATGTACAATTACTCTAGATGCCAAATTATGATCAAAATGGCCTCGATATTGACAATCGGTTTAGATTTGACAAAATTGTGGCAATTTGAGGTCTGGGAATGTCATTTCAAAATTAGTGAGGGTCCCCCCTTATGCTTTGCCCCTTGCCAATAAATTTTTTTTTTTTAAAATTCATAAACTTGAGATGTAGAATTAAATCAGATGCCAAATTATGATCAAAATGGCCTTGATATTGACAATCGGCTTAGATTTGACAAAGTTATGGCAATTTGAAGTCTGGGAATGTCATTTCAAAATTGGTGAGGGTCCCCCACTTATGCTTTTTTCGCCAATAAATACCAAATTTTTTTTTTCAAAAATTCATAAACTTGTGATGTACAATTAAACTAGATGCCAAATTATGATCAAAATGGCTTCGATATTGACAATCGGTTTAGATTTGAAAAAGTTGTGGCAATTTGAAGTCTGGGAATGTCATTTCAAAATTGTTAAGGGTCCCCACTTATGCTTTTTTCGCCAATAAATACTTAATAATTTTTTTTCTAAAATTCATAAACTTGAGATGTACAATCAAACTAGATGCCATATTATGATCAAAATGGCCTCGATATTGACAATCGGTTTAGATTTGACAAAATTGTGGCAATTTGAGGTCTGGGAATGTCATTTCAAAATTAAAAAGGGTCCCCCTTATGCTTTTTTAGACAAAACAGACTTAATTTTTTTTTTCAAAAATTCATAAACTTAAGATGTACAATTGGACTAGATGCCAAACTATGATCAAAATGGCCTCGATATTGACAATCGGTTTAGATTTGACAAAGTTTTGGCACTGTGAAGTCTGGGAATGTCATTTCAAAATTGATTAGGGTCCCCCCTGAAGCTTTTTTCGCCAAAAAAAAAACATTTTTATTCTTCAAAAATTTATTAACTTGAGATGTAGAATTAAACTAGATGCCAAATTATGATCCAAAAGGCCTCGATATTGACAATTGGTTAAGATTTTACGAAGTTTTGGCAATTTGAAGTCTGGGAATGTCATTTCAAAATTGTAAAGGGTCCCCACTTATGCTTTTTTCGCCAATAAATAC
Organism: Drosophila maculinotata; assembly: GCA_035045305.1. Classification (NCBI taxonomy): domain Eukaryota; kingdom Metazoa; phylum Arthropoda; class Insecta; order Diptera; family Drosophilidae; genus Drosophila; species Drosophila maculinotata. Next base: position 1,044,030 of record JAWNPD010000236.1, read on the forward strand.
TACATTTTTTTTTCAAAAATTCATAAACTTGAGATGTACAATTAAACTAGATGCCAAATTATGATCAAAATGGCCTCGATATTGACAATCGGTTTAGATTTGACAAAATTGTGGCAATTTGAGGTCTGGGAATGTCATTTCAAAATTAGTGAGGGTCCCCCTTATGCTTTGCCCCTTGCCAATAAATTTTTTTTTTTTTAAAATTCATAAACTTGAGATGTAGAATTAAATCAGATGCCAAATTATGATCAAAATGGCCTTGATATTGACAATCGGCTTAGATTTGACAAAGTTATGGCAATTTGAAGTCTGGGAATGTCATTTCAAAATTGGTGAGGGTCCCCCCTTATGCTTTTTTCGACGAAAAATACTAAATTTTTATTCTTCAAAAATTTATAAACTTGAGATGTAGAATTAAACTAGATGCCAAATTATGATCCAAAAGGCCTCGATATTGACAATTGGTTAAGATTTGACAAAGTTGTGTCATTTTGAAATCTGGAAATGTCATTTCAAAATTGTTAAGGGTCCCCACTTATGCTTTTTTCGCCAATAAATACTAAATAATTTTTTTTTTTTAAATTCATAAACTTGAGATGTACAATCAAACTAGATGCCAAATTATGATCAAAATGGCCTCGATATTGACAATCGGTTTAGATTTGACAAAGTTGTGGCAATTTGAAGTCTGGGAATGTCATTTCAAAATTAAAAAAGGGTCCCCCTTATGCTTTTTTAGACAAAACAGACTTAATTTTTTTTTTCAAAAATTCATAAACTTAAGATGTACAATTGGACTAGATGCCAAACTATGATCAAAATGGCCTCGATGTTGACAATCGGCTTAGATTTAACAAAGTTGTGGCAATTTGAAGTCTGGGAATGTCATTTCAAATTTTATAAGGGTCCCCCCTTATGCTTTTTTAGACAAAACAGACTTAATTTTTTTTTTCAAAAATTCATAAACTTAAGATGTACAATTGGACTAGATGCCAAACTATGATCAAAATGTCCTCGATGTTGACAATCGGCTAAGATTTGACAAAGTTGTGGCAATTTGAAGTCTGGGAATATCATTTCAAAACTTGTAAGGGTCCCCCAATATGCATTTTTCGCCATTAAAGACTTCATTTTTTTTTCAAAAATTCATAAACTTGAGATGTTGAATTAAACTAGATGCCAAATTATGATCAAAAAGGCTTCGATATTGACAATCGGTTTAGATTTGACAAAGTTGTGGCAATTTGAAGTCTGGGAATGTCATTTCAAAATAGGTGAGGGTCCCCACTTATGCTTTTTTCGCCAATAAATACTAAATTTTTTTTTTCAAAAATTCATAAACTTGAGATGTTGAATTAAACTAGATGCCAAATTATGATCAAAAAGGCTTCGATATTGACAATCGGTTTAGATTTGACAAAGTTGTGGCAATTTGAAGTCTGGGAATGTCATTTCAAAATTGGTAAGGGTCCCAACTTATTTTTTTTTTGCCAAAAAAAAAAACATTTTTTTTCTTCATAATTTCATAAACTTGAGATGTAGGATAAAGCTTATGCCAAATTATGATCAAAATGGAATCGATATTGACAATTGGTTAAGATTTGACAAAGTTTTGGCAATTTGAAGTCTGGGAATGTCATTTCAATATTTGTTAGAATCCCCCCTTACGCTTTTTTTTGCCAAAAAAAATATAAATTTTTGTTTTTCTCAAAAATTCATAAACTTGAAATGTCGAATTAAACTAGATGCCAAATTATGATCAAAATGGCCTCGATATTGACAATCGGTTTATATTTGACAAAATTGTGACAATTTGAAGTCTGGGAATGTCATTTCAAAATTGGTCAGGGTCCCCCCTTATGCTTTTTTCGCCAATAAATACAACATTTTTTTTCAAAAATTCATAAACTTGAAATATAGAATTAAACTAGATGCAAAATTATGATCAAAATGGCCTCGAAATTGACATTCGGTTTATATTTGACAAAGTTGTGGCAATTTGAAGTCTGGGAATGTCATTTCAAAATTTGTAAGGGTCCCAACTTATTTTTTTTTTGCCAAAAAAAAAACATTTTTTTTCTTCAAAATTTCATAAACTTGAGATGTAGGATAAAGCTTATGCCAAATTATGATCAAAATGGCCTCGATATTGACAATTGGTTAAGATTTGACAAAGTTTTGGCAATTTGAAGTCTGTGAATGTCATTTCAATATTTGTTAGAATCCCCCCTTACGCTTTTTTTGCCAAAAAAAATATAAATTTTTGTTTTTCTCAAAAATTCATAAACTTGAAATGTCGAATTAAACTAGATGCCAAATTATGATCAAAATGGCCTCGATATTGACAATCGGTTTATATTTGACAAAATTGTGACAATTTGAAGTCTGGGAATGTCATTTCAAAATTGGTCAGGGTCCCCCCTTATGCTTTTTTCGCCAATAAATACAACATTTTTTTTCAAAAATTCATAAACTTGAAATATAGAATTAAACTAGATGCAAAATTATGATCAAAATGGCCTCGAAATTGACATTCGGTTTATATTTGACAAAGTTGTGGCAATTCGAAGTCTGGGAATGTAATTTTAAAATTGGTTAAGGTCACCCCTTATGCTTTTTTCGCCAAAAAAAAGGCTTAAGCTTTTTTTCTCCAAAAATTCATAAGCTTGAGATGTAGAATTAAACAATATGCCAAATTATGATCAAAATGGCCTCGATATTGAAAATCGGTGTAGATTTGACAAAGTTGTGGACATTTGATGTCTGGGAATTTCATTTTAAAATTTGTAAGGGTCCCCCTGTATGCATTTTTCGCCATTAAAGACTAAATTTTTTTTTCAAAAATTCATAAACTTGAGATGTTGAATTACACTAGATGCCAAATTATGATCAAAAAGGCTTCGATATTGACAATCGGTTTAGATTTGACAAAGTTGTGGCAATTTGAAGTCTGGGAATGTCATTTCAAAATTGGTAAGGGTCCCAACTTATTTTTTTTTTTGCCAAAAAAAAAAACATTTTTTTTCTTCAAAATTTCATAAACTTGAGATGTAGGATAAAGCTTATGCCAAATTATGATCAAAATGGCCTCGATATTGACAATTGGTTAAGATTTGACAAAGTTTTGGCAATTTGAAGTCTGGGAATGTCATTTCAATATTTGTTAGAATCTCCCCTTACGCTTTTTTTGCCAAAAAAAATATAAATTTTTGTTTTTCTCAAAAATTTATAAACTTGAAATGTCGAATTAAACTAGATGCCAAATTATGATCAAAATGGCCTCGATATTGACAATCAGTTAAGATTTGACAAAATTGTGACAATTTGAAGTCTGGGAATGTCATTTCGAAATTGGTCAGGGTCCCCCCTTATGCTTTTTTCGCCAATAAATACAACATTTTTTTCAAAAATTCATAAACTTGAAATATAGAATTAAACTAGATGCAAAATTATGATCAAAATGGCCTCGAAATTGACATTCGGTTTATATTTGACAAAGTTGTGGCAATTTGAAGTCTGGGAATGTAATTTTAAAATTGTTTAAGGTCACCCCTTATGCTTTTTTCGCCAAAAAAAAGGCTTAAGCTTTTTTCTCCAAAATATTATAATCTTGAGATGTAGAATTAAACAATATGCCAAATTATGATCAAAATGGCCTCGATATTGAAAATCGGTGTAGATTTGACAGAGTTGTGGACATTTGATGTCTGGGAATTTCATTTTAAAATTGGTAAGGGTCCCCCTATATGCATTTTTCGCCAAAAAAGACTTAATTTTTTTTTTAAAATTCATAAACTTGAGATGTTGAATTAAACTAGATGCCAAATTATGATCAAAAAGGCTTCGATATTGACAATCGGTTTAGATTTGACAAAGTTATGGCAATTTGAAGTCTGGGAATGTCATTTCAAAATTGGTAAGGGTCCCACCTTATTTTTTTTTTGAAAAAAAATATTACATTTTTTTTCTTAAAACATTCTTAAACTTGAGATGTAGGATAAAGCTTATGCCAAACTAGGATCAAAATGGCCTCGATATTGACAATCGGCTTAGATTTGACAAAGTTGTGGCAATTTGAAGTCTGGGAATGTCATTTCAAAATTGGTGAGGGTCCCCCTTATGCTTTGTCCGAAAAAAAATACTACATTTTTATACCCTGATCCCATTAAAAATGGGAAAAAGGGGTATTATGGTTTTGTGCAAAAGTATGTAACAGGCATAAGGAAACATCTCCGACCCCATAAAGTATATATAAGTTAACACAATCACCCGGCAACAAAGAAGTTGCCAAACCGAAGAAGTGTAATAGCATGGGAAATGCAGTATCAGCTTAGCGCTCTGCAACGACATCGGAAACCCAACGCGACAGTCAACAACAACGTTGCGGTCAATACCCCGCGACGTCAGCGTCCGCTAAGCGACACCAGGCACGAGGCGCGGAGTCAGCAAGTTTAGAGTGCAGGGCTAGCTTAGCTTATAAGTAATTCTGTTCTTGTAGTTTAGTTGATTTTGATTTATTAAACCTCGCGGTTATCGCGAGCTCTCGAAAGCGTATAACGAGTCTTTATTTTGTGCTAACAACCCGCAGTTAAACTAAATATAATTTATATTCTTGATCACTATCAATAGCCGAGTCGATTTAGCCCTGTCCGTCTGTCCGTCCGTCTGTCCGTCTGTATTAACGCACGTTTCTCAGAGACTACAAAAGCTAGAGACTTCATATATAAGTTCTCGTGGTGCCGGGACGAGACCAGTTTTTAATTTTTTTTCGATATCTCGTCCCGTTCAAAAGTAATCGATCAAAAATCAAAGTTATAAGATGTAGAGACACCAAAATTGGTACACATATTTTCCAATAGCATACAAAGGTAAAATACATTTCACTTTTTGGATACCCCTCCCCAATCTCGCAGATATAAAAAAATACGTAATTTTAAAGGTTCGAAGGTCCGAAGGTCACGGATTTTACATAGTTGCACATTTATATGCCATCTTTGTGTCCTACAAATTTCATTTTGATCAGACAATAAACATAGAAGTTATTAACGATTCAATGTACCATAGTCTAAAGCCAAAGGAAGAAGAAGAATCAAAGCAAATGTATGACGCGCGTAGCAAGCAGCTTTTGTATGTATATGTATGAATGCAGATAAATAACTTCAATGAATGTAAGACCTTGGATCAGGGTATCTCCTAGTCGGGCACTCTCGACTAGAGCACTCTTACTTGTTATTCTTCAAAAATTCATAAACTTGCGATGTAGAATTAAACTAGATGCCAAATTATGATCAAAATGTCCTCTTTATTGACAATCGGCTTAGATTTGACAAAGTTGTGGCAATTTGAAGTCTGGGAATGTCATTTCAAAATTGTTTAGGGTCCTACCTTTTTTTTTTTTGCCAAAAAATACTACATTTTTTTTCTTCAAAATTTCATAAGCTTGAGATGTAGGATAAAGCTTATGCCAAATTATGATCAAAATGGCCTCGATATTGACAATTGGTTAAGATTTGACAAAGTTGTGGCATTTTGAAATCTGGGAATGACATTTCAAAATTGGTGAGGGTCCCGACTTATACTTTTTTCGCCAAAAAATACTACATTTTTATTCTTCAAAAATTCATAAACTTGCGATGTAGAATTAAACTAGATGCCAAATTATGATCAAAAAGGCTTCGATATTGACAATCGGTTTAGATTTGACAAAGTTGTGGCAATTTGAAGTCTGGGAATGTCATTTCAAAATTAAAAAAGGGTCCCCCTTATGCTTTTTTAGACAAAACAGACTTAATTTTTTTTTTCAAAAATTCATAAACTTAAGATGTACAATTGGACTAGATGCCAAACTATGATCAAAATGGCCTCGATATTGACAATCGGTTTAGATTTGACAAAGTTTTGGCACTGTGAAGTCTGGGAATGTCATTTCAAAATTGATTAGGGTCCCCCCTGAAGCTTTTTTCGCCAAAAAAAAAAACATTTTTATTCTTCAAAAATTTATTAACTTGAGATGTAGAATTAAACTAGATGCCAAATTTTGATCCAAAAGGCCTCGATATTGACAATTGGTTAAGATTTTACGAAGTTTTGGCAATTTGAAGTCTGGGAATGTCATTTCAAAATTGTAAAGGGTCCCCACTTATGCTTTTTTCGCCAATAAATACTATATTTTTTTTTCAAAAATTCATAAACTTGAGATGTACAATTACTCTAGATGCCAAATTATGATCAAAATGGCCTCGATATTGACAATCGGTTTAGATTTGACAAAATTGTGGCAATTTGAGGTCTGGGAATGTCATTTCAAAATTAGTGAGGGTCCCCACTTATGCTTTGCCCCTTGCCAATAAATTTTTTTTTTTTTTAAATTCATAAACTTGAGATGTAGAATTAAATCAGATGCCAAATTATGATCAAAATGGCCTTGATATTGACAATCGGCTTAGATTTGACAAAGTTATGGCAATTTGAAGTCTGGGAATGTCATTTCAAAATTGGTGAGGGTCCCCCACTTATGCTTTTTTCGCCAATAAATACCAAATTTTTTTTTTCAAAAATTAATAAACTTGTGATGTACAATTAAACTAGATGCCAAATTATGATCAAAATGGCTTCGATATTGACAATCGGTTTAGATTTGACAAAATTGTGGCAATTTGAGGTCTGGGAATGTCATTTCAAAATTAGTGAGGGTCCCCCCTTATGCTTTGCCCCTTGCCAATAAATTTTTTTTTTTTTAAAATTCATAAACTTGAGATGTAGAATTAAATCAGATGCCAAATTATGATCAAAATGGCCTCGATATTGACAATCGGTTTAGATTTGACAAAGTTGTGGCAATTTGAAGTCTGGGAATGTCATTTCAAAATTTGTAAGGGTCCCAACTTATTTTTTTTTTTGCCAAAAAAAAAACATTTTTTTTCTTCAAAATTTCATAAACTTGAGATGTAGGATAAAGCTTATGCCAAATTATGATCAAAATGGCCTCGATATTGACAATTGGTTAAGATTTGACAAAGTTTTGGCAATTTGAAGTCTGTGAATGTCATTTCAATATTTGTTAGAATCCCCCCTTACGCTTTTTTTGCCAAAAAAAATATAAATTTTTGTTTTTCTCAAAAATTCATAAACTTGAAATGTCGAATTAAACTAGATGCCAAATTATGATCAAAATGGCCTCGATATTGACAATCGGTTTATATTTGACAAAATTGTGACAATTTGAAGTCTGGGAATGTCATTTCAAAATTGGTCAGGGTCCCCCCTTATGCTTTTTTCGCCAATAAATACAACATTTTTTTTCAAAAATTCATAAACTTGAAATATAGAATTAAACTAGATGCAAAATTATGATCAAAATGGCCTCGAAATTGACATTCGGTTTATATTTGACAAAGTTGTGGCAATTCGAAGTCTGGGAATGTAATTTTAAAATTGGTTAAGGTCACCCCTTATGCTTTTTTCGCCAAAAAAAAGGCTTAAGCTTTTTTCTCCAAAAATTCATAAGCTTGAGATGTAGAATTAAACAATATGCCAAATTATGATCAAAATGGCCTCGATATTGAAAATCGGTGTAGATTTGACAAAGTTGTGGACATTTGATGTCTGGGAATTTCATTTTAAAATTGGTAAGGGTCCCCCTGTATGCATTTTTCGCCATTAAAGACTAAATTTTTTTTTTCAAAAATTCATAAACTTGAGATGTTGAATTACACTAGATGCCAAATTATGATCAAAAAGGCTTCGATATTGACAATCGGTTTAGATTTGACAAAGTTGTGGCAATTTGAAGTCTGGGAATGTCATTTCAAAATTGGTAAGGGTCCCAACTTATTTTTTTTTTTGCCAAAAAAAAAAACATTTTTTTCTTCAAAATTTCATAAACTTGAGATGTAGGATAAAGCTTATGCCAAATTATGATCAAAATGGCCTCGATATTGACAATTGGTTAAGATTTGACAAAGTTTTGGCAATTTGAAGTCTGGGAATGTCATTTCAATATTTGTTAGAATCTCCCCTTACGCTTTTTTTGCCAAAAAAAATATAAATTTTTGTTTTTCTCAAAAATTTATAAACTTGAAATGTCGAATTAAACTAGATGCCAAATTATGATCAAAATGGCCTCGATATTGACAATCGGTTAAGATTTGACAAAATTGTGACTATTTGAAGTCTGGGAATGTCATTTCGAAATTGGTCAGGGTCCCCCCTTATGCTTTTTTCGCCAATAAATACAACATTTTTTTCAAAAATTCATAAACTTGAAATATAGAATTAAACTAGATGCAAAATTATGATCAAAATGGCCTCGAAATTGACATTCGGTTTATATTTGACAAAGTTGTGGCAATTTGAAGTCTGGGAATGTAACTTTAAAATTGTTTAAGGTCACCCCTTATGCTTTTTTCGCCAAAAAAAAGGCTTAAGCTTTTTTTCTCCAAAATATTATAATCTTGAGATGTAGAATTAAACAATATGCCAAATTATGATCAAAATGGCCTCGATATTGAAAATCGGTGTAGATTTGACAGAGTTGTGGACATTTGATGTCTGGGAATTTCATTTTAAAATTGGTAAGGGTCCCCCTATATGCATTTTTCGCCAAAAAAGACTTAATTTTTTTTTTTAAAATTCATAAACTTGAGATGTTGAATTAAACTAGATGCCAAATTATGATCAAAAAGGCTTCGATATTGACAATCGGTTTAGATTTGACAAAGTTATGGCAATTTGAAGTCTGGGAATGTCATTTCAAAATTGGTAAGGGTCCCACCTTATTTTTTTTTGAAAAAAAATATTACATTTTTTTTCTTAAAACATTCTTAAACTTGAGATGTAGGATAAAGCTTATGCCAAACTAGGATCAAAATGGCCTCGATATTGACAATCGGCTTAGATTTGACAAAGTTGTGGCAATTTGAAGTCCGGGAATGTCATTTCAAAATTGGTGAGGGTCCCCCCTTATGCTTTGTCCGAAAAAAAATACTACATTTTTATACCCTGATCCCATTAAAAATGGGAAAAAGGGGTATTATGGTTTTGTGCAAAAGTATGTAACAGGCATAAGGAAACATCTCCGACCCCATAAAGTATATATAAGTTAACACAATCACCCGGCAACAAAGAAGTTGCCAAACCGAAGAAGTGTAATAGCATGGGAAATGCAGTATCAGCTTAGCGCTCTGCAACGACATCGGAAACCCAACGCGACAGTCAACAACAACGTTGCGGTCAATACCCCGCGACGTCAGCGTCCGCTAAGCGACACCAGGCACGAGGCGCGGAGTCAGCAAGTTTAGAGTGCAGGGCTAGCTTAGCTTATAAGTAATTCTGTTCTTGTAGTTTAGTTGATTTTGATTTATTAAACCTCGCGGTTATCGCGAGCTCTCGAAGCGTATAACGAGTCTTTATTTTGTGCTAACAACCCGCAGTTAAACTAAATATAATTTATATTCTTGATCACTATCAATAGCCGAGTCGATTTAGCCCTGTCCGTCTGTCCGTCCGTCTGTCCGTCTGTCCGTCTGTATTAACGCACGTTTCTCAGAGACTACAAAAGCTAGAGACTTCATATATAAGTTCTCGTGGTGCCGGGACGAGACCAGTTTTTAATTTTTTTTCGATATCTCGTCCCGTTCAAAAGTAATCGATCAAAAATCAAAGTTATAAGATGTAGAGACACCAAAATTGGTACACATATTTTCCAATAGCATACAAAGGTAAAATACATTTCACTTTTTGGATACCCCTCCCCAATCTCGCAGATATTAAAAAATACGTAATTTTAAAGGTTCGAAGGTCCGAAGGTCACGGATTTTACATAGTTGCACATTTATATGCCATCTTTGTGTCCTACAAATTTCATTTTGATCAGACAATAAACATAGAAGTTATTAACGATTCAATGTACCATAGTCTAAAGCCAAAGGAAGAAGAAGAATCAAAGCAAATGTATGACGCGCGTAGCAAGCAGCTTTTGTATGTATATGTATGAATGCAGATAAATAACTTCAATGAATGTAAGACCTTGGATCAGGGTATCTCCTAGTCGGGCACTCTCGACTAGAGCACTCTTACTTGTTATTCTTCAAAAATTCATAAACTTGCGATGTAGAATTAAACTAGATGCCAAATTATGATCAAAATGTCCTCTTTATTGACAATCGGCTTAGATTTGACAAAGTTGTGGCAATTTGAAGTCTGGGAATGTCATTTCAAAATTGTTTAGGGTCCTACCTTTTTTTTTTTGCCAAAAAATACTACATTTTTTTCTTCAAAATTTCATAAGCTTGAGATGTAGGATAAAGCTTATGCCAAATTATGATCAAAATGGCCTCGATATTGACAATTGGTTAAGATTTGACAAAGTTGTGGCATTTTGAAATCTGGGAATGACATTTCAAAATTGGTGAGGGTCCCGACTTATACTTTTTTCGCCAAAAAATACTACATTTTTATTCTTCAAAAATTCATAAACTTGCGATGTAGAATTAAACTAGATGCCAAATTATGATCAAAAAGGCTTCGATATTGACAATCGGTTTAGATTTGACAAAGTTGTGGCAATTTGAAGTCTGGGAATGTCATTTCAAAATTAAAAAAGGGTCCCCCTTATGCTTTTTTAGACAAAACAGACTTAATTTTTTTTTTCAAAAATTCATAAACTTAAGATGTACAATTGGACTAGATGCCAAACTATGATCAAAATGGCCTCGATATTGACAATCGGTTTAGATTTGACAAAGTTTTGGCACTGTGAAGTCTGGGAATGTCATTTCAAAATTGATTAGGGTCCCCCCTGAAGCTTTTTTCGCCAAAAAAAAAAAAACATTTTTATTCTTCAAAAATTTATTAACTTGAGATGTAGAATTAAACTAGATGCCAAATTTTGATCCAAAAGGCCTCGATATTGACAATTGGTTAAGATTTTACGAAGTTTTGGCAATTTGAAGTCTGGGAATGTCATTTCAAAATTGTAAAGGGTCCCCACTTATGCTTTTTTCGCCAATAAATACTATATTTTTTTTTCAAAAATTCATAAACTTGAGATGTACAATTACTCTAGATGCCAAATTATGATCAAAATGGCCTCGATATTGACAATCGGTTTAGATTTGACAAAATTGTGGCAATTTGAGGTCTGGGAATGTCATTTCAAAATTAGTGAGGGTCCCCCCTTATGCTTTGCCCCTTGCCAATAAATTTTTTTTTTTTTTAAATTCATAAACTTGAGATGTAGAATTAAATCAGATGCCAAATTATGATCAAAATGGCCTCGATATTGACAATCGGTTTAGATTTGACAAAATTGTGGCAATTTGAGGTCTGGGAATGTCATTTCAAAATTAAAAAGGGTCCCCCTTATGCTTTTTTAGACAAAACAGACTTAATTTTTTTTTTCAAAAATTCATAAACTTAAGATGTACACTTGGACTAGATGCCAAACTATGATCAAAATGGCCTCGATATTGACAATCGGTTTAGATTTGACAAAGTTTTGGCACTGTGAAGTCTGGGAATGTCATTTCAAAATTGATTAGGGTCCCCCCTGAAGCTTTTTTCGCCAAAAAAAAAAACATTTTTATTCTTCAAAAATTTATTAACTTGAGATGTAGAATTAAACTAGATGCCAAATTATGATCCAAAAGGCCTCGATATTGACAATTGGTTAAGATTTTACGAAGTTTTGGCAATTTGAAGTCTGGGAATGTCATTTCAAAATTGTAAAGGGTCCCCACTTATGCTTTTTTCGCCAATAAATACTACATTTTTTTTTTCAAAAATTCATAAACTTGAGATGTACAATTAAACTAGATGCCAAATTATGATCAAAATGGCCTCGATATTGACAATCGGTTTAGATTTGACAAAATTGTGGCAATTTGAGGTCTGGGAATGTCATTTCAAAATTAGTGAGGGTCCCCCCTTATGCTTTGCCCATTGCCAATAAATTTTTTTTTTTTTTAAATTCATAAACTTGAGATGTAGAATTAAATCAGATGCCAAATTATGATCAAAATGGCCTTGATATTGACAATCGGCTTAGATTTGACAAAGTTATGGCAATTTGAAGTCTGGGAATGTCATTTCAAAATTGGTGAGGGTCCCCCCTTATGCTTTTTTCGACGAAAAATACTAAATTTTTATTCTTCAAAAATTTATAAACTTGAGATGTAGAATTAAACTAGATGCCAAATTATGATCCAAAAGGCCTCGATATTGACAATTGGTTAAGATTTGACAAAGTTGTGTCATTTTGAAATCTGGAAATGTCATTTCAAAATTGTTAAGGGTCCCCACTTATGCTTTTTTCGCCAATAAATACTAAATAATTTTTTTTTTTTAAATTCATAAACTTGAGATGTACAATCAAACTAGATGCCAAATTATGATCAAAATGGCCTAGATATTGACAATCGGTTTAGATTTGACAAAGTTGTGGCAATTTGAAGTCTGGGAATGTCATTTCAAAATTAAAAAAGGGTCCCCCTTATGCTTTTTTAGACAAAACAGACTTAATTTTTTTTTTCAAAAATTCATAAACTTAAGATGTACAATTGGACTAGATGCCAAACTATGATCAAAATGGCCTCGATGTTGACAATCGGCTTAGATTTGACAAAGTTGTGGCAATTTGAAGTCTGGGAATGTCATTTCAAATTTTATAAGGGTCCCCCCTTATGCTTTTTTCGACAAAAAATACAACTTTTTTTTTCTCCAAAATTGCATTAACTTGAGATGTAGAATTAAACTAGATGCCAAATTATGATCAAAAAGGCTTCATTATTGACAATCGGTTTTGATTTGACAAAGTTGTGGCAATGTGAAGTCTGGAAATGTCATTTCAAAATTGTAAAAGCTCCTATCTTATGCTTTTTTTGACAAAAAAGACAAAATTTTTTTTTTCAAAAATGCATGAACTTGAGACTAAGAATTAAACTACATGCCAATTTATGATCAAAAAGGCTTCGATATTGACAATCGGTTTAGATTTGACAAAGTTGTGGCAATTTGAAGTCTGGGAAAATCAAAATTGTTAAGGGTCCCCTTTATGCTTTTTTGGCCAGTAAAAACTTCATTTTTTTCTTCAAAAATTCATAAACTTGAGATGTAGAATTAAACTAGATGCCAAATTATGATCACAATGGCCTCGATGTTGACAATCGGCTAAGATTTGACAAAGTTGTGGCAATTTGAAGTCTGGGAATATCATTTCAAAACTTGTAAGGGTCCCCCAATATGCATTTTTCGCCAAAAAAGACTTAATTTTTTTTTTTTAAAAATTCATAAACTTGAGATGTAGAATTAAACTAGATGCCAAATTATGATCAAAAAGGCTTCGATATTGACAATCGGTTTAGATTTAACAAAGTTGTGGCAATTTGAAGTCTGGGAAAATCAAAATTGTTAAGGGTCCCCTCTTATGCTTTTTTCGCCAATAAAAACTACATTTTTTTTTCAAAAATGCATTAACTTGAGATGTAGAATTAAACTAGATGTCAAATTATGATCAAAAAGGCTTCATTGTTGACAATTGGTTTAGATTTAACAAAGTTGTGGCAATTTGAAGTCTGGGAATGCGATTTCATGCTTTTTTCGACAAAAAAGACCTTTCTTTTTTTTTTCAAAAATTCATAAACTTGAGATCTGGAGTTTAACTAGATGCCAAATTATGATCAAAAAGGCATCGATATTGACAATCGGCTTAGATTTGAAAAAGTTGTGGCAATTTGAAGTCTGGGAATGTCATTCTAAGATTGTTAAAGCTCTTATCTTATGCTTTTTTTGACAAAAAAGACTACATTTTTTTTTCAAAAATGCATGAACTTGAGACATACAGTTAAACTAGATGCCAAATTATTATCAAAATGTCCTCGATATTGAAAATCGGTGTAGATTTGACAAAGTTGTGGCCATTTGATGTCTGGGAATTGCATTTCAAAATTGGTAAGGGTCCACCTATATAAATTTTTCGCCAAAAAAAACTAAAATTTTTTTTTAAAAAATTCATAAACTTGAGATTTCGAATTAAACAAGATGCCAAATTATGATCAAAAAGGCTTCGATATTGACAATCGGCTTAGATTTAACAAAGTTGTGGCAATTTGAAGTCTGGGAATGTCATTTCAAAATTGTTAAGGGTCCCCTCTTATGCTTTTTTCACCAATAAAAACTACATTTTTTTTTTCAAAAATTCATAAACTTGAGATGTACAATTAAACTTGATGCCAAATTATGATCAAAATGGCCTCGATGTTGACAATCGGCTTAGATTTGACAAATTTGTGGCAATTTGAAGTCTGGGAATGTTATTTCAAATTTAAAAAGGGTCCCCCCTTATGCTTTTTTCGACAAAAAATACAACTTTTTTCTTCTCTAAAAATGCATTAACTTGAGATTTAGAATTAAACTAAATCCCAAATTATGATCAAAATGGCCTTGATGTTGAAAATCGGTGTAGATTTGACAAAGTTGTGGCCATTTGATGTCTGGGAATTGCATTTCAAAATTAGTAAGGATCCCCCATATGCATTTTTCGCCAAAAAAGACAAAATATGATTTTTTTAAAAATGTATAAACTTGAGATGTAGAATTAAACAAGATGCCAAATTATGATCAAAATGGCGTCGATATTGACAATCGGTTTAGATTTGACAAAGTTTTGGCAATTTGAAGTCTGGGAATGTCATTTTAAAATTGGTTAAGGTCCCCCTTTTGCTTTTTTCACCAAAAAAGGCTTCATTTTTTTTTCTCCAAAAACTCATAAACTTCAGATGTAGAATTAAACTAGATGCCAAATTATGATCAAAAAAGCTTCGATATTGACAATCGGTTTTGATTTGACAAAGTTGTGGCAATTCGAATTCTGGGAAAGTCATTTCAAAATTGGTAAGGGTCTCTTCTTATGCTTTTTTCGACAATAAAGACAAAATATGTTTGTTTTTAAAAATTTATAAACTTGAGATGTAGAATTACACAAGATGCCAAATTATGATCACAATGGCCTCGATGTTGACAATCGGCTTAGATTTGACAAAGTTGTGGCAATTTGAAGTCTGGGAATGTCATTCTAGAATTGTTAAAGCTCTTACCTATGCTTTTTTTGACAAAAAAGACTACATTTTTTTTTTTCAAAAATGCATGAACTTGAGACTTACAATTAAACTAGATGCCAAATTATTATCAAAATGGCCTCGATATTGAAAATCGGTGTAGATTTGACAAAGTTGTGGCCATTTGATGTCTGGGAATTGCATTTCAAAATTGGTAAGGGTCCCCCTTTATGCATTTTTTGCCAAAAAAGACTTAATTTTTTTTTTAAAAAATTCATAAACTTGAGATGTAGAAATAAACTAGATGCCAAATTATGATCAAAATGGCCTCGATGTTGACAATCGGTTTAGATTTTACAAAGTTGTGACAATTTGAAGTCTGGGAATGTCATTTCAAATTTAAGAAGGGTTCCCCCTTATGATTTTTCCGACAAAAAATACAACTTTTTTTTTCTCCAAAAATGCATTAAAATGAGATGTTGAATTAAACTAGATGCCAAATTATTATCAAAAATGCTTCATTATTGACAATCGGTTTAGATTTGACAAAGTTGTGGCAATTTGAAGTCTGGGAATGTCATTTCAAAATTGTTAAGGGTCCCCTCTTATGCTTTTTTCACCAATAAAAACTACATTTTTTTTTTTCAAAAATTCATAAACTTGAGATGTACAATTAAACTTGATGCCAAATTATGATCAAAATGGCCTCGATGTTGACAATCGGCTTAGATTTGACAAAGTTGTGGCAATTTGAAGTCTGGGAATGTCATTTCCAATTTGTAAGGGTCCCCCCTTATGCTTTTTTCGACAAAAAATACAACTTTTTTTTTCTCCAAAAATGCATTAACTTGAGATTTAGAATTAAACAAGATGCCAAATTATGATCAAAATGGCCTTGATGTTGAAAATCGGTGTAGATTTGACAAAGTTGTGGCCATTTGATGTCTGGGAATTGCATTTCAAAATGGTAAGGGTCCCCCTATATGCATTTTTTGCCAAAAATGACATAATTTTTTTTTTTAAAAATTCATAAACTTGAGATGTAGAATTAAACTAGATGCCAAATTATGATCAAAAAGGCTTCATTATTGACAATCGGTTTAGATTTGACAAAGTTGTGGCAATTTGAAGTCTGGGAATGCGATTTCATGCTTTTTTTGACAAAAAAGACCTTTCTTTTTTTTCTTCAAAAATTCATAAACTTGAGATCTAGAGTTAAACAAGATGCCAAATTATGATCAAAAAGGCATCGATATTGACAATCGGCTTAGATTTGACAAAGTTGTGGCAATTTGAAGTCTGGGATGTTCATTCTTAGATTGTTAAAGCTCTTATCTTATGCTTTTTTTTTCAAAAATTCATAAACTTGAGATGTACAATTAAACTTGATGCCAAATTATGATCAAAATGGCCTCGATGTTGACAATCGGCTTAGATTTGACAAAGTTGTGGCAATTTGAAGTCTGGGAATGTCATTCTAAAATTGTTAAAGCTCTTACCTATGCTTTTTTTGACAAAAAAGACTACATTTTTTTCTCCAAAAATGCATTAACTTGAGATTTAGAATTAAACTAGATGCCAAATTATGATCAAAATGGCCTTGATGTTGAAAATCGGTGTAGATTTGACAAAGTTGTGGCCATTTGATGTCTGGGAATTGCATTTCAAAATTGGTAAGGGTCCCCCTATATGAAGTGTTCGCCAAAAAAGACTTAATTTTTTTTTCAAAAATTCATAAACTTAAGATGTTGAATTAAACTAGATGCCAAATTATGATCAAAATGGCCTCGATATTGACAATCGGCTCAGATTTAACAAAGTTGTGGCAATTTGAAGTCTGGGAATGTCATTTCAAATTTTATATGGGTCCCCCCTTATGCTTTTTTCGACCAAAAATACAACTTTTTTTTGTCTCCAAAAATGCATCAACTTAAGATGTAGAATTAAACTAGATGCCAAATTATGATCAAAAAGGCTTCGATATTGACAATCGGTTTAAATTTGACAAAGTTGTGGCAATTTGAAGTCTGGGAATGTCATTTCAAAATTCGTAAGGGTCCCCCCCTTATGCTTTTTTCGCCAATAAATACTACATTTTTTTCAAAAATTCATAAACTTGAAATGTGGAATTAAACTAGATGCCAAATTATGATCAAAATGGTTTCGATATTGACAATCGGTTTAGATTTGACAAAGTTGTGGCAATTTGAAGTCTGGGAATGTCATTTCAAAATTGATCAGGAACCCCTCTTATGCTTTTTTTGACAAAAAAGACAAAATATGATTTTTTTTAAAAATGTATAAACTTGAGATGTAGAATTAAACAAGATGCCAAATTATGATCAAAATGGCGTCGATATTGACAATCGCTTTAGATTTGACAAAGTTTTGGCAATTTGAAGTCTGGGAATGTCATTTCAAAATTGGTAAAGGTCCCCCCTTTTGCTTTTTTCGCCAAAAATGGCTTCATTTTTGTTTCTCCAAAAATTCATAAACTTCAGATGTAGAATTAAAGTAGATGCCAAATTATGATCAAAAAAGCTTCGATATTGACAATCGGTTTTGATTTGACAAAGTTGTGGCAATTTGAATTCTGGGAAAGTCATTCCAAAATTGGTAAGGGTCTCTTCTTATGCTTTTTTCGACAATAAAGACAAAATATGTTTGTTTTTAAAAATTTATAAACTTGAGATGTAGAATTACACAAGATGCTAAATTATGATCACAATGGCCTCGATGTTGACAATCGGCTTAGATTTGACAAATGTCATTCTAAAATTGTTAAAGCTCTTACCCATGCTTTTTTTGACAAAAAAGACTTAATTTTTTTTTAAAAAAATTCATAAACTTGAGATGTAGAATTAAACTAGATGCCAAATTATGATCAAAATGGCCTCGATGTTGACAATCGGCTAAGATTTGACAAAGTTGTGGCAATTTGAAGTCTGGGAATGCCATTTCAAATTTTATATGGGTCCCCCCTTATGCTTTTTTCGACAAAAAATACAACTTTTTTTTTCTCCAAAAATGCATTAAATTGAGATGTAGAATTAAACTAGATGCCAAATTATTATCAAAATGGCCTCGATATTGAAAATCGGTGTAGATTTGACAAAGTTGTGGCCATTTGATGTCTGGGAATTGCATTTCAAAATTGGTAAGGGTCCACCTATATAAATTTTTCGCCAAAAAAAAATTATTTTTTTTTTTAAAACATTCATAAACTTGAGATTTTGAATTAAACAAGATGCCATATTATGATCACAATGGCCTCGATGTTGACAATCGGCTTAGATTTGACAAAGTTGTGGCAATTTGAAGTCTGGGAATGTCATTTCAAATTTAATAAGGGTCTCCCCTTATGCTTTTTTCGACAAAAAATACAACTTTTTTTTCTCCAAAAATGCATTAACTTGAGATTTAGAATTAAACTAGATGCCAAATTATGATCAAAATGGCCTTGATGTTGAAAATCGGTGTAGATTTGACAAAGTTGTGGCCATTTGATGTCTGGGAATTGCATTTCAAAATTCGTAAGGGTCCCCCTTTATGCATTTTTCGCCAAAAAAGAATTAATTTTTTTTTTAAAAAATTCATAAACTTGAGATGTACAATTAAACTTGATGCCAAATTATGATCAAAATGGCCTCGATGTTGACAATCGGCTAAGATTTGACAAAGTTGTGGCAATTTGAAGTCTGGGAATGTCATTTCAAATTTGTAAGAGTCCCCCCTTATGCTTTTTTTGACAAAAAATACAACTTTTTTTTTCTCCAAAAATGCATTAACTTGAGATTTAGAATTAAACTAAATGCCAAATTATGATCAAAATGGCCTCGATGTTGACAATCGGCTTAAATTTGACAAAGTTGTGGCAATTTGAAGTCTGGGAATGTCATTTCAAATTTTATATGGGTCCCCCCTTATGCTTTTTTCGACCAAAAATACGACTTTTTTTTGTCTCCAAAAATGCATCAACTTAAGATATAGAATAAAACAAAATGCCAAATTATGATCAAAAAGGCTTCATTATTGACAATCGAATTTGATTTGACAAAGTTGTGGCAATGTGAAGTCTGGAAATGTCATCTCAAAATTGTAAAAGCTCCTATCTTATGCTTTTTTTGACAAAAAAGACTAAATTTTTTTTTTTCAAAAATGCATGAACTTGAGACTTACAATTAAACTAGATGCCAAATTATTATCAAATTGGCCTCGATATTGAAAATCGGTGTAGATTTGACAAAGTAGTCGCCATTTGATGTCTGGGAATTGCATTTCAAAATTGTTAAGGCTCCCACCTTATGCATTTTTCGCCAAAAAAGATTTAATTTTTTTTTCAAAAAGTCATATACTTTAAATGTAGAATTAAACAAGATGCCAAATTATGATCAAAAAGGCTTCGATATTGACAATCGGTTTAGATTTGACAAAGTTGTGGCAATTTGAAGTCTGGGAATGTCATTCTAAAATTGTTAAAGCTCTTACCTATGCTTTTTTTGACAAAAATGACTACATTTTTTTTTCAAAAATGCATGAACTTGGGACTTACAATTAAACTAGATGCCAAATTATTATCAAATTGGCCTCGATATTGAAAATCGGTGTAGATTTGACAAAGTTGTGGCCATTTGATGTCTGGGAATTGCATTTCAAAATTAGTAAGGGTCCACCTTTATACATTTTTCGCCAAAAAAAACTTAAATTTTTTTTTAAAAAATTCATAAACTTGAGATTTCGAATTAAACAAGATGCCAAATTATGATCAAAAAGGCTTCGATATTGACAATCGGCTTAGATTTAACAAAGTTGTGGCAATTTGAAGTCTGGGAATGTCATTTCAAAATTGTTAAGGGTCCCCTCTTATGCTTTTTTCACCAATAAAAACTGCATTTTTTTTTTTCAAAAATTCATAAACTTGAGATGTACAATTAAACTTGATGCCAAATTATGATCAAAATGGCCTCGATGTTGACAATCGGCTTAGATTTGGGAATTGCATTTCAAAATTGGTAAGGCTACCCCTGCATTTTTAGCCAAAAAACACTTAATTTTTTTTTTACAAAATTCATAAACTTGAGTTGTAGAATTAAACAAGATGCCAAATTATGATCAAAAAGGCTTCGATAATGACAATCGGCTTAGATTTAACAAAGTTGTGGCAATTTGAAGTCTGGGAATGTCATTTCTAAATTGTTAAGGCTCCCACCTTATGCATTTTTCGCCAAAAAAGACTAATTTTTTTTTCAAAAATTCATAAACTTGAGATGTAGAATTAAACAAGATGCCAAATTATGATCAAAAAGGCTTCGATATTGACAATCGGTTTAGATTTGACAAAGTTGTGGCAATTTGAAGTCTGGCAATGCGATTTCAAATTTGTTAAAGGTCCTCCCTTATGCTTTTTTCGACAAAAAGGACCTAATTTTTTTTCTTCAAAAATTCATAAACTTGAGATCAAGAGTTAAACTAGATGCCAAATTATGATCAAAAAGGCTTCGATATTGACAATCGGTTTAGATTTGACAAAGTTGTGGCAATTTGAAGTCTGGGAATGCGATTTCAAATTGGTTAAAGGTCCTCCCTTATGCATTTTTCGCCAAAAAAGACTTAATTTTTTTTCTTCAAAATTTCATAAGTTTGAGATGTTTAATTAAACAAGATGCCAAATTTTGATCAAAATGGCCGCGATATTGACAATCGGTTTATGCTTATGCTTTTTTCAACAAAAATACTACATTTTTTTTTACAAAATTTATAAACTTGAGATGTATAATTAAACTAGATGCCAAATTATGATCAAAAAGGCTTCGATATTGACAATCAGCTTAGATTTGACAAAGTTGTGGCAAATTGAAGTCTGATAATGTCATTTCAAAATTGTTAAGGGTCCCCCTTATGCTTTTTTCGACAAAAAAGACTAATTTTTTTTTCAAAAATTCATAAACTTGAGATGTAGAATTAAACTAGATGCTAAATTATGATCAAAATGGCCTCGATATTGACAATCGGTTTAGATTTGACAAAGCTGTGGCAATTTGAAGTCTGGGAATGTCATTTCAAAATTGGTAAGGGTCCCCCTTTATGCCTTTTTCACTTAAAACTACGGAATTTTTTTTTCTTTTCAAAAATTCATAAATTGAGATGTAGAATTAAACAAGATGCCAAATAATGATCAAAAAGGCTTCGATATTGACAATCGGTTTCGATTTGACAAAGTTGTGGCAAATTGAAGTCTGGGAATGTCATTTCAAATTTTGTAACGGTCCCCCTGATGCTTTTTTCGACAAAAAAGACTACATTTTTGTATCAAAAATTCATAAACTTGACATGTAGAATTAAACTAGATGCCATATTATGATCAAAATGGCTTCGATATTGACAATTGGTTTAGATTTGACAAAGTTGTGGTATTTTGAAGTCTGGGAATGTCATTTCAAAATTCGTAAGGGTCCCCCCTTATGCTTTTTTCGACAAAAAAGACTAATTTTTTTCACAAAAATTCATAAACTTGAGAAGTAGGATTAAACTAGATGCCAAATTATGATCAAAAAAGCTTCGATATTGACAATCGGCTTAGATTTGACAAAGTTGTGGCAATTTGAAGTCTGGGAATGTCATTTCAAAATTCGTAAGGGTCCCCCCTTATGCTTTTTTCGACAAAAAATACAACATTTTTTTTCCAAAAATTTATAAACTTGAGATGTATAATTAAACTAGATGCCAAATTATGATCAAAAAGGCTTCGATATTGACAATCGGTTTAGATTTGACAAAGTTGTGGCAAATTGAAGTCTGGGAATGTCATTTCAAAATTGTTAATGGTCCCCTCTTATGCTTTTTTCGACAAAAAAGACTAATTTTTTTCACAAAAATTCATAAACTTGAGAAGTAGGATTAAACTAGATGCCAAATTATGATCAAAAAGGCTTCGATATTGACAATCAGCTTAGATTTGACAAAGTTGTTTCAATTTGAAGTCTGGGAATGCGATTTCAAATTTGTTAAAGGTCCTCCCTTATGCATTTTTCGCCAAAAAAGACTTAATTTTTTTTCTTCAAAATTTCATAAGTTTGAGATGTAGAATTAAACTAGATGCCAAATTATGATCAAAATGGCCTTGATGTTGAAAATCGGTGTAGATTTGACAAAGTTGTGGCCATTTGATGTCTGGGAATTGCATTTCAAAATTGGAAAGGGTCCCCCTATATGCATTTTTCGCCAAAAAGACTTAATTTTTTTTTATAAAAAATTCATAAACTTGAGATGTAGAATTAAACTAGATGCCAAATTATGATCAAAATGGCCTCGATGTTGACAATCGGTGTAGATTTGACACAGTTGTGGCCATTTGATGTCTGGGAATTGCATTTCAAAATTGGTAAGGGTCCCCCTATATGAATTTTTCGCCAAAAAAGACTTAATTTTTTTTTTAAAAAATTCATAAACTTGAGATGAAGAATTAAACTAGATGCCAAATTATTATCAAAATGGCCTCGATGTTGACAATCGGCTTAGATTTGACAAAGTTGTGGCAATTTGAAGTCTGGGAATGTCATTTCAAATTTTATATGGGTCCCCCCTTATGCTTTTTTCGACAAAAAATATAACTTTTTTAATTCTCCAAAAATGCATTAACGTGAAATGTAGAATTAAACAAGATGCCAAATTATGATCAAAAAGGCTTCATTATTGACAATCGGTTTAGATTTGACAAAGTTGTGGCAATTTGAAGTCTGGGAATGCGATTTCAAATTTGTTAAAGGTCCTCCCTTATGCTTTTTTTGACAAAAAAGACTTTTCTATTTTTTCTTCAAAAATTCATAAACTTGAGATCTAGAGTTAAACTAGATGCCAAATTATGATCAAAAAGGCATCGATATTGACAATCGGCTTAGATTTGACAAAGTTGTGGCAATTCGAAGTCTGGGAATGTCATCCTAAAATTGTTAAAGCTCTTATCTTATGCTTTTTTTGACAAAAAAGACTACATTTTTTTTTTTCAAAAATGCATGAACTTGAGACTAACAATTAAACTAGATGCCAAATTATTATCAAAATGGCCTCGATATTGTAAATCGGTGTAGATTTGACAAAGTTGTGGCCATTTGATGTCTGGGAATTGCATTTCAAAATTGTTAAGGGTCCCCCCTTATGCTTTTTTCGACAAAAAAGACTAATTTTTTTTTTTCAAAAATTCATAAACTTGAGATGTAGAATTAAACTAGATGCCAAATTATGATCAAAATGGCCTCGATATTGACAATCGGTTTAGATTTGAGAAAGTTGTGGCAATGTGAACTTTGGGAATGTCATTTCAAAATTCGTAAGGGTCCCCCCTTATGCTTTTTTCGACAAAAAATATTAAATTTTTTTTTTTCAAAAATTCATATCCTTGAGATGTATAACTAAACAAGATGCCAAATTATGATCAAAAAGGCTTCGATATTGACAATCGGTTTAGATTTGACAAAGTTGTGGCAATTTGAAGTCTGGGAATGCCATTTCAAAATTTATACGGCTACCCCTTATAATTTTTTGACAAAAAAGACTACATTTTTTTTTCAAAAATTCATAAACTTGAGATGAAGAATTAAACAAGATGCCCAATTATGATCAAAAAGGCTTCGATATTGACAATCGGCTTAGATTTAACAAAGTTGTGGCAATTTTAAGTCTGGGAATGTCATTTCAAAATTCGTAAGGCTCCCACCTTATGCATTTTTCGCAAAAAAAGACTTAATATTTTTTTCAAAAATTCATAAACTTTAAGTAAAGAATTAAACAAGATGCCAAATTTTGATCAAAAAAGGCTTTGATATTGACAATCGGTTTAGATTTGACAAAGTTGTGGCAATTTGAAGTCTGGGAATGCGATTTCAAATTTGTTAAAGGTCCTCCCTTATGCTTTTTTCGACAAAAAAGACCTAATTTTTTTTCTTCAAAAATTCATAAACTTGATATGTAGAGTTAAACTAGATGCCAAATTATGATCAAAAAGGCATCGATATTGACAATCGGTTTAGATTTGACAAAATTGTGGCAATTTGAAGTCTGGGAATGTCATTTCAAAATTGTTAAGGGTCCCCCCTTATGCTTTTTTCGACATAAAAGACTCATTTTTTTCAAAAATTCATAAACTTGAGATTTTGAAATAAACTAGATGCCAAATTATGATCAAAAAAGCTTCGGTACTGACAATCGGCTTAGATTTGACAAAGTTGTGGCAATTTGAAGTCTGGGAATGTCATATCAAAATTGGAAAGGGTCCCCACTTATGCTTTTTTAGCCAAAAATTACTGAAAAAAAAAATTGGTTTAGATTTGACAAAGTTGTGGCAATTTAAAGTTTGGGAATGTCATTTCAAAATTGTTAAGGGTCCCCCCTTATGCTTTTTTCGACAAAAAAGACTAATTTTTTTTTCAAAAATTCATAAACTTGAGATGAAGAATTAAACAAGATGCCCAATTATGATCAAAAAGGCTTCGATATTGACAATCGGCTTAGATTTAACAAAGTTGTGGCAATTTTAAGTCTGGGAATGTCATTTCAAAATTCGTAAGGCTCCCACCTTATGCATTTTTCGCAAAAAAAGACTTAATATTTTTTTCAAAAATTCATAAACTTTAAGTAAAGAATTAAACAAGATGCCAAATTTTGATCAAAAAGGCTTTGATATTGACAATCGGTTTAGATTTGACAAAGTTGTGGCAATTTGAAGTCTGGGAATGCGATTTCAAATTTGTTAAAGGTCCTCCCTTATGCTTTTTTCGACAAAAAAGACCTAATTTTTTTTTCTTCAAAAATTCATAAATTTGAGATCTAGAGTTAAACTAGATGCCAAATTATGATCAAAAAGGCATCGATATTGACAATCGGTTTAGATTTGACAAAATTGTGGCAATTTGAAGTCTGGGAATGTCATTTCAAAATTGTTAAGGGTCCCCCCTTATGCTTTTTTCGACATAAAAGACTCATTTTTTTCAAAAATTCATAAACTTGAGATTTTGAAATAAACTAGATGCCAAATTATGATCAAAAAAGCTTCGGTACTGACAATCGGCTTAGATTTGACAAAGTTGTGGCAATTTGAAGTCTGGGAATGTCATTTCAAAATTGGAAAGGGTCCCCACTTGTGCTTTTTTAGCCAAAAATTACTGAAAAAAAAAATTGGTTTAGATTTGACAAAGTTGTGGCAATTTAAAGTTTGGGAATGTCATTTCAAAATTGTTAAGGGTCCCCCCTTATGCTTTTTTCGACAAAAAAGACTAATTTTTTTTTCAAAAATTCATAAACTGGAGATGTAAAATTAAACTAGATGCCAAATTATGATCAAAATGGCCTCGATATTGACAATCGGTTTAGATTTGACAAAGCTGTGGCAATTTGAAGTCTGGTAATGTCATTTCAAAATTGGTAAAGGTCCCCCTTTATGCCTTTTTCACTTAAAACTACGGAATTTTTTTTTCTTTTCAAAAATTCATAAACTTGAGACGTAGAATTAAACAAGATGCCAAATTATGATCAAAAAGGCTTCGATATTGACAATCGGTTTCGATTTGACAAAGTTGTGGCAAATTGAAGTCTGGGAATGTCATTTCAAATTTTGTAACGGTCCCCCTGATGCTTTTTTCGACAAAAAAGACTACATTTTTGTATCAAAAATTCATAAACTTGACATGTAAAATTAAACTAGATGCCATATTATGATCAAAATGGCTTCGATATTGACAATTGGTTTAGATTTGACAAAGTTGTGGAATTTTGAAGTCTGGGAATGTCATTTCAAAATTCGTAAGGGTCCCCCCTTATGCTTTTTTCGACAAAAAATACTTCATTTTTTTTCCAAAAATTTATAAACTTGAGATGTATAATTAAACTAGATGCCAAATTATGATCAAAAAAGCTTCGATATTGACAATCGGCTTAGATTTGACAAAGTTGTGGCAATTTGAAGTCTGGGAATGTCATTTCAAAATTGGAAAGGGTCCCCACTTATGCTTTTTTAGCCAAAAATTACTGAAAAAAAAAATCGGTTTAGATTTGACAAAGTTGTGGCAATTTTAGGTTTGGGAATGTCATTTCAAAATTGGAAAGGGTCCCTTCTGATGTTTTTTTTCGCCAAAAACTACAAAATTTTAGAATTGAACAGGATGCCAAATTGTGATCAAAAATGCATCGATATTAACAATCTGTTAAGATTTGACAAAGTTGTGGCAATTTGAAGTCTGGGAATTTCAATTCAATCCTGGATGTAGAATTAAACAAGATGCCAAATTATGATCAAAATGGCATCGATATTGACAATCTGTTTAGATTTGACAAAGTTGTGGCAATGTGAACTCTGGGAATGTCATTTCAAAATTGGTAACGGTACCCCTGATGCTTTTTTCGACAAAAAGACTACATTTTTGTATCAAAAGTTCATAAACTTGACATGTATAATTAAACTAGATGCCAAATTATGATCAAAAAGGCTTCGATATTGACAATCGGCTTAGATTTGACAAAGTTGTGGCAAATTGAAGTCTGGGAATGTCATTTCAAAATTGTTAAGGGTCCCCTCTTATGATTTTTTCGACAAAAAAGACTAATTTTTTCAAAAATTCATAAACTTGAGATGTAGGATTAAACAAGATGCCAAATTATGATCAAAAAAGCTTCGATATTGACAATCGGCTTAGATTTGACAAAGTTGTGGCAATTTGAAGTCTGAGAATGTCATTTCAAAATTTGTAAGGGTTCCCCCATAAATTTTTTTCGACAAAAAAGACTTAATTTTTAATGCTTCCAAATTTCAAAAGTTTGAGATGTAGAATTAAACTAGATCGTAAGGGTCCCCCCTTATGCTTTTTTCGACAAAAAATATTAAATTTTTTTTTTTAAAAATTCATATCCTTGAGATGTATAACTAAACAAGATGCCAAATTATGATCAAAAAGGCTTCGATATGGACAATCGGTTTAGATTTGACAAAGTTGTGGCAATTTTAAGTCTGGGAATGTCATTTCAAAATTGGTAAGGGCCCCCCCCCTATGCTTTTTTGGGCAATACATACAAATTTTTTATTCAAAAATTCATAAATTTGAGATGCAGAATTAAATTTGATGCCAAATTATGATCAAAAAGGCTTCGATATTGACAATCGGTTCAGATTTGACAAAGTTGTGGCAATTTGAAGTCTGGGAATGCGATTTCAAAATTTATGCGGGTACCCCTTATAATTTTTTGACAAAAAAGACTAAATTTTTTTTTCAAAAATTCATAAACTTGAGATGAAGAATTAAACAAGATGCCCAATTATGATCAAAAAGGCTTCGATATTGACAATCGGCTTATATTTAACAAAGTTGTGGCAATTTTAAGTCTGAGAATGTCATTTCAAAATTGTTAAGGCTCCCACCTTATGCATTTTTCGCCAAAAAAGATTTAATTTTTTTTTAAAAATTCATATACTTTAAATGTAGAATTAAACAAGATGCCAAATTATGATCAAAAAGGCTTCGATATTGACAATCGGTTTAGATTTGACAAAGTTGTGGCAATTTGAAGTCTGGGAATGTCATTTCAAAATTGTTAAGGGTCCCCTCTTATGATTTTTTCGACAAAAAAGACTAATTTTTTCAAAAATTCATAAACTTGAGATGTAGGATTAAACAAGATGCCAAATTATGATCAAAAAAGCTTCGATATTGACAATCGGCTTAGATTTGACAAAGTTGTGGCAATTTGAAGTCTGAGAATGTCATTTCAAAATTTGTAAGGGTTCCCCCATAAGTTTTTTTCGACAAAAAAGACTTAATTTTTAATGCTTCCAAATTTCAAAAGTTTGAGATGTAGAATTAAACTAGATGCCAAATTATGATCAAAATGGCCTCGATATTGACAATCGGTTTAGATTTGACAAAGTTGTGGCAATGTGAAGTCTGGGAATGTCATTTCAAAATTGGTTACGGTCCTCCCTTATGCTTTTTTCGACAAAAAAGACTAATTTTTTTTTCAAAAATTCATAAACTTGAGATGTAGGATTAAACTAGATGCCAAATTATGATTAAAATGGCCTCGATATTGACAATCGGTTTAGATTTGACAAAGTTGTGGCAATGTGAACTCTGGGAATGTCATTTCAAAATTGGTAACGGTCCCCCTGATGCTTTTTTCGACAAAAAAGACTACATTTTTGTATCAAAAATTCATAAACTTGACATGTATAATTAAACTAGATGCCAAATTATGATCAAAAAGGCTTCGATATTGACAATCAGCTTAGATTTGACAAAGTTGTGGCAAATTGAAGTCTGGGAATGTCATTGCAAAATTGTTAAGGGTCCCCCCTTATGCTTTTTTCGACAAAAAATATGAAATTTTTTTTTTCAAAAATTCATAAACTTGAGATGTATAGCTAAACAAGATGCCAAATTATGATCCAAATGGTTTCGATATTGACAATCGGTTTAGATATGACAAAGTTGTGGCAATTTGAAGTCTGGGAATGTCATTTCAAATTTTATATGGGTCCCCCCTTATGCTTTTTTCGACAAAAAATATAACTTTTTTTTTCTCCAAAAAGCCTTAACTTGAGATTTAGAATTAAACTAGATGCCAAATTATGATCAAAAAGGCTTCATTATTGACAATCGGTTTAGATTTGACAAAGTTGTGGCAATTTGAAGTCTGGGAATGCGATTTCAAATTTGTTAAAGGTCCTCCCTTATGCTTTTTTTGACAAAAAAGACTTTTCTATTTTTTCTTCGAAAATTCATAAACTTGAGATCTAGAGTTAAACTAGATGCCAAATTGTGATCAAAAAGGCATCGATATTGACAATCGGCTTAGATTTGACAAAGTTGTGGCAATCCGAAGTCTGGGAATGTCATTCTAAAATTGTTAAAGCTCTTATCTTATGCTTTTTTTGACAAAAAAGACTACATTTTTTTTTTCAAAAATGCATGAACTTGAGACTTACAATTAAACTAGATGCCAAATTATTATCAAAATGGCCTCGATATTGTAAATCGGTGTAGATTTGACAAAGTTGTGGCCATTTGATGTCTGGGAATTGCATTTCAAAATTGTTAAGGGTCCCCCCTTATGCTTTTTTCGACAAAAAAGACTAATTTTTTTTTTCAAAAATTCATAAACTTGAGATGTAGAAATAAACTAGATGCCAAATTATGATCAAAATGGCCTCGATATTGACAATCGGTTTAGATTTGACAAAGTTGTGGCAATGTGAACTCTGGGAATGTCATTTCAAAATTCGTAAGGGTCCCCCCTTATGCTTTTTTCGACAAAAAATATTAAATTTTTTTTTTTTAAAAATTCATATCCTTGAGATCTATAACTAAACAAGATGCCAAATTATGATCAAAAAGGCTTCGATATGGACAATCGGTTTAGATTTGACAAAGTTGTGGCAATTTTAAGTCTGGGAATGTCATTTCAAAATTGGTAAGGGCCCCCCCCTATGCTTTTTTGGCCAATACATACAAATTTTTTATTCTAAAATTCATAAATTTGAGATGCAGAATTAAATTTGATGCCAAATTATGATCAAAAAGGCTTCGATATTGACAATCGGTTTAGATTTGACAAAGTTGTGGCAATTTGAAGTCTGGGAATGCCATTTCAAAATTTATACGGGTACCCCTTATAATATTTTGACAAAAAAGACTACATTTTTTTTTCAAAAATTCATAAACTTGAGATGTAGAATTAAACAAGATGCCAAATTATTATCAAAATGGCCTCGATATTGAAAATCGGTGTAGATTTGACAAAGTTGTGGCCATTTTATGTCTGGGAATTGCATTTCAAAATTGGTAAGGCTCCCACCTTATGCAGTTTTCGCAAAAAAAGATTTAATTTTTTTTTAAAAATTCATATACTTTAAATGTAGAATTAAACAAGATGCCAAATTATGATCAAAAAGGCTTTGATATTGACAATCGGTTTAGATTTGACAAAGTTGTGGCAATTTTAAGTCAGAGAATGTCATTTCAAAATTGTTAAGGCTCCCACCTTATGCATTTTTCGCCAAAAAAGATTTAACTTTTTTTTTAAAAATTCATATACTTTAAATGTAGAATTAAACAAGATGCCAAATTATGATCAAAAAGGCTTCGATATTGACAATCGGTTTAGATTTGACAAAGTTGTGGCAATTTGAACTCTGGGAATGTCATTTCAAAATTCGTAAGGCTCCCACCTTATGCATTTTTCGCAAAAAAAGACTTATTTTTTTTTCAAAAATTCATAAACTTTAAGTGAAGAATTAAACAAGATGCCAAATTATGATCAAAAAGGCTTCGATATTGACAATCGGCTTAGATTTAACAAAGTTGTGGCAATTTGAACTCTGGGAATGTCATTTCAAAATTCGTAAGGCTCCCACCTTATGCATTTTTC
The DNA here is from genome assembly GCA_035045305.1 of Drosophila maculinotata. Classification (NCBI taxonomy): domain Eukaryota; kingdom Metazoa; phylum Arthropoda; class Insecta; order Diptera; family Drosophilidae; genus Drosophila; species Drosophila maculinotata. The sequence continues at coordinate 1,074,491 of JAWNPD010000236.1, forward strand.
GCCAAAAAAGACTGAGTTTTTTTTTCAAAAATTCATAAACTTAAAATGTAGAATTAAACAAGATGCCAAATTATGATCAAAAAGGCTTTGATATTGACAATCGGTTTAGATTTGACAAAGTTGTGGCAATTTGAAGTCTGGGAATGCGATTTCAAATTTGTTACAGGTCCTCCCTTATGCTTTTTTCGACAAAAAAGACCTAATTTTTTTTCTTCAAAAATTCATAAATTTGAGATCTAGAGTTAAACTAGACGCCAAATTATGATCAAAAAGGCATCGATATTGACAATCGGTTTAGATTTGACAAAGTTGTGGCAATTTGAAGTCTGGGAATGTCATTTCAAAATTGTTAAGGCTCCCAACTTATGCATTTTTCGCCAAAAAAGACTTCATTTTTTTTTCAAAAATTCATAAACTTGAGATGTACAATTAAACTAGATGCCAAATTATGATCAAATTGGCCTCGATGTTGACAATTGGCTTTGATTTGACAAAGTTGTGGCAATTTGAAGTCTGGGAATGTCAATTCAAAATTTATAAGGGTCCCCCCTTATGCTTTTTTCACCAAAAAAGACTTAATTTTTTTTAAAAATTCATAAACTTGATATGTACAATTAAACTAGATGCCAAATTATGATCAAAAAGGCTTTGATATTGACAATCGGTTTAGATTTGACAAAGTTGTGGCAATTTTAAGTCAGAGAATGTCATTTCAAAATTGTTAAGGCTCCCAACTTATGCATTTTTCGCCAAAAAATACTCCTTTTTTTCTCCAAAAATTCATTAACTTGAGATGTAGAACTAGATGCCAAATTATGATCAAAAAGGCTTTGATATTGACAATCGGATTTGATTTGACAAAGTTGTGGCAATGTGAAGTCTGGGAAAGTCATTTCAAAATTGGTTAGGCTCCCACCTTATGCTTTTTCACCAAAAAAGACTTAATTTTTTTTTAAAAATTCATAAACTTGATATGTACAATTAAACTAGATGCCAAATTATGATCAAAATGGCCTCGATATTGACAATCGGCTTATATTTGACAAAGTTGTGGCAATTTGATGTCTGGGAATTGCATTTCAAAATTGGTAAGGGTCCACCTTTATAAATTTTTCGCCAAAAAAGACTTATTTTTTTTTTTTAAAATTCATAAACTTGCGATTTCGAATTAAACAAGATGCCAAATTATGATCAAAATGGCCTCGATATTGACAATCGGTTTATATTTGACAAAGTTGTGGCAATTTGAAGTCTGGGAATGTCATTTTATAAATGGTAAAGGTCCCCCCTTATGCTTTTTTCGCCAATAAATACAACATTTTTTTTTCTTTTCAAAAATTCATAAACTTGAGATTTAGCATTAAACAAGATGCCAAATTATGATCAAAAAGGCATCGATATTGACAATCGGTTTATATTTGACAAAGTTGTGGCAATTTGATGTCTGGGAATTGCATTTCAAAATTGGTAAGGGTCCTTTATAAATTTTTCGCCAAAAAAGACTTATTTTTTTTTTAAAAAATTCATAAACTTGCGATTTCGAATTAAACAAGATGCCAAATTATGATCGAAAAGACATCGATATTGACAATCGGTTTATATTTGACAAAGTTGTGGCAATTTGATGTCTGGGAATTGCATTTCAAAATTGGTAAGGGTCCACCTTTATAAATTTTTCGCCAAAAAAGACTTATTTTTTTTTTAAAAATTCATAAACTTGCGATTTCGAATTAAACAAGATGCCAAATTATGATCAAAAAGGCATCGATATTGACAATCGGTTTAGATTTGACAAAGTTGTGGCAATTTGAAGTCTGGGAATGTCATTTCAAAATTGTTAAGACTCCCAACTTATGCATTTTTCGCCAAAAAAGACTTCATTTTTTTTTCAAAAATTCATAAACTTGAGATGTACAATTAAACTAGATGCCAAATTATGATCAAAATGGCCTCGATGTTGACAATTGGCTTTGATTTGACAAAGTTGTGGCAATTTGAAGTCTGGGAATGTCAATTCAAAATTTGTAAGGGTTCCCCCATATGTTTTTTTCGACAAAAAAGACTTAATTTTTAATGCTTCCAAATTTCAAAAGTTTGAGATGTAGAATTAAACTAGATGCCAAATTATGAACAAAAAGGCTTCGATATTGACAATCGGTTTAGATTTGACAAAGTTGTGGCAATTTGAAGTCTGGGAATGTCATTTCAAAATTGTTAAGACTCCCAACTTATGCATTTTTCGCCAAAAAAGACTTCATTTTTTTTTCAAAAATTCATAAACTTGAGATGTACAATTAAACTAGATGCCAAATTATGATCAAAATGGCCTCGATGTTGACAATTGGCTTTGATTTGACAAAGTTGTGGCAATTTGAAGTCTGGGAATGTCAATTCAAAATTTGTAAGGGTCCCCCCTTATGCTTTTTTCGACAAAAAATACTCCTTTTTTTCTCCAAAAATTCATTAACTTGAGATGTAGAATTAAACTTGATGCCAAATTATGAACAAAAAGGCTTCGATATTGACAATCGGTTTAGATTTGACAAAGTTGTGGCAATTTGAAGTCTGGGAATGTCATTTCAAAACTTATAAGGGACCCCCTTATGCTTTTTCCGCCAATAAAAACAAAATTTTTTTTTTCAAAAAATCTTAAACTTGAGATGTTGAATTAAACTAGATGCCAAATTATGGTCGAAAAGGCTTCGATATTGACAATCGGTTTAGATTTGACAAAGTTGTGGCAAATTGAAGTCTGGGAATGTCATTTCAAAATTGTAAAGGGTCCCCCCTGATGCTTTTTTCGACAAAAAAGACTACATTTTTGTATCAAAAATTCATAAACTTGACATGTAGAACAAACTAGATGCCATATTGTGATCAAAATGGCTTCGATATTGACAATTGGTTTAGATTTGACAAATTTGTGGCAATGTGAACACTGGGAATGTCATTTTAAAATTATTAAGGGTCCCCCCTTATGCTTTTTTCGACAAAAATACTACATTTTTTTTTTACAAAATTTATAAACTTGAGATTTATAATTAAACTAGAGGCCAAATTATGATCAAAAAGGTTTCGATATTGACAATCAGCTTAGATTTGACAAAGTTGTGGGAAATTAAAGTCTGGGAATGTCATTTCAAAATTGTTAAGGGTCCCCCCTTATGCTTTTTTCGACAAAAAAACTTATTTTTTTTTCAAAATTCATAAACTTGAGATGTAGAATTAAACTAGATGCCAAATTATGATCAAAATGGCCTCGATATTGAAAATCGGTTTAGCTTTGACAAAGTTGTGGCAATGTGAACTCTGGGAATGTCATTTCAAAATTCGTAAGGGTCCCCCCATATGCTTTTTTCGACCAAAAAAGACTTTATTTTAATTCTTCAAAATTTCAAAAGTTTGAGAAGTAGAATTAAACTAGATGCCAAATTATGATCAAAATGGCCTCGATATTGACAATCGGTTTGGATTTGACAAAGTTGTGGCAATGTGAACTCTGGGAATGTCATTTTAAAATTGGTAAAGGTCCCCCTGATGCTTTTTTCGACAAAAAAGACTTCATTTTTGTATCAAAAATTCATAAACTTGACATGTAGAATTAAACTAGATGCCATATTATGATCAAAATGGCTTCGATATTGACAATTGGTTTAGATTTGACAAATTTGTGGCAATGTGAATACTGGGAATGTCATTTTAAAATTCGTAAGGGTCCCCCCTTATGCTTTTTTCGACAAAAAATATTAAATTTTTTTTTTCAAAAATTCATAAACTTAAGATGTATAACTAAACAAAATGCCAAATTATGATCAAAAAGGCTTCGATATTGACAATCGGCTTAGATTTGCCAAAATTGTGGCAATTTGAAGTCTGGGAATGTCATTTCAAAATTTGAAAGGGTTCCCCCTTATGCTTTTTTCGACAAAAAAGACTTTATTTTATTTCTTCAAAATTTCAAAACTTTGAGAAGTAGAATTAAACTAGATGCCAAATTATGGTCAAAATGGCCTCGATATTGACAATCGGCTTACATTTGACAAAGTTGTGGCAATTTGAAGTCTGGGAATGTCATTTCAACATTGGAAAGGGTCCCCACTTATGCTTTTTTCGCCAAAAATTACTGAAAAAAACAATCTGTTTAGATTTGACAAAGTTGTTGCAATTTAAATTTTGGGAATGTCATTTCAAAATTGGAAAGGGTCCCTTCTGATGTTGTTTTCGCCAAAAACTACAAAATTTTTTTTAAAAAAATTTATAAACTTGAAATGAAGATTTGAACAAGATGCCAAATTGTGATCAAAAATGCATCGATATTAACAATCTGTTTAGATTTGACAAAGTTGTGGCAATTTGAAGTCTGGGAATTTAATTTCAAAACTGGTTAGGGTCCCCCCTTTTGCTTTTTTCGCCAAAAAAAACTTCATTTTAATTCTTCAAAATTTCAAAAGTTTGAGATATAGAAATAAACAAGATGCCAAATTATGATCAAAATGGCCTCGATATTGACAATCGGTTAAGATTTGACAAAGTTGTGGCAATTTGAAGTCTGGGAATGTCATTTCAAAATTTGTAAGGGTCCCCACTTATGCTTTTTTTGCCAAAAATAACTGAAAAAAACAGGCGGTTAAGATTTGACAAAGTTGTGTCAATTTGAAGTTCGGGAATGTCATTTCAAAATTGGAAAGGGTGCCTTCTGATGCTTTTTTCGACAAAAAATACTCCTTTTTTCTCCAAAAATTCATTAACTTGAGATGTAGAACTAGATGCCAAATTATGATCAAAAAGGCTTTGATATTGACAATCGGATTTGATTTGACAAAGTTGTGGCAATGTGAAGTCTGGGAAAGTCATTTCAAAATTGGTTAGGCTCCCACCTTATGCTTTTTTCACCAAAAAAGACTTAATTTTTTTAAAAATTCATAAACTTGATATGTACAATTAAACTAGATGCCAAATTATGATCAAAATGGCCTCGATATTGACAATCGGCTTATATTTGACAAAGTTGTGGCAATTTGATGTCTGGGAATTGCATTTTATAAATGGTAAAGGTCCCCCCTTATGCTTTTTCGCCAATAAATACAACATTTTTTTTTCTTTTCAAAAATTCATAAACTTGAGATTTAGCATTAAACAAGATGCCAAATTATGATCAAAAAGGCATCGATATTGACAATCGGTTTATATTTGACAAAGTTGTGGCAATTTGATGTCTGGGAATTGCATTTCAAAATTGGTAAGGGTCCACCTTTATAAATTTTTCGCCAAAAAAGACTTTTTTTTTTTTAAAAATTCATAAACTTGCGATTTCGAATTAAACAAGATGCCAAATTATGATCGAAAAGACATCGATATTGACAATCGGTTTATATTTGACAAAGTTGTGGCAATTTGATGTCTGGGAATTGCATTTCAAAATTGGTAAGGGTCCACCTTTATAAATTTTTCGCCAAAAAAGACTTATTTTTTTTTTAAAAATTCATAAACTTGCGATTTCGAATTAAACAAGATGCCAAATTATGATCAAAAAGGCATCGATATTGACAATCGGCTTAGATTTGACAAAGTTGTGGCAATTTGAAGTCTGGGAATGTCATTTCAAAATTGTTAAGGCTCCCAACTTATGCATTTTTCGCCAAAAAAGACTTCATTTTTTTTCAAAAATTCATAAACTTGAGATGTACAATTAAACTAGATGCCAAATTATGATCAAAATGGCCTCGATGTTGACAATTGGCTTTGATTTGACAAAGTTGTGGCAATTTGAAGTCTGGGAATGTCAATTCAAAATTTATAAGGGTCCCCCCTTATGCTTTTTTCGACAAAAAATACTCCTTTTTTTCTCCAAAAATTCATTAACTTGAGATGTAGAATTAAACTTGATGCCAAATTATGAACAAAAAGGCTTCGATATTGACAATCGGTTTAGATTTGACAAAGTTGTGGCAATTTGAAGTCTGGGAATGTCATTTCAAAACTTGTAAGGGACCCCCTTATGCTTTTTCCGCCAATAAAAACAAAATTTTTTTTTTCAAAAAATCTTAAACTTGAGATGTTGAATTAAACTAGATGCCAAATTATGATTGAAAAGGCTTCGATATTGACAATCGGTTTAGATTTGACAAAGTTGTGGCAAATTGAAGTCTGGGAATGTCATTTCAAAATTGTTAAGGGTCCCCCCTTATGCTTTTTTCGACAAAAAAGACTCATTTTTTTCAAAAATTCATAAACTTGAGATGTTGAATTAAACAAGATGCCAAATTATGATCAAAAAAGCTTCGATATTGACAATCGGCTTAGATTTGACAAAGTTGTGGCAATTTGAAGTCTGGGAATGTCATTTCAAAATTGGAAAGGGTCCCCACTTATGCTTTTTTCGCCAAAAATTACTGAAAAAAACAATCGGTTTAGATTTGACAAAGTTGTGGCAAATTGAAGTCTGGGAATGTCATTTCAATATTGTTAAGGGTCCCCCCTTATGCTTTTTTCGACAAAAAAGACTCATTTTTTTTCAAAAATTCATAAACTTGAGATGTAGAATAAAACTAGATGCCAAATGATCAAAAAAGCTTCGATATTGACAATCTGCTTAGATTTGACAAAGTTGTGGCAATTTGAAGTCTGTGAATTTCGTTTCAAAACTGGTTAGGGTCCCCCCTTATGTTTTTTTCGCCAAAAAAACCTAATTTTTTTTCTTCAAAATTTCATAAGTTTGAGATGTTTAATTAAACAAGATGCCAAATTTTGATCAAAATGGCTTCGATATTGACAATCGGTTTACATTTGACAAAGTTGTGGCAATTTGAAGTCTGGGAATGTCATTTCAACATTGGAAAGGGTCCCCACTTATGCTTTTTTCGCCAAAAATTACTGAAAAAAACAATCGGTTTAGATTTGACAAAGTTGTTGCAATTTAAATTTTGGGAATGTCATTTCAAAATTGGAAAGGGTCCCTTCTGATGTTGTTTTCGCCAAAAACTACAAAATTTTTTTTTAAAAAAATTTATAAACTTGAAATGAAGATTTGAACAAGATGCCAAATTGTGATCAAAAATGCATCGATATTAACAATCTGTTTAGATTTGACAAAGTTGTGGCAATTTGAAGTCTGGGAATTTAATTTCAAAACTGGTTAGGGTCCCCCCTTTTGCTTTTTTCGCCAAAAAAAACTTCATTTTAATTCTTCAAAATTTCAAAAGTTTGAGATATAGAAATAAACAAGATGCCAAATTATGATCAAAATGGCCTCGATATTGACAATCGGTTAAGATTTGACAAAGTTGTGGCAATTTGAAGTCTGGGAATGTCATTTCAAAATTTGTAAGGGTCCCCACTTATGCTTTTTTTGCCAAAAATAACTGAAAAAAACAGGCGGTTAAGATTTGACAAAGTTGTGTCAATTTGAAGTTCGGGAATGTCATTTCAAAATTGGAAAGGGTGCCTTCTGATGCTTTTTTCGACAAAAAATACTCCTTTTTTTCTCCAAAAATTCATTAACTTGAGATGTAGAACTAGATGCCAAATTATGATCAAAAAGGCTTTGATATTGACAATCGGATTTGATTTGACAAAGTTGTGGCAATGTGAAGTCTGGGAAAGTCATTTCAAAATTGGTTAGGCTCCCACCTTATGCTTTTTTCACCAAAAAAGACTTAATTTTTTTTAAAAATTCATAAACTTGATATGTACAATTAAACTAGATGCCAAATTATGATCAAAATGGCCTCGATATTGACAATCGGCTTATATTTGACAAAGTTGTGGCAATTTGAAGTCTGGGAATGTCATTTTATAAATGGTAAAGGTCCCCCCTTATGCTTTTTTCGCCAATAAATACAACATTTTTTTTTCTTTTCAAAAATTCATAAACTTGAGATTTAGCATTAAACAAGATGCCAAATTATGATCAAAAAGGCATCGATATTGACAATCGGTTTATATTTGACAAAGTTGTGGCAATTTGATGTCTGGGAATTGCATTTCAAAATTGGTAAGGGTCCACCTTTATAAATTTTTCGCCAAAAAAGACTTATTTTTTTTTTTAAAAATTCATAAACTTGCGATTTCGAATTAAACAAGATGCCAAATTATGATCGAAAAGACATCGATATTGACAATCGGTTTATATTTGACAAAGTTGTGGCAATTTGATGTCTGGGAATTGCATTTCAAAATTGGTAAGGGTCCACCTTTATAAATTTTTCGCCAAAAAAGACTTATTTTTTTTTTAAAAATTCATAAACTTGCGATTTCGAATTAAACAAGATGCCAAATTATGATCAAAAAGGCATCGATATTGACAATCGGTTTAGATTTGACAAAGTTGTGGCAATTTGAAGTCTGGGAATGTCATTTCAAAATTGTTAAGGCTCCCAACTTATGCATTTTTCGCCAAAAAAGACTTCATTTTTTTTTCAAAAATTCATAAACTTGAGATGTACAATTAAACTAGATGCCAAATTATGATCAAAATGGCCTCGATGTTGACAATTGGCTTTGATTTGACAAAGTTGTGGCAATTTGAAGTCTGGGAATGTCATTTCAAAACTTGTAAGGGACCCCCTTATGCTTTTTCCGCCAATAAAAACAAAATTTTTTTTTTCAAAAAATCTTAAACTTGAGATGTTGAATTAAACTAGATGCCAAATTATGATCGAAAAGGCTTCGATATTGACAATCGGTTTAGATTTGACAAAGTTGTGGCAAATTGAAGTCTGGGAATGTCATTTCAAAATTGTTAAGGGTCCCCCCTTATGCTTTTTTCGACAAAAAAGACTCATTTTTTTCAAAAATTCATAAACTTGAGATGTTGAATTAAACAAGATGCCAAATTATGATCAAAAAAGCTTCGATATTGACAATCGGCTTAGATTTGACAAAGTTGTGGCAATTTGAAGTCTGGGAATGTCATTTCAAAATTGGAAAGGGTCCCCACTTATGCTTTTTTCGCCAAAAATTACTGAAAAAAACAATCGGTTTAGATTTGACAAAGTTGTGGCAAATTGAAGTCTGGGAATGTCATTTCAAAATTGTTAAGGGTCCCCCCTTATGCTTTTTTCGACAAAAAAGACTCATTTTTTTTCAAAAATTCATAAACTTGAGATGTAGAATAAAACTAGATGCCAAATGATCAAAAAAGCTTCGATATTGACAATCGGCTTAGATTTGACAAAGTTGTGGCAATTTGAAGTCTGAGAATGTCATTTCAAAATTTGTAAGGGTTCCCCCATATGTTTTTTTCGACAAAAAAGACTTAATTTTTAATGCTTCCAAATTTCAAAAGTTTGAGATGTAGAATTAAACTAGATGCCAAATTATGATCGAAATGGCCTCGATATTGACAATCGGTTTAGATTTGACAAAGTTGTGGCAATGTGAAGACTGGGAATGTCATTTTAAAATTGGTAACGGTCCCCCTGATGCTTTTTTCGACAAAAAAGACTACATTTTTGTATCAAAAATTCATAAACTTGACATGTAGAACAAACTAGATGCCATATTGTGATCAAAATGGCTTCGATATTGACAATTTTTTTAGATTTGACAAATTTGTGGCAATGTGAACACTGGGAATGTCATTTTAAAATTATTAAGGGTCCCCCCTTATGCTTTTTTCGACAAAAATACTACATTTTTTTTTTACAAAATTTATAAACTTGAGATGTATAATTAAACTAGAGGCCAAATTATGATCAAAAAGGCTTCGATATTGACAATCAGCTTAGATTTGACAAAGTTGTGGGAAATTAAAGTCTGGGAATGTCATTTCAAAATTGTTAAGGGTCCCCCCTTATGCTTTTTTCGACAAAAAAAACTTATTTTTTTTTCAAAATTCATAAACTTGAGATGTAGAATTAAACTAGATGCCAAATTATGATCAAAATGGCCTCGATATTGAAAATCGGTTTAGCTTTGACAAAGTTGTGGCAATGTGAACTCTGGGAATGTCATTTCAAAATTCGTAAGGGTCCCCCCATATGCTTTTTTCGACCAAAAAAGACTTTATTTTAATTCTTCAAAATTTCAAAAGTTTGAGAAGTAGAATTAAACTAGATGCCAAATTATGATCAAAATGGCCTCGATATTGACAATCGGTTTGGATTTGACAAAGTTGTGGCAATGTGAACTCTGGGAATGTCATTTCAAAATTGGTAAAGGTCCCCCTGATGCTTTTTTCGACAAAAAAGACTTCATTTTTGTATCAAAAATTCATAAACTTGACATGTAGAATTAAACTAGATGCCATATTATGATCAAAATGGCTTCGATATTGACAATTGGTTTAGATTTGACAAATTTGTGGCAATGTGAATACTGGGAATGTCATTTTAAAATTCGTAAGGGTCCCCCTTATGCTTTTTTCGACAAAAAATATTAAATTTTTTTTTCAAAAATTCATAAACTTAAGATGTATAACTAAACAAAATGCCAAATTATGATCAAAAAGGCTTCGATATTGACAATCGGCTTAGATTTGACAAAATTGTGGCAATTTGAAGTCTGGGAATGTCATTTCAAAATTTGAAAGGGTTCCCCCTTATGCTTTTTTCGACAAAAAGACTTTATTTTATTTCTTCAAAATTTCAAAACTTTGAGAAGTAGAATTAAACTAGATGCCAAATTATGATCAAAATGGCCTCGATATTGACAATCGGCTTACATTTGACAAAGTTGTGGCAATTTGAAGTCTGGGAATGTCATTTCAACATTGGAAAGGGTCCCCACTTATGCTTTTTTCGCCAAAAATTACTGAAAAAAACAATCGGTTTAGATTTGACAAAGTTGTTGCAATTTAAATTTTGGGAATGTCATTTCAAAATTGGAAAGGGTCCCTTCTGATGTTGTTTTCGCCAAAAACTACAAAATTTTTTTTAAAAAAATTTATAAACTTGAAATGAAGATTTGAACAAGATGCCAAATTGTGATCAAAAATGCATCGATATTAACAATCTGTTTAGATTTGACAAAGTTGTGGCAATTTGAAGTCTGGGAATTTAATTTCAAAACTGGTTAGGGTCCCCCCTTTTGCTTTTTTCGCCAAAAAAACTTCATTTTAATTCTTCAAAATTTCAAAAGTTTGAGATATAGAAATAAACAAGATGCCAAATTATGATCAAAATGGCCTCGATATTGACAATCGGTTAAGATTTGACAAAGTTGTGGCAATTTGGAGTCTGGGAATGTCATTTCAAAATTTGTAAGGGTCCCCAATTATGCTTTTTTTGCCAAAAATAACTGAAAAAAACAGGCGGTTAAGATTTGACAAAGTTGTGTCAATTTGAAGTCTGGGAATGTCATTTCAAAATTGGAAAGGGTGCCTTCTGATGTTTTTTTCGCCAAAAACTACAACATTTTTTTGAAAAAATTCATAAACTTGAAATGTAGAATTGAACTAGATGCCAAATTATGATCAAAAAGGCATCGATATTGACAATCGGCTTAGATTTGACAAAGTTGTGGCAATTTGAAGTCTGGGAATATCATTTCAAAATTTGTAAGGGTTCCCCCATATTCTTTTTTCGACAAAAAAGACTTAATTTTTAATGCTTCAAAATTTCAAAAGTTTGAGATGTAGAATTAAACAAGATGCCAAATTATGATCAAAATGGCCTCGATATTGACAATCGGCTTAGATTTGACAAAGCTGTGGCAATTTGAAGTCTGGGAATGTCATTTCAAAATTCGTAAGGGTCCCCCTTTATGCCTTTTTCACTTAAAACTACGGAATTTTTTTTTCTTTTCAAAAATTCATAAACTTGAGATGTAGAATTAAACAAGATGCCAAATTATGATCAAAAAGGCTTCGATATTGACAATCGGTTTAGATTTGACAAAGTTGTGGCAAATTGAAGTCTGGGAATGTCATTTCAAAATTTGTAACGGTCCCCCTGATGCTTTTTTCGACAAAAAAGACTACATTTTTGTATCAAAAATTCATAAACTTGACATGTAGAATAAAACTAGATGCCATATTATGATCAAAATGGCTTCGATATTAACAATTGGTTTAAATTTGACAAAGTTGTGGCATTTTGAAGTCTGGGAATGTCATTTCAAATTTCGTAAGGGTCCCCCCTTATGCTTTTTCGACAAAAAAAAATACATTTTTTTTCCAAAAATTTATAAACTTGAGATGTATAATTAAACTAGATGCCAAATTATGATCAAAAAGGCCTCGATATTGACAATCGGTTTATATTTGACAAATTTGTGGCAATGTGAACACTGGGAATGTCATTTCAAAATTATTAAGGGTCCCCCCTTATGCTTTTTTCGACAAAAATACTACATTTTTTTTTTACAAAATTTATAAACTTGAGATGTAGATATAAACAAGATGCTAAATTATGATCAAAATGGTCTCGATATTGACAATCGGTTTAGATTTGACAAAGTTGTGGCAAATTGAAGTCTGATAATATCATTTCAAAATTGTTAAGGGTCCCCCCTTATGCTTTTTTCGACAAAAAAGACTATTTTTCTTCAAAAATTCATAAACTTGAGATGTAGAATTAAACTAAATGCCAAATTATGATCAAAAAAGCTTCGATATTGACAATCGGTTTAGATTTGACAAAGTTGTGGCAAATTGAAGTCTGGGAATGTCATTTCAAAATTGTTAAGGGTCCCCCCTTATGCTTTTTTCGACAAAAAAGACTCATTTTTTCAAAAATTCATAAACTTGAGATGTAGAATAAAACTAGATGCCAAATGATCAAAAAAGCTTCGATATTGACAATCGGCTTAGATTTGACAAAGTTGTGGCAATTTGAAGTCTGAGAATGTCATTTCAAAATTTGTAAGGGTTCCCCCATATGTTTTTTTCGACAAAAAAGACTTAATTTTTAATGCTTCCAAATTTCAAAAGTTTGAGATGTAGAATTAAACTAGATGCCAAATTATGATCGAAATGGCCTCGATATTGACAATCGGTTTAGATTTGACAAAGTTGTGGCAATGTGAAGACTGGGAATGTCATTTTAAAATTGGTAACGGTCCCCCTGATGCTTTTTTCGACAAAAAAGACTCATTTTTTTCAAAAATTCATAAACTTGAGATGTTGAATTAAACAAGATGCCAAATTATGATCAAAAAAGCTTCGATATTGACAATCGGCTTAGATTTGACAAAGTTGTGGCAATTTGAAGTCTGGGAATGTCATTTCAAAACTTGTAAGGGACCCCCTTATGCTTTTTCCGCCAATAAAAACAAAATTTTTTTTTTCAAAAAATCTTAAACTTGAGATGTTGAATTAAACTAGATGCCAAATTATGATCGAAAAGGCTTCGATATTGACAATCGGTTTAGATTTGACAAAGTTGTGGCAAATTGAAGTCTGGGAATGTCATTTCAAAATTGTTAAGGGTCCCCCCTTATGCTTTTTTCGACAAAAAAGACTCATTTTTTTCAAAAATTCATAAACTTGAGATGTTGAATTAAACAAGATGCCAAATTATGATCAAAAAAGCTTCGATATTGACAATCGGCTTAGATTTGACAAAGTTGTGGCAATTTGAAGTCTGGGAATGTCATTTCAAAATTGGAAAGGGTCCCCACTTATGCTTTTTTCGCCAAAAATTACTGAAAAAAACAATCGGTTTAGATTTGACAAAGTTGTGGCAAATTGAAGTCTGGGAATGTCATTTCAAAATTGTTAAGGGTCCCCCCTTATGCTTTTTTCGACAAAAAAGACTCATTTTTTTTCAAAAATTCATAAACTTGAGATGTAGAATAAAACTAGATGCCAAATGATCAAAAAAGCTTCGATATTGACAATCGGCTTAGATTTGACAAAGTTGTGGCAATTTGAAGTCTGAGAATGTCATTTCAAAATTTGTAAGGGTTCCCCCATATGTTTTTTTCGACAAAAAGACTTAATTTTTAATGCTTCCAAATTTCAAAAGTTTGAGATGTAGAATTAAACTAGATGCCAAATTATGATCGAAATGGCCTCGATATTGACAATCGGCTTAGATTTGACAAAGTTGTGGCAATGTGAAGACTGGGAATGTCATTTTAAAATTGGTAACGGTCCCCCTGATGCTTTTTTCGACAAAAAAGACTACATTTTTGTATCAAAAATTCATAAACTTGACATGTAGAACAAACTAGATGCCATATTGTGATCAAAATGGCTTCGATATTGACAATTTTTTTAGATTTGACAAATTTGTGGCAATGTGAACACTGGGAATGTCATTTTAAAATTATTAAGGGTCCCCCCTTATGCTTTTTTCGACAAAAATACTACATTTTTTTTTTACAAAATTTATAAACTTGAGATGTATAATTAAACTAGAGGCCAAATTATGATCAAAAAGGCTTCGATATTGACAATCAGCTTAGATTTGACAAAGTTGTGGGAAATTAAAGTCTGGGAATGTCATTTCAAAATTGTTAAGGGTCCCCCCTTATGCTTTTTTCGACAAAAAAAACTTATTTTTTTTTCAAAATTCATAAACTTGAGATGTAGAATTAAACTAGATGCCAAATTATGATCAAAATGGCCTCGATATTGAAAATCGGTTTAGCTTTGACAAAGTTGTGGCAATGTGAACTCTGGGAATGTCATTTCAAAATTCGTAAGGGTCCCCCCATATGCTTTTTTCGACCAAAAAAGACTTTATTTTAATTCTTCAAAATTTCAAAAGTTTGAGAAGTAGAATTAAACTAGATGCCAAATTATGATCAAAATGGCCTCGATATTGACAATCGGTTTGGATTTGACAAAGTTGTGGCAATGTGAACTCTGGGAATGTCATTTCAAAATTGGTAAAGGTCCCCCTGATGCTTTTTTCGACAAAAAAGACTTCATTTTTGTATCAAAAATTCATAAACTTGACATGTAGAATTAAACTAGATGCCATATTATGATCAAAATGGCTTCGATATTGACAATTGGTTTAGATTTGACAAATTTGTGGCAATGTGAATACTGGGAATGTCATTTTAAAATTCGTAAGGGTCCCCCCTTATGCTTTTTTCGACAAAAAATATTAAATTTTTTTTTCAAAAATTCATAAACTTAAGATGTATAACTAAACAAAATGCCAAATTATGATCAAAAAGGCTTCGATATTGACAATCGGCTTAGATTTGACAAAATTGTGGCAATTTGAAGTCTGGGAATGTCATTTCAAAATTTGAAAGGGTTCCCCCTTATGCTTTTTCGACAAAAAAGACTTTATTTTATTTCTTCAAAATTTCAAAACTTTGAGAAGTAGAATTAAACTAGATGCCAAATTATGATCAAAATGGCCTCGATATTGACAATCGGCTTACATTTGACAAAGTTGTGGCAATTTGAAGTCTGGGAATGTCATTTCAACATTGGAAAGGGTCCCCACTTATGCTTTTTTCGCCAAAAATTACTGAAAAAAACAATCGGTTTAGATTTGACAAAGTTGTTGCAATTTAAATTTTGGGAATGTCATTTCAAAATTGGAAAGGGTCCCTTCTGATGTTGTTTTCGCCAAAAACTACAAAATTTTTTTTAAAAAAAATTTATAAACTTGAAATGAAGATTTGAACAAGATGCCAAATTGTGATCAAAAATGCATCGATATTAACAATCTGTTTAGATTTGACAAAGTTGTGGCAATTTGAAGTCTGGGAATTTAATTTCAAAACTGGTTAGGGTCCCCCCTTTTGCTTTTTTCGCCAAAAAAAACTTCATTTTAATTCTTCAAAATTTCAAAAGTTTGAGATATAGAAATAAACAAGATGCCAAATTATGATCAAAATGGCCTCGATATTGACAATCGGTTAAGATTTGACAAAGTTGTGGCAATTTGGAGTCTGGGAATGTCATTTCAAAATTTGTAAGGGTCCCCAATTATGCTTTTTTTGCCAAAAATAACTGAAAAAAACAGGCGGTTAAGATTTGACAAAGTTGTGTCAATTTGAAGTCTGGGAATGTCATTTCAAAATTGGAAAGGGTGCCTTCTGATGTTTTTTTCGCCAAAAACTACAACATTTTTTTGAAAAAATTCATAAACTTGAAATGTAGAATTGAACTAGATGCCAAATTATGATCAAAAAGGCATCGATATTGACAATCGGCTTAGATTTGACAAAGTTGTGGCAATTTGAAGTCTGGGAATATCATTTCAAAATTTGTAAGGGTTCCCCCATATTCTTTTTTCGACAAAAAAGACTTAATTTTTAATGCTTCAAAATTTCAAAAGTTTGAGATGTAGAATTAAACAAGATGCCAAATTATGATCAAAATGGCCTCGATATTGACAATCGGCTTAGATTTGACAAAGCTGTGGCAATTTGAAGTCTGGGAATGTCATTTCAAAATTGGTAAGGGTCCCCCTTTATGCCTTTTTCACTTAAAACTACGGAATTTTTTTTTCTTTTCAAAAATTCATAAACTTGAGATGTAGAATTAAACAAGATGCCAAATTATGATCAAAAAGGCTTCGATATTGACAATCGGTTTAGATTTGACAAAGTTGTGGCAAATTGAAGTCTGGGAATGTCATTTCAAAATTTGTAACGGTCCCCCTGATGCTTTTTTCGACAAAAAAGACTACATTTTTGTATCAAAAATTCATAAACTTGACATGTAGAATAAAACTAGATGCCATATTATGATCAAAATGGCTTCGATATTAACAATTGGTTTAAATTTGACAAAGTTGTGGCATTTTGAAGTCTGGGAATGTCATTTCAAATTTCGTAAGGGTCCCCCCTTATGCTTTTTCGACAAAAAAAAATACATTTTTTTTCCAAAAATTTATAAACTTGAGATGTATAATTAAACTAGATGCCAAATTATGATCAAAAAGGCCTCGATATTGACAATCGGTTTATATTTGACAAATTTGTGGCAATGTGAACACTGGGAATGTCATTTCAAAATTATTAAGGGTCCCCCCTTATGCTTTTTTCGACAAAAATACTACATTTTTTTTTTACAAAATTTATAAACTTGAGATGTAGATATAAACAAGATGCTAAATTATGATCAAAATGGTCTCGATATTGACAATCGGTTTAGATTTGACAAAGTTGTGGCAAATTGAAGTCTGATAATATCATTTCAAAATTGTTAAGGGTCCCCCCTTATGCTTTTTTCGACAAAAAAGACTATTTTTCTTCAAAAATTCATAAACTTGAGATGTAGAATTAAACTAAATGCCAAATTATGATCAAAAAAGCTTCGATATTGACAATCGGCTTAGATTTGACAAAGTTGTGGCAATTTGAAGTCTGAGAATGTCTTTTCAAAATTTGTAAGGGTCCCCCCATATGTTTTTTTCGACAAAAAAGACTTTATTTTTAATGCTTCCAAATTTCAAAAGTTTGAGATGTAGAATTAAACTAGATGCTAAATTATGATCAAAATGGCCTCGATATTGACAATCGGTTTAGATTTGACAAAGTTGTGGCAATGTGAAGACTGGGAATGTCATTTCAAAATTGGTAACGGTCCCCCTGATGCTTTTTTCGACAAAAAAGACTACATTTTTGTATCAAAAATTTATAAACTTGACATGTAGAATTAAACTAGATGCCATATTTTGATCCAAATGGCTTCGATATTGACAATTGGTTTAGATTTGACAAAGTTGTGGCAATTTAAAGTCTCGGAATGTCATTTCTAAATTGGTAAGGGTCCCCCCCTATGCTTTTTTGGCCAAAATATCCAAATTTTTTTTTCAAAAATTCATAAATTTGAGATGCAGAATTAAATTTGATGCCAAATGATGATCAAAAAGGCTTCGATATTGACAATCGGTTTAGATTTGACAAAGTTGTGGCAATTTGAAGTCTGGGAATGACATTTCAAAATTAATACGGGTACCCCTTATAATTTTTTGACATAAAAGACTAAATGTTTTTTTCAAAAATTCATAAACTTGAGATCTTGAATTAAACTAGATGCCAAATTATGATCAAAATGGCCTCGATATTGAAAATCGGTTTAGATTTGACAAAGCTGTGGCTGTTTGAAGTCTGGGAATGGGCCTAAGGGTCCCCCCTTATGCTTTTTATTGAAGTCTGGGAATGTCATTTCAAAATTGTTAAGGGTCCCCCTTATGCTTTTTTCCGCAAAAAAGACTAATTTTTTTTCAAAAATTCATAAATTTGAGATGAAGAATTAAACGAGATGCCAAATTATGATCAAAAAGGCTTCGATATTGACAATCGGCTTAGATTTGACAAAGTTGTGGCAATTTGAAGTCTGAGAATGTCATTTCAAAATTTGTAAGGGTCCACCCTTATGTTTTTTTTTTGCCAAAAACACTTGGTTTTTTTGTCAAAAATTCCTAAACTTTAGATGAAAAATTATACTTTATGCCAAATTATGATCAGAATGGCTTCGATTTTGAAAATCGGTGAGGGTTCCCCCTTATGATTTTTTCCCCAAAAATACTACATTTTTTTTTATAAAAATTAATAAACTTGAGATGTAGAACTAAACTATGTGCCAAATTGTGATCAATTTGGCCTTGATATTGACAATCGGTTTAGATTTGACAAAGTTGTGGCAATTCGAAGTCTGGGAATGTCATTTCAAAATAAGTAAGGGTTCCCCCTTATGATTTTTTCGCCAAAAATACTAAATTTTTTTTTATAAAAATTAATAAACTTGAGATGTGGAATTAAACTAGATGCCAAATTATGATCAAAATGCCTTCGATATTGAAAATCGGCTTAGATTTGGCAAATTTGGGAATGGCATTTCAAAATTGGAGAGGTTTCCCCCTTATTTTTTTTTCGACACAAAAAATAAATTTTTTTTAGAAAAATTAATAAACTTGATGCCAAATTATGATCAAAATGGCCTCGATATTGACAATCGGCTTAG
This sequence comes from Drosophila maculinotata, assembly GCA_035045305.1. Lineage (NCBI taxonomy): Eukaryota > Metazoa > Arthropoda > Insecta > Diptera > Drosophilidae > Drosophila > Drosophila maculinotata. The sequence goes on from JAWNPD010000236.1 coordinate 1,093,317, forward strand.
ATTTGACAAAGTTGTGGCAATTCGAAGTCTGGGAATGTCATTTCAAAATTTGTAAGGGTCCCCCCTTATGCTTTTTTTTGCCAAAAACACTAAGTTTTTTTTGTCGAAAATTCCTCAACTCTATATGTTTAATTATACTTAATGCCAAATTAAGATCAAAATGGCCTCGATATTGACAATCGGCTTAGATTTGACAAAGTTGTGGCAATTCGAAGTCTGCGGATGGCATTTCAAAATTGGTGAAGGTTTTCCTTATGCTTTTTCGCCAAAACTACTACTTTTTTTTAAAAAATTAATAAGCTTGAGATGTAGAATTAATTAAGATGCCAAATTTGGATCAAAATGGCTTCGATATTGAAAATCGGCTTAGATTTGGCAAAGTTGTGGCAATTCGAAGTCTGGGGATGGCATTTCAAAATTGGTGAGGGTCCCCCCTCATGTTTTTTATCGCCAAAAAACACTGACTTTTTTTGTCAAAAAATCCTAAACTTGAGATGTAAAATTATACAAAATGCCAAATTATGATCAGAATGGCTTCGATATTGACAATCGGTTTAGATTTGACAAAGTTGTGGCAATTCGAAGTCTGGGAATGTCATTTCAAAATAAGTAAGGGTTCCCCCTTATGCTTTTTTCGCAAAATATACACAATTGTTTTCAAAAATTAATAAACTTGAGATGTAGAATTAAACTAGATGCCAAGTTATGATCAAAATGGCCTCGATATTGAAAATCGGCTTAGATTTGGCAAAGTTGTGGCAATTTGAAGTCTGGGAATGGCATTTCAAAATTGGCCAGGGTTCCCCCCAATGTTTTTTTGTTGAAAAAAAAGTACTTTTTAAAAAAATTAATAAACTTGAGATGTAGAATTAAACTTGATGCCAAATTATGATTAAAATGGCCTCGATATTGACAATCGGCTTAGATTTGACAAAGTTGTGGCAATTCGAAGTCTGAGAATGTCATTTCAAAATATGTAAGGGTCCACCCTTATGATTTTTTCGCCAAAAATACTAAATTTTTTTTTATAAAAATTAATAAACTTGAGATGTAGAATTAAACTAGATGCCAAATTATGATCAAAATGGCTTCGATATTGAAAATCGGCTTAGATTTGGCAAAGCTGTGGCAATTCGAAGTCTGGGAATGTCATTTTAAAATTGGTAAGGGTTCCCCCGTAGGCTTTTTTCGTCAAAAAACACTAATTTTTTGTTTTTTTTCAAAATTTATAAACTTAAGATGTAGGATTAAACTAGATGCCAAATTAAGATCAAAATGGCTTCGATATTGAAAATCGGCTTAGATTTGACAAAGTTGTGGCAATTTGAAGTCTGAGAATGTCATATCAAAATTTGTAAGGGTCCACCCTTATGCTTTTTTTTGCCAAAAACACTTGGTTTTTTTTGTCAAAAATTCCTAAACTTTAGATGAAAAATTATACTTTATGCCAAATTATGATCAGAATGGCTTCGATTTTGAAAATCGGTGAGGGTTCCCCCTTATGATTTTTTCGCCAAAAATACTAAATTTTTTTTTATAAAAATTAATAAACTTGAGATGTAGAACTAAACTATGTGCCAAATTATGATTAAATTGCCCTCGATATTGACAATCGGTTAAGATTTGACAAAGTTGTGGCAATTCGAAGTCTGGGAATGTCATTTCAAAATAAGTAAGGGTTCCCCCTTATGATTTTTTCGCCAAAAATACTAAATTTTTTTTTATAAAAATTAATAAACTTGAGATGTAGAATTAAACTAGATGCCAAATTATGATCAAAATGGCTTCGATATTGAAAATCGGCTTAGATTTGGCAAATTTGGGAATGGCATTTCAAAATTGGAGAGGTTTCCCCCTTATTTTTTTTTCGACACAAAAAATAAATTTTTTTTATAAAAAATTAATAAACTTGATGCCAAATTATGATCAAAATGGCCTCGATATTGACAATCGGCTTAGATTTGACAAAGTTGTGGCAATTCGGAGTCTGGGAATGTCATTTCAAAATTTGTAAGGGTCCCCCCTTATGCTTTTTTTTGCCAAAACTACTACTTTTTTTTAAAAAATTAATAAGCTTGAGATGTAGAATTAAATAAGATGCCAAATTTGGATCAAAATGGCTTCGATATTGAAAATCGGCTTAGATTTGGCAAAGTTGTGGCAATTCGAAGTCTGGGGATGGCATTTCAAAATTGGTGAGGGTCCCCCCTCATGTTTTTTTTCGCCAAAAAACACTGACTTTTTTTGTCAAAAATTCCTAAACTTGAGATGTAAAATTATACAAAATGCCAAATTATGATCAGAATGGCCTCGATATTGAAAATCGGTTTAGCTTTGACAAAGTTGTGGCAATGTGAACTCTGGGAATGTCATTTCAAAATTCGTAAGGGTCCCCCCATATGCTTTTTTCGACCAAAAAAGACTTTATTTTAATTCTTCAAAATTTCAAAAGTTTGAGAAGTAGAATTAAACTAGATGCCAAATTATGATCAAAATGGCCTCGATATTGACAATTGGTTTAGATTTGACCAAGTTGTGGCATTTTGAAGTCTGGGAATGTCATTCTAAAATTATTAAGGGTCCCCCCTTATGCTTTTTTCGACAAAAATACTACAATTTTTTTTTAAAAAATTTATAAACTTGAGATGTTGAATTAAACTAGATGCCAAATTATGATCAAAAAGGCTTCGATATTGACAATCGGTTTAGATTTGACAAAGTTGTGGCAATTCGAAGTCTGGGAATGTCATTTCAAAATAAGTAAGGGTTCCCCCTTATGCTTTTTTCGCAAAATATACACAATTGTTTTCAAAAATTAATAAACTTGAGATGTAGAATTAAACTATGTGCCAAATTATGATCAAAATGGCTTCGATATTGAAAATCGGCTTTGATTTGGCAAAGTTGTGGCAATTCGAAGTCTGGGAATGTCATTTTAAAATTGGTAAGGGTTCCCCCGTAGGCTTTTTTCGTCAAAAAACATTTATTTTTTGTTTTTTTTTCAAAATTTATAAACTTGAGATGTAGGATTTAACTAGATGCCAAATTAAGATCAAAATGGCTTCGATATTGAAAATCGGCTTAGATTTGGCAAAGTCGTGGCAATTCGAAGTCTGGCAATGTCATTTTAAAATTGGTAAACGTTCCCCCTTATGCTTTTTTCGTGAAAAAACACTAAATTTTTGTTTTTTTTTTCAAAATTTATAAATTTGAGATGTAGGATTAAACTAGATGCCAAATTATGATCAAAATGGCTTCGATATTGAAAATCGGCTTAGATTTGGCAAAGCTGTGGCAATTCGAAGTCTGGGAATGTCATTTTAAAATTGGTAAGGGTTCCTCCGTAGGCTTTTTTCGTCAAAAAACACTAATTTTTTGTTTTTTTTTCAAAATTTATAAACTTGAGATGTAGGATTAAACTAGATGCCAAATTAAGATCAAAATGGCTTCGATATTGAAAATCGGCTTAGATTTGACAAAGTTGTGGCAATTTGAAGTCTGAGAATGTCATTTCAAAATTTGTAAGGGTCCACCCTTATGATTTTTTCGCCAAAAATACTAAAATTTTTTTTATAAAAATTAATAAACTTGAGATGTAGAATTAAACTAGATGCCAAATTATGATCAAAATGGCTTCGATATTGAAAATCGGCTTAGATTTGGCAAAGCTGTGGCAATTCGAAGTCTGGGAATGTCATTTTAAAATTGGTAAGGGTTCCCCCGTAGGCTTTTTTCGTCAAAAAACACTAATTTTTTTTTTTTTTTCAAAATTTATAAACTTGAAATGTAGGATTAAACTAGATGCCAAATTAAGATCAAAATGGCTTCGATATTGAAAATCGGCTTAGATTTGGCAAAGTCGTGGCAATTCGAAGTCTAGGAATGTCATTTTAAAATTGGTAAAGGTTCCCCCTTATGCTTTTTTCGTGAAAAAACACTAAATTTTTGTTTTTTTTTTTCAAAATTTTAAATTTGAGATGTAAGATTAAACTAGATGCCAAATTATGATCAAAATGGCTTCGATATTAAAAATCGGCTTAGATTTGGCAAAGTTCGGAATGGCATTTCAAAATTGGTGAGGGTTCCCCCTTATGGTTTTCCGCCACAAATACTAAATTTTTTTTATAAAAAATAATAAAATTGAGATGTAGAATTAAATAAGATGCCAAATTATGATCAAAATGTTTTGATATTGACAATCGGTTTAGATTTGACAAAGTTGTGGCTATTCGAAGTCTGGAAATGTCATTTCAAAATTGGTAAGGGTCCACCCTTATGCTTTTTTTGCCAAAAACACTTGGTTTTTTTTGTCAAAAATTGCTAAACTCTAGATGAAAAATTATACTTTATGCCAAATTATGATCAGAATGGCTTCGATTTTGAAAATCGGTGAGGGTTCCCCCTTATGATTTTTTCGCCAAAAATACTAAATTTTTTTTTATAAAAATTAATAAACTTGAGATGTAGAATTAAACTATGTGCCAAATTATGATCAAATTGGCCTCGATATTGACAAGCAGCTTAGATTTGACAAACTTGTGGCAATTCGAAGTCTGGGAATGTCATTTTAAAATTGGAAAGGGTTCCCCCTTATGCTTTTTTTGTCAAAAAATACAAAATTTTTTTTTTTAAAAAGAATTGATAAACTTGAGATGTAGGATTAAACTAGATGCCAAATTATGATCAAAATGGCTTCGATATTGACAATTGGTTTAGATTTGACAAATTTGTGGCAATGTGAACACTGGGAATGTCATTTCAAAATTGGTAAGGGTCCCCCCTATGCTTTTTTGGCCAATAAATACAAAATTTTTTTTCAAAAATTCATTAATTTGAGATGCAGAATTAAACTTGATGCCAAATTATGATCAAAAGGCTTCGATATTGACAATCGGTTTAGATTTGACAAAGTTGTGGCAATTTGAAGTCTGGGAATGCCATTTCAAAATTTATACGGGTACCCCTTATAAATTTTTGTCAAAAAAAACAAAATTTTTTTTTCAAAAATTCATAAACTTGCGATCTTGAATTAAACTAGATGCCAAATTATGATCAAAATGGCCTCGATATTGACAATCGGTTTAGATTTGACAAAGTTGTGGCTATTTGATATCTGGGAATGGGTCTAAGGGTCCCCCCTTATGCTTTTTGCAACAAAAAATATGACATTTTTTTTTTCAAAAATTTATAAACTTGAGATGTAGATATAAACTAGATGCCAAATTATGATCAAAATGGCCTCGATATTGACAATCGGTTTAGATTTGACAAAGTTGTGGCAATGTGAACTCTGGGAATGTCATTTCAAAATTGTTAAGGGTCCCCCCTTATGCTTTTTTCGACAAAAAAGACTACTTTTTTTCAAAAATTTATAAACTTGAGATGTTTAATTAAACAAGATGCCAAATTATGATCAAAAGGCTTCGATATTGATAATCGGTTTAGATTTGACAAAGTTGTGGCAATTTGAAGTCTGGGAATGTCATTTCAAAATTGGTGAGGGTCCCCGCCTATGCTTTTTTGGCCAATAAAAACAAAATTTTTTTTCAAAAATTCATCAATTTGAGAAGCAGAATTAAACTTGATGCCAAATTATGATCAAAAAGGCTTCGATATTGACAATCGGTTTAGATTTGACAAAGTTGTGGCAATTTGAAGTCTGGGAATGCCATTTAAAAATTTATACGGGTACCCCTTATAATTTTTTGACAAAAAACACAAAATTTTTGTTTCAAAAATTCATAAACTTGAGATCTTGAATTAAACTAGATGCCAAATTATGATCAAAAGGCTTCGATATTGATAATCGGTTTAGATTTGACAAAGTTGTGGCAATTTGAAGTCTGGGAATGTCATTTCAAAATTGGTGAGGGTCCCCGCCTATGCTTTTTTGGCCAATAAAAACAAAATTTTTTTTCAAAAATTCATCAATTTGAGAAGCAGAATTAAACTTGATGCCAAATTATGATCAAAAAGGCTTCGATATTGACAATCGGTTTAGATTTGACAAAGTTGTGGCAATTTGAAGTCTGGGAATGCCATTTAAAAATTTATACGGGTACCCCTTATAATTTTTTGACAAAAAACACAAAATTTTTGTTTCAAAAATTCATAAACTTGAGATCTTGAATTAAACTAGATGCCAAATTATGATCAAAAAGGCTTCGATATTGACAATCGGTTTAGATTTGACAAAGTTGTGGCTATTTGAAGTCTGGGAATGGGTCTAAGAGTCCCCCCTTATGCTTTTTGCGACAAAAAATATTAAATTTTTTTTGCAAAAAAATTTATAAACTTGAGGTGACGATATAAACTAGATGCCAAGTTATGATCAAAAAGGCCTCGATATTGACAGTCGGTTTAGATTTGACAAAGTTGTGGCAACTTGAAGTCTGGGAATGTCATTTCAAAATTTTTAACGGTCCCCCCTTATGCTTTTTTCGCCAAAAATTACTGAAAAAACAATCGGTTTAGATTTGACAAAGTTGTGGCAAATTGAAGTCTGGGAATGTCATTTCAAAATTGTTAAGGGTCCCCCCTTATGCTTTTTTCGACAAAAAAGACTAATTTTTTTTTCAAAAATTTATAAACTTGAGATGTAGAATTAAACAAGATTCCAAATTATGATCAAAATGGCCTCGATATTGACAATCGGTTTAGATTTGACAAAGTTGTGGCAATGTGAACTCTGGGAATGTCATTTCAAAATTGGAAAAAGACTTAATTTTTGTATCAAAAATTCATAAACTTGACATGTAGAATTAAACTAGATGCCAAATTATGATCAAAAAGGCTTCGATATTGACAATCGGTTTTGATTTGACAAAGTTGTGGCACGTTGAACTCTGGGAATGTCATTTCAAAATTCGTAAGGGTCCCCCCTTATGCTTTTTTCGACAAAAAATATAAAATTTTTTTTTCAAAAATTCATAAACTTGAGATGTATAACTAATTAAGATGCCAAATTATGATCAAAAAGGCTTCGATATTGAAAATCGGTTTAGATTTGACAAAGTTGTGGCAATTTGAAGTCTGGGAATGTCATTTCAAAATTGGTAAGGGTCCCCCCCTACGCTTTTTTGGCCAATAAAAACAAAATTTTTTTTCAAAAATTCATCAATTTGAGAAGCAGAATTAAACTTGATGCCAAATTATGATCAAAAAGGCTTCGATATTGACAATCGGTTTAGATTTGACAAAGTTGTGGCAATTTGAAGTCTGGGAATGCCATTTAAAAATTTATACGGGTACCCCTTATAATTTTTTGACAAAAAACACAAAATTTTTGTTTCAAAAATTCATAAACTTGAGATCTTGAATTAAACTAGATGCCAAATTATGATCAAAATGGCCTCGATATTGACAATCGGTTTAGATTTGACAAAGTTGTGGCTATTTGATATCTGGGAATGGGTCTAAGGGTCCCCCCTTATGCTTTTTGCAACAAAAAATATTACATTTTTTTTTTCAAAAATTTATAAACTTGAGATGTAGATATAAACTAGATGCCAAATTATGATCAAAATGGCCTCGATATTGACAATCGGTTTAGATTTGACAAAGTTGTGGCAATGTGAACTCTGGGAATGTCATTTCAAAATTGTTAAGGGTCCCCCCTTATGCTTTTTTCGACAAAAAAGACTCCTTTTTTTCAAAAATTCATAAACTTGAGATGTAGAATTAAACTAGATGCCAAATTATGATCAAAATGGCCTCGATATTGACAATCGGTTTAGATTTGACAAAGTTGTGGCAATGTGAACTCTGGGAATGTCATTTCAAAATTCGTAAGGGTCCCCCCTAATGCTTTTTTCGACAAAAAATATTAAATTTTTTTTTTCAAAAATTTATAAACTTGAGATGTATAATTAAACAAGATGCCAAATTATGATCAAAAGGCTTCGATATTGACAATCGGTTTAGATTTGACAAAGTTGTGGCAATTTGAAGTCTGGGAATGTCATTTCAAAATTGGTGAGGGTCCCCGCCTATGCTTTTTTGGCCAATAAATACAACATATTTTTTCAAAAATTCATAAGTTTGAGATGCAGAATTAAACTTGATGCAAATTATGATCAAAATGGCCTCGATATTGAAAATCGGTATAGATTTGACAAAGTTGTGGCTATTTGAAGTCTGGGAATGGGTCTAAGAGTCCCCCCTTATGCTTTTTGCGACAAAAAATATTAAATTTTTTTTGCAAAAATTTATAAACTTGAGATGACGATATAAACTAGATGCCAAGTTATGATCAAAAAGGCCTCGATATTGACAGTCGGTTTAGATTTGACAAAGTTGTGGCAACTTGAAGTCTGGGAATGTCATTTCAAAATTTTTAACGGTCCCCCCTTATATTTTTTTCGCCAAAAATTACTGAAAAACAATCGGTTTAGATTTGACAAAGTTGTGGCAAATTGAAGTCTGGGAATGTCATTTCAAAATTGTTAAGGGTCCCCCCTTTTGCTTTTTTCGACAAAAAAGACTAATTTTTTTTTAAAAAATTTATAAACTTGAGATGTAGAATTAAACAACATTCCAAATTATGATCAAAATGGCCTCGATATTGACAATCGGTTTAGATTTGACAAAGTTGTGGCAATGTGAACTCTGGGAATGTCATTACAAAATTGGAAACGGTCCCCCTGATGCTTTTTTCGACAAAAAAGACCTCATTTTTGTATCAAAAATTAATAAACTTGAAATGTATAATTAAACTAGATGCCATATTATGATCAAAATGGCTTCGATACTGACAAGTGGCTTAGATTTGACAAAGTTGTGGCATTTTGAAGTCTGGGAATGAAATTTCAAAATTCGAAAGGGTCCCCCCTTATGCTTTTTTCGACAAAAAATACTACATTTTTTTTTCATAAATTCATAAACTTGAGATGAAGAATGAAACAGGATGCCAAATTATGATCAAAAAGGCTTCGATATTGACAATCGGCTTAGATTTGACAAAGTTGTGGCAAATTGAAGTATGGGAATGTCATTTCAAAATTTTTAACGGTCCCCCTGATGCTTTTTTGTATACTACATTTTTGTATCAAAAGTTCATAAACTTGACATGTGGAATAAACAAGATGGCATATTATGATCAAAATGGCTTCGATATTGACAATTTGTTTAGATTTGACAATATTGTGGCATTTTGAAGTCTGGGAATGTCATTTTAAAATTCGTATGGGTCTCCCCTTATGCTTTTTTCGACAAAAAATACTACATTTTTTTTCCAAAAATTTATAAGCTTGAGATGTATTATTTAACTAGATGCCAAATTATGATCAAAAGGCCTCGATATTGACAATCGGTTTAAATTTGACAAATTTGTGGCAATGTGAACACTGGGAATGTCATTTCAAAATTATTAAGGGTCTCCCCTTATGCTTTTTTCGACAAAAAAAAAAACATTTTTTTTCAAAAAATTTATAAACTTGAGATGTATTATTAAACTAGATGCCAAATTAAGATCAAAAAGGCCTCGATATTGACAATCGGTTTAGATTTGACAAATTTGTGGCAATGTCAACACTTTGAATGTCATTTCAAAATTATTAAGGGTCCGACCTTATGCTTTTTTCGACAAAAATACTACATTTTTTTTTTACAAAATTTATAAACTTGAGATGTATAATTAAACTAGATGCCAAATTATGACCAAAAAGGCTTTGATATTGACAATCAGCTTAGATTTGACAAAGTTGTGGCAAATTGAAGTCTGGGAATGTCGTTTCAAAATTGTTAAGGGTCCCCCTTATGCTTTTATCGACAAAAAAGACTAATTTTTTTTTTAAAAACTCATAAACTTGAGATGTAGAATTAAACTAGATGCCAAATTATGATCAAAATGGCTTCGATATTGACAATTGGTTTAGATTTGACAAATTTGTGGAAATGTGAACACTGGGAATGTCATTTCAAAATTATTAAGGGTCCCCCCTTATGCTTTTTTCGACAAAAAAAAAACATTTTTTTTTACAAAATTTATAAACTTGAGATGTATAATTAAACTAGATGCCAAATTATGATCAAAAAGGCTTCGATATTGACAATCGGTTTCGATTTGACAAAGCTGTGGCAATGTGAACTCTGGGAATGTCATTTCAAAATTCGAAAGGGTCCCCCCTTATGCTTTTTTCGACAAAAAAATATAAAATTTGAAATGCTTCAAAATTTCAAAAGTTTGAGATGTAGAATCAAACTAGATGCCAAATTATGATCAAAATGGCCTCGATATTGACAATCGGTTTAGATTTGACAAAGTTGTGGCAATGTGAATTCTGGGAATGTCATTTCAAAATTATTAACGGTCCCCCTGATGCTTTTTTTGACGAAAAAGACTTAATTTTTGTATCAAAAATTCATAAACTTGACATGTAGAATTAAACTAGATGCCATATTATGATCAAAATGGCTTCGATATTGACAATTGGTTTAGATTTGACAAATATGTGGAAATGTGAACACTGGGAATGTCATTTCAAAATTATTAAGGGTCCCCCCTTATGTTTTTTTCGACAAAAAAAAAACATTTTTTTTTAAAAAATTTATAAACTTGAGATGTATAATTAAACTAGATGCCAAATTATGATCAAAAAGGCTTCGATATTGACAATCGGTTTTGATTTGACAAAGTTGTGGCACGTTGAACTCTGGGAATGTCATTTCAAAATTCGTAAGGGTCCCCCCTTATGCTTTTTTCGACAAAAAATATAAAATTTTTTTTCAAAAATTAATAAACTTGAGATGACGATATAAACTAGATGCCAAGTTATGATCAAAAAGGCCTCGATATTGACAGTCGGTTTTGATTTGACAAAGTTGTGGCAACTTGAAGTCTGGGAATGTCATTTCAAAATTTTTAACGGTCCCCCCTTATGTTTTTTTCGCCAAAAATTACTGAAAAAACAATCGGTTTAGATTTGACAAAGTTGTGGCAAATTGAAGTCTGGGAATGTCATTTCAAAATTGTTAAGGGTCCCCCCTTATGCTTTTTTCGACAAAAAAGGCTAATTTTTTTTTCAAAAATTTATAAACTTGAGATGTAGAATTAAACAAGATTCCAAATTATGATCAAAATGGCCTCGATATTGACAATCGGTTTAGATTTGACAAAGTTGTGGCAATGTGAACTCTGGGAATGTCATTTCAAAATTGGAAACGGTCCCCCTGATGCTTTTTTTGACAAAAAAGACTTAATTTTTGTATCAAAAATTCATAAACTTGAGATTAAGAATTAAACTAGATGCAAAATTATGATCAAAATGGCATCGATATTGAAAATCAGTTTAGATTTGAAAAAGTTGTGGCAAATTGAAGTCTGGGAATGTCATTTCAAAATTGTTAAGGGTCCCCCTTTATGCTTTTTTCGACAAAAAAAACTAATTTTTTTCAAAAATTCATAAACTTGAGATGTAGAATTAAATTAGATGCCAAATTATGATCAAAAAGGCCTCGATATTGACAATCGGTTTAGATTTGACAAAGTTGTGGCAATGTGAACTCTGGGAATGTCATTTCAAAATTCGTAAGGGTCCCCCCTTATGCTTTTTTCGACAAAAAATATTAAATTTTTTTTTTCAAAAATTCATAAACTTGAGATGTATAACTAAACAAGATGCCAAATTATGATCAAAAAGGCTTCGATATTGACAATCGGTTTAGATTCGACAAAGTTGTGGCAATTTGAAGTCTGGGAATGTCATTTCAAAATTGGTAAGGGTCCCCCTTTATGCTATTTTGGCCAATAAATACAAAATTTTATTTCTAAAATTCATATTCTTGAGATGCAGAATTAAACTTGATGCCAAATTATGATCAAAAAGGCTTCGATATTGACAATCGGCTTAGATTTGACAAAGTTGTGGCAATTTGAAGTCTGGGAATGCCATTTCAAAATTTATACAAGTACCCCTTATAAGTTTTTGACAAAAAAGACTATATTTTTTTTTCAATAATTCATAAACTTGAGATCTTGAATTAAACTACATGCCAAATTATGATCAAAATGGCCTCGATATTGAAAATCGGTTTAGATTTGACAAAGTTGTGGCTATTTGGAGTCTGGGACTGGGTCTAAGGGTCCCCCCTTATGCTTTTTGCGACAAAAAATATTACATTTTTTTCAAAAATTTATAAACTTGAGATGTAGAAATAAACTAGATGCCAAATTATGATCAAAAAGGCCTCGATATTGACAATCGGTTTAGATTTGACAAAGTTGTGGCTATTTGGAGTCTGGGAATGTCATTTCAAAATTGTTAAGCGTCCCTTCTTATGCTTTTTTCGCCAAAAATTACTGAAAAAACAAGTAAGAGTGCTCTAGTCTAGAGTGCCCGACTAGGATATACCCTGATCCAAGGTCTTACATTCATTGAAGTTATTTATCTGCATTCATACATAGAAACACACACACATATACAAACAAAAGCTGCTGGCTACGCGCGTCATACATTTGCTTTGCTTCTTCTTCCTTTGGCCCCAAACTATGTTACATTGACTCGTTAATAACTTCTTTGTTTATTGTCCGATCGTAATGAAATTTGTCGGACTCAAAGATGGCATATAAATGTGAGGCTATGTAAAATCCCAAGGTCATACCTTTTAAAATACGTATTTTTCGATTTCTAGGAGATCGGGGCGGGGTATCCAAAAAGTGAAATGCATTTAACCTCTGTATGCTATTGGAGAGTATATGTACCAAATTTGGTGACTCTACGTCTAATAACTTTTGAGCTATACCTTAAAAACACGGTTTTGGAAACTTAATTTATCGATAACTTTTGAAAGAATTGAGATATTGAAAAAAAAATGATAAGGTTGTTTAGAGCCGGCAGTACAGTAACTTAAACTATAATATAAAATTTCTAGCTTTTATGACTTTCAAGTTATGCCCGAAAAATACTTGTCTGAAATCGATATTTATCGATAACTTTTGAACGGGATGAGATATCGAAAAAAATGATAAACTTGTATTGACCCGGCACTACGAGAACTTATATTTCAAATATGAAGTCTCTAGCTTTTGTAGTCTCTGAGAAACAGGCGTTCATACAGACGGACGGACAGACGGACAGACGGACGGACGGACAGACGGACAGACAGACGGACATGGCCATATCGACTCGGCTGTTGATACTGATCAAGAATATATATACTTTATGGGGTCGGAGATGCTTCCTTATGCCTGTTACATACTTTTGCACAAAACCATAACACCCCTTTTTCCCATTTTTAATGGGATCAGGGTATGACAATCGGTTTAGATTTGAAAAAGTTGTGGCAAATTGAAGTCTGGGAATGTCATTTAAAATTGTCCCCCCTTATGTTTTTTTCGACAAAAAAGACTTTTTTTTTCAAAAATTCATATACTTGAGATGTAGAATTAAACTAGATGCCAAATTATGATCAAAATGGCCTCGATATTGACAATCGGTTTAGATTTGACAAAGTTGTGGCAATGTGAACTCTGGGAATGTCATTTCAAAATTGGTTAGGGTCCCCCCTATGCTTTTTTGGCCAATATATACAACATTTTTTTTTAAAAATTCATAAATTTGGGATGCGGAATTAATCTAGATGCCAAATTATGATCAAAAAGGCTTTGATATTGACAATCGGTTTAGATTTGACAAAGTTGTGGCAATGTGAACTCTGGGAATGTCATTTCAAAATTGGAAACGGTCCCCCTGATGCTTTTTTCGACAAAAAAGACCTCATTTTTGTATCAAAAATTAATAAACTTGAAATGTATAATTAAACTAGATGCCATATTATGATCAAAATGGCTTCGATACTGACAAGTGGTTTAGATTTGACAAAGTTGTGGCATTTTGAAGTCTGGGAATGAAATTTCAAATTTCGAAAGGGTCCCCCCTTATGCTTTTTTCGACAGAAAATACTACATTTTTTTTCATAAATTCATAAACTTGAGATGAAGAATGAAACAGGATGCCAAATTATGATCAAAAAGGCTTCGATATTGACAATCGGCTTAGATTTGACAAAGTTGTGGCAAATTGAAGTATGGGAATGTCATTTCAAAATTTTTAACGGTCCCCCTGATGCTTTTTTCGACAAAAAAGACTACATTTTTGTATCAAAAGTTCATAAACTTGACATGTGGAATAAACAAGATGGCATATTATGATAAAAAGGCTTCGATATTGACAATTTGTTTAGATTTGACAATATTGTGGCATTTTGAAGTCTGGGAATGTCATTTTAAAATTCGTATGGGTCTCCCCTTATGCTTTTTTCGACAAAAACTACTACATTTTTTTTCCAAAAATTTATAAACTTGAGATGTATTATTAAACTAGATGCCAAATTATGATCAAAAGGCCTCGATATTGACAATCGGTTTAGATTTGACAAATTTGTGGCAATGTGAACACTGGGAATGTCATTTCAAAATTATTAAGGGTCTCCCCTTATGCTTTTTTCGACAAAAAAAAAAACAATTTTTTTCAAAAAATTTATAAACTTGAGATGTATTATTAAACTAGATGCCAAATTATGATCAAAAAGGACTCGATATTGACAATCGGTTTAGATTTGACAAATTTGTGGCAATGTCAACACTTTGAATGTCATTTCAAAATTATTAAGGGTCCCTCCTTATGCTTTTTTCGACAAAAATACTACATTTTTTTTTTACAAAATTTATAAACTTGAGATGTATAATTAAATTAGATGCCAAATTATGACCAAAAAGGCTTTGATATTGACAATCAGCTTAGATTTGACAAAGTTGTGGCAAATTGAAGTCTGGGAATGTCGTTTCAAAATTGTTAAGGGTCCCCCCTTATGCTTTTATCGACAAAAAAGACTAATTTTTTTTTTAAAAACTCATAAACTTGAGATGTAGAATTAAACTAGATGCCAAATTATGATCAAAATGGCCTCGATATTGACAATCGGTTTCGATTTCACAAAGCTGTTGCAATGTGAACTCTGAGAATGTCATTTCAAAATTCGAAAGGGTCCCCCCTTATGCTTTTTTCGACAAAAAAATATAAAATTTTAAATGCTTCAAAATTTCAAAAGTTTGAGATGTAGAATCAAACTAGATGCCAAATTATGATCAAAATGGCCTCGATATTGACAATCGGTTTAGATTTGACAAAGTTGTGGCAATGTGAATTCTGGGAATGTCATTTCAAAATTAATAACGGTCCCCCTGATGCTTTTTTTGACAAAAAAGACTTAATTTTTGTATCAAAAATTCATAAACTTGAGATTAAGAATTAAACTAGATGCAAAATTATGATCAAAATGGCCTCGATATTGAAAATCAGTTTAGATTTGAAAAAGTTGTGGCAAATTGAAGTCTGGGAATGTCATTTCAAAATTGTTAAGGGTCCCCCTTTATGCTTTTTTCGACAAAAAAAACTAATTTTTTTCAAAAATTCATAAACTTGAGATGTAGAATTAAATTAGATGCCAAATTATGATCAAAAAGGCCTCGATATTGACAATCGGTTTAGATTTGACAAAGTTGTGGCAATGTGAACTCTGGGAATGTCATTTCAAAATTCGTAAGGGTCCCCCCTTATGCTTTTTTCGACAAAAAATATTAAATTTTTTTTTCAAAAATTCATAAACTTGAGATGTATAACTAAACAAGATGCCAAATTATGATCAAAAAGGCTTCGATATTGACAATCGGTTTAGATTCGACAAAGTTGTGGCAATTTGAAGTCTGGGAATGTCATTTCAAAATTGGTAAGGGTCCCCGCCTATGCTATTTTGGCCAATAAATACAAAATTTTATTTCTAAAATTCATATTCTTGAGATGCAGAATTAAACTTGATGCCAAATTATGATCAAAAAAGCTTCGATATTGACAATCGGCTTAGATTTGACAAAGTTGTGGCAATTTGAAGTCTGGGAATGCCATTTCAAAATTTATACAAGTACCCCTTATAATTTTTTGACAAAAAAGACTAAATTTTTTTTTCAATAATTCATAAACTTGAGATCTTGAATTAAACTACATGCCAAATTATGATCAAAATGGCCTCGATATTGAAAATCGGTTTAGATTTGACAAAGTTGTGGCTATTTGGAGTCTGGGACTGGGTCTAAGGGTCCCCCCTTATGCTTTTTGCGACAAAAAATATTACATTTTTTTTCAAAAATTTATAAACTTGAGATGTAGAAATAAACTAGATGCCAAATTATGATCAAAAAGGCCTCGATATTGACAGTCGGTTTAGATTTGACAAAGTTGTGGCAATTTTAAGTCTGGGAATGTCATTTCAAAATTGTTTAGCGTCCCTTCTTATGCTTTTTTCGCCAAAAATTACTGAAAAAACAAGTAAGAGTGCTCTAGTCTAGAGTGCCCGACTAGGATATACCCTGATCCAAGGTCTTACATTCATTGAAGTTATTTATCTGCATTCATACATAGAAACACACACACATATACAAACAAAAGCTGCTGGCTACGCGCGTCATACATTTGCTTTGCTTCTTCTTCCTTTGGCCCCAAACTATGTTACATTGAATCTTTAATAACTTCTTTGTTTATTGTCCGATCGTAATGAAATTTGTCGGACTCAAAGATGGCATATAAATGTGAGGCTATGTAAAATCCCAAGGTCATACCTTTTAAAATACGTATTTTTCGATTTCTAGGAGATCGGGGCGGGGTATCCAAAAAGTGAAATGCATTTAACCTCTGTATGCTATTGGAAAGTATATGTACCAAATTTGGTGACTCTACGTCTTATAACTTTTGAGCTATACCTTAAAAACACGGTTTTGGAAACTTAATTTATCGATAACTTTTGAAAGAATTGAGATATTGAAAAAAAAAATGATAAGGTTGTTTAGAGCCGGCAGTACAGTAACTTAAACTATAATATAAAGTTTCTAGCTTTTATGACTTTCAAGTTATGCCCGAAAAATACTTGTCTGAAATCGATATTTATCGATAACTTTTGAACAGGATGAGATATCGAAAAAAAATGATAAACTTGTATTGACCCGGCACTACGAGAACTTATATTTCAAATATGAAGTCTCTAGCTTTTGTAGTCTCTGAGAAACAAGCGTTCATACAGACGGACGGACAGACGGACAGACAGACGGACATGGCCATATCGACTCGGCTATTGATACTGATCAAGAATATATATACTTTATGGGGTCGGAGATGCTTCCTTATGCCTGTTACATACTTTTGCACAAAACCATAACACCCCTTTTTCCCATTTTTAATGGGATCAGGGTATGACAATCGGTTTAGATTTGAAAAAGTTGTGGCAAATTGAAGTCTGGGAATGTCATTTAAAATTGTCCCCCCTTATGTTTTTTTCGACAAAAAAGACTTTATTTTTCAAAAATTCATATACTTGAGATGTAGAATTAAACTAGATGCCAAATTATGATCAAAATGGCCTCGATATTGACAATCGGTTTAGATTTGACAAAGTTGTGGCAATGTGAACTCTGGGAATGTCATTTCAAAATTGGTTAGGGTCCCCCCTATGCTTTTGTGGCCAATATATACAACATTTTTTTTTAAAAATTCATAAATTTGGGATGCGGAATTAATCTAGATGCCAAATTATGATCAAAAAGGCTTTGATATTGACAATCGGTTTAGATTTGACAAAGTTGTGGCAATGTGAACTCTGGGAATGTCATTGCAAAATTCGTAAGGGTGCCCCCTTATGCTTTTTTCGACAAAAAATATTAAATTTTTTTTTCAAAAGTTCATAAACTTGAGATGTATAACTAAACAAGATGCCAAATTATGATCAAAAAGGCTTCGATATTGACAATCGGTTTAGATTCGACAAAGTTGTGGCAATTTGAAGTCTGGGAATGTCATTTCAAAATTGGTAAGGGTCCCCGCCTATGCTTTTTTGGCCAATAAATACAAAATTTTATTTCAAAAATTCATAAACTTGAGATGCAGAATTAAACTTGATGCCAAATTATGATCAAAAAGGCTTCGATATTGACAATCGGTTTAGATTTGACAAAGTTGTGGCAATTTGAAGTCTGGGAATGCCATTTCAAAATTTATACGGGTACCCCTTATAATTTTTTGACAAAAAGCCTAATTTTTTTTTTCAATAATTCATAAACTTGAGATCTTGAATTAAACTAGATGCCAAAATATGATCAAAATGGCCTTGATATTGAAAATCGGTTTAGATTTGACAAAGTTGTGGCTATTTGGAGTCTGGGACTGGGTCTAAGGGTCCCCCCTTATGCTTTTTGCGACAAAAAATATTACATTTTTTTTCAAAAATTTATAAACTTGAGATGTAGGTATAATCTAGATGCCAAATTATGATCAAAAAGGCCTCGATATTGACAGTCGGTTTAGATTTGACAAAGTTGTGGCAATTTTAAGTCTGGGAATGTCATTTCAAAATTGTTAAGCGTCCCCTCTTATGCTTTTTTCGCCAAAAATTACTGAAAAAACAATCGGTTTAAATTTGAAAAAGTTGTGGCAAATTGAAGTCTGGGAATGTCATTTCAAAATTGTAAAGGGTCCCCTCTTATGCTTTTTTCGACAAAAAAGACTTTTTTTTTCAAAAATTCATATACTTGAGATGTAGTATTAAACTAGATGCCAAATTATGATCAAAATGGCCTCGATATTGACAATCGGTTTAGATTTGACAAAGTTGGAGCAATGTGAACTCTGGGAATGTCATTTCAAAATTCGTAAGGGTCCCCCCTTATGCTTTTTTCGACAAAAAATATTAAATTTTTTTTTTCAAAAATTTATAAACTTGTGTTGTATAATTAAACAAGATTCCAAATTATGATCAAAAAGGCTTCGATATTGACAATCGGTTTAGATTTGACAAAGTTGTGGCAATTTGAAGTCTGGGAATGTCATTTCAAAATTGGTAAGGGTCCCTTCCTATGCTTTTTTGGCCAATAAATACAACATTTTTTTTCAAAAATTCATAAATTTGAGATGCAGAATTAAACTTGATGCCAAATTATGATCAAAAAGGCTTCGATATTGACAATCGGTTTAGATTTGACAAAGTTGTGCCAATTTGAAGTCTGGGAATGTCATTTCAAAATTTGTAAGGGTCCCCCCTTATGCTTTTTTCGCCAAAAATTACTGAAAAAACAATCGGTTTAAATTTGACAAAGTTGTGGCAAATTGAAGTCTGGGAATGTCATTTCAAAATTGTTAAGGGTCCCCCCTTATGCTTTTTTCGACAAAAAGACTAATTTTTTTTTCAAAAATTCATAAACTTGAATGTAGAATTAAACTAGATGCCAAATTATTATCAAAATGGCCTCGATATTGACAATCGGTTTAGATTTGACAAAGTTGTGGCAATTTGAAGTCTGGTAATGTCATTTCTAAGTATTAAAGCGTCCCCTCTTTTGCTTTTTTCGACAAAAAGGACAAATTTTTTTTTTCGAAAATTCTAAACTTGAGATATCGAATTAAACTAGATGCCAAATTATGATCAAAATGGCCTTGATATTGAAAATCGGTTTAGATTTGACACAGTTGTGGCAATTTAAAGTTTGGGAATGTCATTTCAAAATTGGTAAGGGTCCCCCTTATGCTTTTTTCGAGAAAAAATACTACATTTTTTTTCAAAAATTCATTAATTTGAGATGCAGAATTAAACTTGATGCCAAATTATGATCAAAAAGGCTTCGATATTGACAATCGGTTTAGATTTGACAAAGTTGTGGCAAATTGAAGTCTGGGAATGTCATATCAAAATTGTTAAGGGTCCCCCCTTATGCTTTTTTCGACAAAAAATATTAAATTTTTTTTTTTAAAAATTTATAAACTTGTGATGTATAATTAAACACGATGCCAAATTATGATCAAAAAGGCTTCGATATTGACAATCGGTTTAGATTTGACAAAGTTGTGGCAATTTGAAGTCTGGGAATGTCATTTCAAAATTGGTAAGAGTCCCCCCCTATGCTTTTTTGGCCAATAAATACAACATTTTGTTTCAAAAATTCATAAATTTGAGATGCAGAATTAAACTTGATGCCAAATTATGATCAAAAAGGCTTCGATATTGACAATCGGTTTAGATTTGACAAAGTTGTGGCAAATTGAAGTCTGGGAATGTCATATCAAAATTGTTAAGGGTCCCCCCTTATGCTTTTTTCGACAAAAAAGACTAATTTTTTTTTCAATAATTCATAAACTTGAGATGTAGAATTAAACTTGATGCCAAATTATGATCAAAATGGCCTCGATATTGACAATCGGTTTAGATTTGACAAAGTTCTGGCAATTTGAAGTCTGGGAATGTCATTTCAAAATTGTTAAGGGTCCCCCCTTATGCTTTTTTCGACAAAAATTACTGAAAAAACAATCGGCTTAGATTGATTTTGAAAATAGGTTTAGATTTGACAAAGTTGTGGCTATTTAAAGTCTGGGAATGGGTCTAAGGGTGCCCCCTTATGCTTTTTGCGACAAAAAATATTAACTTTTGTTTTCAAAAATTTATAAACTTGAAATGTAGATATAAACTAGATGCCAAATTATGATCAAAAACGCCTCGATATTGACAGTCGGCTTAGATTTGACAAAGTTGTGGCAATTTGAAGTCTGGGAATGTCATTTCAAAATTGTTAAGCGTCCCCCCTTATGCTCTTTTCGCCAAAAATTACTGAAAAAACAATCGGTTTAGATTTGACAAAGTTGTGGCAAATTGAAGTCTGGGAATGTCATTTCAAAATTGTTAAGGGTCCCGTCTTATGCTTTTTTCGACAAAAAAGACTAATTTTTTTTTCAAAAATTCATAAACTTGAGATGTAAAATTAAACTAGATGCCAAATTATGATCCAAATGGCCTCGATATTGACAATCGGGTTAGATTTGACAAAGTTGTGGGAATGTGAACTCTGGGAATGTCATTTCAAAAATGGTAAGGGTCCCCCCCTATGCTTTTTTGGCCAATAAATACAAAATTTTTTTTCAAAAATTCATAAATTTGAGATGCAGAATTAAACTTGATGCCAAATTATGATCAAAAAGGCTTCGATATTGACAATCGGTTTAGATTTGACAAAGTTGTGGCAATTTGAAGTCTGGGAATGCCATTTCAAAATTTATACGGGTACCCCTTATAATTTTTTGACAAAATAGTTTACATTTTCTTTTTCAAAAATTCATAAACTTGAGATGCAAAATTAAACTAGATGCCAAATTTTGATCAAAAAGGCCTCGATATTGACAGTCGGTTAAGATTTGACAAAGATCTGGTAATTTGAAGTCTGGGAATGTCATTTCAAAATTGTTAAGGGTCCCCCCTTATGCTTTTTGTGACAAAAAATATTACATTTTTTGTTTCAAAAATTTATAAACTTGAGATGTAGATATAAACTAGATGCCAAATTATGATCAAAAAGGCTTGTATATTGACAATCGGTTTAGATTTTTAAGTTGTGGCAATGTGAAGTCTGGGAATGTCATTTCAAAATTGTTAAGCGTCCCCCCTATGCTTTTTTGGCCAATAAATACAACATTTTTTATAAAAAACTCATAAAAGTGAGATGCAAGATTAAACTAGATGCCAAATTTTGATCAAAAAGGCCTCGATATTGACAGTCGGCTTAGATTTGACAAAGTTGTGGCAATTTGAAGTCTGGGAATGTCATTTCAAAATTGTTAAGCGTCCCCCCTTATGCTTTTTTCGCCAAAAGTTACTGAAAAAACAATCGGCTTAGATTTGACAAAGTTGTGGCAAATTGAAGTCTGGGAATGTCATTTCAAATATGTTAAGGGTCCCCCCTTATGCTTTATTCGACAAAAAAGACTAATTTTTTTTTCAAAAATTCATTAACTTGAGATGTAGAATTAAACAAGATGCCAAATTATGATCAAAAAAATTTCGATTTTGACAATCGGTTTAGATTTGACAAAGTTGTGGCAATTTGAAGTCTGCGAATGTCATTTCAAAATTGGTAAGGGTCACCCCCTATGCTTTTTTGGACAATAAATACAACATTTTTTTTCAAAAATTCATTAACTTGAGATCTAGAATTAAACAAGATGCCAAATTATGATCAAAATGGCCACGATATTGAAAATCGGTTTAGAATTGACAAAGTTGTGGCTTTTTGAAGTCTGGGAATGGGTCTAAGGGTCCTTATGCTTTTTGCGACAAAAAATATTAAATTTTTTTTTTCAAAAATTTATAAACTTGAGATGAAGATATAAACTAGATGCCAAATTATGACCAAAAAGGCCTCGATATTGACAGTCGGTTAAGATTTGACAAAGTTGTGGCAATTTGAAGTCTGGGAATGTCATTTCAAAATTGTTAAGCGTCCCCCCTTATGCTTTTTTCGCCAAAAATTACTGAAAAAGCAATCGGTTTAGATTTGACAAAGTTGTGGCAATTTGAAGTCTGGGAATGCCATTTCAAAATTTATACGGGTACCCCTTGCAATTTTTTGACAAAATAGACTAAATTTTTTTTTCAAAAATTCATAAACTTGAGATCTAGAATTAAACTAGATGCCAAATTATGATCAAAATGGCCACGATATTGACAATCGGTTTAGATTTGACAAAGTTGTGGCAATTTGAAGTCTGGGAATGTCATTTTAAAATTTGTAAGGGTCCCAACCTTTGCTTTTTTGGCAAATAAATACCAAATTTTTTTTCAAAAATTCATAAATTTTAGAGGTTTAGATTTGACAAAGTTGTGGCTTTTTGAAGTCTGGGAATGGGTTTAAGGGTCCTTATGCTTTTTGCGACAAAAAAAATTAAATTTTTTTTTTCAAAAATTTATAAACTTGAGATGTAGATATAAACTAGATGCCAAATTATGACCAAAAAGGCCTCGATATTCACAGTTGGCTTAGATTTGACAAAGTTGTGGCAATTTGAAGTCTGGGAATGTCATTTCAAAATTGTTAAGCGTCCCCCCTTATGCTTTTTTCGCCAAAAATTACTGAAAAAACAATCGGTTTAGATTTTACAAAATTGTGGCAAATTGAAGTCTGAGAATGTCATTTCAAATATGTTAAGGGTACCCCCTTATGCTTTTTTCGACAAAAAAGACTAATTTTTTTTCGAAAATTCATAAACTTGAGATGTAGAATTAAACAAGATGCCAAATTATCATCAAAAAGGCTTCGATATTGACAATCGGTTTAGATTTGACAAAGTTGTGGCAATTTGAAGTCTGGGAATGTCATTTTAAAATTGGTAAGGGTCCCACCCTATGCTTTTTTGGCAAATAAATACCAAATTTTTTTTCAAAAATTCATAATTTTGAGATGCAGACCTAAACTAGATGTCATATTATGATCAAAATGGCTTCGATATTGACAATTGGTTTAGATTTGACAAAGTTGTGGCATTTTGAAGTCTGGGAATGTCATTTCCAAATGATAAAGGGTCCCCCCTTATGCTTTTTTCGACAAGAATACTACATTTTTTTTTCAAAAATTTATGAACTTGAGATGTATAATTAAACTAGATGCCAAATTATGATCAAAAAGGCCTCGATATTGACAGTCGGTTTAGATTTGACAAAGTTGTGGCAATTTGAAGTCTGGGAATGTCATTTCAAAATTGTTAAGGGTCCCCTCTTATGCTTTTTTCGACAAAAAAGACTAATTTTTTTTCAAAAATTCATAAACTTGAGATGTTTAATTAAACACGATGCCAAATTATGATCAAAAAGGCTTTTATATTGACAATCGGTTTAGATTTGACAAAGTTGTGGCAATTTGAAGTCTGGGAATGCCATTTCAAAATTAACGGGTACCCCTTATAATTTTTTGACAAAATAGACTAAATTTTTTTTTCAAAAATTCATAAACTTGAGATCTAGAACTAAACTAGATGCTAAATTATGATCAAAATGGCCTCGATATTGACAATCGGTTTAGATTTGACAAAGTTGTGGCAATGTGAACTCTGCACATGTCATTTCAAAATTCTTAAGGGTCCCCCCTTATGCTTTTTTCGACAAAAAATATTAAATTTTTTTTGCAAAAATTTATAAACTTGAGATGTATAATTAAACAAGATGCCAAATTATGATCAAAAAGGCTTCGATATTGACAATCGGTTTAGATTTGACAAAGTTGTGGCAATTTGAAGTCTGCGAATGTCAGTTCAAAATTGGTAAGGGTCCCCCCCTATGCTTTTTTGGCCAATAAATACAAAATTTTTTTTTCAAAAATTCGTAAGTTTGAGATGCAGAATTAAACTTGATGCCAAATTATGATCAAAACGGCTTTTATATTGACTATCGGTTTAGATTTGACAAAGTTGTGGCTTTTTGAAGTCTGGGAATGGGTCTAAGGGTCCTTATGCTTTTTGCGACAAAAAATATTACAATTTTTTTTTTCAAAAATTTATAAACTTGAGATGTATATATAAACTAGATGCCAAATTATGACCAAAAAGGCCTCGATATTGACAGTCGGTTTAGATTTGACAAAGTTGTGGCAATTTGAAGTCTGGGAATGTCATTTCAAAATTTTTAAGCGTCCCCCCTTATGCTTTTTTCGCCAAAAATTACTGAAAAAACAATCGGTTTAGATTTGACAAAGTTGTGGCAAATTGAAGTCTGAGAATGTCATTTCAAATATGTTAAGGGTACCCCCTTATGCTTTTTTCGACAAAAAAGACTTATTTTTTTTTTTAGAAAATTCATAAACTTGAGATGTAGAATTAAACTAGATGCCAAATTATGATCAAAATGGCCTCGATATTGACAATCGGTCTAGATTTGACAAAGTTGTGGCAATGTGAACTCTGGGAATGTCATTTCAAAATTCGTAAGGGTCCCCCCTAAGCTTTTTTTCGACAAAAAATATTAAAATTTTTTTTTCAAAATTTTATAAACTTGAGATATATAATTAAACAAGATGCCAAATTATGATCAAAAAGGCTTCGATATTGACAATCGGTTTAGATTTGACAAATTTGTGGCATTTGAAGTCTGGGAATGTCATTTTAAAATTGGTAAGGGTCCCCTTTTATGCTTTTTCGGCAAATAAATACCAAATTTTTTTTCAAAAATTCATAAATTTGAGATGCAGACCTAAACTAGATGCCATATTATGATCAAAATGGCTTCGATATTGACAATTGGTTTAGATTTGACAAAGTTGTGGCATTTTGAAGTCTGGGAATGTCATTTCAAAATTATTAAGGGTCCCCCCTTATGCTTTTTTCGACAAAAATACTACATTTTTTTTTTTTAAATTTATAAACTTGAGATGTTTAATTAAACAAGATGCCAAATTATGATCAAAAAGGCTTCGATATTCACAATCGGTTTAGATTTGACAAAGTTGTGGCAATTTGAAGTGTGCGAATATCATTTCAAAATTGGTTAGGGTCCCCCCTATGATTTTTTGGCCAATAAATACAACATTTTTTTTCAAAAATTCATAAATTTAAGATGCAGAATTAAACTAGATGCCAAATTATGATCAAAAAGGCTTTGATATTGACAATCGGTTTATATTTGACAAAGTTGTGGCAATTTGAAGTCTGGGAATGCCATTTCAAAATTTATACGGGTACCCCTTATAATTTTTTGACAAAAAAGACTAAATTTTTTTTTCAAAAATTCATAAATTTGAGATCTAGAACTAAACTAGATGCCAAATTATGATCAAAATGGCCTCGATACTGACAATCGGTTTAGATTTGACAAAGTTGTGGCAATGTGAACTCTGCGCATGTCATTTCAAAATTCGTAAGGGTCCCCCTGTATGCTTTTTTCGACAAAAAATATTAAATTTTTTTTTCAAAAATTTATAAACTTGAGATGTATAATTAAACAAGATGCCAAATTATGATCAAAAAGGCTTCGATATTGACAATCGGTTTAGATTTGACAAAGTTGTGGCAATTTGAAGTCTGCGAATGTCAGTTCAAAATAGGTAAGGGTCCCCCCCTATGCTTTTTTGGCCGATATAAAACATTTTTTTTTCAAAAATTCATAAATTTGAGATGCAAAATTAAACTAGATCCCAAATTATGATCAAAAAGGCTTTGATATTGACAATCGGTTTAGATTTGACAAAGTTGTGGCAATTTGAAGTCTGGGAATGCCATTTCAAAATTTATACGGGTACCCCTTATAATTTTTCGACAAAAATACTACATTTTTTTTCAAAAATTCATAAACTTCAGATCTAGAATTAAACAAGATGCCAAATTATGATCAAAATGGCCTCGATATTGAAAATCGGTTTAGATTTGACAAATTTGTGGCTTTTTGAAGTCTGGGAATGGGTCTAAGGGTCCTTATGCTTTTTGCGACAAAAAATATTACATTTTTTTTTTAAAAAATTTATAAACTTGAGATGTAGATATAAACTAGATGCCAAATTATGACCAAAAAGGCCTCGATATTGACAGTCGGTTTAGATTTGACAAAGTTGTGGCAATTTGAAGTCTGGGAATGTCATTTCAAAATTTGGAAGTGTCCCCCTTATGCTTTTTTCGCCAAAAATTACTGAAAAAAAAATCGGTTTAGATTTGACAAAGTTGTGGCAAATTGAAGTCTGAGAATTTCATTACAAATATGTTAAGTGTACCCCCTTATGCTTTTTTCGACAAAAAAGACTAATTTTTTTTTTCGAAAATTCATAAACTTGAGATGTAGAATTAAACTAGATGCCAAATTATGATCAAAATGGCTTCGATATTGACAATCGGTTTAGATTTGACAAAGTTGTGGCAATGTGAACTCTGGGAATGTCATTTCAAAATTCGTAAGGGTCCCCCCTTAAGCTTTTTTCGACAAAAAATATCAAATTTTTTTTTTCAAAATTGTATAAACTTGAGATGTATAATTAAACAAGATGCCAAATTATGATCAAAAAGACTTCGATATTGACAATCGGTTTAGATTTGACAAAGTTGTGACAATTTGAAGTCTGGGAATTTCATTTCAAAATTCGTAAGGGTGCCCCCTATGCTTTTTTGGCCAATAAATACAATATTTTTTCAAAAATTCATAAATTTAAGATGCACAATTAAACTAGATGCCAAATTATGATCAAAAAGGCTTTGATATTGACAATCGGTTTAGATTTGACAAAGTTGTGGCAATTTCTGGGAATGCCATTTCAAAATTTATACGGGTACCCCTTATAATTTTTTGACAAAAAAGACTAAATTTTTTTTCAAAAATTCATAAACTTGAGATCTAGAACTAAACTAGATGCTAAATTATGATCAAAATGGCCTCGATATTGACAATCGGCTTAGATTTGACAAATTTGTGGCTTTTTGAAGTCTGGGAATGGGTCTAAGGGTCCTTATGCTTTTTGCGACAAAAAATATTACATTTTTTTTTTTAAAAAATTTATAAACTTGAGATGTAAATATAAACTAGATGCCAAATTATGACCAAAAAGGCCTCGATATTGACAGTCGGTTTAGATTTGACAAAGTTGTGGCAATTTGAAGTCTGGGAATGTCATTTCAAAATTTGGAAGTGTCCCCCTTATGCTTTTTTCGCCAAAAATTACTGAAAAAAAAATCGGTTTAGATTTGACAAAGTTGTGGCAAATTGAAGTCTGAGAATTTCATTTCAAATATGTTAAGTGTACCCCCTTATGCTTTTTTCGACAAAAAAGACTAATTTTTTTTCTTCGAAAATTCATAAACTTGAGATGTAGAATTAAACTAGATGCCAAATTATGATCAAAATGGCTTCGATATTGACAATCGGTTTAGATTTGACAAAGTTGTGGCAATGTGAACTCTGGGAATGTCATTTCAAAATTCGTAAGGGTCCCCCCTTAAGCTTTTTTCGACAAAAAATATCAAATTTTTTTTTTCAAATTTGTATAAACTTGAGATGTATAATTAAACAAGATGCCAAATTATGATCAAAAAGACTTCGATATTGACAATCGGTTTAGATTTGACAAAGTTGTGACAATTTGAAGTCTGGGAATTTCATTTAAAATTTCGTAAGGGTGCCCCCTATGCTTTTTTGGCCAATAAATACAATATTTTTTCAAAAATTCATAAATTTAAGATGCACAATTAAACTAGATGCCAAATTATGATCAAAAAGGCTTTGATATTGACAATCGGTTTAGATTTGACAAAGTTGTGACAATTTCTGGGAATGCCATTTCAAAATTTATACGGGTACCCCTTATAATTTTTTGACAAAAAAGACAAAATTTTTTTTCAAAAATTCATAAACTTGAGATCTAGAACTAAACTAGATGCTAAATTATGATCAAAATGGCCTCGATATTGACAATCGGCTTAGATTTGACAAAGTTGTGGCAATGTGAACTCTGCGCATGTCATTTCAAAATTCGTAAGGGTCCCCCCTTATGCTTTTTTCGACAAAAAATATTAAATTTTTTTTTCAAAAATTTATAAACTTGAGATGTATAATTAAACAAGATGCCAAATTATGATCAAAAAGGCTTCGATATTGACAATCGGTTTAGATTTGACAAAGTTGTGGCAGTTTGAAGTCTGCGAATGTCATTTCAAAATTGGTAAGGGTATCCCCCTATGCTTTTTTGGCCAATAAAAACAACATTTTTTTTTCAAAAATTCATAAATTTGAGATGCAGAATTAAACTAGATGCCAAATTATGATCAAAACGGCTTTGATATTGACAATCGGTTTAGATTTGACAAAGTTGTGGCAATTTGAAGTCTGGGAATGCCATTTCAAAATTTATACGGGTACCCCTTATAATTTTTTGACAAAAAAGACTAAATTTTTGTTTCAAAAATTCATAAACTTGAGATCTAGAATTAAACAAGATGCCAAATTATGATCAAAATGGCCTCGATATTGAAAATCGGTTTAGATTTGACAAAGTTGTGGTAATTTGAAGTCTGGGAATGTCATTTCAAAATTGTTAAGCGTCCCCCCTTATGCTTTTTTCGCCAAAAATTACTGAAAAAACAATCGGTTTAGATTTGACAAAGCTGTGGCAAATTGAAGTCTGAGAATGTCATTTCAAATATGTTAAGGGTACCCCCTTATGCTTTTTTCGACAAAAAAGACTAATTTTTTTTTCGAAAATTCATAAACTTGAGATGTAGAATTAAACTAGATGCCAAATTATGATCAAAATGGCCTCGATATTGACAATCGGTTTAGATTTGACAAAGTTGTGGCAATGTGAACTCTGGGAATGTCATTTCAAAATTCGTAAGGCTCCCCCCTTAAGCTTTTTTCGACAAAAAATATTAAATTTTTTTTTTATAATTAAACAAGATGCCAAATTATGATCAAAAACTCTTCGATATTGACAATCGGTTTAGATTTGACAAAGTTGTGGCAATTTGAAGTCTGGGAATGTCATTTCAAAATGGGTAAGAGTCCCCCCCTATGCTTTTTTGGCAAATAAATACCAAATTTTTTTTCAAAAATTCATAAATTTGAGATGCAGACCTAAACTAGATGCCATATAATGATCAAAATGTCTTCGATATTGACAATTGGTTTAGATTTGACAAAGTTGTGGCATTTTGAAGTCTGGGAATGTCATTTCAAAATTATTAAGAGTCCCCCCCTTATGCTTTTTTCGACAAAAATACTACATTGTTTTTTTAAAAAATTTATGAACTTGAGATGTAGAATTAAACTAGATGCAAAATTATCATCAAAAAGGCCTCGATATTGACAATCGGTTTAGATTTGACAAAGTTGTGGCAATTTGAAGTCTGGGAATGTCATTTCAAAATGGGTAAGAGTCCCCCCCTATGCTTTTTTGGCAAATAAATACCAAATTTTTTTTCAAAAATTCATAAATTTGAGATGCAGACCTAAACTAGATGCCATATAATGATCAAAATGGCTTCGCTTTGACAATTGGTTTAGATTTGACAAAGTTGTGGCATTTTGAAGTCTGGGAATGTCATTTCAAAATAATTAAGAGTCCCCCCTTATGCTTTTTTCGACAAAAATACTACATTGTTTTTTTAAAAAATTTATGAACTTGAGATGTATAATTAAACTAGATGCCAAATTATGATCAAAAAGGCCTCGATATTGACAGTCGGTTTAGATTTGACAAAGTTGTGGCAACTTGAAGTCTGGGAATGTCATTTCAAAATTGTTAAGGGTCCCCCCTTATGCTTTTTTCGACAAAAAAGACTAATTTTTTTTCAAAAATTCATAAACTTGAGATGTTTAATTAAACAAGATGCCAAATTATGATCAAAAAGGCTTTGATATTGACAATCGGTTTAGATTTGACAAAGTTGTGGCAATGTGAACTCTGCGCATGTCATTTCAAAATTCGTAAGGGTCCCCCCTGTGCTTTTTTGGCCATAAATACAACATTTTTTTTCAAAAATTCATAAATTTAAAATGCAGAATTAAACTAGATGCAAATTATGATCAAAAAGGCTTTGATATTGACAATCGGTTTAAATTTGACAAAGTTGTGGCAATTTGAAGTCTGGGAATGCCATTTCAAAATTTATACGGGTACCCCTTATAATTTTTTGACAAAAAAGACTAAATTTTTTTTTCAAAAATTCATAAACTTGAGATGTAGAATTAAACTAGATGCAAAATTATCATCAAAAAGGCCTCAATATTGACAATCGGTTTAGATTTGACAAAGTTGTGGCAATTTGAAGTCTGGGAATGTCATTTCAAAATTGGTAAGGGTCCCACCCTATGCTTTTTTGGCAAATAAATACCAAATTTTTTTTCAAAAATTCATAAATTTGAGATGCAGACCTAAACTAGATGTCGTATTATGATCAAAATGGCTTCGCTTTGACAATTGGTTTAGATTTGACAAAGTTGTGGCATTTTGAAGTCTGGGAATGTCATTTCAAAATAATTAAGAGTCCCCCCTTATGCTTTTTTCGACAAAAATACTACATTTTTTTTTTAAAAAATTTATGAACTTGAGATGTATAATTAAATTAGATGCCAAATTATGATCAAAAAGGCTTCGATATTGACAGTCGGTTTAGATTTGACAAAGTTGTGGCAATTTGAAGTCTGGGAATGTCATTTCAAAATTGTTAAGGGTCCCCCCTTATGCTTTTTTCGACAAAAAAGACTAATTTTTTTTCCAAAATTCATAAACTTGAGATGTTTAATTAAACAAGATGCCAAATTATGATCAAAGAGGCTTTGATATTGACAATCGGTATAGATTTGACAAAGTTGTGGCAATGTGAACTCTGCGCATGTCATTTCAAAATTCGTAAGGGTGCCCCCTATGCTTTTTTGGCCAATAAATACAATATTTTTTCAAAAATTCATAAATTTAAGATGCACAATTAAACCAGATGCCAAATTATGATCAAAAAGGCTTTGATATTGACAATCGGTTTAGATTTGACAAAGTTGTGGCAATTTCTGGGAATGCCATTTCAAAATTTATACGGGTACCCCTTATAATTTTTTGACAAAAAAGACTAAATTTTTTTTCAAAAATTCATAAACTTGAGATCTAGAACTAAACTAGATGCTAAATTATGATCAAAATGGCCTCGATATTGACAATCGGCTTAGATTTGACAAAGTTGTGGCAATGTGAACTCTGCGCATGTCATTTCAAAATTCGTAAGGGTCCCCCCTTATGCTTTTTTCGACAAAAAATATTAAATTTTTTTTTCAAAAATTTATAAACTTGAGATGTATAATTAAACAAGATGCCAAATTATGATCAAAATGGCTTCGATATTGACAATCGGTTTAGATTTGACAAAGTTGTGGCAGTTTGAAGTCTGCGAATGTCAGTTCAAAATTGGTAAGGGTATCCCCCTATGCTTTTTTGGCCAATAAATACAACATTTTTTTTTCAAAAATTCATAAATTTGAGATGCAGAATTAAACTAGATGCCAAATTATGATCAAAACGGCTTTGATATTGACAATCGGTTTAGATTTGACAAAGTTGTGGCAATTTGAAGTCTGGGAATGCCATTTCAAAATTTATACGGGTACCCCTTATAATTTTTTGACAAAAAAGACTAAATTTTTGTTTCAAAAATTCATAAACTTGAGATCTAGAATTAAACAAGATGCCAAATTATGATCAAAATGGCCTCGATATTGAAAATCGATTTAGATTTGACAAAGTTGTGGTAATTTGAAGTCTGGGAATGTCATTTCAAAATTGTTAAGCGTCCCCCCTTATGCTTTTTTCGCCAAAAATTACTGAAAAAACAATCGGTTTAGATTTGACAAAGCTGTGGCAAATTGAAGTCTGAGAATGTCATTTCAAATATGTTAAGGGTATCCCCTTATGCTTTTTTCGACAAAAAAGACAAATTTTTTTTTCGAAAATTCATAAACTTGAGATGTAGAATTAAACTAGATGCCAAATTATGATCAAAATGGCCTCGATATTGACAATCGGTTTAGATTTGACAAAGTTGTGGCAATGTGAACTCTGGTAATGTCATTTCAAAATTCGTAAGGCTCCCCCCTTAAGCTTTTTTCGACAAAAAATATTAAATTTTTTTTTTCAAAATTTTATAAACTTGAGATGTTTAATTAAACAAGATGCCAAATTATGATCAAAAACTCTTCGATATTGACAATCGGTTTAGATTTGACAAAGTTGTGGCAGTTTGAAGTCTGCGAATGTCAGTTCAAAATTGGTAAGGGTATCCCCCTATGCTTTTTTGGCCAATAAATACAACATTTTTTTTTAAAAAATTCATAAATTTGAGATGCAGAATTAAACTAGATGCCAAATTATGATCAAAACGGCTTTGATATTGACAATCGGTTTAGATTTGACAAAGTTGTGGCAATTTGAAGTCTGGGAATGCCATTTCAAAATTTATACGGGTACCCCTTATAATTTTTTGACAAAAAAGACTAAATTTTTGTTTCAAAAATTCATAAACTTGAGATCTAGAATTAAACAAGATGCCAAATTATGATCAAAATGGCCTCGATATTGAAAATCGGTTTAGATTTGACAAAGTTGTGGTAATTTGAAGTCTGGGAATGTCATTTCAAAATTGTTAAGCGTCCCCCCTTATGCCATTTTCGCCAAAAATTACTGAAAAAACAATCGGTTTAGATTTGACAAAGCTGTGGCAAATTGAAGTCTGAGAATGTCATTTCAAATATGTTAAGGGTACCCCCTTATGCTTTTTTCGACAAAAAAGACTAATTTTTTTTTCGAAAATTCATAAACTTGAGATGTAGAATTAAACAAGATGCCAAATTATGATCAAAATGGCCTCGATATTGACAATCGGTTTAGATTTGACAAAGTTGTGGCAATGTGAACTCTGGGAATGTCATTTCAAAATTCGTAAGGCTCCCCCCTTAAGCTTTTTTCGACAAAAAATATTAAATTTTTTTTTATAATTAAACAAGATGCCAAATTATGATCAAAAACTCTTCGATATTGACAATCGCTTTAGATTTGACAAAGTTGTGGCAATTTGAAGTCTGGGAATGTCATTTCAAAATTGGTAAGAGTCCCCCCCTATGCTTTTTTGGCAAATAAATACCAAATTTTTTTTCAAAAATTCATAAATTTGAGATGCAGACCTAAACTAGATGCCATATAATGATCAAAATGTCTTCGATATTGACAATTGGTTTAGATTTGACAAAGTTGTGGCATTTTGAAGTCTGGGAATGTCATTTCAAAATTATTAAGAGTCCCCCCTTATGCTTTTTTCGACAAAAATACTACATTGTTTTTTTAAAAAATTTATGAACTTGAGATGTAGAATTAAACTAGATGCAAAATTATCATCAAAAAGGCCTCGATATTGACAATCGGTTTAGATTTGACAAAGTTGTGGCAATTTGAAGTCTGGGGATGTCATTTCAAAATTGGTAAGGGTCCCACCTTATGCTTTTTTGGCAAATAAATACCAAATTTTTTTTCAAAAATTCATAAATTTGAGATGCAGACCTAAACTAGATGTCGTATTATGATCAAAATGGCTTCGCTTTGACAATTGGTTTAGATTTGACAAAGTTGTGGCATTTTGAAGTCTGGGAATGTCATTTCAAAATAATTAAGAGTCCCCCCTTATGCTTTTTTCGACAAAAATACTACATTGTTTTTTTAAAAAATTTATGAACTTGAGATGTATAATTAAACTAGATGCAAAATTATCATCAAAAAGGCCTCGATATTGACAGTCGGTTTAGATTTGACAAAGTTGTGGCAACTTGAAGTCTGGGAATGTCATTTCAAAATTGTTAAGGGTCCCCCCTTATGCTTTTTTCGACAAAAAAGACTAATTTTTTTTCAAAAATTCATAAACTTGAGATGTTTAATTAAACAAGATGCCAAATTATGATCAAAAAGGCTTTGATATTGACAATCGGTTTAGATTTGACAAAGTTGTGGCAATGTGAACTCTGCGCATGTCATTTCAAAATTCGTAAGGGTCCCCCCTGTGCTTTTATGGCCATAAATACAACATTTTTTTTCAAAAATTCATAAATTTAAAATGCAGAATTAAACTAGATGCCAAATTATGATCAAAAAGGCTTTGATATTGACAATCGGTTTAAATTTGACAAAGTTGTGGCAATTTGAAGTCTGGGAATGCCATTTCAAAATTTATACGGGTACCCCTTATAATTTTTTGACAAAAAAGACTAAATTTTTTTTTCAAAAATTCATAAACTTGAGATGTAGAATTAAACTAGATGCAAAATTATCATCAAAAAGGCCTCAATATTGACAATCGGTTTAGATTTGACAAAGTTGTGGCAATTTGAAGTCTGGGAATGTCATTTCAAAATTGGTAAGGGTCCCACCCTATGCTTTTTTGGCAAATAAATACCAAATTTTTTTTCAAAAATTCATAAATTTGAGATGCAGACCTAAACTAGATGTCATATTATGATCAAAATGGCTTCGATATTGACAATTGGTTTAGATTTGACAAAGTTGTGGCATTTTGAAGTCTGGGAATGTCATTTCAAAATGATTAAGAGTCCCCCCTTATGCTTTTTTCGACAAAAATACTACATTTTTTTTTTTAAAAATTTATGAACTTGAGATGTATAATTAAATTAGATGCCAAATTATGATCAAAAAGGCTTCGATATTGACAGTCGGTTTAGATTTGACAAAGTTGTGGCAATTTGAAGTCTGGGAATGTCATTTCAAAATTGTTAAGGGTCCCCCCTTATGCTTTTTTCGACAAAAAAGACTAATTTTTTTTCCAAAATTCATAAACTTGAGATGTTTAATTAAACAAGATGCCAAATTATGATCAAAGAGGCTTTGATATTGACAATCGGTATAGATTTGACAAAGTTGTGGCAATGTGAACTCTGCGCATGTCATTTCAAAATTCGTAAGGGTGCCCCCTATGCTTTTTTGGCCAATAAATACAATATTTTTTCAAAAATTCATAAATTTAAGATGCACAATTAAACTAGATGCCAAATTATGATCAAAAAGGCTTTGATATTGACAATCGGTTTAGATTTGACAAAGTTGTGGCAATTTCTGGGAATGCCATTTCAAAATTTATACGGGTACCCCTTATAATTTTTTGACAAAAAAGACTAAATTTTTTTTCAAAAATTCATAAACTTGAGATCTAGAACTAAACTAGATGCTAAATTATGATCAAAATGGCCTCGAAATTGACAATCGGCTTAGATTTGACAAAGTTGTGGCAATGTGAACTCTGCGCATGTCATTTCAAAATTCGTAAGGGTCCCCCCTTATGCTTTTTTCGACAAAAAATATTAAATTTTTTTTTCAAAAATTTATAAACTTGAGATGTATAATTAAACAAGATGCCAAATTATGATCAAAATGGCTTCGATATTGACAATCGGTTTAGATTTGACAAAGTTGTGGCAGTTTGAAGTCTGTGAATGTCAGTTCAAAATTGGTAAGGGTATCCCCCTATGCTTTTTTGGCCAATAAATACAACATTTTTTTTCAAAAATTCATAAATTTGAGATGCAGAATTAAACTAGATGCCAAATTATGATCAAAACGGCTTTGATATTGACAATCGGTTTAGATTTGACAAAGTTGTGGCAATTTGAAGTCTGGGAATGCCATTTCAAAATTTATACGGGTACCCCTTATAATTTTTTGACAAAAAAGACTAAATTTTTGTTTCAAAAATTCATAAACTTGAGATCTAGAATTAAACAAGATGCCAAATTATGATCAAAATGGCCTCGATATTGAAAATCGGTTTAGATTTGACAAAGTTGTGGTAATTTGAAGTCTGGGAATGTCATTTCAAAATTGTTAAGCGTCCCCCCTTATGCTTTTTTCGCCAAAAATTACTGAAAAAACAATCGGTTTAGATTTGACAAAGCTGTGGCAAATTGAAGTCTGAGAATGTCATTTCAAATATGTTAAGGGTATCCCCTTATGCTTTTTTCGACAAAAAAGACAAATTTTTTTTTCGAAAATTCATAAACTTGAGATGTAGAATTAAACTAGATGCCAAATTATGATCAAAATGGCCTCGATATTGACAATCGGTTTAGATTTGACAAAGTTGTGGCAATGTGAACTCTGGTAATGTCATTTCAAAATTCGTAAGGCTCCCCCCTTAAGCTTTTTTCGACAAAAAATATTAAATTTTTTTTTCAAAATTTTATAAACTTGAGATGTTTAATTAAACAAGATGCCAAATTATGATCAAAAACTCTTCGATATTGACAATCGGTTTAGATTTGACAAAGTTGTGGCAATTTGAAGTCTGGGAATGTCATTTCAAAATTGGTAAGAGTCCCCCCTTATGCTTTTTTCGACAAAAATACTACAATTTTTTTTTAAAAAATTTATAAACTTGAGATGTTTAATTAAACAAGATGCCAAATTATGATCAAAAAGGCTTCGATATTCACAATCGGTTTAGATTTGACAAAGTTGTGGCAATTTGAAGTGTGCGAATGTCATTTCAAAATTGGTAAGGGTCCCCCCTATGCTTTTTTGGCCAATAAATACAACATTTTTTTTCAAAATTTCATAAATTTAAGATGCAGAATTAAACTAGATGCCAAATTATGATCAAAAAGGCTTTGATATTGACAATCGGTTTAGATTTGACAAAGTTGTGGCAATTTGAAGTCTGGGAATGCCATTTCAAAATTTATACGGGTACCCCTTATAATTTTTTGACAAAAAAGACTAAATTTTTTTTCAAAAATTCATAAACTTGAGATCTAGAACTAAACTAGATGCTAAATTATGATCAAAATGGCCTCGATATTGACAATCGGCTTAGATTTGACAAAGTTGTGGCAATGTGAACTCTGCGCATGTCATTTCAAAATTCGTAAGGGTCCCCCCTTATGCTTTTTTCGACAAAAAATATTAAATTTTTTTTTCAAAAATTTATAAACTTGAGATGTATAACTTAACAAGATGCCAAATTATGATCAAAAAGGCTTCGATATTGACAATCGGTTTAGATTTGACAAAGTTGTGGCAATTTGAAGTCTGGGAATGTCATTTCAAAATTGGTTAGAGTCCCCCCTTATGCTTTTTTCGACAAAAATACTACAATTTTTTTTTAAAAAATTTATAAACTTGAGATGTTTAATTAAACAAGATGCCAAATTATGATCAAAAAGGCTTCGATATTCACAATCGGTTTAGATTTGACAAAGTTGTGGCAATTTGAAGTGTGCGAATGTCATTTCAAAATTGGTAAGGGTCCCCCCTATGCTTTTTTGGCCAATAAATACAACATTTTTTTTCAAAAATTTATAAATTTGAGATGCAGACCTAAACTAGATGTCATATTATGATCAAAATGGCTTCGATATTGACAATTGGTTTAGATTTGACAAAGTTGTGGCATTTTGAAGTCTGGGAATGTCAT
The DNA here is from genome assembly GCA_035045305.1 of Drosophila maculinotata. Classification (NCBI taxonomy): domain Eukaryota; kingdom Metazoa; phylum Arthropoda; class Insecta; order Diptera; family Drosophilidae; genus Drosophila; species Drosophila maculinotata. The sequence goes on from JAWNPD010000236.1 coordinate 1,131,089, forward strand.
TTCAAAATTATTAAGGGTCCCCCCTTATGCTTTTTTCGATAAAAATGCTACAATTTTTTTTTAAAAAATTTATAAACTTGAGATGTTTAATTAAACAAGATGCCAAATTATGACCAAAAAGGCTTCGATATTCACAATCGGTTTAGATTTGACAAAGTTGTGGCAATTTGAAGTGTGCGAATGTCATTTCAAAATTGGTAAGGGTCCCCCCTATGCTTTTTTGGCCAATAAATACAACATTTTTTTTCAAAAATTTATAAATTTGAGATGCAGAATTAAACTAGATGCCAAATTATGATCAAAAAGGCTTTGATATTGACAATCGGTTTAGATTTGACAAAGTTGTGGCAATTTGAAGTCTGGGAATGCCATTTCAAAATTTATACGGGTACCCCTTATAATTTTTTGACAAAAAAGACTAAATTTTTTTTCAAAAATTCATAAACTTGAGATCTAGAACTAAACTAGATGCTAAATTATGATCAAAATGGCCTCGATATTGACAATCGGCTTAGATTTGACAAAGTTGTGGCAATGTGAACTCTGCGCATGTCATTTCAAAATTCGTAAGGGTCCCCCCCTTATGCTTTTTTCGACAAAAAATATTAAATTTTTTTTTCAAAAATTTATAAACTTGAGATGTATAACTTAACAAGATGCCAAATTATGATCAAAAAGGCTTCGATATTGACAATCGGTTTAGATTTGACAAAGTTGTGGCAATGTGAACTCTGCGCATGTCATTTCAAAATTCGTAAGGGTCCCCCCTATGCTTTTTTGGCCATAAATACAACATTTTTTTTCAAAAATTCATCAATTTAAGATGCAGAATTAAACTAGATGCCAAATTATGATCAAAAAGGCTTTGATATTGACAATCGGTTTAAATTTGACAAAGTTGTGGCAATTTGAAGTCTGGGAATGCCATTTCAAAATTTATACGGGTACCCCTTATAATTTTTTTAAAAAAAAGACTAAATTTTTTTTTTTCAAAATTCATAAACTTGAGATGTAGAATTAAACTAGATGCAAAATTATCATCAAAAAGGCCTCGATATTGACAAATGGTTTAGATTTGACAAAGTTGTGGCAATTTGAAGTCTGGGAATGTCATTTCAAAATTGGTAAGGGTCCCACCATATGCTTTTTTGGCAAATAAATACCAAATTTTTTTTCAAAAATACATAAATTTGAGATGCAGACCTAAACTAGATGTCATATTATGATCAAAATGGCTTCGATATTGACAATTGGTTTAGATTTGACAAAGTTGTGGCATTTTGAAGTCTGGGAATGTCATTTCAAAATGATTAAGAGTCCCCCCTTATGCTTTTTTCGACAAAAATACTACATTTTTTTTTTAAAAATTTATGAACTTGAGATGTATAATTAAACTAGATGCCAAATTATGATCAAAAAGGCCTCGATATTGACAGTCGGTTTAGATTTGACAAAGTTGTGGCAACTTGAAGTCTGGGAATGTCATTTCAAAATTGTTAAGGGTCCCCCCTTATGCTTTTTTCGACAAAAATGACTAATTTTTTTTCAAAAATTCATAAACTTGAGATGTTTAATTAAACAAGATGCCAAATTATGATCAAAGAGGCTTTGATATTGACAATCAGTTTAGATTTGACAAAGTTGTGGCAATGTGAACTCTGCGCATGTCATTTCAAAATTCGTAAGGGTGCCCCCTTTGCTTTTTTGGCTAATAAATACAACATTTTTTTTCAAAAATTCATAAATTTAAGATGCACAATTAAACTAGATGCCAAATTATGATCAAAAAGTCTTTGATATTGATAATCGGTTTAGATTTGACAAAGTTGTGGCAATTTGAAGTCTGGGAATGCCATTTCAATATTTATACGGGTACCCCTTATAATTTTTTGACAAAAAAGACTAAATTTTTTTTCAAAAATTCATAAACTTGAGATCTAGAACTAAACTAGATGCCAAATTATGATCAAAATGGCCTCGATATTGACAATCGGCTTAGATTTGACAAAGTTGTGGCAATGTGAACTCTGGGAATGTCATTTCAAAATTCGTAAGGGTCCCCTCTTAAGCTTTTTTCGACAAAAAATATTAAATGTTTTTTTTCAAAAATTGTATAAACCTGAGATGTATAATTAAACAAGATGCCAAATTATGATCAAAAAGACTTCGATATTGACAATCGGTTTAGATTTGACAAAGTTGTGACAATTTGAAGTCTGGGAATTTCATTTCAAAATTGGTAAGGGTCCCCCCCTAAGCTTTTTTGGCAATAAATACCAAATTTTTTTTAAAAAATTCATAAATTTGAGATGCAGACCTAAACTTAATGCCATATTATGATCAAAATGGCTTCGATATTGACAATTGGTTTAGATTTGACAAAGTTGTGGCATTTTGAAGTCTGGGAATGAAATTTCAAAATTGTTAAGCGTCCCCCCTTATGCTTTTTTCGCCAAAAATTACTGAAAAAACAATCGGTTTAGATTTGACAAAGTTGTGGCAATTTGAAGTCTGGGAATGCCATTTCAAAATTTATACGGGTACCGCTTATAATTTTTTGACAAAAAAGACTAAATTTTTTTTTCAAAAATTCATAAACTTGAGATGTTTTATTAAACAAGATGCCAAATTATGATCAAAAAGGCTTTGATATTGACAATCGGTTTAGATTTGACAAAGTTGTGGCAATTTGAAGTCTGGGAATGCCATTTCAAAATTTATACGGGTACCCCTTATAATTTTTTGACAAAAAAGACTAAATTTTTTTTTCAAAAATTCATAAACTTGAGATGTAGAATTAAACAAGATGCCAAATTATGATCAAAATGGCCTCGATATGGAAAATCGGTTTAGATTTGACAAAGTTGTGGCTTTTTGAAGTCTGGGAATGGGTCTAAGGGTCCTTATGCTTTTTGCGACAAAAAAAATTAAATTTTTTTTTTCAAAAATTCATAAACTTGAGATGTATAATTAAACTAGATGCCAAATTATGATCAAAAAGGCCTCGATATTGACAGTCGGCTTAGATTTTACAAAGTTGTGGCAACTTGAAGTCTGGGAATGTCATTTCAAAATTGTTAAGGGTCCCCCCTTATGCTTTTTTCGACAGAAAAGACTAATTTTTTTTCAAAAATTCATAAACTTGAGATGTTTTATTAAACAAGATGCCAAATTATGATCAAAAAGGCTTTGATATTGACAATCGGTTTAGATTTGACAAAGTTGTGGCAATTTGAAGTCTGGGAATGCCATTTGAAAATTTATACGGGTACCCCTTATAATTTTTTGACAAAAAAGACTAAATTTTTTTTTCAAAAATTCATAAACTTGAGATCTAGAATTAAACAAGATGCCAAATTATGATCAAAATGGCCTCGATATGGAAAATCGGTTTATATTTGACAAAGTTGTGGCAATGTGAACTCTGGGAATGTCATTTCAAAATTCGTTAGGGTCCCCCCTTTGCTTTTTTGGCAAAAAAATACCAAATTTTTTTTTCAAAAATTTATAAATTTGAGATGCAGACCTAAACTAGATGCCATATTATGATCAAAATGGCTTCGATATTGACAATTGGTTTAGATTTGACCAAGTTGTGGCATTTTGAAGTCTGGGAATGTCATTCTAAAATTATTAAGGGTCCCCCCTTATGCTTTTTTCGACAAAAATACTACAATTTTTTTTTAAAAAATTTATAAACTTGAGATGTTTAATTAAACAAGATGCCAAATTATGATCAAAAAGGCTTCGATATTCACAATCGGTTTAGATTTGACAAAGTTGTGGCAATTTGAAGTGTGCGAATGTCATTTCAAAATTGGTAAGGGTCCCCCCTATGCTTTTTTGGACAATAAATACAATTTTTTTTTCAAAATTTCATAAATTTAAGATGCAGAATTAAACTAGATGCCAAATTATGATCAAAAAGGCTTTGATATTGACAATCGGTTTAGATTTGACAAAGTTGTGGCAATTTGAAGTCTGGGAATGCCATTTCAAAATTTATACGGGTACTCCTTATAATTTTTTGACAAAAAAGACTAAATTTTTTTTTCAAAAATTTATAAACTTGAGATCTAGAACTAAACTAGATGCCAAATTATGATCAAAATGGCTTCGATATTGACAATCGGTTTAGATTTGACAAAGTTGTGGCAATATGAGCTCTGCGCATGTCATTTCAAAATTCGTAAGGGTCCCCCCTTATGCTTTTTTCGATAAAAAATATTAAATTTTTTTTTCAAAAATTTATAAACTTGAGATGTATAATTAAACAAGATGCCAAATTATGATCAAAAAGGCCTCGATATTGACAGTCGGCTTAGATTTTACAAAGTTGTGGCAACTTGAAGTCTGGGAATGTCATTTCAAAATTGTTAAGGGTCCCCCCTTATGCTTTTTTCGACAAAAAAGACTAATTTTTTTTCAAAAATTCATAAACTTGAGATGTTTTATTAAACAAGATGCCAAATTATGATCAAAAAGGCTTTGATATTGACAATCGGTTTAGATTTGACAAAGTTGTGGCAATGTGAACTCTGCGCATGTCATTTCAAAATTCGTCAGGGTCCCCCCTATGCTTTTTTGGCCATAAATACAACATTTTTTTTCAAAAATTCATAAATTTAAGATGCAGAATTAAACTAGATGCCAAATTATGATCAAAAAGGCTTCGATATTGACAATCGGTTTAGATTTGACAAAGTTGTGGCAATTTGAAGTCTGCGAATGTCACTTCAAAATTGGTAAGGGTATCCCCCTATGCTTTTTTGGCCAATAAATACAACATTTTTTTTTAAAAATTCATAAATTTGAGATGCAGAATTAAACTAGATGCCAAATTATGATCAAAACGGCTTTGATATTGACAATCGGTTTAGATTTGACAAAGTTGTGGCAATTTGAAGTCTGGGAATGCCATTTCAAAATTTATACGGGTACCCCTTATAATTTTTTGACAAAAAAGACTAAATTTTTTTTTCAAAAATTCATAAACTTGAGATCTAGAATTAAACAAGATGCCAAATTATGATCAAAATGGCCTTGATATGGAAAATCGGTTTAGATTTGACAAAGTTGTGGTAATTTGAAGTCTGGGAATGTCATTTCAAAATTGTTAAGCGTCCCCCCTTATGCTTTTTTCGCCAAAAATTACTGAAAAAACAATCGGCTTAGATTTGACAAAGTTGTGGCAATGTGCACTCTGGGAATGTCATTTCAAAATTCGTAAGGGTCCCCCTATGCTTTTTTGGCAAATAAATACCAAATTTTTTTTCAAAAATTCATAAATTTGAGATGCAGACCTAAACTAGATGCCATATTATGATCAAAATGGCTTCGATATTGACAATTGGTTTAAATTTGACAAAGTTGTGGCATTTTGAAGTCTGGGAATGTCATTTCAAAATTATTAAGGGTCCCCCCTTATGCTTTTTTCGACAAAAATACTACAATTTTTTTTTTAAAAATTTATAAACTTGAGATGTTTAATTAAACAAGATGCCAAATTATGATCAAAAAGGCTTCGATATTCACAATCGGTTTAGATTTGACAAAGTTGTGGCAATTTGAAGTGTGCGAATGTCATTTCAAAATCGGTAAGGGTCCCCCCTATGCTTTTTTGGCCAATAAATACAAAATTTTTTTTCAAAATTTCATAAATTTAAGATGCAGAATTAAACTAGATGCCAAATTATGATCAAAAAGGATTTGATATTGACAATCGGTTTAGATTTGACAAAGTTGTGGCATTTTGAAGTCTGGGAATGCCATTTCAAAATTTATACGGGTACCCCTTATAATTTTTTGACAAAAAAAACTACATTTTTTTTCAAAAATTCATTAACTTGAGATCTAGAATTAAACAAGATGCCAAATTATGATCAAAATGGCCTCGATATTGAAAATCGGTTTAGATTTGACAAAGTTGTGGCTTTTTGAAGTCTGGGAATGGGTCTAAGGGTCCTTAGGCTATTTGCGACAAAAAATATTACATTTTTTTTTTTCAAAAATTTATAAACTTGAGATGTAGATATAAACTAGATGCCAAATTATGACCAAAAAGGCCTCGATATTGACAGTCGGTTAAGATTTGACAAAGTTGTGGCAATTTGAAGTCTGGGAATGTCATTTCAAAATTGTTAAGCGTCCCCCTTATGCTTTTTTCGCCAAAAATTACTGAAAAAACAATCGGTTTAGATTTGACAAAGTTGTGGCAAATTGAAGTCTGAGAATGTCATTTCAAATTTGTTAAGGGTACCCTCTTATGCTTTTTCGACAAAAAAGACTAATTTTTTTTTCGAAAATTCATAAACTTGAGATGTAGAATTAAACTAGATGCCAAATTATGATCAAAATGGCCTCGATATTGACAATCGGCTTAGATTTGACAAAGTTGTGGCAATGTGAACTCTGGGAATGTCATTTCAAAATTCGTAAGGGTCCCCCCTTAAGCTTTTTTCGACAAAAAATATTACATTTTTTTTTTAAAAATTGTATAAACTTGAGATGTATAATTAAACAAGATGCCAAATTATGATCAAAAAGACTTCGATATTGACAATCGGCTTAGATTTGACAAAGTTGTGGCAATTTGAAGTCTGGGAATGTCATTTCAAAATTTGTAAGGGTCCCCCCCTATGCTTTTTTGGCAAATAAATACCAAATTTTTTTTCAAAAATTCATAAATTTGAGATGCAGACCTAAACTAAATGCCATATTATGATCAAAATGGCTTTGATATTGACAATTGGTTTAGATTTGACAAAGTTGTGGCATTTTGAAGTCTGCGAATGTCATTTCAAAATTATTAAGGGTCCCCCTTATGCTCTTTTTGCCAAAAATACAAAATTTTTTTTTTTTAAATTTTATGAATTTGAGATGTATAATTGAACTAGATGCCAAATTATGATCAAAAAGGCCTCGATATTGACAATTGGTTTAGATTTGACAAAGTTGTGGCAATTTGAAGTCTGGGAATGTCATTTCAAAATTGTTAAGCGACCCCTCTTATGCTTTTTTCGACAAAAATACTACATTTTTTTTAAAAAAAATTATAAACTTGAGATGTAGATATAAATTAGATGCCAAATTATGACCAAAAAGACCTCGATATTGACAGTCGGTTTAGATTTGACAAAGTTGTGGCAATTTGAAATCTGGGAATGTCATTTCAAAATTGTTAAGCGTCCCCCCTTATGCTTTTTTCGCCAAAAATTACTGAAAAAACAATCGGTTTAGATTTGACAAAGTTGTGGCAAATTGAAGTCTGGGAATGTCATTTCAAAATTGTTAAGGGTCCGCTCTTATGCTTTTTTCGACAAAAAAGACTAATTTTTTTTTCAAAAATTCATAAACTTGAGATGTAGAATTAAACTAGATGCAAAATTATGATCAAAATGGCCTCGATATTGAAAATCGGTTTAGATTTAACAAAGTTGTGGCTATTTGAAGTCTGGGAATGTCATTTCAAAATTGTTAAGCGTCCCCTCTTATGCATTTTTCGTTAAAAATTACTGAAAAAACAATCGGCTTAGATTTGAAAAAGTTGTGGAAAATTGAAGTCTGGGTATGTTATTTCAAAATTGTTAAGGGTCCCCCCTTATGCTTTTTTCGACAAAAAAGACTAATTTTTTTTCGAAAATTCATAAACTTAATATGTAGAATTAAATAAGATGCCAAATTATGATCAAAAAGGCCTCGATATTGACAATCGGTTTAGATTTGACAAAGTTGTGGCAATGTGAACTCTGGGAATGTCATTGCAAAATTCGTAAGGGTGCCCCCTTATGCTTTTTTCGACAAAAAATATTAAATTTTTTTTTCAAAAGTTCATAAACTTGAGATGTATAACTAAACAAGATGCCAAATTATGATCAAAAAGGCTTCGATATTGAAAATCGGGTTAGATTTGACAAAGTTGTGGCTATTTGGAGTCTGGGACTGGGTCTAAGGGTCCCCCCTTATGCTTTTTGCGACAAAAAATATTACATTTTTTTTCAAAAATTTATAAACTTGAGATGTAGGTATAATCTTGATGCCAAATTATGATCAAAAAGGCCTCGATATTGACAGTCGGTTTAGATTTGACAAAGTTGTGGCAATTTTAAGTCTGGGAATGTCATTTCAAAATTGTTAAGCGTCCCCTCTTATGCTTTTTTCGCCAAAAATTACTGAAAAAACAATCGGTTTAAATTTGAAAAAGTTGTGGCAAATTGAAGTCTGGGAATGTCATTTCAAAATTGTTAAGGGTCCCCCCTTATGCTTTTTTCGACAAAAAAGACTTTTTTTTTCAAAAATTCATATACTTGAGATGTAGAATTAAACTAGATGCCAAATTATGATCAAAATGGCCTCGATATTGACAATCGGTTTAGATTTGACAAAGTTGTGGCAATGTGAACTCTGGGAATGTCATTTAAAAATTCGTAAGGGTCCCCCCTTATGCTTTTTTCGACAAAAAATATTAAATTTTTTTTTTCAAAAATTTATAAACTTGTGTTGTATAATTAAACAAGATGCCAAATTATGATCAAAAAGGCTTCGATATTGACAATCGGTTTAGATTTGACAAAGTTGTGCCAATTTGAAGTCTGGGAATGTCATTTCAAAATTGGTAAGGGTCCCCCCTTATGCTTTTTTCGCCAAAAATTACTGAAAAAACAATCGGTTTAAATTTGACAAAGTTGTGGCAAATTGAAGTCTGGGAATGTCATTTCAAAATTGTTAAGGGTCCCCCCTTATGCTTTTTTCGACAAAAAAGACTAATTTTTTTTTCAAAAATTCATAAACTTGAGATGTAGAACTAAACTAGATGCCAAATTATGATCAAAAAGGCTTCGATATTGACAATCCGTTTAGATATGACAAAGTTGGGGCAATTTGAAGTCTGGGAATGCCATTTCAAAATTTATACGGGTACCCCTTATAATTTTTTGACAAAATAGACAAAATTTTTTTTTTTAAAAAATTCATAAACTTGAGATTTAGAATTGAACTAGATGCCAAATTATGATCAAAATGGCCTCGATACTGAAAATCGGTTTAGATTTGACAAAGTTTTGGCTATTTGAAGTCTGGGAATGGGTCTAAGAGTCCCCCCTTATGCTTTTTGCGACAAAAAATATTAAATTTTTTTTTTTCAAAAATTCATAAACTTGAGATGTAAAATTAAACTAGATGCCAAATTATGATCCAAATGGCCTCGATATTGACAATCGGGTTAGATTTGACAAAGTTGTGGGAATGTGAACTCTGGGAATGTCATTTCAAAAATGGTAAGGGTCCCCCCCTATGCTTTTTTGGCCAATAAATACAAAATTTTTTTTAAAAAATTCATAAATTTGAGATGCAGAATTAAACTAGATGCCAAATTATGATCAAAAAGGCCTCGATATTGACAGTCGGTTTAGATTTGACAAAGTTCTGGCAATTTGAAGTCTGGGAATGTCATTTCAAAATTGTTAAGGGTCCCCCCTTATGCTTTTTTCGACAAAAATTACTGAAAAAACAATCGGCTTAGATTGATTTTGAAAATAGGTTTAGATTTGACAAAGTTGTGGCTATTTAAAGTCTGGGAATGGGTCTAAGGGTGCCCCCTTATGCTTTTTGCGACAAAAAATATTAACTTTTGTTTTCAAAAATTTATAAACTTGAGATGTAAAATTAAACTAGATGCCAAATTATGATCCAAATGGCCTCGATATTGACAATCGGGTTAGATTTGACAAAGTTGTGGGAATGTGAACTCTGGGAATGTCATTTCAAAAATGGTAAGGGTCCCCCCCTATGCTTTTTTGGCCAATAAATACAAAATTTTTTTTCAAAAATTCATAAATTTGAGATGCAGAATTAAACTTGATGCCAAATTATGATCAAAAAGGCTTCGATATTGACAATCGGTTTAGATTTGACAAAGTTGTGGCAATTTGAAGTCTGGGAATGTCATTTCCAAATTGTTAAGGGTCCCCCCTTATGCTTTTTGCGACAAAAAATATTACATTTTTTGTTTCAAAAATTTATAAACTTGAGATGTAGATATAAACTAGATGCCAAATTATGATCAAAAAGGCTTGTATATTGACAATCGGTTTAGATTTTTAAGTTGTGGCAATTTGAAGTCTGGGAATGTCATTTCAAAATTGTTAAGCGTCCCCCCTATGCTTTTTTGGCCAATAAATACAACATTTTTTATAAAAAATTCATAAAAGTGAGATGCAAGATTAAACTAGATGCCAAATTTTGATCAAAAAGGCCTCGATATTGACAGTCGGCTTAGATTTGACAAAGTTGTGGCAATTTGAAGTCTGGGAATGTCATTTCAAAATTGTTAAGCGTCCCGCCTTATGCTTTTTTCGCCAAAAATTACTGAAAAAACAATCGGCTTAGATTTGACAAAGTTGTGGCAAATTGAAGTCTGAGAATGTCATTTCAAATATGTTAAGGGTCCCCCCTTATGCTTTATTCGACAAAAAAGACTAATTTTTTTTTCAAAAATTCATTAACTTGAGATGTAGAATTAAACTAGATGCCAAATTATGATCCAAATGGCCTCGATATTGACAATCGGGTTAGATTTGACAAAGTTGTGGCAATGTGAACTCTGGGAATGTCATTTCAAAATTGGAAACGGTCCCCCTTATGCTTTTTTCGACAAAAAATATTAAATTTTTTTTTCAAAAATTTATAAACTTGAGATGTATAATTAAACAAGATGCCAAATTATGATCAAAAAGGCTTCGAAATTGACAATCGGTTTAGATTTGACAAAGTTGTGGCAATTTGAAGTCTGCGCATGTCATTTCAAAATTGGTAAGGGTCCCCCCTATGCTTTTTTGGCCAACAAATACAACATTTTTTTTCAAAAATTTATAAATTTGAGATGCAGAACTAAACTAGATGCCAAATTATGATCAAAAAGGCCTCGATATTGACAGTCGGTTTAGATCTGACAAAGTTGTGGCAATTTGAAGTCTGGGAATGTCATTTAAAAATTGTTAAGCGTCCCCCCTTATGCTTTTTTCGCCAAAAATTACTGAAAAAACAATCGGTTTAGAATTGACAAAGTTGTGGCAAATTGAAGTCTGGGAATGTCATTTCAAAATTGTTAAGGGTCCCCCCTTATGCTTTTTTCGACAAAAATGACTAATATTTTTTTAAAAAATTCATAAACTTGAGATGTAGAATTAAACTAGATGAAAAATTATGATCAAAATGGCCTCGATATTGACAGTCGGTTTAGATTTGACAGAGTTGTGACAATGTGAACTCTGGGAATGTCATTTCAAAATTCGTAAGGGTCCCCACTTATGCTTTTTTCGACAAAAAAAATTAAATTTTTTTTTCAAAAATTTATAAACTTGAGATGCATAATTAAACAAGATGCCAAATTATGATCAAAAAAATTTTGATTTTGACAATCGGTTTAGATTTGACAAAGTTGTGACAATTTGAAGTCTGCGAATGTCATTTCAAAATTGGTAAGGGTCTCCCCCTATGCTTTTTTGGACAATAAATACAACATTTTTTTTCAAAAATTCATTAACTTGAGATCTAGAATTAAACAAGATGCCAAATTATGATCAAAATGGCCACGATATTGAAAATCGGTTTAGATTTGACAAAGTTGTGGTTTTTTGAAGTCTGGGAATGGGTCTAAAGGTCCTTATGCTTTTTGCGACAAAAAATATTAAATTTTTTTTTTCAAAAATTTATAAACTTGAGATGAAGATATAAACTAGATGCCAAATTATGACCAAAAAGGCCTCGATATTGACAGTCGGCTTAGATTTGACAAAGTTGTGGCAATTTGACGTCTGCGAATGTCATTTCAAAATTGGTAAGGGTCCCCCCTTATGCTTTTTTTGACAAAAAAGACTAAATTTTTTTTTCAAAAATTCATAAACTTGAGATCTAGAATTAAACTAGATGCCAAATTATGATCAAAATGGCCACGATATTGACAATCGGTTTAGATTTGACAAAGTTGTGGCAATTTGAAGTCTGGGAATGTCATTTTAAAATTGGTAAGGGTCCCACCCTATGCTTTTTTGGCAAATAAATACCAAATTTTTTTTCAAAAATTCATAAATTTGAGAGGTTTAGATTTGACAAAGTTGTGGCTTTTTGAAGTCTGGGAATGGGTCTAAGGGTCCTTATGCTTTTTGCGACAAAAAAAATTAAATTTTTTTTTACAAAAATTTATAAACTTGAGATGTAGATATAAACTAGATGCCAAATTATGACCAAAAAGGCCTCGATATTGACAGTCGGCTTAGATTTGACAAAGTTGTGGCAATTTGAATTCTGGGAATGTCATTTCAAAATTGTTAAGCGTCCCCCCTTATGCTTTTTTCGCCAAAAATTACTGAAAAAACAATCGGTTTAGATTTGACAAAATTGTGGCAAATTGAAGTCTGAGAATGTCATTTCAAATATGTTAAGGGTACCCCCTTATGCTTTTTTCGACAAAAAAGACTAATTTTTTTTTCGAAAATTCATAAACTTGAGATTTAGAATTAAACAAGATGCCAAATTATGATCAAAAAGGCTTCGATATTGACAATCGGTTTAGATTTGACAAAGTTGTGGCAATTTGAAGTCTGGGAATGTCATTTTAAAATTTGTAAGGGTCCCACCCTATGCTTTTTTGGCAAATAAATACCAAATTTTTTTTCAAAAATTCATAAATTTGAGATGCAGACCTAAACTAGATGTCATATTATGATCAAAATGGCTTCGATATTGACAATTGGTTTAGATTTGACAAAGTTGTGGCATTTTGAAGTCTGGGAATGTCATTTCCAAATGATAAAGGGTCCCCCCTTATGCTTTTTTCGACAAGAATACTACATTTTTTTTTCAAAAATTTATGAACTTGAGATTTATAATTAAACTAGATGCCAAATTATGATCAAAAAGGCCTCGATATTGACAGTCGGTTTAGATTTGACAAAGTTGTGGCAATTTGAAGTCTGGGAATGTCATTTCAAAATTGTTAAGGGTCCCCTCTTATGCTTTTTTCGACAAAAAAGACTAATTTTTTTTCAAAAATTCATAAATTTGAGATGCAGAATTAAACTTGATGCCAAATTATGATCAAAAAGGCTTCGATATTGACAATCGGTTTAGATTTGACAAAGTTGTGGCAATTTGAAGTCTGGGAATGCCATTTCAAAATTTATACGGGTACCCCTTATAATTTTTTGACAAAATAGACTACATTTTTTTTTTCAAAAATTCATAAACTTGAGATCTAGAATTGAACTAGATGCCAAATTATGATCAAAATGGCCTCGATATTGAAAATCGGTTTAGATTTGACAAAGTTGTGGCTATTTGAAGTCTGGGAATGGGTCTAAGGGTCCCCCCTTATGCTTTTTGCGACAAAAAATATTACATTTTTTGTTTCAAAAATTTATAAACTTGAGATGTAGATATAAACTAGGTGCCAAATTATGATCAAAAAGGCTTGTATATTGACAATCGGTTTAGATTTTCAAGTTGTGGCAATTTGAAGTCTGGGCATGTCATTTCAAAATTGTTAAGCGTCCCCCCTATGCTTTTTTGGCCAATAAATACAACATTTTTTATAAAAAATTCATAAAAGTGAGATGCAAAATTAAACTAGATGCCAAATTTTGATCAAAAAGGCCTCGATATTGACAGTCAGTTTAGATTTGACAAAGATCTGGTAATTTGAAGTCTGGGAATGTCATTTCCAAATTGTTAAGGGTCCCCCCTTATGCTTTTTGCGACAAAAAATATTACTTTTTTTGTTTCAAAAATTTATAAACTTGAGATGTAGATATAAACTAGATGCCAAATTATGATCAAAAAGGCTTGTATATTGACAATCGGTTTAGATTTTTAAGTTGTGGCAATTTGAAGTCTGGGAATGTCATTTCAAAATTGTTAAGCGTCCCCCCTATGCTTTTTTGGCCAATAAATACAACATTTTTTATAAAAAATTCATAAAAGTGAGATGCAAGATTAAACCTCGATATTGACAGTCGGCTTAGATTTGACAAAGTTGTGGCAATTTGAAGTCTGGGAATGTCATTTCAAAATTGTTAAGCGTCCCCCCTTATGCTTTTTGCGACAAAAAATATTACTTTTTTTGTTTCAAAAATTTATAAACTTGAGATGTAGATATAAACTAGATGCCAAATTATGATCAAAAAAGCTTGTATATTGACAATCGGTTTAGATTTTTAAGTTGTGGCAATTTGAAGTCTGGGAATGTCATTTCCAAATTGTTAAGCGTCCCCCCTTATGCTTTTTTCGCCAAAAATTACTGAAAAAACAATCGGCTTAGATTTGACAAAGTTGTGGCAAATTGAAGTCTGGGAATGTCATTTCAAATATGTTAAGGGTCCCCCCTTATGCTTTATTCGACAAAAAAGACTAATTTTTTTTCAAAAATTCATTAACTTGAGATGTAGAATTAAACTAGATGCCAAATTATGATCCAAATGGCCTCGATATTGACAATCGGGTTAGATTTGACAAAGTTGTGGCAATGTGAACTCTGGGAATGTCATTTCAAAATTGGAAACGGTCCCCCTTATGCTTTTTTCGACAAAAAATATTAAATTTTTTTTTCAAAAATTTATAAACTTGAGATGTATAATTAAACAAGATGCCAAATTTTGATCAAAAAGGCTTCGAAATTGACAATCGGTTTAGATTTGACAAAGTTGTGGCAATTTGAAGTCTGCGCATGTCATTTCAAAATTGGTAAGGGTCCCCCCTATGCTTTTTTGGCCAACAAATACAACATTTTTTTTCAAAAATTCATAAATTTGAGATGCAGAACTAAACTAGATGCCAAATTATGATCAAAAAGGCCTCGATATTGACAGTCGGTTTAGATTTGACAAAGTTGTGGCAATTTGAAGTCTGGGAATGTCATTTAAAAATTGTTAAGCGTCCCCCCTTATGCTTTTTTCGCCAAAAATTACTGAAAAAACAATCGGTTTAGAATTGACAAAGTTGTGGCAAATTGAAGTCTGGGAATGTCATTTCAAAATTGTTAAGGGTCCCCCCTTATGCTTTTTTCGACAAAAAAGACTAATATTTTTTTAAAAAATTCATAATCTTGAGATGTAGAATTAAACTAGATGAAAAATTATGATCAAAATGGCCTCGATATTGACAGTCGGTTTAGATTTGACAGAGTTGTGACAATTTGAAGTCTGGGAATGTCATTTCAAAATTGTTAAGCGTCCCCCCTTATGCTTTTTTCGCCAAAAATTACTGAAAAAGCAATCGGTTTAGATTTGACAAAGTTGTGGCAATTTGAAGTCTGGGAATGCCATTTCAAAATTCATACGGGTACCCCTTATAATTTTTTGACAAAAAAGACAAAATTTTTTTTTTAAAAATTCATAAACTTGAGATCTAGAATTAAACTAGATGCCAAATTATGATCAAAATGGCAACGATATTGACAATCGGTTTAGATTTGACAAAGTTGTGGCAATTTGAAGTCTGGGAATGTCATTTTAAAATTGGTAAGGGTCCCACCCTATGCTTTTTTGGCAAATAAATACCAAAATTTTTTTCAAAAATTCATAAATTTGAGAGGTTTAGATTTGACAAAGTTGTGGCTTTTTGAAGTCTGGGAATGGGTCTAAGGGTCCTTATGCTTTTTGCGACAAAAAAAATTAAATTTTTTTTTTCAAAAATTTATAAACTTGAGATGTAGATATAAACTAGATGCCAAATTATGACCAAAAAGGCCTCGATACTGACAGTCGGCTTAGATTTGACAAAGTTGTGGCAATTTTAAGTCTGGGAATGTCATTTCAAAATTGTTAAGCGTCCCCCCTTATGCTTTTTTCGCCAAAAATTACTGAAAAAACAATCGGTTTAGATTTGACAAAATTGTGGCAAATTGAAGTCTGAGAATGTCATTTCAAATATGTTAAGGGTACCCCCTTATGCTTTTTTCGACAAAAAAGACTAATTTTTTTTCGAAAATTCATAAACTTGAGATTTAGAATTAAACAAGATGCCAAATTATGATCAAAAAGGCTTCGATATTGACAATCGGTTTAGATTTGACAAAGTTGTGGCAATTTGAAGTCTGGGAATGTCATTTCAAAATTGTTAAGCGTCCCCCCTTATGCTTTTTTCGCCAAAAATTACTGAAAAAACAATCGGTTTAGATTTGACAAAGTTGTGGCAATTTGAAGTCTGAGAATGTCATTTTAAAATTTGTAAGGGTCCCACCCTATGCTTTTTTGGCAAATAAATACCAAATTTTTTTCCAAAAATTCATAAATTTGAGATGCAGACCTAAACTAGATGTCATATTATGATCAAAATGGCTTCGATATTGACAATTGGTTTAGATTTGACAAAGTTGTGGCATTTTGAAGTCTGGGAATGTCATTTCCAAATGATAAAGGGTCCCCCCTTATGCTTTTTTCGACAAGAATACTACATTTTTTTTCAAAAATTTATGAAGTTGAGATGTATAATTAAACTAGATGCCAAATTATGATCAAAAAGGCCTCGATATTGACAGTCGGTTTAGATTTGACAAAGTTGTGGCAATTTGAAGTCTGGGAATGTCATTTCAAAATTGTTAAGGGTCCCCTCTTATGCTTTTTTCGACAAAAAAGACTAATTTTTTTTCAAAAATTCATAAACTTGAGATGTTTAATTAAACACGATGCCAAATTATGATCAAAAAGGCTTTTATATTGACAATCGGTTTAGATTTGACAAAATTGTGGCAATTTGAAGTCTGGGAATGCCATTTCAAAATTTATACGGGTACCCCTTATAATTTTTTGACAAAATAGACTAAAATTTTTTTTTCAAAAATTCATAAACTTGAGATCTAGAACTAAACTAGATGCTAAATTATGATCAAAATGGCCTCGATATTGACAATCGGTTTAGATTTGACAAAGTTGTGGCAATGTGAACTCTGCGCATGTCATTTCAAAATTCGAAAGGGTCCCCCCTTATGCTTTTTTCGACAAAAAATATTAAATTTTTTTTTCAAAAATTTATAAACTTGAGATGTTTAATTAAACAAGATGCTAAATTATGATCAAAAAGGCTTCGATATTGACAATCGGTTTAGATTTGACAAAGTTGTGGCAATTTGAAGTCTGCGAATGTCAGTTCAAAATTGGTAAGGGTCCCCCCCTATGCTTTTTTGGCCAAGAAATACAACATTTTTTTTTCAAAAATTCGTAAGTTTGAGATGCAGAATTAAACTAGATGCCAAATTATGATCAAAACGGCTTTTATATTGACAATCGGTTTAGATTTGACAAAGTTGTGGCAATTTGAAGTCTGGGAATGCCATTTCAAAATTTATACGGGTACCCCTTATAATTTTTTGACAAAAATGACTAAATTTTTTTTTCAAAAATTCATAAACTTGAGATCTAGAATTAAACAAGATGCCAAATTATGATCAAAATGGCCTCGATATTGAAAATCGGTTTAGATTTGACAAAGTTGTGGCTTTTTGAAGTCTGGGAATGGGTCTAAGGGTCCTTATGCTTTTCGCGACAAAAAATATTACATTTCTTTTTTTCAAAAATTTATAAACTTGAGATGTATATATAAACTAGATGCCAAATTATGACCAAAAAGGCCTCGATATTGACAGTCGGTTTAGATTTGACAAAGTTGTGGCAATGTGAACTCTCGGAATGTCATTTCAAAATTCGTAAGGGTCCCCCCTTAAGCTTTTTTCGACAAAAAATATTAAAATTTTTTTTTCAAAATTTTATAAACTTGAGATATAAAATTAAACAAGATGCCAAATTATGATCAAAAAGGCTTCGATATTGACAATCGGTTTAGATTTGACAAATTTGTGGCATTTGAAGTCTGGGAATGTCATTTCAAAATTGTTAAGCGTCCCCCCTTATGCTTTTTTCGCCAAAAATTACTGAAAAAACAATCGGTTTAGATTTGAAAAAGTTGTGGCAAATTGAAGTCTAAGAATGTCATTTCAAATATGTTAAGGGTACCCCCTTATGCTTTTTTCGACAAAAAAGACTAATTTTTTTTTAGAAAATTTATAAACTTGAGATGTATATATAAACTAGATGCCAAATTATGACCAAAAAGGCCTCGATATTGACAGTCGGTTTAGATTTGACAAAGTTGTGGCAATGTGAACTCTCGGAATGTCATTTCAAAATTCGTAAGGGTCCCCCCTTAAGCTTTTTTCGACAAAAAATATTAAAATTTTTTTTTCAAAATTTTATAAACTTGAGATATAAAATTAAACAAGATGCCAAATTATGATCAAAAAGGCTTCGATATTGACAATCGGTTTAGATTTGACAAATTTGTGGCATTTGAAGTCTGGGAATGTCATTTCAAAATTGTTAAGCGTCCCCCCTTATGCTTTTTTCGCCAAAAATTACTGAAAAAACAATCGGTTTAGATTTGACAAAGTTGTGGCAAATTGAAGTCTGAGAATGTCATTTCAAATATGTTAAGGGTACCCCCTTATGCTTTTTTCGACAAAAAAGACTAATTTTTTTTTAGAAAATTCATAAACTTGAGATGTAGAATTAAACTAGATGCCAAATTATGATCAAAATGGCCTCGATATTGACAATCGGTCTAGATTTGACAAAGTTGTGGCAATGTGAACTCTGGGAATGTCATTTCAAAATTCGTAAGGGTCCCCCCTTAAGCTTTTTTCGACAAAAAATATTAAAATTTTTTTTTCAAAATTTTATAAACTTGAGATATAAAATTAAACAAGATGCCAAATTATGATCAAAAAGGCTTCGATATTGACAATCGGTTTAGATTTGACAAATTTGTGGCATTTGAAGTCTGGGAATGTCATTTCAAAATTGGTAAGGGTCCCCCCCTATGCTTTTTCGGCAAATAAATACCAAATTTTTTTTCAAAAATTCATAAATTTGAGATGCAGACCTAAACTAGATGCCATATTATGATCAAAATGGCTTCGATATTGACAATTGGTTTAGATTTGACAAAGTTGTGGCATTTTGAAGTCTGGGAATGTCATTTCAAAATTATTTAGGGTCCCCCCATATGCTTTTTTCGACAAAAATACTACATTTTTTTTTTTTTAAATTTATAAACTTGAGATGTTTAATTAAACAAGATGCCGAATTATGATCAAAAAGGCTTCGATATTCACAATCGGTTTAGATTTGACAAAGTTGTGGCAATTTGAAGTGTGCGAATGTCATTTCAAAATTGGTTAGGGTCCCCCCTATGCTTTTTTGGCCAATAAATACAACATTTTTTTTCAAAAATTCATAAATTTAAGATGCAGAATTAAACTAGATGCCTAATTATGATCAAAAAGGCTTTGATATTGACAATCGGTTTAGATTTGACAAAGTTGTGGCAATTTGAAGTCTGGGAATGCCATTTCAAAATTTATACGGGTACCCCTTATAATTTTTTGACAAAATAGACTAAATTTTTTTTTCAAAAATTCATAAACTTGAGATCTAGAACTAAACTAGATGCTAAATTATGATCAAAATGGCCTCGATATTGACAATCGGTTTAGATTTGACAAAGTTGTGGCAATGTGAACTCTGCGCATGTCATTTCAAAATTCGTAAGGGTCCCCCCGTATGCTTTTTTTGACAAAAAATATTAAATTTTTTTTTCAAAAATTTATAAACTTGAGATGTATAATTAAACAAGATGCCAAATTATGATCAAAAAGGCTTCGATATTGACAATCGGTTTAGATTTGACAAAGTTGTGGCAATTTGAAGTCTGCGAATGTCGGTTCAAAATTGGTAAGGGTCCCCCCCTTTGCTTTTTTGGCCGATAAATACAACATTTTTTTTCAAAAATTCATAAATTTGAGATGCAAAATTAAACTAGATCCCAAATTATGATCAAAAAGGCTTTGATATTGACAATCGGTTTAGATTTGACAAAGTTGTGGCAATTTGAAGTCTGGGAATGCCATTTCAAAATTTATACGGGTACCCCTTATAATTTTTCGACAAAATAGATTAAATCTTTTTTTTCAAAAATTCATAAACTTGAGATCTAGAATTAAACAAGATGCCAAATTATGATCAAAATGGCCTCGATATTGAAAATCGGTTTAGATTTGACAAATTTGTGGCTTTTTGAAGTCTGGGAATGGGTCTAAGGGTCCTTATGCTTTTTGCGACAAAAAATATTACATTTAATGCATAATTAAACAAGATGCCAAATTATGATCAAAAAAATTTTGATTTTGACAATCGGTTTAGATTTGACAAAGTTGTGGCAATTTGAAGTCTGCGAATGTCATTTCAAAATTGGTAAGGGTCCCCCCCTATGCTTTTTTGGACAATAAATACAACATTTTTTTTCAAAAATTCATAAACTTGAGATCTAGAATTAAACTAGATGCCAAATTATGATCAAAAAGGCCTCGATATTGACAGTCGGTTTAGATTTGACAAAGTTGTGGCAATTTGAAGTCTGGGAATGTCATTTCAAAATTGTTAAGGGTCCCCTCTTATGCTTTTTTCGACAAAAAAGACTAATTTTTTTTCAAAAATTCATAAACTTGAGATGTTTAATTAAACACGATGCCAAATTATGATCAAAAAGGCTTTTATATTGACAATCGGTTTAGATTTGACAAAGTTGTGGCAATTTGAAGTCTGGGAATGCCATTTCAAAATTTATACGGGTACCCCTTATAATTTTTTGACAAAATAGACTAAATTTTTTTTCAAAAATTCATAAACTTGAGATCTAGAACTAAACTAGATGCTAAATTATGATCAAAATGGCCTCGATATTGACAATCGGTTTAGATTTGACAAAGTTGTGGCAATGTGAACTCTGCGCATGTCATTTCAAAATTCGTAAGGGTCCCCCCTTATGCTTTTTTCGACAAAAAATATTAAATTTTTTTTTCAAAAATTTATAAACTTGAGATGTATAATTAAACAAGATGCCAAATTATGATCAAAAAGGCTTCGATATTGACAATCGGTTTAGATTTGACAAAGTTGTGGCAATTTGAAGTCTGCGAATGTCAGTTCAAAATTGGTAAGGGTCCCCCCCTATGCTTTTTTGGCCAATAAATACAACATTTTTTTTTAAAAAATTCGTAAGTTTGAGATGCAGAATTAAACTAGATGCCAAATTATGATCAAAATGGCCTCGATATTGACAATCGGTCTAGATTTGACAAAGTTGTGGCAATGTGAACTCTGGGAATGTCATTTCAAAATTCGTAAGGATCCCCCCTTAAGCTTTTTTCGACAAAAAATATTAAAATTTTTTTTTCAAAATTTTATAAACTTGAGATACAAAATTAAACAAGATGCCAAATTATGATCAAAAAGGCTTCGATATTGACAATCGGTTTAGATTTGACAAATTTGTGGCATTTGAAGTCTGGGAATGTCATTTCAAAATTGGTAAGGGTCCCCCCCTATGCTTTTTCGGCAAATAAATACCAAATTTTTTTTCAAAAATTCATAAATTTGAGATGCAGACATAAACTAGATGCCATATTATGATCAAAATGGCTTCGATATTGACAATTGGTTTAGATTTGACAAAGTTGTGGCATTTTGAAGTCTGGGAATGTCATTTCAAAATTATTAAGGGTCCCCGCTTATGCTTTTTTCGACAAAAATACTACATTTTTTTTTTTTTAAATTTATAAACTTGAGATGTTTAATTAAACAAGATGCCAAATTATGATCAAAAAGGCTTCGATATTCACAATCGGTTTAGATTTGACAAAGTTGTGGCAATTTGAAGTGTGCGAATGTCATTTCAAAAGTGGTAAGGGTCCCCCCCATGCTTTTTTGGCCAATAAATACAACATTTTTTTTCAAAAATTCATAAATTTAAGATGCAGAATTAAACTAGATGCCAAATTATGATCAAAAAGGCTTTGATATTGAGAATCGGTTTAGATTTGACAAAGTTGTGGCAATTTGAAGTCTGGGAATGCCATTTCAAAATTTATACGGGTACCCCTTATAATTTCTTGACAAAAAAGACTAAATTTTTTTTTAAAAAATTCATAAACTTGAGATCTAGAACTAAACTAGATGCCAAATTATGATCAAAATGGCCTCGATATTGACAATCGGTTTAGATTTGACAAAGTTGTGGCAATGTGAACTCTGCGCATGTCATTTCAAAGTTCGTAAGGGTCCCCCCGTATGCTTTTTTCGACAAAAAATATTAAATTTTTTTTTCAAAAATTTATAAACTTGAGATGTATAATTAAACAAGATGCCAAATTATGATCAAAAAGGCTTCGATATTGACAATCGGTTTAGATTTGACAAAGTTGTGGCAATTTGAAGTCTGCGAATGTCAGTTCAAAATTGGTAAGGGTCCCCCCCCTATGCTTTTTTGGCCGATAAATACAACATTTTTTTTTCAAAAATTCATAAATTTGAGATGCAAAATTAAACTAGATCCCAAATTATGATCAAAAAGGCTTTGATATTGACAATCGGTTTAGATTTGACAAAGTTGTGGCAATTTGAAGTCTGGGAATGCCATTTCAAAATTTATACGGGTACCCCTTATAATTTTTCGACAAAATAGACAAAATTTTTTTTCAAAAATTCATAAACTTGAGATCTAGAATTAAACAAGATGCCAAATTATGATCAAAATGGCCTCGATATTGAAAATCGGTTTCGATTTGACAAATTTGTGGCTTTTTGAAGTCTGGGAATGGGTCTAAGGGTCCTTATGCTTTTTGCGACAAAAAATATTACATTTTTTTTTTTAAAAAATTTATAAACTTGAGATGTAGATATAAACTAGATGCCAAATTATGACCAAAAAGGCCTCGATATTGACAGTCGGTTTAGATTTGACAAAGTTGTGGCAATTTGAAGTCTGGGAATGTCATTTCAAAATTTGGAAGTGTCCCCCTTATGCTTTTTTCGCCAAAAATTACTGAAAAAAAAATCGGTTTAGATTTGACAAAGTTGTGGCAAATTGAAGTCTGAGAATTTCATTTTAAATATGTTAAGTGTACCCCCTTATGCTTTTTTCGACAAAAAAGACTAATTTTTTTTTTTCGAAAATTCATAAACTTGAGATGTAGAATTAAACTAGATGCCAAATTATGATCAAAAAGGCCTCGATATTGACAATCGGTTTAGATTTGACAAAGTTGTGGCAATGTGAACTATGGGAATGTCATTTCAAAATTCGTAAGTGTCCCCCCTTAAGCTTTTTTCGACAAAAAATATCAAATTTTTTTTTAAAATTGTATAAACCTGAGATGTATAATTAAACAAGATGCCAAATTATGATCAAAAAGACTTCGATATTGACAATCGGTTTAGATTTGACAAAGTTGTGACATTTTGAAGTCTGGGAATGAAATTTCAAAATTGTTAAGCGTCCCCCCTTATGCTTTTTTCGACAAAAATACTACATTTTTTTTTTAAAAAATTTATGAACTTGAGATGTTTAATTAAACTAGATGCCAAATTATGATCAAAAAGGCCTCGATATTGACAGTCGGTTTAGATTTGACAAAGTTGTGGCAACTTGAAGTCTGGGAATGTCATTTCAAAATTGTTAAGGGTCCCCCCTTATGCTTTTTTCGACAAAAAAGACAAATTTTTTTTCAAAAATTCATAAACCTGAGATGTTTTATTAAACAAGATGCCAAATTATGATCAAAAAGGCTTTGATATTGACAATCGGTTTAGATTTGACAAAGTTGTGGCAATGTGAACTCTGCGCATGTCATTTCAAAATTCGTAAGGGTCCCCCCTATGCTTTTTTGGCCACAAATAACATTTTTTTTCAAAAATTCATAAATTTAAGATGCAGAATTAAACTAGATGCCAAATTATGATCAAAAAGGCTTTGATATTGACAATCGGTTTAAATTTGACAAAGTTGTGGCAATTTGAAGTCTGGGAATGCCATTTCAAAATTTATACGGGTACCCCTTATAATTTTTCGACAAAAAAGACTAAATTTTTTTTTCAAAAATTCATAAACTTGAGATGTAGAATTAAACTAGATGCAAAATTATCATCAAAAAGGCCTCGATATTGACAATCGGTTTAGATTTGACAAAGTTGTGGCAATTTGAAGTCTGGGAATGTCATTTCAAAATTGTTAAGGGTCCCCCCTTATGCTTTTTTCGACAAAAAAGACTAATTTTTTTTCAAAAATTCATAAACTTGAGATGTTTAATTAAACAAGATGCCAAATTATGATCAAAGAGGCTTTGATATTGACAATCGGTTTAGATTTGACAAAGTTGTGGCAATGTGAACTCTGCGCATGTCATTTCAAAATTCGTAAGGGTGCCCCCTATGCTTTTTTGGCTAATAAATACAACATTTTTTTTAAAAAATTCATAAATTTGAGATGCAGACCTAAACTAGATGTCATATTATGATCAAAATGGCTTCGATATTGACAATTGGTTTAGATTTGACAAAGTTGTGGCATTTTGAAGTCTGGGAATGTCATTTCAAAATGATTAAGAGTCCCCCCTTATGCTTTTTTCGACAAAAATACTACATTTTTTTTTTAAAAAATTTATGAACTTGAGATGTATAATTAAACTAGATGCCAAATTATGATCAAAAAGGCCTCGATATTGACAGTCGGTTTAGATTTGACAAAGTTGTGGCAATTTGAAGTCTGGGAATGTCATTTCAAAATTGTTAAGGGTCCCCCCTTATGCTTTTTTCGACAAAAAAGACTAATTTTTTTTCAAAAATTCATAAACTTGAGATGTTTAATTAAACAAGATGCCAAATTATGATCAAAGAGGCTTTGATATTGACAATCGGTTTAGATTTGACAAAGTTGTGGCAATGTGAACTCTGCGCATGTCATTTCAAAATTCGTAAGGGTGCCCCCTATGCTTTTTTGGCTAATAAATACAACATTTTTTTTAAAAAATTCATAAATTTAAGATGCACAATTAAACTAGATGCCAAATTATGATCAAAAAGGCTTTGATATTGATAACCGGTTTAGATTTGACAAAGTTGTGGCAATTTGAAGTCTGGGAATGCCATTTCAAAATTTATACGGGTACCCCTTATAATTTTTTGACAAAAAAGACTAAATTTTTTTTCAAAAATTCATAAACTTGAGATCTAGAACTAAACAAGATGCCAAATTATGATCAAAATGGCCTCGATATTGACAATCGGCTTAGATTTGACAAAGTTGTGGCAATGTGAACTCTGGGAATGTCATTTCAAAATTCGTAAGCGTCCCCCCTTAAGCTTTTTTCGACAAAAAATATTAAATTTTTTTTTCAAAAATTGTATAAACTTGAGATGTATAATTAATCAAGATGCCAAATTATGATCAAAAAGACTTCGATATTGACAATCGGTTTAGATTTGACAAAGTTGTGACAATTTGAAGTCTGGGAATTTCATTTCAAAATTGGTAAGGGTCCCCCCCTAAGCTTTTTTGGCAATAAATACCAAATTTTTTTTCAAAAATTCATAAATTTGAGATGCAGACCTAAACTAAATGCCATATTATGATCAAAATGGCTTCGATATTGACAATTGGTTTAGATTTGACAAAGTTGTGGCATTTTGAAGTCTGGGAATGAAATTTCAAAATTGTTAAGCGTCCCCCCTTGTGTTTTTTTCGCCAAAAATTACTGAAAAAACAATCGGTTTAGATTTGACAAAGTTGTGGCAATTTGAAGTCTGGGAATGCCATTTCAAAATTTATACGGGTACCCCTTATAATTTTTTGACAAAATAGACTAAATTTTTTTTTCAAAAATTCATAAACTTGAGATCTAGAACTAAACAAGATGCCAAATTATGATCAAAATGGCCACGATATTGAAAATCGGTTTAGATTTGACAAAGTTGTGGCTTTTTGAAGTCTGGGAATGGGTCTAAGTGTCCTTATGCTTTTTGCGACAAAAAAAATTAAATTTTTTTTTTCAAAAATTCATAAACTTGAGATGTAGAATTAAACTAGATGCCAAATTATGATCAAAATGGCCTCGATATTGACAATCGGTTTAGATTTGACAAAGTTGTGGCAATGTGAACTCTGGGAATGTCATTTCAAAATTCGTAAGGGTCCCCCCTTAAGCTTTTTTCGACAAAAAATATTAAATTTTTTTTTTCAAAATTTTATAAACTTGAGATGTAGAATTAAACTAGATGCCAAATTATGATCAAAATGGCCTCGATATTGACAATCGGTTTAGATTTGACAAAGTTGTGGCAATGTAAACTCTGGGAATGTCATTTCAAAATTCGTAAGGGTCCCCCCTTAAGCTTTTTTCGACAAAAAATATTAAATTTTTTTTTTCAAAATTTTATAAACTTGAGATGTATAATTAAACAAGATGCCAAATTATGATCAAAAACTCTTCGATATTGACAATCGGTTTAGATTTGACAAAGTTGTGGCAATTTGAAGTCTGGGAATGTCATTTCAAAATTGGTAAGGGTCCCCCCTATGCTTTTTGGGCAAATTAATACCAAATTTTTTTTCAAAAATTCATCAATTTGAGATGCAGACCTAAACAAGATGCCATATTATGATCAAAATGGCTTCGATATTGACAATCGGTTTAGATTTGACAAAGTTGTGGCAATTTGAAGTCTTGGAATGTCATTTCAAAATTGGTAAGGGTCCCCCCTATGCTTTTTTGGCAAATAAATACCAAATTTTTTTTCAAAAATTAATAAATTTGAGATGCAGACCTAAACTAGATGCCATATTATGATCAAAATGGCTTCGATATTGACAATCGGTTTAGATTTGACAAAGTTGTGGCAATTTGAAGTCTGGGAATGCCATTTCAAAATTTATACGGGTACCCCTTATAATTTTTTGACAAAATAGACTAAATTTTTTTTTCAAAAATTCATAAACTTGAGATCTAGAATTAAACAAGATGCCAAATTATGATCAAAATGGCCTCGATATTGAAAATCGGCTTAGATTTGACAAAGTTGTGGTAATTTGAAGTCTGGGAATGTCATTTCAAAATTGTTAAGCGTCCCCCCTTATGGTTTTTTCGCCAAAAATTACTGAAAAAACAATCGGTTTAGATTTGACAAAGCTGTGGCAAATTGAAGTCTGAGAATGTTATTTCAAATATGTTAAGGGTACCCTTTTATGCTTTTTTCGACAAAAAAGACTAATTTTTTTTTCGAAAATTCATAAACTTGAGATGTAGAATTAAACTAGATGCCAAATTATGATCAAAATGGCCTCGATATTGACAATCGGTTTAGATTTGACAAAGTTGTGGCAATGTGAACTCTGGGAATGTCATTTCAAAATTCGTAAGGGTCCCCCCTTAAGCTTTTTTCGACAAAAAATATAAAATTTTTTTTTTAAAAAATTTATAAACTTGAGATGTTTAATTAAACAAGATGCCAAATTATGATCAAAAAGGCTTCGATATTCACAATCGGTTTAGATTTGACAAAGTTGTGGCAATTTGAAGTGTGCGAATGTTATTTCAAAATTGGTAAGGGTCCCCCCTATGCTTTTTTGGCCAATATATACAACATTTTTTTTCAAAATTTCATAAATTTAAGATGCAGAATTAATTTAGATGCCAAATTATGATCAAAAAGGCTTTGATATTGACAATCGGTTTAGATTTGACAAAGTTGTGGCAATTTGAAGTCTGGGAATGCCATTTCAAAATTTATACGGGTACTCCTTATAATTTTTTGACAAAAAAGACTAAATTTTTTTTTCAAAAATTTATAAACTTGAGATCTAGAACTAAACTAGATGCCAAATTATGATCAAAATGGCCTCGATATTGACAATCGGTTTAGATTTGACAAAGTTGTGGCAATATGAACTCTGCGCATGTCATTTCAAAATTCGTAAGGGTCCCCCCTTATGCTTTTTTCGATAAAAAATATTAAATTTTTTTTTTAAAAATTTATAAACTTGAGATGTATAATTAAACAAGATGCCAAATTATGATCAAAAAGGCTTCGATATTGACAATCGGTTTAGATTTGACAAAGTTGTGGCAATTTGAAGTCTGCGAATGTCAGTTCAAAATTGGTAAGGGTCCCCCCCTATGCTTTTTTGGCCAATAAATACAACATTTTTTTTTCAAAAATTCCTAAATTTGAGATGCAGAATTAAACTAGATGCCAAATTATGATCAAAAAGGATTTGATATTGACAATCGGTTTAGATTTGACAAAGTTGTGGCATTTTGAAGTCTGGGAATGCCATTTCAAAATTTATACGGGTACCCCTTATACTTTTTTGACAAAAAAAACTAAATTTTTTTTCAAAAATTCATTAACTTGAGATCTAGAATTAAACAAGATGCCAAATTATGATCAAAATGGCCTCGATATTGAAAATCGGTTTAGATTTGACAAAGTTGTGGCTTTTTGAAGTCTGGGAATGGGTCTAAGGGTCCTTATGCTATTTGCGACAAAAAATATTACATTTTTTTTTTTCAAAAATTTATAAACTTGAGATGTAGATATAAATAAGATGCCAAATTATGATCAAAAAGGCCTCGATATTGACAGTCGGTTTAGATTTGACAAAGTTGTGGCAATTTTAAGTCTGGGAATGTCATTTCAAAATTGTTAAGCGTCCCCATTTATGCTTTTTTCGCCAAAAATTACTGAAAAAACAATCGGTTAAGATTTGACAAAGTTGTGGCAATTTAAAGTCTGGGAATGTCATTTCAAAATTGTTAAGGGTACCCCCTTATGCTTTTTTCGACAAAAAAGACTAATTTTTTTTTCGAAAATTCATAAACTTGAGATGTAGAATTAAACTAGATGCCAAATTATGATCAAAATGGCCTCGATATTGACAATCGGCTTAGATTTGACAAAGTTGTGGCAATGTGAACTCTGGGAATGTCATTTCAAAATTCGTAAGGGTCCCCCCTTAAGCTTTTTTCGACAAAAAATATTACATTTTTTTTTTCGAAATTGTATAAACTTGAGATGTAGATATAAACAAGATGCCAAATTATGATCAAAAAGACTTCGATATTGACAATCGGCTTAGATTTGACAAAGTTGTGGCAATTTGAAGTCTGGGAATGTCATTTCAAAATTTGTAAGGGTCCCCCCTATGCTTTTTTGGCAAATAAATACAAAATTTTTTTTCAAAAATTCATAAATTTGAGATGCAGACCTAAACTAAATGCCATATTATGATCAAAATGGCTTCGATATTGACAATTGGTTTAGATTTGACAAAGTTGTGGCATTTTGAAGTCTGCGAATGTCATTTCAAAATTATTAAGGGTCCCCTCTTATGCTTTTTTCGACAAAAATACTACATTTTTTTTTAAAAAAAATTATAAACTTGAGATGTAGATATAAACTAGATGCCAAACTATGACCAAAAAGGCCTCGATATTGACAGTCGGTTTAGATTTGACAAAGTTGTGGCAATTTGAAATCTGGGAATGTCATTTCAAAATTGTTAAGCGTCCCCCCTTATGCTTTTTTCGCCAAAAATTACTGAAAAAACAATCGGTTTAGATTTGACAAAGTTGTGGCAAATTGAAGTCTGGGAATGTCATTTCAAAATTGTTAAGGGTCCGCTCTTATGCTTTTTTCGACAAAAAAAACTAATTTTTTTTTCAAAAATTCATAAACTTGAGATGTAGAATTAAACTAGATGCCAAATTATGATCAAAATGGCCTCGATATTGACAATCGGTTTAGATATGACAAAGTTGTGGCAATGTGAACTCTGGGAATGTCATTTCAAAATTCGTAAGGGTCCCCCCTTATGCTTTTTTCGACAAAAAATATGAAATTTTTTTTTTTTAAAATTTATAAACTTGAGATGTTTAATTAAACAAGATGCCAAATTATGATCAAAAAGGCTTCGATATTGACAATCGGCTTAGATTTGACAAAGTTGTGGCAATTTGAAGTCTGGGAATGTCATTTCAAAATTGGAAAGGGTCCCCCCTATGCTTTTTTGGCAAATAAATACCAAATTTTTTTCAAAAATTCATAAATTTGAGATGCAGACCTAAACTAGATGCCATATTATGATCAAAATGGCTTCGATATTGACAATTGGTTTAGATATGACAAAGTTGTGGCATTTTGAAGTCTGGGAATGTCATTTCAAAATTATTAAGGATCCCCCCTTATGCTTTTTTCAATAAAAATACTAAATTTTTTTTTAAAAAATTTATAAACTTGAGATGTTTAATTAAACAAGATGCCAAATTATGATCAAAAAGGCTTCGATATTGACAATCGGTTTAGATTTGACAAAGTTGTGGCAATTTGAAGTCTGGGAATGTCATTTCAAAATTGGTAAGGGTCCCCCCCTATGCTTTTTTGGCAAATAAATACCAAATTTTTTTCAAAATTCATAAATTTGAGATGCAGACCTAAACTAGATGCCATATTATGATCAAAATGGCTTCGATATTGACAATTGGTTTAGATATGACAAAGTTGTGGCATTTTGAAGTCTGGGAATGTCATTTCAAAATTATTAAGGATCCCCCCTTATGCTTTTTTCGATAAAAATACTACATTTTTTTTTAAAAAATTTATGAACTTGAGATGTATAATTAAACTAGATGCCAAATTATGATCAAAATGGCCTCGATATTGACAGTTGGTTTAGATTTGACAAAGTTGTGGCAATTTGAAGTCTGGGAATGGGTCTAAGGGTCCCCCCTTATGCTTTTTGCGACAAAAAATATTACATTTTTTTTTCAAAAATTTATAAACTTGAGATGAAGATATAAACTAGATGCCAAATTATGATCAAAAAGGCCTCGATATTGACAGTCGGTTTAGATTTGACAAAGTTGTGGCAATTTGAAGTCTGGGAATGTCATTTCAAAATTGTTAAGCGTCCCCCCTTAAAAAAGACTAATTTTTTTTCAAAAATTCATAAACTTGAGATGTTTAATTAAACAAGATGCCAAATTATGATCAAAAAGGCTTCGATATTGACAATCGGTTTAGATTTGACAAAGTTGTGGCAATTTGAAGTCTGGGAATGTCATTTAAAAATTGGTAAGGGTCCCCCCCTATGCTTTTTTGGCAAATAAATACCAAATTTTTTTCAAAAATTCATAAATTTGAGATGCAGACCTAAACTAGATGCCAAATTATGATCAAAATGGCTTCGATATTGACAATTGGTTTAGATATGACAAAGTTGTGGCATTTTGAAGTCTGGGAATGTCATTTCAAAATTATTAAGGATCCCCCCTTATGCTTTTTTCGATAAAAATACTACATTTTTTTTCAAAAATTTATGAACTTGAGATGTATATTTAAACTAGATGCCAAATTATGATCAAAAAGGCCTCGATATTGACAGTTGGTTTAGATTTGACAAAGTTGTGGCAATTTGAAGTCTGGGAATGTCATTTCAAAATTGTTAAGCGTCCCCTCTTATGCTTTTTTCGACAAAAATAAAACATTTTTTTTTAAAAAAACTTATAAACTTGAGATGTAGATATAAACTAGATGCCAAATTATGATCAAAAAGGCTTCGATATTGACAGTCGGTTTAGATTTGACAAAGTTGTGGCAATTTGAAGTCTGGGAATGTCATTTCAAAATTGTTAAGCGTCCCCATTTATGCTTTTTTCGCCAAAAATTACTGAAAAAACAATCGGTTTAGATTTGACAAAGTTGTGGCAAATTGAAGTCTGGGAATGTCATTTCAAAATTGTTAAGGGTCCGCTCTTATGCTTTTTTCGGCAAAAAAGACTAATTTTTTTTTCAAAAATTTATAAACTTGAGATGTAGAATTAAACTAGATGCCAAATTATTATCAAAATGGCCTCGATATTGACAATCGGTTAAGATTTGACAAAGTTGTGGCAATGTGAACTCTGGGTATGTCATTTCAAAATTCGTAAGGGTCCCCCCTTATGCTTTTTTCGACAAAAAATATGAAATGTTTTTTTCAAAAATTTATTAACTTGAGATGTTTAATTAAACAAGATGCCAAATTATGATCAAAAAGGCTTCGATATTGACAATCGGTTTAGATTTGACAAAGTTGTGGCAATTTGAAGTCTGCGAATGTCATTTCAAAATTGGTAAGGGTCCCCCCTTTGCTTTTTTGGCCAATAAATACAACATTTTTTTTCAAAAATTCATAAATTTAAGATGCAGAATTAAATTTGATGCCAAATTATGATCAAAAAGGCTTTAGTATTGACAATCGGTTTAGATTTGACAAAGTTGTGGCAATTTGAAGTCTGGGAATGCCATTTCAAAATTTATACGGGTACCCCTTATAATTTTTTGACAAAAACGACTAAATTTTTTTTCAAAAATTCATAAACTTGAGATCTAGAATTAAACTAGATGCCAAATTATGATTAAAATGGCCTCGATATTGAAAATCGGTTTAGATTTGACAAAGTTGTGGCTATTTGAAGTCTGGGAATGGGTCTAAGGGTCCCCCCTTATGCTTTTTGCGACAAAAAATATTACATTTTTTTTTCAAAAATTTATAAACTTGAGATGAAGATATAAACTAGATGCCAAATTATGATCAAAAAGGCCTCGATATTGACAGTCGGTTTAGATTTGACAAAGTTGTGGCAATTTGAAGTCTGGGAATGTCATTTCAAAATTGTTAAGCGTCCCCCCTTATGCTTTTTTCGCCAAAAATTACTGAAAAAACAATCGGTTTAGATTTGACAAAGTTGTGGCAAATTGAAGTCTGGGAATGTCATTTCAAAATTATTAAGGGTCCCCCCTTATGCTTTTTTCGACAAAAAAGACTAATTTTTTTTAAAAAATTCATAAACTTGAGATGTAGAATTAAACTAGATGCCAAATTATGATCAAAATGGCCTTGATATTGACAATCGGTTTAGATTTGACAAAGTTGTGGCAATGTGAACTCTGGGAATGTCATTTAAAAATTCGAAAGGGTCCCCCCTTATGCTTTTTTCGACAAAAAATATTAAATTTTTTTTTTCAAAAATTTATAAACTTGAGATGTATAATTAATCAAGATTTTAAATTATGATCAAAATGGCTTCGATATTGACAATCAGTTTAGATTTGACAAAGTTGTGGCAATTTGAAGTCTGGGAATGTCATTTTAAAATTTGTTAAGCGTCCCCTCTATGCTTTTTTGGCCAATAAATACAACATTATTTATCAAAAATTCATAAAATTGAGATGCAGAATTAAACTAGATGCCAAATTATGATCAAAAAGGCCTCGATATTG
Source organism: Drosophila maculinotata (assembly GCA_035045305.1). Lineage (NCBI taxonomy): Eukaryota > Metazoa > Arthropoda > Insecta > Diptera > Drosophilidae > Drosophila > Drosophila maculinotata. The sequence goes on from JAWNPD010000236.1 coordinate 1,164,286, forward strand.
ACAGTCGGTTTAGATTTGATAAAGTTCTGGCAATTTGAAGTTTGGGAATGTCATTTCAAATTGTTAAGGGTCCCCCCTTATGCTTTTTTCGACAAAAATTACTGAAAAAACAATCGGTTTAGATTGATATTGATTGATATTTAAAATCGGTTTAGATTTGACATAGTTGTGGCTATTTGAAGTCTGGGAATGGGTCTAAGGGTCCCCCCTTATGCTTTTCGCGACAAAAAATATTACATTTTTTTTTTCAAAAATTTATAAACTTGAGATGTAGATATTAACTAGATGCCAAATTATGATCAAAAAGGCCTCGATATTGACAGTCGGCTTAGATTTGACAAAGTTGTGGCAATTTAAAGTCTGGGAATGTCATTTCAGAATTGTTAGGCGTCCCCCCTTATGCTTTTTTTGCCAAAAATTACTGAAAAAACAATCGGTTAAGATTTGACAAAGTTGTGGCAAATTGAAGTCTGGGAATGTCATTTCAAATATGTTAAGGGTCCCCCCGTAGAGTTAAACTAGATGCCAAATTATGATCCAAATGGCCTCGATATTGACAATCGGGTTAGATTTGACAAAGTTGTGGCAATGTGAACTCTGGGAATGTCATTTCAAAATTCGTAAGGGTCCCCCTTATGCTTTTTTCGACAAAATATATTAAATTTTTTTTTTCAAAAATTTATAAACTTGAGATGTATAAGTAAACAAGATGCCAAATTATGATCAAAGAGGCTACGATATTGACAATCGGTTTAGGTTTGACAAAGTTGTGGCAATTTGAAGTCTGGGAATGTCATTTCAAAATTGTTAAGGGTCCCCCCTTATAAGTTTTTGACAAAAAAGACTAAATTTTTTTTTTAAAAATTCATAAACTTGATATCTAGAATTAAACAAGATGCCAAATTATGATCAAAATGGCCTCGATATTGAAAATCGGTTTAGATTTGACAAAATTGTGGCTTTTTGAAGTCTGGGAATGGGTCTAAGGGTCCTTATGCTTTTTGCGACAAAAACTATTAAATTTTTTTTTTCAAAAATTCATAAACTTGAGATGTAGAATTAAACTAGATGCCAAATTATGATCCGAATGCCCTCGATATTGACAATCGGCTTAGATTTGACAAAGTTGTGGCAATGTGAACTCTGGGAATGTCATTTCAAAATTCGTAAGGGTCCCCCTTATGCTTTTTTCGACAAAATATATTAAATTTTTTTTTTCAAAAATTTATAAACTTGAGATGTATAAGTAAACAAGATGCCAAATCATGATCAAAAAGGCTACGATATTGACAGTCGGTTTAGATTTGACAAAGTTGTGGCAATTTGAAGTCTGGGAATGTCATTTCAAAATTGTTAGGCGTCCCCCCTTATTCGCCAAAAATTACTGAAAAAACAATCGGTTTAGATTTGACAAAGTTGTGGCAAATTGAAGTCTGGGAATGTCATTTCAAAATTCGTAAGGGTCCCCCCTATGCTTTTTTGGCCAATAAATACCAAATTTTTTTTAAAAAACTCATAAATTTGAGATGCAGACCTAAACTAGATGCCATATTATGATCAAAATGGCTTCGATATTGACAATTGGTTTAGATTTGACAAAGTTGTGGCAATTTGAAGTCTGGGAATGTCCTTTTAAAATTGGTAAGGGTCCCCCCTTATGCTTTTTTCGCCAATAAATATTACCTTTTTTTCAAAATTCATAAACTTGAGATGTAGTATTAAACTAGATGCCAAATTATGATCAAAAAGGCCTCGATATTGACAGTCGGTTTAGATTTGACAAAGTTGTGGCTAGTTGAAGTCTGGGAATGGGTCTAAGGGTCCCCCTTATGTTTTTTGCGACAAAAAATATTACATTTTTTTTTCAAAAATTTATAAACTTGAGATGTAGATATAAACTAGATGCCAAATTATGATCAAAAAGGCCTCGATATTGACAGTCGCACAGTGGCGCCCGTAGAACAAGTGAGGTTGCAAAAATCAAAAATTTCATGTGCCCCTAAAAAATGTTGAATGAACCTATTTTCCAACGATTTCAAATCTGCTCATTGATAGAACCAGATATTTGGTTTAGAAGATATAGCCCTTCAAAGTTGCTTGATTTTCAGTGTTACAAAATCAAGACAATTTTATTGTAATTTGGTCGACTTTCAGATACAAAATCCCAAAAACTAGGAAACGGATCGTCATTATTTTTAATTTTATTGATAAATATATTTATTAGAAAAAAATATAAAAAAAATTTTACTGTTTGCTTTGCATTTGACCAGGTTAATCGTAAATATCGACTATCCATTTTTTCACTATTTCTCAACTTTGATGGAAAATAAAAAAAAATTATAATTTATTATTTTTGCCATATTTTCAAAATAGGTTATTTGATTATTCTTTTATCTACTGCAAAAAGTTTCAGCTGCCCGTTTTTGCCCCTTTTTATACCCTGATCCCATTAAAAATGGGAAAAAGGGGTATTATGGTTTTTTTTCGATATCTCGTCCCGTTCAAAAGTTATCGATAAATTTCGATTCCAGTTAAGTGTTTTTCGGGCATAACTTGAAAGTCATTAAAGCTAGAAACTTTATATTAAAGTTTAAGTTACTGTACTGCCGGCTCGACACAAACTCATATACCCTGATCCCATTAAAAATGGGAAAAAGGGGTATCATGGTTTTGTGGAAAAGTATGTAACAGGCATAAGGAAACATCTCTGACCCCATAAAGTATATATATTCTTGATCACTATCAATAGCCGAGTCGATTTAGCCCTGTCCGTCTGTCCGTCCGTCTGTCCGTCTGTATGAACGCACTTTTCTCAGAGACTACAAGAGCTACAAGCTAGAGACTTCATATTTGAAACATAAGTTCTCGTGGTGCCGGGACAAGACCAGTTTTTAATTTTTTTTCGATATCTCGTCCCGTTCAAAAGTTATCGATAAATTTCGATTCCAGCCAAGTGTTTTTTGGGTATAACTTGAAAGTTATAAAAGCTAGCGACTTTATATTTAAGTTTAAGTTACTGTACTGCCGGCTCAATACAAACTTGTCATTTTTTTTCGATATCTCAATCCTTTCAAAAGTTATCGATAAATTAAGATTCCAGAACAGTGTTTTTAAGGTATAGCTTAAAAGTTATAAGATGTAGAGACACCAAATTTGGTACATATATTCTCCTATAGCATTCAAAGGTAAAATACATTTCACTTTTTGGATACCCATCCCGAATCTCACAAAAATTGAAAAATACGTAATTTAAAAGGTATGACCTTCTGATTTTACATAGTTGCACTTTTATATGCCATCTTTGTGTCATACAAATTTCATTTTGATCAGACAATAAACAAAGAAGTTATTAACGATTCAATGTACCATAGTTTAAAGCCAAAGGAAGAAGAAGAATCAAAGCAAATGTATGACGCGCCTAGCAAGCAGCTTTTGTTTGTATATGTATGAATGCAGATAAATAACTTCAATGAATGTAAGACCTTAGATCAAGGTATCTCCTAGTCGGGCACTCTCGACTAGAGCACTCTTACTTGTTTTAAAGTTAAAATAGTGAAAAAAGACATAGTTTCAAAAATGTGTCGCATGCATTTGTGGTCAATTTATGACATATAACCGTGAAAACCCATTCTTATTGTTTCGTTCGTTATTGTTGAGTTTTGTTTTTCATTCTGTAGTGCTTGCCTGAGATCCTTTGTCAAATCCTGGTGTCTAAATTGAGGTGCAATTACAGGATATACAAATTCATTACCAGGTACGCACCAACTATAGAAATTGCGGTGGCGTACAAGTAGTCACGAAACTCATACAGGTAGGCACAAATTTTCTTCGGACACGTGCTTAGTACCCAAATTGCATTACCTGACCTAAGCCCATATGTATACAAATAACAGGTACATTTTTTAGGCATGAAAGCTAACTCTTTTTATGAAAAAAGTTAATTCTGCAAAATATGGAGAATATGCTTCAAAAACTGCATTACTTTTAGCAGAATTATATCCACAGAAAAAGTTGACCCCGACAGTCCATAAAATATTGGCGCATGGCAAAGATATAACTAAATATCAGACTTTGCCAATTGGAGAGCTTTCTGAAGAAGCACAGGAGTCCCTAAATAAATTTTATAAAAAATACAGGCTGCTAAACACGTTTAAAGCATCAAGGGTGAGACAGAATGAGGACCTCTTCAACATGTTAGCAGCATCTTCCGATCCACTTATTTCATCACTGCGACATGTAAAGTCACGAAAAGAGTTAGAAAATATTTATAGTTCAGAAATGATTAGTCTTTAAGATATACCTTCTGTATTAGATTGTGAGCAATATTGTACAAAAAAATAAAGTTAACAAAAAAATTTTTGTTTTTTAAATATTTATAATATAAGTTTTAAATAATAAAAGCCTTTCAAACAAAACATAATAAATCAGTAAATTACAAAAATATATTTTTTATTTCCCAGAAAATTGATTTTTCAACAAATTTCAACTTTGCTTACCCATAAATAGGCACCTAAACATTGCAACTTTCTTTTTAAACGCTTATTTTATAGGTTAATTAATAATAATTAATCTACCATATGTTTTTTAAATTGATCGATTATCTTTTTTGGTTTAAAAGTTATGATTTTTGCAACGAAAAAACTCAAATGGCGCCACTGTGAGTCGGTTTAGATTTGACAAAGTTGTGGCAATTTGAAGTCTGGGAATGTCATTTCAAAACTGTAATGCGTCCCCCCTTATGCTTTTTTCGCCAAAAATTACTGAAAAAACAATCGGTTTAGATTTGACAAAGTTGTGGCAAATTGAAGTCTGGGAATGTCATTTCAAAATTGTTAAGGGTCCCCCCTTATGCTTTTTTCGAAAAAAAGACTAATTTTTTTTTTAAAAATTCATAAACTTGAGATGTAGAATTAAACTAGATGCCAAATTATGATCAAAATGGCCTCGATATAAACAATCGGTTTAGATTTGACAAAGTTGTGGCAATGTGAAGTCTGGGAATGTCATTTCAAAATTGTTAAGCGTCCCCTCTTATGCTTTTTTCGACAAAAATACTAAATTGTTTTTTAAAAAAAATTATAAATTTGAGATGAAGATATAAACTAGATGCCAAATTATGATCAAAATGGCCTCCATATAGACAGTCGGTTTAGATTTGACAAAGTTGTGGCAATTTGAAATCTGGGAATGTCATTTCAAAATTGTTAAGCGTCCCCCCTTATGCTTTTTTCGCCAAAAATTACTGAAAAAACAATCGGTTTAGATTTGACAAAGTTGTGGCAAATTGAAGTCTGGGAATGTCATTTCAAAATTGTTAAGGGTCCGCTCTTATGCTTTTTTCGCCAATAAATACCAAATTTTTTTTAAAAAACTCATAAATTTGAGATGCAGACCTAAACTAGATGCCATATTATGATCAAAATGGCTTCGATATTGACAATTGGTTTAGATTTGACAAAGTTGTGGCAATTTGAAGTCTGGGAATGTCCTTTTAAAATTGGTAAGGGTCCCCCCTTATGCTTTTTTCGCCAATAAATATTACCTTTTTTTCAAAATTCATAAACTTGAGATGTAGTATTAAACTAGATGCCAAATTATGATCAAAAAGGCCTCGATATTGACAGTCGGCTTAGATTTGACAAAGTTGTGGCTAGTTGAAGTCTGGGAATGGGTCTAAGGGTCCCCCTTATGTTTTTTGCGACAAAAAATATTACATTTTTTTCAAAAATTTATAAACTTGAGATGTAGATATAAACTAGATGCCAAATTATGATCAAAAAAGGCCTCGATATTGACAGTCGCACAGTGGCGCCCGTAGAACAAGTGAGGTTGCAAAAATCAAAAATTTCATGTGCCCCTAAAAAATGTTGAATGAACCTATTTTCCAACGATTTCAAATCTGCTCATTGATAGAACCAGATATTTGGTTTAGAAGATATAGCCCTTCAAAGTTGCTTGATTTTCAGTGTTACAAAATCAAGACAATTTTATTGTAATTTGGTCGACTTTCAGATACAAAATCCCAAAAACTAGGAAACGGATCGTCATTATTTTTAATTTTATTGATAAATATATTTATTAGAAAAAAATATAAAAAAATTTTACTGTTTGCTTTGCATTTGACCAGGTTAATCGTAAATATCGACTATCCATTTTTTCACTATTTCTCAACTTTGATGGAAAATAAAAAAAAATTATAATTTATTATTTTTGCCATATTTTCAAAATAGGTTATTTGATTATTCTTTTATCTACTGCAAAAAGTTTCAGCTGCCCGTTTTTGCCCCCTTTTTATACCCTGATCCCATGAAAAATGGGAAAAAGGGGTATTATGGTTTTTTTCGATATCTCGTCCCGTTCAAAAGTTATCGATAAATTTCGATTCCAGTTAAGTGTTTTTCGGGCATAACTTGAAAGTCATTAAAGCTAGAAACTTTATATTAAAGTTTAAGTTACTGTACTGCCGGCTCGACACAAACTCATATACCCTGATCCCATTAAAAATGGGAAAAAGGGGTATCATGGTTTTGTGGAAAAGTATGTAACAGGCATAAGGAAACATCTCCGACCCCATAAAGTATATATATTCTTGATCACTATCAATAGCCGAGTCGATTTAGCCCTGTCCGTCTGTCCGTCTGTCCGTCCGTCTGTCCGTCTGTATGAACGCACTTTTCTCAGAGACTACAAGAGCTACAAGCTAGAGACTTCATATTTGAAACATAAGTTCTCGTGGTGCCGGGACAAGACCAGTTTTTAATTTTTTTCGATATCTCGTCCCGTTCAAAAGTTATCGATAAATTTCGATTCCAGCCAAGTGTTTTTTGGGTATAACTTGAAAGTTATAAAAGCTAGCGACTTTATATTTAAGTTTAAGTTACTGTACTGCCGGCTCAATACAAACTTATCATTTTTTTCGATATCTCAATCCTTTCAAAAGTTATCGATAAATTAAGATTCCAGAACAGTGTTTTTAAGGTATAGCTTAAAAGTTATAAGATGTAGAGACACCAAATTTGGTACATATATTCTCCTATAGCATTCAAAGGTAAAATACATTTCACTTTTTGGATACCCATCCCGAATCTCACAAAAATTGAAAAATACGTAATTTAAAAGGTATGACCTTCTGATTTTACATAGTTGCACTTTTATATGCCATCTTTGTGTCATACAAATTTCATTTTGATCAGACAATAAACAAAGAAGTTATTAACGATTCAATGTACCATAGTTTAAAGCCAAAGGAAGAAGAAGAATCAAAGCAAATGTATGACGCGCCTAGCAAGCAGCTTTTGTTTGTAGTATGTATGAATGCAGATAAATAACTTCAATGAATGTAAGACCTTAGATCAAGGTATCTCCTAGTCGGGCACTCTCGACTAGAGCACTCTTACTTGTTTTAAAGTTAAAATAGTGAAAAAAGACATAGTTTCAAAAATGTGTCGCATGCATTTGTGGTCAATTTATGACATATAACCGTGAAAACCCATTCTTATTGTTTCGTTCGTTATTGTGTATGAGTTTTGTTTTTCATTCTGTAGTGCTTGCCTGAGATCCTTTGTCAAATCCTGGTGTCTAAATTGAGGTGCAATTACAGGATATACAAATTCATTACCAGGTACGCACCAACTATAGAAATTGCGGTGGCGTACAAGTAGTCACGAAACTCATACAGGTAGGCACAAATTTTCTTCGGACACGTGCTTAGTACCCAAATTGCATTACCTGACCTAAGCCCATATGTATACAAATAACAGGTACATTTTTTAGGCATGAAAGCTAACTCTTTTTATGAAAAAAGTTAATTCTGCAAAATATGGAGAATATGCTTCAAAAACTGCATCACTTTTAGCAGAATTATATCCACAGAAAAAGTTGACCCCGACAGTCCATAAAATATTGGCGCATGGCAAAGATATAATTAAATATCAGACTTTGCCAATTGGAGAGCTTTCTGAAGAAGCACAGGAGTCCCTAAATAAATTTTATAAAAAATACAGGTTGCTAAACACTTTTAAAGCATCAAGGGTGAGACAGAATGAGGACCTCTTCAACATGTTAGCAGCATCTTCCGATCCACTTATTTCATCACTGCGCCATGTAAAGTCACGAAAAGAGTTAGAAAATATTTATAGTTCAGAAATGATTAGTCTTTTAGATATACCTTCTGTATTAGATTGTGAGCAATATTTTACAAAAAATTAAAGTTAACAAAAAAATTTTTGTTTTTTAAATATTTATAATATAAGTTTTAAATAATAAAAGCCTTTCAAACAAAACATAATAAATCAATAAATTACAAAAATATATTTTTTATTTCCCAGAAAATTGATTTTTCAACAAATTTCAACTTTGCTTACCCATAAATAGGCACCTAAACATTGCAGATTTCTTTTTAAACGCTTATTTTATAGGTTAATTAATAATAATTAATCTACCATATGTTTTTTAAATTGATCGATTATCTTTTTTGGTTTAAAAGTTATGATTTTTGCAACGAAAAAACTCAAATGGCGCCACTGTGAGTCGGTTTAGATTTGACAAAGTTGTGGCAATTTGAAGTCTGGGAATGTCATTTCAAAACTGTAATGCGTCCCCCCTTATGCTTTTTTCGCCAAAAATTACTGAAAAAACAATCGGTTTAGATTTGACAAAGTTGTGGCAAATTGAAGTCTGGGAATGTCATTTCAAAATTGTTAAGGGTCCCCCCTTATGCTTTTTTCGAAAAAAAAGACTAATTTTTTTTTTAAAAATTCATAAACTTGAGATGTAGAATTAAACTAGATGCCAAATTATGATCAAAATGGCCTCGATATAAACAATCGGTTTAGATTTGACAAAGTTGTGGCAATGTGAAGTCTGGGAATGTCATTTCAAAATTGTTAAGCGTCCCCTCTTATGCTTTTTTCGACAAAAATACTAAATTGTTTTTTAAAAAAAATTATAAATTTGAGATGAAGATATAAACTAGATGCCAAATTATGATCAAAATGGCCTCCATATAGACAGTCGGTTTAGATTTGACAAAGTTGTGGCAATTTGAAATCTGGGAATGTCATTTCAAAATTGTTAAGCGTCCCCCCTTATGCTTTTTTCGCCAAAAATTACTGAAAAAACAATCGGTTTAGATTTGACAAAGTTGTGGCAAATTGAAGTCTGGGAATGTCATTTCAAAATTGTTAAGGGTCCGCTCTTATGCTTTTTTCAACAAAAAAGACTAATTTTTTTTTTCAAAAATTCATAAACTTGAGATGTAGAATTAAACTAGATGCCAAATTATGATCAAAATGGCCTCGATATTGACAATCGGTTTAGATTTGACAAAGTTGTGGCAATTTGAAGTCTGGGAATGTCATTTTAAAATTTGTTAAGCGTCCCCTCTATGCTTTTTTGGCCAATAATAACAACATTTTTTATCAAAAATTCATAAATTTGAGATGAAGATATAAACTAGATGCCAAATTATGATCAAAATGGCCTCCATATAGACAGTCGGTTTAGATTTGACAAAGTTGTGGCAATTTGAAATCTGGGAATGTCATTTCAAATTGTGAAGGGTCCCCCCTTATGCTTTTTTCGACAAAAATTACTGAAAAAACAATCGGTTTAGATTGATATTGATTGATATTGAAAATCGGTTTAGATTTGACAAAGTTGTGGCTATTTGAAGTCTGGGAATGGGTCTAAGGGTCCCCCCTTATGCTTTTCGCAACAAAAAATATTAAATTTGTTTTTTCAAAAATTTATAAACTTGAGATGTAGATATAAACTAGATGCCAAATTATGATCAAAAAGGCCTCGATATTGACAGTCGGTTTAGATTTGACAAAGTTGTGGCAATTTAAAGTCTGGGAATGTCATTTCAGAATTGTTAGGCGTCCCCCCTTATGCTTTTTTCGCCAAAAATTACTGAAAAAACAATCGGTTAAGATTTGACAATGTTGTGGCAAATTGAAGTCTGGGAATGTCATTTCAAATATGTTAAGGGTCCCCCCGTAGAGTTAAACTAGATGCCAAATTATGATCTAAATGGCCTCGATATTGACAATCGGGTTAGATTTGACAAAGTTGTGGCAATGTGAACTCAGGGAATGTCATTTCAAAATTATGCTTTTTTCGACAAAATATATTAAATTTTTTTTTCAAAAATTTATAAACTTGAGATGTATAAGTAAACAAGATGCCAAATTATGATCAAAAAGGCTACGATATTGACAATCGGTTTAGGTTTGACAAAGTTGTGGCAATTTGAAGTCTGGGAATGTCATTTCAAAATTGTTAAGGGTCCCCCCTTATAAGTTTTTGACAAAAAAGACTTAATTTTTTTTTCAAAAATTCATAAACTTGAGATCTAGAATTAAACAAGATGCCAAATTATGATCAAAATGGCCTCGATATTGAAAATCGGTTTAGATTTGACAAAATTGTGGCTTTTTGAAGTCTGGGAATGGGTCTAAGGGTCCTTATGCTTTTTGCGACAAAAACTATTAAATTTTTTTTTTCAAAAATTCATAAACTTGAGATGTAGAATTAAACTAGATGCCAAATTATGATCCGAATGGCCTCGATATTGATAATCGGTTTAGATTTGACAAAGTTGTGGCAATGTGAACTCTGGGAATGTCATTTCAAAATTCGTAAGGGTCCCCCTTATGCTTTTTTCGACAAAATATATTCAATTTTTTTTTTCAAAAATTTTTAAACTTGAGATGTATAAGTAAACAAGATGCCAAGTTATGATCAAAAAGGCTACGATATTGACAGTCGGTTTAGATTTGACAAAGTTGTGGCAATTTGAAGTCTGGGAATGTCATTTCAAAATTGTTAGGCGTCCCCCCTTATTCGCCAAAAATTACTGAAAAAACAATCGGTTTAGATTTGACAAAGTTGTGGCAAATTGAAGTCTGGGAATGTCATTTCAAAATTCGTAAGGGTCCCCCCTATGCTTTTTTGGCCAATAAATTCCAAATTTTTTTTAAAAAACTCATAAATTTGAGATGCAGACCTAAACTAGATGCCATATTATGATCAAAATGGCTTCGATATTGACAATTGGTTTAGATTTGACAAAGTTGTGGCAATTTGAAGTCTGGGAATGTCATTTTAAAATTGGTAAGGGTCCCCCCTTATGCTTTTTTCGCCAATAAATATTACCTTTTTTTCAAAATTCATAAACTTGAGATGTAGTATTAAACTAGATGCCAAATTATGATCAAAAAGGCCTCGATATTGACAATCGGTTTAGATTTGACAAAGTTGTGGCTAGTTGAAGTCTGGGAATGGGTCTAAGGGTCCCCCTTATGTTTTTTGCGACAAAAAATATTACATTTTTTTTTCAAAAATTTATAAACTTGAGATGTAGATATAAACTAGATGCCAAATTATGATCAAAAAGGCCTCGATATTGACAGTCGCACAGTGGCGCCCGTAGAACAAGTGAGGTTGCAAAAATCAAAAATTTCATGTGCCCCTAAAAAATGTTAAATGAACCTATTTTCCAACGATTTCAAATCTGCTCATTGATACAACCAGATATTTGGTTTAGAAGATATAGCCCTTCAAAGTTGCTTGATTTTCAGTGTTACAAAATCAAGACAATTTTATTGTAATTTGGTCGACTTTCAGATACAAAATCCCAAAAACTAGGAAACGGATCGTCATTATTTTTAATTTTATTGATAAATATATTTATTAGAAAAAAATATAAAAAAATTTTACTGTTTGCTTTGCATTTGACCAGGTTAATCGTAAATATCGACTATCCATTTTTTCACTATTTCTCAACTTTGATGGAAAATAAAAAAAAATTATAATTTATTATTTTTGCCATATTTTCAAAATAGGTTATTTGATTATTCTTTTATCTAATGCAAAAAGTTTCAACTGCCCGTTTTTGCCCCTTTTTATACCCTGATCCCATTAAAAATGGGAAAAAGGGGTATTATGGTTTTTTTTCGATATCTCGTCCCGTTCAAAAGTTATCGATAAATTTCGATTCCAGTCAAGTGTTTTTCGGGCATAACATGAAAGTCATTAAAGCTAGAAACTTTATATTAAAGTTTAAGTTACTGTACTGCCGGCTCGACACAAACTCATATACCCTGATCCCATTAAAAATGGGAAAAAGGGGTATCATGGTTTTGTGCAAAAGTATGTAACAGGCATAAGGAAACATCTCCGACCCCATAAAGTATATATATTCTTGATCACTATCAATAGCCGAGTCGATTTAGCCCTGTCCGTCTGTCCGTCTGTCCGTCCGTCTGTCCGTCTGTATGAACGCACTTTTCTCAGAGACTACAAGAGCTACAAGCTAGAGACTTCATATTTGAAACATAAGTTCTCGTGGTGCCGGGACAAGACCAGTTTTTAATTTTTTTTCGATATCTCGTCCCGTTCAAAAGTTATCGATAAATTTCGATTCCAGCCAAGTGTTTTTTGGGTATAACTTGAAAGTTATAAAAGCTAGCGACTTTATATTTAAGTTTAAGTTACTGTACTGCCGGCTCAATACAAACTTGTCATTTTTTTTCGATATCTGAATCCTTTCAAAAGTTATCGATAAATTAAGATTCCAGAACAGTGTTTTTAAGGTATAGCTTAAAAGTTATAAGATGTAGAGACACCAAATTTGGTACATATATTCTCCTATAGCATTCAAAGGTAAAATACATTTCACTTTTTGGAAACCCATCCCGAATCTCACAAAAATTGAAAAATACGTAATTTAAAAGGTATGACCTTCTGATTTTACATAGTTGCACTTTTATATGCCATCTTTGTGTCATACAAATTTCATTTTGATCAGACAATAAACAAAGAAGTTATTAACGATTCAATGTACCATAGTTTAAAGCCAAAGGAAGAAGAAGAATCAAAGCAAAAATATGACGCGCGTAGCAAGCAGCTTTTGTTTGTATATGTATGAATGCAGATAAATAACTTCAATGAATGTAAGACCTTAGATCAAGGTATCTCCTAGTCGGGCACTCTCGACTAGAGCACTCTTACTTGTTTTAAAGTTAAAATAGTGAAAAAAGACATAGTTTCAAAAATGTGTCGCATGCATTTGTGGTCAATTTATGACATATAACCGTGAAAACCCATTCTTATTGTTTCGTTCGTTATTGTTGAGTTTTGTTTTTCATTCTGTAGTGCTTGCCTGAGATCCTTTGTCAAATCCTGGTGTCTAAATTGAGGTGCAATTACAGGATATACAAATTCATTACCAGGTACGCACCAACTATAGAAATTGCGGTGGCGTACAAGTAGTCACGAAACTCATACAGGTAGGCACAAATTTTCTTCGGACACGTGCTTAGTACCCAAATTGCATTACCTGACCTAAGCCCATATGTATACAAATAACAGGTACATTTTTTAGGCATGCATTACTTTTAGCAGAATTATATCCACAGAAAAAGTTGACCCCGACAGTCCATAAAATATTGGCGCATGGCAAAGATATAACTAAATATCAGACTTTGCCAATTGGAGAGCTTTCTGAAGAAGCACAGGAGTCCCTAAATAAATTGTATAAAAAATACAGGCTGCTAAACACGTTTAAAGCATCAAGGGTGAGACAGAATGAGGACCTCTTCAACATGTTAGCAGCATCTTCCGATCCACTTATTTCATCACTGCGACATGTAAAGTCACGAAAAGAGTTAGAAAATATTTATAGTTCAGAAATGATTAGTCTTTAAGATATACCTTCTGTATTAGATTGTGAGCAATATTGTACAAAAAAATAAAGTTAACAAAAAAATTTTTGTTTTTTAAATATTTATAATATAAGTTTTAAATAATAAAAGCCTTTCAAACAAAACATAATAAATCAATAAATTACAAAAATATATTTTTTATTTCCCAGAAAATTGATTTTTCAACAAATTTTAACTTTGCTTACCCATAATAAGGCACCTAAACATTGCAACTTTCTTTTTAAACGCTTATTTTATAGGTTAATTAATTATCTACCATATGTTTTTTAAATTGATCGATTATCTTTTTTGGTTTAAAAGTTATGATTTTTGCAACGAAAAAACTCAAATGGCGCCACTGTGAGTCGGTTTAGATTTGACAAAGTTGTGGCAATTTGAAGTCTGGGAATGTCATTTCAAAACTGTAATGCGTCCCCCCTTATGCTTTTTTCGCCAAAAATTACTGAAAAAACAATCGGTTTAGATTTGACAAAGTTGTGGCAAATTGAAGTCTGGGAATGTCATTTCAAAATTGTTAAGGGTCCCCCCTTATGCTTTTTTCGAAAAAAAAGACTAATTTTTTTTTAAAAATTCATAAACTTGAGATGTAGAATTAAACTAGATGCCAAATTATGATCAAAATGGCTTCGATAATGACAATTGGTTAAGATTTGAAAAAGTTGTGTCATTTTGAAGTCTGGGAATGTCATTTAAAAATTATTAAGGGTCCCCCCTTATGCTTTTTTCGACAAAAATACTACATTTTTTTTTTTTTAAATTTATAAACTTGAGATGTATAATTAATTTAGATGCCAAATTATGATCGAGAAGGCTTCGATATTGACAATCGGTTTAGATTTGACAAAGTTGTGGCAAATTGAAGTCTGGGAATGTCATTTCAAAATTGGTAAAGGTCCCCCTCTTGGTAAAGGTATGCCTCTTTCACTTAAATTTACGGAATTTTTTTTTCTTTTCAAAAATTCATAAACTTGAGGTGTAGTATTAAATCAGATGCCAAATTATGATCAAAATGGCCTCCATATTGACAATCGGCTTAGATTTGACAAAGTTGTGGCAAATTGAAGTCTGGGAATGTCATTTTAAAATTGGTAAAGGTCCCCCCTTATGCCTCTTTCTCTAAAAACTACGGAATTTTTTTTCTTTTCAAAAATTCATAAACTTGAGATGTAGATATAAACAAGATGCCAAATTATGATCAAAAAGGCCTCGATATTGACAGTCGGCTTAGATTTGACAAAGTTGTGGCAATTTGAAGTCTGAGAATGTCATTTCAAAATTGGTAAGAATCCCCACTTATGCTTTTTTCGCCAAAAATTACTGAAAAAACAATCGGCTTAGATTTGACAAAGTTGTGGCAATTTGAAGTTTGGGAATGTCATTTCAAAATTGGAAAGGGTCCTTTCTGATGTTTTTTTCGCCAAAAACTACAACAAGTTTTTTTTTAAAAGTTCATAAACTTGAGATGTAGAATTAAACTAGATGCCAAATTATGATCAAAATGAACTCGATATTGACAATCGGTTTAGATTTGACAAAGTTGTGGCAATGTGAACTCTGGGAATGTCATTTCAAAATTCGTAAGGGTCCCCCCTTATGCTTTTTTCGACAAAAAGTATTAAATTTTTTTTTTAAAAATTTTATAAACTTGAGATGTATAATTAAACAAGATGCCATATTATGATCAAAATGGCTTCGATATTGACAATTGGTTTAGATTTGAAAAAGTTGTGGCATTTTGAAGTCTAGGAATGTCATTTCAAAATTATTAAGGGTCCCCTTTATGCTTTTTTCGATAAAAATACTACATTTTTTTTTTTAAAAATTTATAAACTTGAGATGTATAATTAAACTAGATGCCAAATTATGATCAAAAAGGCTTCGATATTGACAATCGGCTTAGATTTGACAAAGTTGTGGCAAATTGAAGTCTGGGAATGTCATTTCAAAATTGGTAAAGGTCCCCCCTTATGCCTCTTTCACTTAAAACTACGGAATTTTTTTTTCTTTTCAAAAATTCATAAACTTGAGATGTAGTATTAAATCAGATGCCAAATTATGATCAAAATGGCCTCGATATTGACAATCGGTTTAGATTTGACAAAGTTATGGCAATTTGAAATCTGGGAATGGGTCTAAGGGTCCCCCCTTATGCTTTAAGCGACAAAAAATATTACATTTTTTTTTTTCAAAAATTTATAAACATGAGATGTAGATATAAACTAGATGCCAAATTATGATCAAAAATGCTTCGATATTGACAATCGGCTTAGATTTGACAAAGCTGTGGCAATTTGAAGTCTGGGAATGTCATTTCGAAATTGGTAAGGGTTCCCCCTTATGCCTCTTTCACTGAAAACTACGGAATTTTTTTTTTTCAAAAAGTCATAAACTTGAGATGTAGAATTAAACTAGATGCCAAATTATGATCAAAAAAGCTTCGATATTGACAATCGGTTTAGATTTGACAAAGTTTTGGAACTTTGAAGTTTGGGAATGTCATTCAAAATTGATAAGGGTCCCCCGTGATGCATTCTTCGCCAAAAAATACTACAAATTTTTTTTTTTCAAAAATTTATAAACTTAAGATGTAGAATTAAACAAGATGCCAAATTATGATCAAAAATGCTTCGATATTGACAATCGGCTTAGATTTGACAAAGCTGTGGCAATTTGAAGTCTGGGAATGTCATTTCAAAATTTGTAAGGCTCCCCCCTTATGCCTCTTTCACTAAAAACTACGGAATTTTTTTTTTTTTTTCAAAAAGTCATAAACTTGAGATGTAGAATTAAACTAGATGCCAAATTATGATCAAAAAAGCTTCGATATTGACAATCGGCTTAGATTTGACAAAGTTGTGGCAATTTGAAGTCTGGGAATGTCATTTCAAAATTTGTAACGGTCCCCCTGATGCTTTTTTCGACAAAAAAGACTACATTTTTGTATCAAAAATTCATAAACTTGAAATGTAGAATTAAACTAGATGCCATATTATGATCAAAATGGCTTCGATATTGACAATTGGTTTAGATTTGACAAAGTTGTGCCAATTTTAAGTTTGGCAATGTCATTTCCAAATTGGAAAGGGTCTCCCCTTATGCTTTTTTCGACAAAAAAGACTTAAATTTTTGCAGACCTAAACTAGATGCCATATTATGATCAAAATGGCTTCGATATTGACAATTGGTTAAGAATTGACAAAGTTGTGGCATTTTGAAGTCTGGGAATGTCATTTCAAAATTATGCTTTTCTCCCCTCTTATGCTTTTCTCAAAAAAAACTACTGCATTTTTTTTTTTTTAAATTTATGAACTTGAGATGTATAATTAAACTAGATGCCAAATTATGATCAAAAAGGCCTCGATATTGACAGTCGGTTTAGATTTCACAAAGTTGTGTCAATTTGAAGTCTGGGAATGTCAATTAAAAATTGGTAAGGGTCCCCCTTATGCTTTTTTCGACAAAAAAAACATAAATTTTTTTTTTAAAAGTTCATAAACGTGAGATGTAGAATTAAACTAGATGCCAAATTATGATCAAAAAGGCTTCGATATTGACAATCGGTTTAGATTTGACAAAGTTGTGGCAATTTTAAGTCTGGTAATGTCATTTCAAAATTGTTAAGCGTCCCCCCTTATGCTTTTTTCGCCAAAAATTACTGAAAAAAACAATCGGTTTAGATTTGACAAAGTTGTGGCAATTTGAAGTCTGGGAATGTCATTTTAAAATTAGTAAGGGTCCCCCCTTATGCTTTTTTCGCCAATAAATATTACCTTTTTTTTCAAAATTCATAAACTTGAGATGTAGTATTAAACTAGATGCCAAATTATGATCAAAAAGGCCTCGATATTGACAGTCGGTTTAGATTTGACAAAGTTGTGGCTATTTGAAGTCTGGGAATGTCATTTCAAAATTCGTAAGGGTCCCCCTTATGCTTTTATCGACAAAAAATAAAACATTTTTTTTTCAAAAATTTATAAACTTGATATGTAGATTTAAATTAAATGCCAAAATATGATCAAAAAGGCCTCGATATTGACAATCGGTTTAGATTTGACAAAGTTGTGGCAATTTGAAGTCTGGGAATGTCATTTCAAAATTTGTAACGGTCCCCCTGATGCTTTTTTCGACAAAAAAGACTACATTTTTGTATCAAAAATTCATAAACTTGAAATGTAGAATTAAACTAGATGCCATATTATGATCAAAATGGCTTCGATATTGACAATTGGTTTAGATTTGACAAAGTTGTGCCAATTTTAAGTTTGGCAATGTCATTTCCAAATTGGAAAGGGTCTCCCCTTATGCTTTTTTCGACAAAAAAGACTTAATTTTTTTGCAGACCTAAACTAGATGCCATATTATGATCAAAATGGCTTCGATATTGACAATTGGTTTAGAATGGACAAAGTTGTGGCATTTTGAAGTCTGGGAATGTCATTTCAAAATTATTAAGGGTCCCCTCTTATGCTTTTCTCAAAAAAAACTACTGCATTTTTTTTTTTTTAAATTTATGAACTTGAGATGTATAATTAAACTAGATGCCAAATTATGATCAAAAAGGCCTCGATATTGACAGTCGGTTTAGACTTGACAAAGTTGTGTCAATTTGAAGTCTGGGAATGTCATTTCAAAATTGTTAAGCGTCCCCTCTTGTGCTTTTTTCGACAAAATACAACAATTTTTTTTAAAAATTTATGAACTTGAGATGTATAATTAAACTAGATGCCAAATTATGATCAAAAAGGCCTCGATATTGACAGTCGGTTTAGATTTGAAAAAGTTGTGTCAATTTGAAGTCTGGGAATGTCATTTCAAAATTGTTAAGCATCCCCCCCTATGCTTTTTTCGACAAAACTAACATAAATTTTTTTTTCAAAATTTCATAAGTTGAGATGTAGAATTAAACTAGATGCCAAATTATGATCAAAAAGGCTTCGATATTGACAATCGGTTTAGATTTGACAAAGTTGTGGCAATTTGAAGTCTGGGAATGTCATTTCAAAATTGTTAAGCATCCCCCCCTATGCTTTTTTCGACAAAACTAACATAAATTTTTTTTTCAAAATTTCATAAGTTGAGATGTAGAATTAAACTAGATGCCAAATTATGATCAAAAAGGCTTCGATATTGACAATCGGTTTAGATTTGACAAAGTTGTGGCAATTTTAAGTCTGGTAATGTCATTTCAAAATTGTTAAAAGTCCCCCCTTATGCTTTTTTCGCCAAAAATTACTGAAAAAAACAATCGGTTTAGATTTGACAAAGTTGTGGCAATTTGAAGTCTGGGAATGTCATTTTAAAATTGGTAAGGGTCCCCCCTTATGCTTTTTTCGCCAATAAATATTACCTTTTTTTTTTTTCAAAATTCATAAACTTGAGATGTAGTATTAAACTAGATGCCAAATTATGATCAAAAAGGCCTCGATATTGACAGTCGGTTTAGATTTGACAAAGTTGTGGCTATTTGAAGTCTGGGAATGGGTCTAAGGGTCCCCCCTTATGCTTTTTTCAACAAAAAATATTAAATTTTTTTTTTTAAAAATTTATAAACTTGAGATGTATAATTAAACAAGATGCCCAATTATGATCAAAAAGGCTTCGATATTGACAATCGGTTTAGATTTGACAAAGTTGTGGCAATTTGAAGTCTGGGAATGTCATTTCAAAATTGGTAAGGGTCCCCCCCTATGCTTTTTTGGCCAATAAATACCAAATTTTTTTCAAAAATTCATAAATTTGAGATGCAGACCTAAACTAGATGCCATATTATGATCAAAATAGCTTCGATATTGACAATTGGTTTAGATTTGACAAAGTTGTGGCATTTTGAAGTCTAAGAATGTCATTTCAAAATTATTAAGGGTCCCCCCTTAGGTTTTTTTTCGACAAAAATGCTTCATTTTTTTTTAAAAAAATTTATGAACTTGAGATGTATAATTAAACTAGATGCCAAATTATGATTAAAAAGGCCTCGATATTGACAGTCGGTTTAGATTTGACAAAGTTGTGGCAATTTGAAGTCTGGGAATGTCATTTCAAAATTTATAAGGGAACCCCCTTATGCTTTTTTTGACAAAAAATACTACATTTTTTTTAAAAATTCATAAACTTCAGATGAAGAATTAAACCAGGTGCTAAATTATGATCAAAATGGCCTCGATATTGACAATCAGTTTAGATTTGACAAAGTTATGGCAATTTGAAGTCTGGGAATGTCATTTCAAAATTGTTTAAAGTCCCCCCTTATGCTTTTTTCGACGAAAATGACTTCATTTTTTTTTCTTCAAATTTTCATAAGCTTCAGATGTAGGACTAAACTAGGTGCCAAATTATGGTCAAAAGGGCCTCGATATTGACAATCGGTTTAGATTTGACAAAGTTGTGGCAATTTGAAGTCTGGGAATGTCATTTCAAAATTCGTAAGGGTCCCCCTTATGCTTTTATCGACAAAAAATAAAACATTTTTTTTTTCAAAAATTTATAAACTTGATATGTAGATTTAAATTAAATGCCAAAATATGATCAAAAAGGCCTCGATATTGACAATCGGTTTAGATTTGACAAAGTTGTGGCAATTTTAAGTGTGAGAATGTCATTTAAAAATTGTAAAGGGTTCCCCCTTATGCTTTTTTCGACAAAAAAGACTTAATTTTTTGTCTTCAAAATTTCATAAGTTTGAGTTGTAGAATTAAACTAGATGCCACATTATGATCAAAAAGGCCTCGATATTGACAATCGGCTTAGATTTGACAAAGTTGTGGCAATTTAAAGTCTGGGAATGCCATTTCAAAATTTATAAGGGTACCCCCTTATGCTTTTTTTGACAAAAGAGACAACATTTTTTTTTTTTTTCAAAATTTATAAAATTGAGATATTGAATTAAACTAGATGCCAAATTATGATCAAAAAGGCTTCGATATTAACAATCGGTTTAGATTTGACAAAGTTGTGGCAATTTGAAGTCTGGGAATGTCATTTCAAAATTGGTAAGGGTCCCCCCTATGCTTTTTTGGCCAATAAATACTAAATTTTTTTTCAAAAATTCATAAGTTTCATGTAGAATTAAACTAGATGCCAAATTATGATCAAAAAGGCTTCGATATTGACAATCGGCTTAGATTTGACAAAGTTGTGGCAATTTGAAGTCTGGGAATGCCATTTCAAAATTTACAAGGGTACCCCCTTATGCTTTTTTTGACAAAAAAGACTTAATTTTTTTTCAAAAATTCTTAAACTTGAGATTTAGAATTAAACTAGATGCCAAATTATGATCAAAATGGCTTCGATATTGACAATCGGTTTAGATTTGACAAAGTTGTGGCATATTGAAGTCTGGGAATGTCATTTCAAAATTGTTAAGGGTCCCCCCTTATGCTTTTTTCGACAAAAAAGACTAATTTTTTTTCAAAAAGACATAAACTTGAGTTCTAGAATTAAACTAGATGCCAAATTATGATCAAAAAAGCTTCGATATTGACAATCGGCTTAGATTTGACAAAGTTGTGGCAATTTGAAGTCCCCCTTATGCTTTTTTCAATAAAAAATGCTACTTTTTTTTTTAAAAAATTCATAAATTTGAGATACAGAATTAAACAAGATGCCAAATTATGATCAAAAAGGCTTCGATATTGACAATCGGTTTAGATTTGACAAAGTTAATGCAATTTTCAGTTTGCGAATGTTATTTCAAAATTGGTAAAGGTCCCCCCTTATGATTTTTTCGACAAAAAATGCTACATTTTTTTTATCAAAAATTCATAAACTTGAGATACAGAATTAAACAAGATGCCAAATTATGATCAAAAAGGCTTCGATATTGACAATCGGTTTAGATTTGACAAAGTTGTGGCAAATTGAAGTCTGGTAATGTCATTTCTAACTATTAAAGCGTCCCCCCTTATGCTTTTTTCGACAAAAAAGACTAATTTTTTTATTCAAAAATTCTTAATTTTGAGATTCAGAATTAAACTTGATGCCAAATTATCATCAAAATGGCCTCGATATTGACAATCGGCTTAGATTTGACAAAGTTGTGGCAATTTGAAGTCTGGTAATGTCATTTCAAAATTGGTAAGGGTCCCCCTTATGCTTTTTTATAACAAATAATACTAAATTTTTTTTTCAAAATTTCATAAGTTGAGATGAACAATTAAACTAGATGCCAAATTATGATCAAAATGGCATCGATATTGACAATCGGCTTAGATTTGACAAAGTTGTGGCAATGTGAAGTAGGGAATGTCATTTCAAAATTGGTAGGAGTCCCCCCTATGCTTTTTTCGACCAAAAATCTTACATTTTTTTTATCAAAAATTCATAAACCTAAAAGGTAGAATTAAACTAGATGCCAAAATATGATCAAAATGGCTTCGATATTGACAATCGATTTTGATTTGACAAAGTTGTGGCAATTTGAAGTCTGGGAATGTCATTTCAAAATTGTTAAGGGTCCCCCCTTATGCTTTTTTTGACAAAAAGACTTAATTTTTTTTTCAAAAATTCATTAACTTGAGATGTAGAATTAAACTAGATTCCAAATTATGATCAAAAAGGCCTCGATATTGACAATCGATTTAGATTTGACAAAGTTGTGGCAATTTGAAGTCTGGTAATGTCATTTCTAACTATTAAAGCGTCCCCCCTTATGCTTTTTGCGACAAAAAATATTACATTTTTTTTTTCAAAAATTCATAAACTTGAGATGAAGAATTAAACCAGATGCCAAATTATGATCAAAATGGCCTCGATATTGAAAATCGGTTTAGTTTTGACAAAGTTGTGGCAATTTGAAGTCTGGTAATGTCATTTTAAAATATTTAAGCGTCCCCCCTTATGCTTTTTTCGACAAAAAAGACTAATTTTTTTTTTCAAAAATTCTTAAACTTGAGATATAGAATTTAACTAGATGCCAAATTATGATCAAAATGGCCTCGATATTGACAATGGGCTTAAAATTGACAAAGTTAATGCAATTTTCAGTTTGGGAATGTCATTTCAAAATTGGTAAAGGTCCCCCCTTATCCTTTTTTCGACAAAAAATGCTACATTTTTTTTATCAAAAATTCATAAACTTGAGATACAGAATTAAACAAGATGCCAAATTATGATCAAAAAGGCTTCGATATTGACAATCGGCTTAGATTTGACAAAGTTGTGGCAATTTGAAGTCTGGTAATGTCATTTCAAAATTGTTAAGGGTCCCCCCTTATGCTTTTTTCGACAAAAAAGACTAATTTTTTTATTCCAAAATTCTTAAACTTGAGATTTAGAATTAAACTTGATGCCAAATTATCATCAAAATGGCCTCGATATTGACAATCGGCTTAGATTTGACAAAGTTGTGGCAATTTGAAGTCTGGTAATGTCATTTCTAACTATTAAAGCGTCCCCTCTTTTGCTTTTTTCGACAAAAAGGACAAATTTTTTTTTTCGAAAATTCTAAACTTGAGATATAGAATTAAACTAGATGCCAAATTATGATCAAAATGGCTTCGATATTGACAATCGGTTTAGATTTGACACAGTTGTGGCAATTTAAAGTTTGGGAATGTCATTTCAAAATTTGTAAGGGTCCCCCTTATGCTTTTTTCGACAAAAAATACTAAATTTTTTTTCAAAAATTCATTAATTTGAGATTAGAATTAAACTAGATGCCAAATTATGATCAAAATGGCCTCGATATTGACAATCGGTTTAGATTTGAGACAGTTGTGGCAATTTTAAGTTTGGGAATGTCATTTTAAAATTGGTAAGGGTCCCCTTTATGCTTTTTGCGACAAAAAAAACTAAATTTTTTTTTTAAAAGTTCATAAACTTGAGATGTAGAATTAAACTAGATGCCAAATTATGATCAAAAAGGCTTCGATATTGACAATCGATTTAGATTTGACAAAGTTGTGGCAATTAAAAGTCTGGGAATGTCATTTCAAAATTGGTAAGGGTCCCCCTTATGCTTTTTTCGACAAAAAATACTAAATTTTTTTTTCAAAATTTCATAAGTTGAGATTTAGAATTAAACTAGATACCAAATTATGATCAAAATGGCATCGATATTGACAATCGGCTTAGATTTGACAAAGTTGTGGCAATGTGAAGAAGGGAATGTCATTTCCAAATTGGTAGGAGTCCCCCCTATGCTTTTTTCGACCAAAAATCTTACATTTTTTTATCAAAAATTCATAAACCTAAAAGGTAGAATTAAACAAGATGCCAAAATATGATCAAAATGGCTTCGATATTGACAATCGATTTTGATTTGACAAAGTTGTGGCAATTTGAAGTCTGGGAATGTCATTTCAAAATTGTTTAGGGTCCCCCCTTATGCTTTTTTCGACAAAAAGACTAATTTTTTTTCAAAAATTCATTAACTTGAGATGTAGAATTAAACTAGATTCCAAATTATGATCAAAAAGGCCTCGATATTGACAATCGATTTAGATTTGACAAAGTTGTGGCAATTAAAAGTCTGGGAATGTCATTTCAAAATTTGTAAGGGTCCCCCTTATGCTTTTTTCGACAAAAAAGACTTAATTTTTTTTTTAAAAGTTCATAAACTTGAGATGTAGAATTAAACTAGATGCCAAATTATGATCAAAAAGGCTTCGATATTGACAATCGGTTTAGATTTGACAAAGTTGTGGCAATTTGAAGTCTGAGAATGTCATTTCAAAATTGTTAAGCATCCCCCCTTTGCTTTTTTCGACAAAAAAAACATACATTTTATTTCAAAATTTCATAAGTTGCGATGTAGAATTAAACTAGATGCCAAATTATGATCAAAAAGGCTTCGATATTGACAATCGTTTAGATTTGACAAAGTTGTGGCAATTTGAAGTCTGAGAATGTCATTTCAAAATTGTTAAGCGTCCCCCCTTATGCTTTTTTCGACTAAAATTACTACATTTTTTTTAAAAAATTCTTAAACTTGAGATATAGAATTAAACTAGATGCCATATTATGATCAAAAAGGCTTCGATATTGACAATCGGTTTAGATTTGAAAAAGTTGTGGCAATTTAAAGTCTGGGAATGCCATTTCAAAAATGGTAAGTGTCCCCCCTTATGCTTTTTTCGCATAAAAATACTCCTTTTTTTTTCTTAAAAATTTCATAAGGTTGAGATATATAATTAAACACGATGCCAAATTATGATCAAAATGGCCTCGATATTGACAATCGGTTTAGATTTGACAAAGTTGTGGCTATGTGAAGAAGGAAATGTCATTTCAAAATTGGTAAGGGTCCCCCCTTATGCTTTTTTCGCCAAAAAAAATTAAATTTTTTTTTTTCGAAAATTCATAAACCTAAAAGGTAGAATTAAACTAGATGCCAAATTATGATCAAAATGGCCTCGATATTGACAATCGGTTTAGATTTGACAAAGTTGTGGCTATGTGAAGTAGGGAATGTCATTTAAAAATTGGTAAGGGTCCCCCTTATGCTTTTTTCGACAAAAAATACTAAATTTTTTTTTCAAAAATTCATTAATTTGAGATGTAGAATTGAACTAGATTCCAAATTATGATCAAAAAGGCCTCGATATTGACAATCGATTTAGATTTGACAAAGTTGTGGCAATTTAAAGTCTGGGAATGTCATTTCAAAATTGTTAAGGGTCCCCCCTTATGCTTTTTTCGACAAAAAAGACCAGTTTTTTTTTCAAAAATTCTAAACTTGAGATATAGAATTAAACTAGATGCCAAATTATGATCAAAGTGGCCTCGATATTGACAATCGGTTTAGATTTGAGACAGTTGTGGCAATTTTAAGTTTAAGAATGTCATTTAAAAATTGGTAAGGGTCCCCCTTATGCTTTTTTCGACAAAAAAGACTACATTTTTTTTTTAAAAGTTCATTTACTTGAGATGTAGAATTAAACTAGATGCCAAATTATGATCAAAAAGGCTTCGATATTGACAATCGATTTAGATTTGACAAAGTTGTGGCAATTAAAAGTCTGGGAATGTCATTTCAAAATTGGTAAGGGTCCCCCTTATGCTTTTTTTTAACAAAAAATACTAAATTTTTTATTCAAAATTTCATAAGTTGAGATGAACAATTAAACTAGATGCCAAATTATGATCAAAATGGCATCGATATTGACAATCGGCTTAGATTTGACAAAGTTGTGGCAATGTGAAGTAGGGAATGTCATTTCAAAATTTGTAGGAGTCCCCGCTATGCTTTTTTCGACCAAAAATCTTACATTTTTTTTATCAAAAATTCATAAACCTAAAAGGTAGAATTAAACTAGATGCCAAAATATGATCAAAATGGCTTCGATATTGACAATCGATTTTGATTTGACAAAGTTGTGGCAATTTGAAGTCTGGGAATGTCATTTCAAAATTGTTAAGGGTCCCCCCTTATGCTTTTTTTGACAAAAAGACTTAATTTTTTTTTCAAAAATTCATTAACTTGAGATGTAGAATTAAACTAGATTCCAAATTATGATCAAAAAGGCCTCGATATTGACAATCGATTTAGATTTGACAAAGTTGTGGCAATTAAAAGTCTGGGAATGTCATTTCAAAATTGGTAAGGGTCCCCCCTTATGCTTTTTTCGACAAAAAGACTAAATTTTTTTTCAAAAATTCATTAACTTGAGATGTAGAATTAAACTAGATTCCAAATTATGATCAAAAAGGCCTCGATATTGACAATCAGTTTTGATTTGACAAAGTTGTTGCAATTTGAAGTCTGGTAATGTCATTTCTAACTATTAAAGCGTCCCCCCTTATGCTTTTTGCGACAAAAAATATTACATATTTTTTTTCAAAAATTCATAAACTTGAGATGAAGAATTAAACCTGATGCCAAATTATGATCAAAATGGCCTCGATATTGAAAATCGGTTTAGTTTTGACAAAGTTGTGGCAATTTGAAGTCTGGTAATGTCATTTTAAAATATTTAAGCGCCCCCCTTATGCTTTTTCGACAAAAAAGACTAATTTTTTTTTTCAAAAATTCTTAAACTTGAGATATAGAATTTAACTAGATGCCAAATTATGATCAAAATGGCCTCGATATTGACACTGGGCTTAGATTTGACAAAGTTAATGCAATTTTCAGTTTGGGAATGTCATTTCAAAATTGGTAAAGGTCCCCCCTTATCCTTTTTTCGACAAAAAATGCTACATTTTTTTTATCAAAAATTCATAAACTTGAGATACAGAATTAAACAAGATGCCAAATTATGATCAAAAAGGCTTCGATATTGACAATCGGCTTAGATTTGACAAAGTTGTGGCAATTTAAAGTCTGGTAATGTCATTTCAAAATTGTTAAGGGTCCCCCCTTATGCTTTTTTCGACAAAAAAGACTAATTTTTTTATTCCAAAATTCTTAAACTTGAGATTTAGAATTAAACTTGATGCCAAATTATCATCAAAATGACCTCGATATTGACAATCGGCTTAGATTTGACAAAGTTGTGGCAATTTGAAGTCTGGTAATGTCATTTCTAACTATTAAAGCGTCCCCTCTTTTGCTTTTTTCGACAAAAAGGACAAATTTTTTTTTTCGAAAATTCTAAACTTGAGATATCGAATTAAACTAGATGCCAAATTATGATCAAAATGGCCTTGATATTGAAAATCGGTTTAGATTTGACACAGTTGTGGCAATTTAAAGTTTGGGAATGTCATTTCAAAATTGGTAAGGGTCCCCCTTATGCTTTTTTCGAGAAAAAATACTAAATTTTTTTTCAAAAATTCATTAATTTGAGATGTAGAATTAAACTAGATGCCAAATTATGATCAAAAAGGCCTCGATATTGACAATCGGTTTAGATTTGACAAAGTTGTGGCAATTTAAAGTCTGGGAGTGTCATTTCAAAATTGGTAAGGGTCCCCCCTTATGCTTTTTTCGACAAAAAGACTAAATTTTTTTTCAAAAATTCATTAACTTGAGATGTAGAATTAAACTAGATTCCAAATTATGATCAAAAAGGCCTCGATATTGACAATCAGTTTTGATTTGACAAAGTTGTTGCAATTTGAAGTCTGGTAATGTCATTTCTAACTATTAAAGCGTCCCCCCTTATGCTTTTTGCGACAAAAAATATTACATTTTTTTTTTCAAAAATTCATAAACTTGAGATGAAGAATTAAACCAGATGCCAAATTATGATCAAAATGGCCTCGATATTGAAAATCGGTTTAGTTTTGACAAAGTTGTGGCAATTTGAAGTCTGGTAATGTCATTTTAAAATATTTAAGCGCCCCCCTTATGCTTTTTCGACAAAAAAGACTAATTTTTTTTTTCAAAAATTCTTAAACTTGAGATATAGAATTTAACTAGATGCCAAATTATGATCAAAATGGCCTCGATATTGACACTGGGCTTAGATTTGACAAAGTTAATGCAATTTTCAGTTTGGGAATGTCATTTCAAAATTGGTAAAGGTCCCCCCTTATCCTTTTTTCGACAAAAAATGCTACATTTTTTTTATCAAAAATTCATAAACTTGAGATACAGAATTAAACAAGATGCCAAATTATGATCAAAAAGGCTTCGATATTGACAATCGGCTTAGATTTGACAAAGTTGTGGCAATTTAAAGTCTGGTAATGTCATTTCAAAATTGTTAAGGGTCCCCCCTTATGCTTTTTTCGACAAAAAAGACTAATTTTTTTATTCCAAAATTCTTAAACTTGAGATTTAGAATTAAACTTGATGCCAAATTATCATCAAAATGACCTCGATATTGACAATCGGCTTAGATTTGACAAAGTTGTGGCAATTTGAAGTCTGGTAATGTCATTTCTAACTATTAAAGCGTCCCCTCTTTTGCTTTTTTCGACAAAAAGGACAAATTTTTTTTTTCGAAAATTCTAAACTTGAGATATCGAATTAAACTAGATGCCAAATTATGATCAAAATGGCCTTGATATTGAAAATCGGTTTAGATTTGACACAGTTGTGGCAATTTAAAGTTTGGGAATGTCATTTCAAAATTGGTAAGGGTCCCCCTTATGCTTTTTTCGAGAAAAAATACTAAATTTTTTTTCAAAAATTCATTAATTTGAGATGTAGAATTAAACTAGATTCCAAATTATGATCAAAAAGGCCTCGATATTGACAATCGGTTTAGATTTGACAAAGTTGTGGCAATTTAAAGTCTGGGAGTGTCATTTCAAAATTGGTAAGGGTCCCCCCTTATGCTTTTTTCGACAAAAAAGACCAGTTTTTTTTTCAAAAATTCTAAACTTGAGATATAGAATTAAACTAGATGCCAAATTTTGATCAAAATGGACTCGATATTGACAATCGGTTTAGATTTGAGACAGTTGTGGCAATTTTAAGTTTGCGAATGTCATTTTAAAATTGGTAAGGGTCCCCCTTATGCTTTTTTCGACAAAAAAAACAAAATATTTTTTCAAAAAATTCATTAACTTGAGATGTAGAATTAAACTAGATTCCAAATTATGATCAAAAAGGCCTCGATATTGACAATCGGTTTAGATTTGACACAGTTGTGGCAATTTAAAGTTTGGGAATGTCATTTCAAAATTGTTAAGGGTCCCCCCTTATGCTGTTTTCGACAAAAAGACTAAATTTTTTTTTCAAAAATTCATTAACTTGAGATTTAGAATTAAACTAGATTCCAAATTATGATCAAAAAGGCCTCGATATTGACAATCGATTTAGATTTGACAAAGTTGTGGCAATTAAAAGTCTGGGAATGTCATTTCAAAATTTGTAAGGGTCCCCCTTATGCTTTTTTCGACAAAAAAGACTTAATTTTTTTTTTAAAAGTTCATAAACTTGAGATGTAGAATTAAACTAGTTGCTAAATTATGATCAAAAAGGCTTCGATATTGACAATCGGTTTAGATTTGACAAAGTTGTGGCAATTTGAAGTCTGAGAATGTCATTTCGAAAATTCTAAACTTGAGATATCGAATTAAACTAGATGCCAAATTATGATCAAAATGGCCTTGATATTGAAAATCGGTTTAGATTTGACACAGTTGTGGCAATTTAAAGTTTGGGAATGTCATTTCAAAATTGGTAAGGGTCCCCCTTATGCTTTTTTCGAGAAAAAATACTAAATTTTTTTTCAAAAATTCATTAATTTGAGATGTAGAATTAAACTAGATTCCAAATTATGATCAAAAAGGCCTCGATATTGACAATCGGTTTAGATTTGACAAAGTTGTGGCAATTTAAAGTCTGGGAGTGTCATTTCAAAATTGGTAAGGGTCCCCCCTTATGCTTTTTTCGACAAAAAAGACCAGTTTTTTTTTCAAAAATTCTAAACTTGAGATATAGAATTAAACTAGATGCCAAATTTTGATCAAAATGGACTCGATATTGACAATCGGTTTAGATTTGAGACAGTTGTGGCAATTTTAAGTTTGCGAATGTCATTTTAAAATTGGTAAGGGTCCCCCTTATGCTTTTTTCGACAAAAAAAACTAAATATTTTTTCAAAAATTCATTAACTTGAGATGTAGAATTAAACTAGATTCCAAATTATGATCAAAAAGGCCTCGATATTGACAATCGGTTTAGATTTGACACAGTTGTGGCAATTTAAAGTTTGGGAATGTCATTTCAAAATTGTTAAGGGTCCCCCCTTATGCTGTTTTCGACAAAAAGACTAAATTTTTTTTTCAAAAATTCATTAACTTGAGAT
Organism: Drosophila maculinotata; assembly: GCA_035045305.1. Lineage (NCBI taxonomy): Eukaryota > Metazoa > Arthropoda > Insecta > Diptera > Drosophilidae > Drosophila > Drosophila maculinotata. Next base: position 1,194,653 of record JAWNPD010000236.1, read on the forward strand.
TTAGAATTAAACTAGATTCCAAATTATGATCAAAAAGGCCTCGATATTGACAATCGATTTAGATTTGACAAAGTTGTGGCAATTAAAAGTCTGGGAATGTCATTTCAAAATTTGTAAGGGTCCCCCTTATGCTTTTTTCGACAAAAAAGACTTAATTTTTTTTTTAAAAGTTCATAAACTTGAGATGTAGAATTAAACTAGTTGCTAAATTATGATCAAAAAGGCTTCGATATTGACAATCGGTTTAGATTTGACAAAGTTGTGGCAATTTGAAGTCTGAGAATGTCATTTCAAAATTGTTAAGCATCCCCCCTATGCTTTTTTCGACAAAAAAAACATACATTTTATTTCAAAATTTCATAAGTTGCGATGTAGAATTAAACTAGATGCCAAATTATGATCAAAAAGGCTTCGATATTGACAATCGTTTAGATTTGACAAAGTTGTGGCAATTTGAAGTCTGAGAATGTCATTTCAAAATTGTTAAGCGTCCCCCCTTATGCTTTTTTCGACTAAAATTACTACATTTTTTTTAAAAAATTCTTAAACTTGAGATATAGAATTAAACTAGATGCCAAATTATGATCAAAAAGGCTTCGATATTGACAATCGGTTTAGATTTGAAAAAGTTGTGGCAATTTAAAGTCTGGGAATGCCATTTCAAAAATGGTTAGTGTCCGCCCTTATGCTTTTTTCGCATAAAAATACTACTTTTTTTTTTTTAAAAATTTCATAAGGTTGAGATATATAATTAAACACGATGCCAAATTATGATCAAAAAGGCCTCGATATTGACAATCGATTTAAATTTAACAAAGTTGTGGCAATTTGAAGTCTGGGAATGTCATTTCAAAATTGTTAAGGGTGCCCCCTTATCCTTTTTTCGACAAAATAGTCCTTATTTTTTTCAAAATTTAATAAGTTTGAGATGTAGAATTAAATCTGGGAATGTCATTTCAAAATTGGTAAGGGTCACCCGGTATGCTTTTTTCGCCAAAAAATAATAATTTTTTTCAAAAATTCATAGCTTTGAGATGTAGAATTAAACTAGTTGCCAAAAGATGATCAAAATGCAATCGATATTGACAATCGGTTTAGATTTCACAAAGTTGTTGCAATTTGAAGTTTGGGAATGTCATTTCAAAATTTGTAAGGGTAAACACCTGTGCTTTTTTCGCCAAAAAATACTTTATTTTTCTTCAAAAATTCATAAACTTGAGATGCGTAATTAAACTACATTCTACATCTCAGGTTTATAAATTTTTAAAAAAAATCATATTTTGCCTTTTTGTCAAAAAAAGCATAAGAGGGGCTCCTGACCAATTTTCAAATGACAGCCCCAGACTTAAAATTGCCACAACTTTGTCAAATCTAAACCGATTGTCAATATCGAGACCATTTTGATCATAATTTGGCATCGAGTTTAATTCTGCATCGCAAGTTTATTCATTTTTGAAAAAAAATGTAGTATTTTTTGGCGAGAAAAGCTTAAGTGGGGACCCTTTCCAATTTTCAAATGACATTCCCAGAATTCAAATTGCCACAACTTTGTATAATCTATGCCGATTGTCAATATCAAGGCCACTTTGATCATAATTTTGCATCCAGTTAAATTTAACATATCAAGATTGTGAATTTTTGCAAAAAAAAAATGAAGCATTCTTTTTTGCGAAAAAAGCATAAGGGGGGACCCTTACCTATTTTCCAGACTTCAAATTGCCACAACTTTGTCAAATCTAAGCCGATTGTCAATATCAAGGCCATTTTGATCATAATTTGGCATCTAGTTTAATTCTGCATCTCAAGTTTATTAATTTTTGAAAAAAAATTAAGTATTTTTTGGCGAAAAAAGCATAAGGGGGGACCCTTTCCAATTTTGAAATGACATTCCCAGAAATCAAATGGCAACAACCTTGTAAAATCTCAGCCGATTGTCAATATCAAGGCCTTTTTGATCATAATTTGGCAACTAGATTAATTCTGCATCTCAAGTTTATTAATTTTTGAAAAAAAAGGAGTATTTTTTGGCGAGAAAAGCATACGGGGGGACCCTTTCCAAAATTGAAATGACATTCCCAGATTTTAAATTGCCACAACTTTGACAAATCTAAGCCGATTGTCAATATAAAGGCCACTTTGATCATAATTTGGCATCATGTTTAATTCTACATCTAAAAGTAATGCATTTTTTTTTTTTTTTGGCAAATAAAACATAACGGGGGACTCTTACGAATTTTGAAATGACATTCCCAGACTTCAAATTGCCACAAATTTGTCAAATCTAATTCGATTGTCAATATCGAGGCCATTTTGATCATTATTTGGCATCAAGTTTATTTCTTTATCTCAAATTTTTGAATTTGTGAAAGAAAAAAATTAAGTATTTTTTTCCAAAAAAAGCATAGGGGGGACCCTTACCAATTGTAAATTTTTGCAAAAAAAAAATTAGGCATTCTTTTTTTCGAAAAAAGCATAAGGGGGGACCCTTACCAATTTTGAAATGACATTCCCAGACTTCAAATTGCCTCAACTTTGTCAAATCTAAGCCGTAGTCAATATCGAGGCCATTTTGATCATAATTTTGCATCAAAAAAAATGTTACGTATCAAGATTGTGAATTTTTGCAAAAAAATAAATGAAGCATTCTTTTTTGTGAAAAAACCATAAGGGGGGACCCTTACCAATTTTCCAGACTTCAAATTGCCACAACTTTGTCAAATCTAAGCCGATTGTCAATATCAAGGCCATTTTGATCATAATTTGGCATCAAGTTTAATTCAACATTTTAAAGCTATGCATTTTTGAAAAAAAAAGTATAATTTTTTGGCGAAAAAACCATATTGGGGGACCTTTACCAATTTTGAAATGACATTCCCAGACTTCAAATTGCCACAACTTTGTCAAATCTAAACTGATTGTCAACATCAAGGCCATTTTGTTCATAATTTGGCATCTCGTTGAATTCTACATCTCAAGTTGATAAATTAAAAAAAAAAAAACAAAATTTAGTTATTTTCGGTGAGAAAAGCATAAGGGCGGACTTATACAAATTTAGAAATGACATTCCCAGACTTCAAATTGCCACAACTTTGTCAAATCTAAACCGTAGTCAATATCAAGGCCATTTTGATCGTAATTTGGCATCTAGTTTAATTCAATATTTCAAAAATATGAATTTTTGAAAAAAATGTTTAAATTTTTGGTGAAAAAACCATATCGGGGGACCTTTACCAATTTTGATATGACATTCCCAGACTTCAAATTGCCACAAATTTGTCAAATCTAATTCGATTGTCAATATCGAGGCCATTTTGATCATTATTTGGCATCAAGTTTATTTCTTTATCTCAAATTTTTGAATTTGTGAAAGAAAAAAATTAAGTATTTTTTTCCAAAAAAAGCATAAGGGGGGACCCTTACCAATTGTAAATTTTTGCAAAAAAAAAAATTAGGCATTCTTTTTTTCGAAAAAAGCATAAGGGGGGACCCTTACCAATTTTGAAATGACATTCCCAGACTTCAAATTGCCTCAACTTTGTCAAATCTAAGCCGTAGTCAATATCGAGGCCATTTTGATCATAATTTTGCATCAAAAAAAATGTTACGTATCAAGATTGTGAATTTTTGCAAAAAAATAAATGAAGCATTCTTTTTGTGAAAAAACCATAAGGGGGGGACCCTTACCAATTTTCCAGACTTCAAATTGCCACAACTTTGTCAAATCTAAGCCGATTGTCAATATCAAGGCCATTTTGATCATAATTTGGCATCAAGTTTAATTCAACATTTTAAAGCTATGCATTTTTGAAAAAAAAAGTATAATTTTTTGGCGAAAAAACCATATTGGGGGACCTTTACCAATTTTGAAATGACATTCCCAGACTTCAAATTGCCACAACTTTGTCAAATCTAAACTGATTGTCAACATCAAGGCCATTTTGTTCATAATTTGGCATCTCGTTGAATTCTACATCTCAAGTTGATAAATTAAAAAAAAAAAAACAAAATTTAGTTATTTTCGGTGAGAAAAGCATAAGGGCGGACTTATACAAATTTAGAAATGACATTCCCAGACTTCAAATTGCCACAACTTTGTCAAATCTAAACCGTAGTCAATATCAAGGCCATTTTGATCGTAATTTGGCATCTAGTTTAATTCAATATTTCAAAAATATGAATTTTTGAAAAAAATGTTTAAATTTTTGGTGAAAAAACCATATCGGGGGACCTTTACCAATTTTGAAATGACATTCCCAGACTTCAAATTGCCACAACTTTGTCAAATCTAAACCGATTGTCAATATCGAGGAAATTTTGATCATAAATTGGCATCTTGTTTAATTCTACATCTCAGTTTATGAATTTTTGAAAAAAAAAATTTCGTATGTTTGCGCGAAAAAAGCATAAGGGTCCCATACCAATTTTGAAATGACATTTCCAGACTTCAAATTGTCAAAACTTTGTCAAATCTAAGCCGATTGTTAATATCGAGGAAATTTTGATCATAATTTGGCATCTAGTTTAATTCTACATCTCAAGTTTATGAATTTTTGAAAATAAATTTAGTATTTTTTGGCACAAAAAGCATAAGAAGGGACCCTTACGAATTTTGAAATGACATCCCCAGACTTCAAATTGCCACAACTTTGTCAAATCTAAACCGATTGTCAATATCGAGGCCATTTTGATCATAGTTTGGCATCTCGTTAAGCTTTACATATCAAGATTTTGAATTTTTGCAAAAAAAAAATGAAACATTCTTTTTTGCGAAAAAAGCATAAGTGGGGACCCTTACCAATTTTGAAATGACATTCCAGACTTCAAATTGCCTCAACTTTGTCAAATCTAAGCCGTAGTCAATATCGTGGCCATTTTGATCATAATTTTGCATCAAGTTAAATTTTACATATCAAGATTGTGCATTTTTCAAGAAAAAAATGTTGTATTTTTTGGTGAGAAAAGCATAAGGGATGACCCTTTCCAATTTTGAAATGACATTCCCAGAATTCAAATTGCCACAACTTTGTCAAATCTAAGCCGAATGTCAATATCAAGGCCACTTTGTTCATAATTTGGCATCTAGTTTAATTCTGCATCTCAAGTTTATTAATTTTTGAAATAAAAATGTAGAAGTTTTTGGCGAGAAAAGCATAAGGGGGGACCCTTTCCAATTTTGAAATGACATTCCCAGAATTCAAATTGCCACAACTTTGCAAATCTAAGCCGAATGTCAATATTAAGGCCACTTTGATCATAATTTGGCATCAAGTTTAATTCTACATCTAAAAGTAATGAATTTTTGAAAAAAAAAATTATTATTTATTTGCGAAAAAACCATATCGGGGGACCTTTACCAATTTTGAAATGACACTCCCAGACTTCAAATTGCCACAACTTTGTCAAATCTAAACCGATTGTCGAGGTAATTTTGATCATAAGTTGGCATCTTGTTTAATTCTACATCTCAGTTTAAAAATTTTAAAAAAAAAAACTTTGGTATGTTAAGGCGAAAAAAGCATAAGGGTCCCTTACCAATTTTGAAATAACATTCCCGGACTTCAAATTGCCTCAACTTTGTCAAATCTAAACCGTAGTCAATATCGTGGCCATTTTGATCATAATTTTGCATCGAGTTGAATTTTACATATCAAGATTTTGAATTCTTGCAAAAAAAAAATTAAGCATTCTTTTTTGCGAAAAAAACATAAGGGAGGACCCTTACCAATTTTCCAGACTTCAAATTGCCACAACTTTGTCAAATCTAAGCCGATTGTCAATATCAAGGCCATTTTGATCATAATTTGGCATCTTGTTTAATTCAACATCACAAAGTTATGAATTTTTGAAAAAAAAATGTATAATTTTTTGGCGAAAAAACCATATCGGGGGACCTTTACCAATTTTGACATTCCCGGACATAAAATTGCCACAACTTTGTCAAATCTAAGCCGATTGTCAATATCAAGGCCATTTTGATCAGAATTTGGCATCAAGTTTAATTCTACATCTAAAAGTAATAAATTTTTGAAAAAAAAAAAATTATTATTTTTTGGCGAAAAAACCATATCGGGGGACCTTAACCAATTTTGATATGACATTCCCAGACTTCAAATTGCCACAACTTTGTCAAATCTAAACCGATTGTCAATATCGAGGTAATTTTGATCACAAGTTGGCATCTTGTATAATTCTACATCTCAGTTTATGAATTTTTGAAAAAAAAAATTTGGTATGTTTAGGCGAAAAAAGCATGAGGGTCCCTTAGCAATTTTGAAATGACATTCCCAGACTTCAAATTGCCTCAACTTTGTCAAATCTAAACCGTAGTCAATATCGTGGCCATTTTGATCATAATTTTGCATCGAGTTGAATTTTACATATCAAGATTGTGAATTCTTGCAAAAAAAAAATGAAGCATTCTTTTTTGCGAAAAAAAACATAAGGGAGGACCCTTACCAATTTTCCAGACTTCAAATTGCCACAACTTTGTCAAATCTAAGCCGATTGTCAATATCAAGGCCATTTTGATCATAATTTGGCATCTAGTTTAATTCAACATCTCAAAGTTATGAATTTTTGAAAAAAAATGTATAATTTTTTGGCGAAAAAACCATATCGGGGGACCTTTACCAATTTTGACATTCCCGGACTTAAAATTGCCACAACTTTGTCAAATCTAAGCCGATTGTCCATATCAAGGACATTTTGATCATAATTTGGCATCAAGTTTAATTCTACATCTAAAAGTAAGAAATTTTTGAAAAAAAAAATTATTATTTTTTGGCGAAAAAACCATATCGGGGGACCTTTACCAATTTTGATATGACATTCCCAGACTAAAAATTGCCACAACTTTGTCAAATCTAAACCGATTGTCAATATCGAGGTAATTTTGATCACAAGTTGGCATCTTGTTTAATTCTACATCTCAGTTTATGAATTTTTGAAAAAAAAAATTTGGTATGTTTAGGCGAAAAAAGCATGAGGGTCCCTTAGCAATTTTGAAATGACATTCCCAGACTTCAAATTGCCTCAACTTTGTCAAATCTAAACCGTAGTCAATATCGTGGCCATTTTGATCATAATTTTGCATCTAGTTTAATCCTGCATCTCAAGTTTATTAACTTTTGAAAAAAATTTAGTATTTTTTGGCGAGAAAAGCATAAGGCGAGACCCTTTCCAATTTTGAAATGACATTCCCAGAATTCAAATTGCCACAACTTTGTTGAATCTAAGCCGATTGTCAATATCAAGGCCACTTTGATCATAATTTGGCATCAAGTTTAATTCTACATCTAAAAATAATGAATTTTTGAAAAAACATTTTTTTTATTTTTTGGCAAGTAAAACATAACGGGGGACCTTTACCAAATTTGAAATGACATTCCCAGACTTCAAATTGCCACATTTTTGTCAAATCTAAACGGATTCTCAACATCGAGGCCATTTTAATCATAATTTGGCATGTAGTTTAATAACGCATCTCACGTTTATGAATTTTTGAAGAAAAATGTAGTATTTTTTGGCTAAAAAAGCATAAGGACTTACCCTTACCAATTTTGAAATGACATTCCCAGACTTCAAATTGCCACAACTTTGTCAAATCTTAACCGATTGTCAACATCGAGGCCATTTTGATCATAATTTGGCATGAAGTTTAATTACGCATTTCAAAATTATAAATTTTTGAAGAAAAATTTAGTATTTTTTGGCAAAAAAAAGCATAAGGGGGACCCTTAACAATTTTGAAATGACATTCCCACACCTCACATTGCCACAATTTTGTTAAATCTAAGCCGATTGTCAATATTGAAGCTTTTTTGATCATAATTTGGCATCTAGTTTACTTCTACATCTCAAGTTAATGAATTTTTATAAAAAATTTTTTTTTTTCTTTTTTTGCGAAAAAAGCATAAGTGGGACCCTTACCAATATTGAAATGACATTCCCAGACTTCAAATTGCCACAACTTTGTCAAATCTAAACCGATTGTCAATATCGAAGCCTTTTTGATCATAATTTGGCATCTAGTTTAATTCTAAATCTCAAACAATTTGGAAATGACATTCCCAGACTTCACATTGCCACAAATTTGTCAAATCTAAACCGATTGTCAGTATCGAGGCCATTTTGATCATAATTTGGCTTTTTGTTTAATTCTACATCTCAAGTTTATGAATTTTTGGAAAAAAAAAAATTTAAACTTTTTGGCGAAAACAGCATAAGCGGGACCCTTACAAATTTTGAAATGACATTCCCAGACTTCAAATTGCCACAACTTTGTCAAATCTAAACCGATTGTCAACATCGAGGCCATTTTGATCATAATTTGGCATGAAGTTTAATTACGCATTTCAAAATTATGAATTTTTGAAGAAAAATTTAGTATTTTTTGGCAAAAAAAAGCATTAGGGGGACCCTTAACAATTTTGAAATGACATTCCCAGATTTCACATTGCCACAACTTTGTCAAATCTAAACCGATTATCAATATCGAAGCCTTTTTGATCATAATTTGGCATCTAGTTCAATTGTACATCTCAAGTTTATGAGTTTTTGGAGAAAAAAAAATTTAAACTTTTTAAGCGAAAAAAGCATAAAGGAGGACTTTTAACAATTTTGAAATGACATTCCCAGACTTCACATTGCCACAACTTTGTCAAATCTAAACCGATTGGTAATATCAAGGCCGTTTTAATCGTATTTTGGCATCTTGTTTAATTCTACATCTCAAGTTTATGAATTTTTGGAGAAAAAAAATTAAAACTTTTTTGTCGAAAAAAGCATAAGCGGGACCCTTACAAATTTTGAAATGACATTCCCAGACTTCAAATTGCCACAACTTTGTCAAATCTAAACCGATTGTCAACATCGAGGCCATTTTGATCACAATTTAGCATGAAGTTTAATTACGCATCTCAAAATTATGAATTTTTAAAGAAAAATTTAGTATATTTTGGCAAAAAAAACCATAAGGGGGACCCTTAACAATTTTGAAATGACATTCCCAGATTTCAAATTGCTACATCTTTGTCAAATCTAAGCCGATTGTCAATATCGAGGCCATTTTGATCATAATTTGGCATCTTGTTAAATTCTACATCTCAAGTTTATGAATTTTTATAAAAAAAATTTGTTTTTTCTTTTTTTGCGAAAAAAGCATAAGAGGGGACCCTTACCACTTTTGAAATGACATTCCTAGACTTCAAATTGCCACAACTTTGTCAAATCTAAACCGATTGTCAATATCGAGGCCATTTTGATCATAATTTGACATCTTGTTGAATTCTAAATCTCAAACTTATGAAATTTTAAAGATAAAAAAGTCACGTCTTTTTTGTCGAAAAAAGCATAAGGGGGACCCTTACAAATTTTGAAATGACATTCCCAGACTTCAAATTGCCACAACTTTGTCAAATCTAAGCCGATTGTCAATACCGAAGCCTTTTTGATCATAATTTGGCATCTAGTTTAATTGTACATCTCAAGTTTTTGAATTTTTGAAAAAAAATAATGCCTTTTTTGGCGAAAGAAGCATAAGGGGGGACCCTTACAAATTTTGAAATGACATTCCCAGACTTCAAATTGCCACAACTTTGTCAAATCTAAACCGATTGTCAATATCGAGGCCATTTTTATCATAATTTGGCATTTAGTATATATCTAGATCTCAAGTTTATGACTTTTTGAGAAAAAAAAATGTTGTATTTTTTGGCAAAAAAAGCATAAGGGTTGGACCCTTACCAATTTTGAAATGACATTCCCAGACTTCAAATTGTCACAACTTTGTCAAATCTAAACCGATTGTCAACATCGAGGCCATTTTTATCATAATTTGGCATGAAGTTTAATTACGCATTTCAAAATTATAAATTTTTGAAGAAAAAATTTAGTATTTATTGGCAAAAAAAAGCATAAGGGGGACCCTTAACAATTTTGAAATGACATTCCCAGACTTCAAATTGCCACAACTTTGTCAAATCTAAACCGATTGTCAACATCGAGGCCATTTTGATCATAATTTGGCATTTAGTTTATTTCTAGATCTCAAGTTTATGACTTTTTGAGAAAAAAAATGTTGTATTTTTTGGCGAAAAAAGCATTAGGGGTTGGACCCTTACCAATTTCGAAATGACATTCCCAGACTTCAAATTGCCACAACTTTGTCAAATCTAAACCGATTGTCAATATCAAGGCCGTTTTGATCATATTTTGGCATCTAGTTTAATTGTACATGTCAAGTTTTTGAATTTTTGAAAAAAAATGATGTCTTTTTTGGCGAAAGAAGCATAAGGGGGGACCCCTACCAATTTTGAAATGACATTCCCAGACTTTCAATTGCCACAACTTTGTTAAATCTAAGCCGATTGTCAATATTGAAGCTTTTTTGATCATAATTTTGCATCTAGTTTAATTGTACATATCAAGTTTATGAATTTTTGAAAAAAAAATGTATAATTTTTTGTCGAAAAAAGCATAAGGGGGGACCTTTACAAATTTTGGAATGACATTCCCAGACTTCAAATTGCCACAACTTTATCAAATCTAAACCGATTGTCAATATCAAGGCCATTTTGATCATAATTTGGCATCTTGTTTAATTCTAAATCTCAAATAATTTTGAAATGACATTCCCAGACTTCACATTGCCACAACTTTGTCAAATCTAAACCAATTGTCAGTATCGAGACCACTTTGTTCATAATTTGGCATCTAGTTTAATTCTGCATCTCAAGTTTATTAATTTTTGAAAAAAAAATGTAGTAGTTTTTGGAGAGAAAAGCATAAGGGGGGACCCTTTCCAATTTTGAAATGACATTCCCAGAATTCAAATTGCCACAACTTTGCAAATCTAAGCCGATTGTCAATATCAAGGCCACTTTGATCATAATTTGGCATCAAGTTTAATTCTACATCTCAGTTTATGAATTTTTGAAAAAAAAAATTTGGTTCGTTTAGGCGAAAAAAGCATAAGGGTCCCTTACCAATTTTGAAATAACATTCCCAGACTTCAAATTGCCTCAACTTTGTCAAATCTAGACCGTAGTCAATATCGTGGCCATTTTGATCATAATTTTGCATCGAGTTAAATTTTACATATCAAGATTGTGAATTCTTGCAAAACAAAAATGAAGCATTCTTTTTTGCGAAAAAAACATAAGGGAGGACCCTTACCAATTTTCCAGACTTCAAGTTGCCACAACTTTTTCAAATCTAAGCCGATTGTCAATATCAAGGCCATTTTGATCATAATTTGGCATCAAGTTTAATTCTACATCTAAAAGTAATAAATTTTTGAAAAAAAAAAAATTATTATTTTTTGGCGAAAAAACCATATCGGGGGACCTTTAGCAGTTCTGAAATGACATTCCCAGACTTCAAATTGCCTCAACTTTGTCAAATCTAAACCGTAGTCAATATCGTGGCCATTTTGATCATAATTTTGCATCTAGTTTAATTCTGCATCTCAAGTTTATTAACTTTTGAAAAAAATTTAGTATTTTTTGGCGAGAAAAGCATAAGGGGGGACCCTTTCCAATTTTGAAATGACATTCCAAGAATTCAAATTGCCACAACTTTGTCGAATCTAAGCCGATTGTCAATATCAAGGCCACTTTGATCATAATTTGGCATTAAGTTTAATTCTACATCTAAAAGTAATGAATTTTTGAAAAAACATTTTTTTTATTTTTTGGTAAGAAAACCATATCGGGGGACCTTTAGCAGTTCTGAAATGACATTCCCAGACTTCAAATTGCCTCAACTTTGTCAAATCTAAACCGTAGTCAATATCGTGGCCATTTTAATCATAATTTGGCATGTAGCTTAATTACGCAACTCAAGTTTATGAATTTTTGAGAAAAAAAAATGTTGTATTTTTTGGCGAAAAAAGCATAAGGGTTGGACCCTTACCAATTTTGAAATGACATTCCCAGACTTCAAATTGCCACAACTTTGTCGAATCTAAGCCGATTGTCAATATCAAGGCCACTTTGATCATAATTTGGCATCAAGTTTAATTCTACATCTAAAAGTAATGAATTTTTGAAAAAACATTTTTTTTATTTTTTGGCGAAAAAAGCATAAGGGCTTACCCTTACCAATTTTGAAATGACATTCCCATACTTCAAATTGCCACAACTTTGTCAAATCTAAACCGATTGTCAATATCGAGGCCATTTTAATCATAATTTGGCATGTAGCTTAATTACGCAACTCAAGTTTATGACTTTTTGAGATAAAAAATGTTGTATTTTTTGGCGAAAAAAGCATAAGGGTTGGACCTTTACCAATTTTGAAATGACGTTCCCAGACTTCAAATTGCCACAACTTTGTCAAATCTAAACCGATTGTCAACATCGAGGCAATTTTGGTCATAATTTGGCATGAAGTTTAATTACGCATTTCAAAATTATGAATTTTTGAAGAAAAATTTTGTATGTTTAGGCGAAAAAAGCATAAGGGTCCCTTACCAATTTTGAAATTACATTCCCAGACTTCAAATTGCCTCAACTTTGTTAAATCTAAACCGTAGTCAATATCGTGGCCATTTTGATCACAATTTTGCATCGAGTTAAATTTTACATATCAAGATTGTGAATTCTTGCAAAACAAAAATGAAGCATTCTTTTTTGCAGAAAAAAACATAAGGGAGGACCCTTACCAATTTTTCAGACTTCAAATTGCCACAACTTTTTCAAATCTAAGCCGATTGTCAATATCGAGGTCATTTTGATGATAATTTGGCATCAAGTTTAATTCTAAATCTCAAAGTTTAAGAATTTTGGAATAAAAAAATATTTAGTCTTTTTTGTCGAAAAAAGCATA